>CM042691.1:28514167-29183027 GCA_023614405.1 Avena insularis
TCTAGTCCCCGAGGTTATGACCGAGTAAAGTATTTACTCGGCCGGAAGCTCCTAAAATGAATCATAGCTTATTGGTTCTTTCTGTAGATCATATTTGTCTTTTCATTTTTTTCATACAATTTCATTCATAGAATTCAATTTCCATTTTTTGAGGTACTCGGCTTGAAACTTTAAAATCAAATCCTCATTTTCCTAGGTTCAAGTCAAGTTTTACTCATCTTGAAACTTTAAAATCAAATCCTCATTTTTCGAGGTTCAGGTCGAGTTTTACTCGGCTTGAAACTTTAAAATGAAATCCTCATTTTCCGAGGTTCAGGTGAGTTTTACTCGTCTTGAAGCTTTAAATTCAAATCCTCATTTTTTGAGGTTCAAGTCAAGTTTTACTCGACTTGAAGCTTTAAATTTGGATCTTCTAACTTCACATCCTTTGTAGATTTTCTCCAACACTCGCACAAAAGTTTTCCAGTAGTTGCTCTTGAAGTATAGGCATCTTTCTGCCAAACACAAGGACCTGGAGGCCGAGATGTAGGGCATAGGTATATCCTCTACCTGACTCATTTCTCAACTTTTTCCTTCTTGCCAGGTTAACCATTTTTATTCTTTACCTATAGCTACAGATGATGCCAAGGTGGAAGAACTTCACAAGAAATTTTTTGAGGCTGAAGGTATTCCTTCTCCCCTATGGTTTTGATCTGTATATTCCATGTCTTCATTTCTACAAATTTTTCTATCTCGGTGCAGCCAATAAAGCCGCCATTGTAGAGAAATTTCAAGACTATGTGTCTATGCCGGAACTGATGCTCATTTTCTGGAACAAGCAGGGAAACACCAATTCGAGATCAAGAAGGAGCGAGATGAAATATCTCGGCTCCAAAAGAAAATTTAGGATACGAAGACAAAGCATGAGTCTGATATTGAGGGTCTTCACCAAGAATATTCCAAGCAAAAGAATCAACTAAAGGGCAAGATTAAGAAGGCTAACAAATTGCTGAAAACTGTCGAGTCTTTGGTTACCTCTTCTTAGGAAGACCTTGATGCTCTTAAGGACAAGTCCAAGACTTGGTAGTTGGAGTTTTTCCGAATCAAAGGATATCTTGGTAGTGAGTTATTGCTCTTTTTTGTCTTCCTATATTTGTTCATAAATTGGTTTCTATCTGACCTTGAATGTTGTATTTACTCAGAAAACTTCCATGAGGCCACCATGCTTGCTATCAAGGTTGCGGATAAGGCAAGGTCCAAAGGAGGCGAGTCTGCTCCTCATTCAGGTGAACTTACACTTGATAAGCATATGATTTCCCTCATTGCCCGAACCAAATCAATGAAATATTTCGGGGTGGACCTTCTCAAAGCCAGCATCCACGTTTTCAACACGCTGTGGCTAACAGAAAAGACTCCTGAGAATGTCCCAGAGCTAGCTGAACGGCTGATGTCTTGCAAGGAGAGGCTCGATGAATGGCACGAGTCAGTTGACCAAGTTGGTGCCGATGAAGGTTTGGCTTTTTTTCTCTCTTGGTATGAGACAATCAACCTCAATGTCTTGCAACATTTGCGGGAGGATGTGATACGTCGGAAACGTATCTATAATTTTTGATGTTCCATGCTTGTTTAGTATCTACTTTGTTTTGCTTTGTCCACACTTCGAGGTGTTTTTATATGTTTTCTGGTACTAACCTATTAACAAGTTGCCACAGTGCTAGTTGCCTGTTTTCTGCTGTTTTTGGTTCCAGAAAAGCTAGTAAGGAAATATTCTCGGAATTGGACGGGACAAAAGACAAAGTCAATATTTCACTGAGGAGAACACGGAGTCCAGAGGAGAGATGGAGGGGCGCCACAGGGCGGCTTCACCCCCCCCCCCTCCCAGGCGCGGTCCCACCCTGGGTCGCGCCTGGGCAGGGTGTGGGCCCCCTAGCCGCCTCCCGGCCTTGGCTCTTCGCCTATAAGAAGCCCCTGATGCCTAAACCCTAAGCACCCAATCAATATTCCACGAAAGCATCTGTAGCCGCCGCCACCATCGTCCCTAGATCGAGGGGGATCTGAAGCTCTTCCCGGCACCCTGTGGGAGGGGATATCATCCCGGAGGCCTTCTTCTTCATCATGTCAGCCTCCGGTATGAAGCGTGAGTAGTTCCACCTTGGACTACGGGTCCATGTAGTAGCTAGATGGTTGTATCTCCTCCTTTGTGCTTTCATGTCTAGATCTTGTGAGCTCCGTTCATGATCAAGATCTCATCTATTTGTAATCATGCATGTTGTGTTTGCGGGAATCCAGTGGATATTGAGATTACTATGTCATATTGATTAATGGTTTTGTCTTATTGATTCTATCATGTCTGTATTGTTTGTGATCTTGCATGCTCTCCGTTGTTAGTAGATATCTTGGCCAAGTAGTTGCTAGTGACTCCAAGAGGGGGTATTTATGCTCGTTAGTGGGTTCATACCTCTATTTAATCTAAGGGAAGTGACAGAAATCTCTAAGGTTGTAGATGTGTTGTTGCCACTAGGGAGAAAACAACAGTCTCTTGTTCATGGAACAAGTGGATTGTTTACCTTACACACTTTTCTTCAAGCAGTTGTATGTTGTTTGCACCTTAATATTGGAGGGGGTTCAGATGATAACCCAAAGGTGGACTTCTAGTCATAGATGCAGTTGGATAGTGGTCTATGTATCTTGTTGTATTGCCCAATCGAATCTCATAGGATCTTTATGTCTAGTATTGCATTGTTATGCCTTTCTCAGTCCTGTCAATTGCCCTGCTGTAATTTGTTTACCCTACATGCCATGTTTGTTTATCTAAGGAGAACACCTCTAGTGAACTATGGACCCCGGTCCAATCTTTACCATTGATACATCTTCCACTATTACTGTTTACTTTCTGCAAACCATCATCACCTTCCACACCATACAGTTAATCCTTTGTTACAGCAACCGGTGAGATTGACAACCTCACTGTTAGTTGGGGCAAAGTCTTGAGTTTGTGTTGTGCAGGTTTCCACATTGCTTGCAACACCTTTGAAACATTCCTTCCTCCTACGGGTTCGACAACCTTGGTTTCTTACTGAGGGAAGACTTGCTGATGTGCTGCATCACACCTTGCTCTTAGGGTTTCCCGACAAAGTGATCCCACATTGACGCAGCGCCATCAAGATTTTCTAGCGTCGTTGTCGGGGAGGCTAAGGACGTATTCACAAGGGGAGTCCTCCTCAACCTTTCTCTTTACTTTGTTTTTGGTTTGCTTAGTTTCTTTTGCTTGGTTTTATTTGCCTCTTTTTATCAAAAACTCCAAAAAAAATAGTTTAGTTTGGTTTGCTTTCTCTTATCAAAAACACACAAAAAATAGTTCGTACTCTAGTTATCACCTTGCTCTAGCTCACCATGTTGTTCCCCAAGTTCACCGTGAAGGACCTTTCGAAAGGTAGTGGCTCCATAATTGGGAAAGAAAATATTGAAGAGTTCTTTAATCATGTTAGCAAGCATGAGGATATTGAGGATAATATATAGTAGAACTTGCTCCTAATTATGAAATTGCTGCAGCTTCTTTAGTTCATATGTTGGAGGCTAGGTTTGTTAGCCTTAACCCCATGATGCAAATTTTGTTCCAAAACTTAAAATAAGAAAAGAATGCTGAAAAGAGAGAATTTATCCTTGAAACTTTACTAAAAGAGTTCCATGATGTTGCTAAGGAAGCCAAAAAGGTCTTTGAGCATTTTAGTATGCTAGGCTCATGTATAGATGTTGTGGGTACTTCGGATAAAACCAAACCTAGAGAGGAATTCAAGATACCCATACCCTTTAATCTTGTTGGGATGCATGAAGCCTTTGAAAAGAATTTTGACTGAATTGTTCCTGAAAATCCTTTTGATGAAAGTAGTGAACCAAAGAGAGATGAGAAAGGATCCTCCAAAACTCATTTGGATGAGTTACCTTTCATAGTTGAAGACTTTGCAAGTATTGATGTTAATGCTTCTTCATTTGAAAATACTTAATTTCTTGCTTCTTGTGCCTAACTTAAAGGCGTTAAAGAAAAGTACTTGTTGGGAGATAACCCAAGAGTTTTATTAAGTCTTGGAAGTTATTAATTTGGTAATGACCTCTCCTTATCCTTTTTGTTTGATTTTTGTGCCAAGAATGACCTCTAATGAGAGCGAAGTAAGATTTGGGGAGTTGCTGTCCCGAAACAGATTTTTGCGCTCCACCATAAAAATTCGTGAGGAGTCTACGTAATTCGGATTCAGGTGAAAATTTACGAATAAATCCCCCAGTATGTCATCTAACTTTTGTTAGTTCAACACTTTTTGATTTGAGCAACATAAGGTCTTCTAAAAATGGTTTGCTACCTGCTGGTCTGTTTTGACAGATTTCTGCCATTATTTGCATTTGCTTCTTATTGATTCCTTTTTGGGTTATTTTTGGGAAATTGAGCTTTTTGAGGGAATTGCTTTAGTAGATTGTGTTTTTAGTGAAAGTTTTTCTGTTCCATAGCTAAACCCAAGGGTCTATTATATTTTGAATACACTAATGTTGCTAATGAAGATTGTGTGAAGTTTCGTATGAAGGAAAAAAATTAGGTGTAGAGAGAGAATGATGTAATGAGATGAAGAATGTAAAAAACCTCAAGCTTGGGGATGCCACCCCAGTGTCACCCCAAGAAATATCCAAGAGTTACAAGCGTCAAAACTTGGGGATGCCCAAGGCATCCCCTTCTTCCTCAATAAAAAGCTTAGATCTTTCTAGACACTTCGTTTTTATTGTTTCATGTTGTGTTGTTCTTGGAGCGTCTTAGTTTTTGTTTGCTTTGCTTAGTTTTTTAGTTTGCTTGAATAAAGTAGTTTGGACCCTCGTTCTCGCTGTGTTGTTTCAAATAAGTTGATTGGTGTTAGAAAGGAGTAGAAAGTTCTTGCTTGAATAGTGCAAGAGGAGCTTGCTTTGACTGTGACTTATACTTTAGCATGTCATGATAGGTGTTGTTTTGACCTTATGCTTAATTGTTATTGTTGTAGCATGACTTGTTCCAAACAATTGGGATTGCTTAGTGCGCCTTGAAAGAATCATGCGTTGTTTTAGCATACAAAAGCATAGTATTGTGGTTTTCTCCTTTGATGCTTTGTTTGGGTTGACTTGGCACATGCTCACACCATGTTATGACTATGAACAAGTCAACTTAGCCTCTATGATCATTTAGTCCTTGACTTGTAGTACCACTTTGTGCTTTGATTAGTAATGTTTTGTCGCTCTGCATGATTATGGCCATTATTGCTCTCTTAGTTGGTCGCTCCCAGTCTTTTGCTAGCCTCCACTTGTATGAGTAAGCTCTAATCATGCTTCCAACTTCCAAGAAACCAAGTTATTCCAAGGTGTCCACTATAAATTCCTATGCATGGTGTGTTACACCATTCCAAGTATATTCTTGTTTTCAGCTATCTTCCAATAAAAAATTACTTTGTTGTGTGAAAACTTAGTGATTAAAGCTCTCACGAACTTGATGGCACACTTTATTTTTCTTGCCCCTAATAAAATTGAACCATTGTCTCATCTATGTTGTATATGCTTGCACTTATATGTTGGAATTAGAACCATGTTTCCATGGGGAACGCTTTCAACATTGCACTTGTACTTTGTACACAGTTGATATCATGCTCTTTTGTCTATGGATGTCGTCGGTGTGAAATGAAAGAGGAGCTTGTAAGTCCATGGAGTTATGTATTCTGTGTTAGAGAAACGCCTGGGCCGCTAGCCTAAGCCATGCCTAATCATGGTGGAAACTTGCAGCATCACCATGGTGACATCTATGAAGCATTCTTCTTATAAATAAAAGAGATTGAGAAAAAATAGACATATTGAGAAAAGAGGAAAGAGAGAAAAAATCACCATGTCCCATGTTAAATAAGAAGAATGTTGAGATGTTCATTGTTTGCTTTCCTTGTCATTTTGGTTATGGGAAAGCTCATGTACCATGTGCAAGGGGTACCCCGTTGGCGGTTCTCTATGATACACATGTACTTACTATGACAAGAACTTGCAAGTAACTAAACTTGAGTAGCATGAGAGCGGCCCTCGTATTCAAGGGACATGAGATTTCCAACTTATACTTTGTCAAGCATATACTCCATAGTTTGTTCACTTTAACCTTAATCACTTCAAGATGCTTATGATAGGGGCAATGAGGGCTGAAAGCTAACAAGTACCATAATTTTTGGAAGCTCTTTTTGAAACTTGAAATCCCTACTTCCCTTACGAAGGACCTTTCTTCCACCATTATATTGAGTCTCCACCTTCTACCTTTAGGCACCAGTTAAGAGAGCATAGTTGCCATTCTTAGTTATATGTGCATTTTCCCAAAACTTATTGATTGATGCATATTGTTGTATTGCTTGTTCTTGTGCTATTTGTATCTAGTCACTCTTATGAACTTTGAAGGTGTTATATGCATCTATTTGCTACTCCATGAGGGACAAGTTGAATGCCACTATGCCATGTTTTTTGTATGTGAAACAAACAAACGTTTTTCAATGCATGTTATTCATGATCTTTGTTTGTAGCCTTTGATGTTGCATGCATAGTTACTTTGTCTTACTTTTAGAACTCCATCTTTCATGCACATGTTTAGAGTTCTTTGATCCCAGCTTTCAATGCTTGCAAATGGTTTGATCTTGGTTTTGATGGTGCATGTCACCTTAAAAATTATTCTTTTATCACTTACCTACTCGAGGACGAGCAGGAGTTAATCTTGGGGATGTTATATACGTGAGAAACGTATCTATAATTTTTGATGTTCCATGCTTGTTTAGTATCTACTTTGCTTTTCTTTGTCCACACTTCGAGGTGCTTTTTATATGTTCTCTGGTACTAACCTATTAAAAAGTTGCCACAGTGCTAGTTGCATGCTTTCTGCTATTTTTGGTTCCATAAAAGCTAGTAAGGAAATATTCTCGGAATTGGACGGGACAAAAGCCAAAGTCAATATTTCACCGAGGAGAACACGGAGTCCAGAGGAGAGACGGAGGGGCGCCACAAGGCTGGCAACCCTCAAGGCTTTCACCTGGGTCACTGGTAGGGTGTGGGCCCCCTAGCCGCCTCCCAGCCTTGCCTCTTCGCCTATAAGAAGCCCCCGATGCCTAAACCCTATGCACCCGATCAATATTCCACGAAACCATCTGTAGTCGCCGCCACCCTCGTCCCTAGATCAAGGGGATCTGAAGCTCTTCTTAGCACCCTGCCGAAGGGGAGATCATCCTGGAGGCCTTCTTCTTCATCATGCCAGCCTCCGGTATGAAGCGTGAGTAGTTCCACCTTGGACTACGGGTCCATGTAGTAGCTAGATGGTTGTATATCCTACTTTGTGCTTTCATGTCTAGATCTTGTGAGCTCCGTTCATGATCAAGATCTCATATATTTGTAATCATGCATGTTGTGTTTGTGGGGATCCGGTGGATATTGAGATTACTATGTCAGATTGATTAATGGTTTTGTTTTATTGATTCTATCATGTCTGTGTTGTTTGTGATCTTGCATGCTCTTTGTTGTTAGTAGCTATCTTAGCAAAGTAGTTGCTAGTGACTCCAAGAGGGGGTATTTATGCTCGATAGTGGGTTCATGCCTCTATTTAATCCAAGGGAAGTGACAGAAATCTCTAAGGTTGTAGATGTGTTATTGCCACTAGGGAGAAAACAACGGTCTCTTGTTCATGGAACAAGTAGATTGTTTACCTTACACACTTTGCTTAAAGCAGTTGTCTGTTGCTTGCAACTTAATACTGGAGGGGGTTCGGATGATAACCCAAAGGTGGACTTCTAGTCATAGATGCAGTAGGATGGAGGTCTATGTATCTTGTTGTATTGCCCAATCGAATCTCATAGGATCTTTATGTCTAGTATTGCATTGTTATGCCTTGCTCAGTCCTGTCAATTGCCCTGCTGTAATTTGTTTACCCTGCATGACATGTTTGTTTATCTAAGGAGAACACCTGTAGTGAACTATGGACCCCGGTCCAATCTTTACCATTGATACATCTTCCACTGTTATTGTTTACTTTCTGCAAACCATCATCACCTTCCACACCATACAGTTAATCCTTTGTTACAGCAACCGGTGAGATTGACAACCTCACTGTTAGTTGAGGCAGAGTCTTGAGTTTGTGTTGTGTAGTTTTCCACGTTGCTTGCAACACATTTGAGACGTTTCCTTCCTCCTACTGGTTCGATAACCTTGGTTTCTTACTAAGGGAAGACTTGCTGTTGTGCTGCATCACACCTTGCTCTTAGGGTTTCCCGATGAAGCGCTCCCACGTTGACGCAGCGCCATCAGGATGCCAAGTGGACCACTGACCCGGAGCTTCTCAAGAGGTGCCAAGATAGAATGTATGCCTTTATCCAAGACACCGATGTGCATGCCTTTAGGGAAGGGCCAAGCTTCCTTGATATGGAAGGCAAAGAAGAAGAGGGCAAGGAAGAAGAAGAGGGCAAGGAATAAGAAGAGACCGCGGATGAGGAAATTGAGTTAGATGCTCGCCCAGCAACAACTAATGCCTTTACCTCGGATGCCGACATTTCTATGCCGAGTTCTGATCCCGGTCACTCATTCTAGACCTGCAGCCTCTTTAGGCTAAAAAACATTAAGTTCGTTAAATCTCTGGTATGCCGAGTGCAGATGTAACACATACTTTGGTTATTTTGGTGGCCTTTTGCACAACTTTAAATTTTAATGATGATGCTTGATGCCGAATCACTTTTGTACAAGTCCTAGAGTTTCTTTTCTTGTTCAGCCAATTTCATAACCTTGGCTCTTGTCTAACTTTTTTGGCGTTCAACATATGATTCTCAAGGTCATAAAAATAAGTTAACAGTACTTGAAACTTTGGTATTTGACACAACGTCATCCGACATAAGCAAAGAGATATAAGATAAGGGGGTATTCAAAAACAATAAGTGTCGTCTTGCTCATTTTTTCCCTTCCTTAGTTGTTTTTCGTGTTTATCAACCTTTATCTTTTGCTCTTGCTTTCCACGAAGCTAGGGTTAAGACATTAGCTAAGTCGAAGAGTTAGGCCTTTGGTGTTTATACACTACTAATACGACATAAGGAAAGAAAGAGCAAAGCCAACCGACATAAAAATGAAATATTGGAATGAAGACAAACAATATTACGATGAAGGAGTCCCCAAGTTTCATTTCGAGGCTCCAGCATTTTTATTCATGGCTCATTCCCAACATACATGTCCGACATATGAGAGTTTAGAGATACATACGCTGTTCCTCAAGTGTAAAATGGGCGAAGCAAAGCTACATTCCACGGCCTTTTACATTCTTCACCCGACCTGCCTGCCTTGTTCTTCTGTGCTGTTTGAGCATCTATGATATAATATGCATCATTGTGCAGGGCTTTGCTCACAATAAATGGTCCTTCCCATGGGGGTGATAATTTGTGCATCCCGGCAGTGCGCTGCACTAACCGAAGCACCAAATCCCCTTCTTTGAATACTTGAGGGTTTATCTTCTGAGTATGATAGCGTCGAAGACTTTGTTGATATATTTCCGATCTGGATAATGCCAGTTCCCGTGCTTCTTCGAGCAAGTCTACATCATTTTCTTGGGATTCTTTTACCTCGGCTTCTATATATTGAGTCTCTTGGCGAGTCATGCTCTATGTCGGCTGGTAATATAGCTTTTGCCCCCATATACGAGGAAAAATGGTGTGTAGCCTGTTGAGCGATTCGGATTTGTCCTTAGGATCTACAGTACTAAGGGTAATTCCTCTATCCAACATCCAAGGTACGCTGGAGTGGTTTTACAGCCGAGGTTTTATCCAGGACAATACTAGCCCATTTTCTCTCTCAACTTGCCAATTAGATTCTGGGTGAGCGACTGATGCAACATCAAGTACTATTCATTTTTTCATATAGAATAGAGTGAATGCTCCCTCGACAAAGTTTGTGCCATTATCTATTATTATGTTGTGTGGATAGCCATATCTTAGAATTATATCCTTTAAGAATGTCACGGCTGCTTTTCCATCACATTTTTGAGGCTTTATCTCTATCCACTTGTTAAATTTGTCTACCATGACCAACATATGAGTCATATTGCCTCATGCAGGCTTAAATGGTCCTACCATATCTAAGCACCACACTGCAAATGGCCAAGTGATAGGGATAGTTTTGAGCTGAGAAGCTGGTGTATGTATCTTGCTTGGATATCTTTGGCAACCATTGCACTTTCTCACTATGTCCTCTTCTTCCTCCAATGCACTAGGCCAATAAAACACATGTCTAAATTCTTTGGCTACCAAGGCTCTGGATGAATCATGGTGCCCACATTCACCTTTATGAATATCCAAGAATATTTCTTGGCCTTCTTCTGAACTGACACAACACTAAAGCACATTGGTTAAACTTCTCTTGTATAGCTCATTATTGATAATGGTATAAGACTTTTCCCTTCTCTATACTCGCCTAGCTGAGGTTTCATCACTCGGCAAGGTTCCATCTTTTAAGAACAAGAAAATGGGATGTGCCCAAGGTGGTATAACACGCATCGGGAAAATCATCATTGGCTCAACCGACATTGCTTCTGCCAATATACCCTGAGAAGTCTTGGGTTCGATTTGGCAGTCCTTGGGTTAAATGGAACAGTCCCCGGGTTACTCGAACCAACCCCCACATCTATATCCATTAGTACTACATCAGGCTCCGGATTTGCCAGGATAAAAATTGAATCATACTTAGGTGAATGTTTAATCGATGGTTTCCTGAGGTGCTCTAGTGCAATGTCGGGCGGAATTTCCTGCCGAGATGAACCTAGCTTTGATAAAGTATCAGCTGCTTCATTTTCCACCCGAGGTATATGATGGAATTCGCATCCATCAAAATAACCCTAAATCTGTTGGACATGGAACCGGTATAATTCCATGTTTGCATCTATAGCGTCCCAATGACCAGAAACTTGTTACACCACTAAGTTCGAGTCACCAAAACACTAGATTCTCCTGATAGCGATCTCTTTTGATACCTTTATCCCATTAATGAGTGCCTCATACTCGGCTACATTGTTGGATGCTCTGAAGTGGATCTGGAACACATATCTCAGTTGATCTTTCTTGGGTGAGGTGAGGACTATGTCGGCACCTAAACCCATTTTCATCTTTGATCCATAAAAATGCATCCTTCAATAGTTCGAGTCTAGCAATAGCTATTCATACTGCATTTCAGCCCAATCAACAAAAAAGTAGGCTAGATCCTAAGACTTGATTGCATCTTGCCTATCATACTGTGGGCTATCACTCGAATGGGATGTTCTTGGAAATAGTGCTTGAGCTTCTTGGCTTCCATATAGACACCATAAGTCATTTTCTGGTAGTGGGGGTAGTTCTGTTTTGATATCGAGAGCACCTCTCTCATATAATATACTAGCCTTTGCACCGATTTTCCTTCTTCATCACGCTCAACCATAACTACTGCAATAACTACTCGGTTATTTGCTGCAATATAGAGCAACATCGGCTCTTTGGACAATGGTGAAGTTAACACTGGTGAAGTGTCCAAAATATTTTTAAGTTCATGGAACACGCTATTAGCTTGCTATGTCGAGACGAATCTATCAGATTTTTTCATTAATTGGTATAGTGGCAAAGCCTTTTCTCCTAGCCGACTAACAAAGCGACTCACTGATGTCAGGCATCCAGTGAACTTCTGGACATCATTGAGACTCTTTGGTAGTTCCATTCTTTCTATTGCTCTTATATTAGTCGAATTTGCCTCTATACCTCGGCTGGATACAAGGAAATTGAGTAATTTCCCAGATGGGACACCGAATGTACATTTTTCTGGATTAAGTTTCATTCGGAATCTTCTTAGATTCCTGAATGTTTGTCGAAGATCATCTATGAGAGTATGAATCTCTTTGGTTTTTATTACCACATCATTGACATATACTTGTACATTTTTGTCAATTTGATCGTGCAAGCATTTTTGCGTGCATCTCTGATGTGTGGCACCTGCATTTCTTAAGCCAAATGGCATAGTGCGATAGAAATAAGCCTCGTACAGGGTAATAAAGGCTGTCTTTATTTGATCCTCCGGATTCAATGGTATCTGGTGGAAAGCAGAATAAGCATCTAGAAATGATAAAAGTTCACATCCGGTAGTGGAATCGATCACCTGATCTATCCTTGGCAGTGGAAACGGATCTTAGGGACATGCCTTATTCAGATTTGTGTAGTCAATACACATACGCCATACTACAGCCACATTCAGATCATCTTTCTTCTTCTTGACCAGAACCAGATTAGACAACCAGTCTGGATGCACTACTTACATGATAAACCCGGCAGCTAGGATCCGAGCTGTCTCATCACCAATGATTTTTCTCCTGTCTTCAGCGAAGTGGTGGAGATGTTGCTTCACCGTTTTTGCATATAGCCTCACATGGATAGGGTGCTCAGCTAACTCCCTCGGCACACCTTGCAAGTCTTGAGTGGACCATGCAAAGATATCCCAATTCTCATGGAGGAAGTTGGTGAGCTTGCCTTCCTATTTCTCATTCAGCCCAGCACCAATGTTAATGATGCGCTCTGGGAATGCATCATCGATATGTACTTGCCTTGTTTCTGTTGTTGCTTGAAAGGAAACACTCCCATGCGGGTTTGATAGTGGTTGCATTCCCAATTGAGCCGACTTAGCTAGGGATGCAACTTCCATAATCATTGTCTTCTCATGAGCTATAACCAATGATTCATCCAAAGAGGAACCAGCCGAAGCAAACTCAATGGAACACTTGTAGTTTCCATCAATGGTAATAATGCCATTGGGGCCTAGGAGTTTCATCTTTAGATATGCAATTTGAGTGGAATCCATGAATTTTGCCAATGCTGGCATGCCGAGTAATGCATGGTAATAACTGGTGAGGTCCACCACCTCAAACTATATAGCCTTAGTGGAAGAATTCTCTCTGCTACCAAATACAACATCCACTCAGATCTTTCCCATTGGTTCTCACGACAATCCCGGCACAATGCCATGGAAAGTGGTCTTGGTTGGATCTAACATGTTCAGGTTGATCCCCAGCTTATGCATGGTGTCCTTGTACATGACGTTGATACTGCAGCCCCTATTGATAAGCACCTTGGAAAATTTAACATTTCTCTCTGGCCCAATGAATGTTGGGTACAGCACCAGGGCATATCCTCCCGGGTTTGGCATGATTTTGGGGTGATCCTTCCTTCTCCAGGTAATCTCTTGGTCCGACCAATACATGAACTTTGGCACGGCCATCATAGTGGCATTTACTTCCATTTGTCGTTGTTGCTGACTCTGCCTGTCCGTTGCCTCAGTCACAAACACCATGTAGCTCTGATGATGCTCTATGTACTCATTACGGCCTCCATGGCCGACATTGCCACCATTATCTCCTTGATTGTACACCTGATGCATAGCTTCCCTCCGACTCGAGTTATTATATATCGGCTGCTGGTTCTCGTGTCTCGGTTGTGCAACCACCATTTGAGTATTTGCCCCAGTGAGTGGGGGCGGGGGAGGTGGAGGAGGGTGTTTTCCGTTTCTCCCTTCTCAGCCCGCTGAAACTAGATGCACTGTCGATTCGTATGATTAGCCGGTTTACTCGAATTAGGAGTTTGGAATTTGCAGGGCTGATCCAGCATCATTTCATAGGTGTACTTCTGCTTATCCTGCCAAGGTTTCTTCTGCTTGTATTGCTTTTTGCCATCATTCCTCGGCATCCACTGATGCTAGTGTCCACTAGTCCTCTAACGCTGGCTATTGATGACATCAGGGTGATCTTGACTCACCGCAGCAACTTGATTCGAGTCGTACCTATAGTCCAGCCTTTCTTCCCTTCTTTTTCCTCTGTAATCATTGCGATCATTGTGATCATGTTGCCTTGATGACCTAGCTCCATCATACGCCAGTTTTTTCATGCTCACATTTGCCGATATAAGCAATGGCTGGGTTGGGTCACCCAATGCATATGAGTCGGCAATTTTTATTGTCTTGGCCAGAGTTGTCGGCATATCTCGCTGCAATATTTGCCACAGCATACTCACATGTCGGAATCCTTGTGTGAACCATGCTATGGCATGTGAATCAATTACCCCTTCACAGGAATTGTGCACTGTGCACCACCTGGTGAAGAACTCTGTGTCTGTCTCATTCGTCCTTTGCTTGCACATTGCTAGCTATTGTGGGCGATTAGGCCTCTTGTATGTGATCGTGAAGTTGCTGACAAAGGCATCCTCAAAATCCATCTAGCTATTTGTGCTTCTTGGCAGCAAGTTATTCAACCATACGCTTATAGGTCCCTCCAACATTTGTGGGACATACCTCACCGCCCATCTATGGTTTCCTTGTGCTATGTTTACAGTTGTGGCATAGCCAATCAACCAATCTTATGGCTTGGTGTTGTCGTCATAGGTCTTCGTGCCTCTTGCTAACTGGAAATTCGGCACAGGAGGTTCTCTCATGATCCTCGATCCAAAGCACGTGGGACCCGGAGGACCTTGATCCTCAATGAGTTCTACCATGTGAATCATGTCCAGCTTCAATCTTGCATCATCCGGCTACAAGTTTCTATTCCCGAGCCGAAATCCAAACGTGTTATACAGGTGCTCCGGTATCTGATACCCGGAATTCACCATTGCCAAGTAACCATCATTGTATCTATTTGCATTTGGGTCAAATCCTTGTTGCTACAACATTTGCCCTGCGCTTTGTTGTGGTCGAGGATCTTGCATTTGTTGCTGAGGTGGAGGTCGATTACCCCCTCCTGCCAAATGATGACTATGTCGAGGTTGTGGCGGATAATTTTGCCCGGCATTATCATGCCCTACATTTCCTTGTCTAACATTGCCTTGGGTAGCGTTCCCTTGGCCAACATTTCTTCTGGAGACATTTCTCTGTGTTGCCGCTTGATTTCCAGAAATTGCCAGATCATAAGTGACCAGTTGCTTGTTTCTCCTAGAAGTGGCACCTCCTTCCCGTCTCCTCAGCGGTACAACATGAGGAGATGATGTTGCCTGGCCGACTGATCTTGTCAGCATAGGTACTGCAGAATGAACCACTTGCGATCCCCCTGCAGCATCCGGGTAATCCCTATAAAAGGCCTCATTCAGTTTGCTAGTAGCACGAACCAGCTCATTCACTCTTTCTTTTTTGTTTTCTCTCAGCCTCGCTAGTTAGATTGGGTAAATCGGCCATTGATGCCTCGGCAACCCTAAGGTTTGTAGATGCAGTGTTATACTTTGGCCTTGTTGTAGTCATTTGACTGCTTGACGGGCCAGATTTTGAACCAGCATCTCTTACTATCTCATTATTGAGGTATGTACCTCGGATTCTTACACCTTCCAGGTGACTTTTGTGTCCCTTAATTCTATTTGCCGAGTTATACTCTCGGATTGTGATTTCCAGATCTTGCTGGGCACGAGCTACATCTTTGGCTCCCTCAAGAACCTTTTGCCTAGTTGCCTCTAAGTCGGCATGTGCCCGAGTCTTGTCTGCTATTGGAGCCACTAGCTCGGCTAATTTTTATATGGCCTCTTGCAACTATCATGCCCTACTACTGGTGGCTATGTTTTCTGGTCTTCCTAGAGGCAACTTAGTAGTTCTTGCCGGCCTAGGAGTTACATTCAGATCCTCATCTGCTAGCTCATTCACTACCAGAGCTATAGTAGCAGTAACTGGAGCACAAGAAGGAGCGGTCATCATCACCTCTACCGAGCTAGCGATACGTCGACCGCTAGCAGCGTGAATAGAGAGAATATCCTCTGCCACAATAACTCGCTCAGGATACACGCACTCAACATGCAGGGCGACGTAGACTTGATGCTCGCCAAAGTTGAGGAAACGACCGCCCCTTGTTAACGATGTGGTCCGAAAAACCCCACATTGTCACTGATGAAGTTGAGCGTGTTGAACCTCTAGACAAGGCCAGAGAGGACGCGCCCGCCTGACGAAACGACAAGATTTCCCGTCCAGATGACCACCCCAGCAAGCGTTGTTGTTGGACCCACGGTGGGCGCCAACTGTCGTGGTCGTATCACGGTAGATGCCATGGGCAGGCTTGAGTTTGGGGCCGGATGAGCGCTTGAAGAATCCTAGGAGGGAGAGCATAGTGAATTTCTACACGAAGAAAAAAGAACAAACACAATCACATACGATATACCCAGGTTTAGGGCTCTCTAGATGAGATAAAACCCCTACTCCTGCACATTAGATCCCATATACACCATTCTTTGTGGCTACAAGTGCTCCTTGAGCTGTTTTGGAGAAGAGGAAGAAGGTGTTCTTGCTCTCTCCCCTCTATGCTGCAAGTTAATTCTACAGAACAAAATGATCGGCCCCCTCTATGGATGCCCTGGTGCACCTTATAAAGGGGCGCCCAGGGTACAAGTTTAGGGTTGACATGGCAGGAATATGCCAGGAATATGTTGTACCCAAAAGTCTTCACTGGGCCCAGATACCGTTCCAGTCAGGATGGGATTTTACGTAGACCTGACCCTCAACGGTATCTGATGTTCCCTCTAGGAAACCCTTGACGGGATGGGCTTTCAGGTTTTAGGGGCACGCCCGTGAGTTGCCTCGTTATCACCTCCAGATTGCCTGGCCTATGGCAGATCCATCGACTTAGGAACCGGCATATACTCTATGAGCATATGCTTACTCCATAACTCGGCTTCTACATTGATCACTCCGCCTTTATGTAGCTGCAAATAATAATCATACACATATTCATGTCGACATATATTATATGTCGGCTTGATTATACCATTATATGTCGGCTTGGGTATCCCGGCCTATGTCGGCCCCCTGGCTCGGCCAACCTTAGTCCTGGCCAACGTTATCTTTTTACCTCTTATGACCTTATCTGTGGTCATCCCCTCGACAGAACACAACAACTACATCTACAAAGACTTGGAGCCTTCCTTTCCAAGATGGAAAATTAGATTTCGATGTGATTTTCAGCTACATCAATTTAGTGTGAAACCATCCCTAGTTCAAAAACCTTCTTGACTGGTTGTCTAGTATTTTCTCTTAATTCTTTGTTGGTCACCAGTTTTGTCTCGTATTTTTCTACTTTTGTTTTTTTGTAAGGTTTTTTTGGTACTTTCTTATCCTTAATTTAACAACAATTTACACGGTAGAGGATTCACCTTGGGTAGCGATGTTAAAGAACAAAAAAACTATTTTCACCATTTGATATATGCATTTTCGATTAAAGAAAAAAGATTCTTTCCACAAATAAATTCCATATCATAGTAAATAATAGTGCTAGATTGTTTAGGTCCAAACTGCTATCCATGTCGTTCCGATTCTTTTTCGCCCTGGAACATCGACGATCGACGGCTGAGAAACATCGTCCGAACCCGAAAGTTTAGTCCAATCCCGTGTCCGGCGATCTTTGGCGTCCGTTTTCGACCCTGGATTGCCATCTGGGTCATGGACGGGTGGGCCTCGTGGGAACCTTGTTCAGCAGTTCTTATCCACACTTGCTTTCTCGGGTGATGATGCTATTACAATCAAGTGGATGACGGGGACTCAATTCCAACTTTTACCACTTTGGTGCGTGTTTTCTTGGAACTTTGCAGGCCGCCTTCAATCCCGTGGGCATCGCATTTTTGGTCTTGAACGCCCCGACAAGGATGCCTTACTTGGAGATATTTATGAGCCTTGGCATAGTTGGAGAGGTATCCCGGCTTCTCCCTCTATACAAACAGTCCCTCTATACAAACAGCTGATCATTATTTTCCGTGACACGTGGAGGTAACAATGACGCTATCTATGGTAATATTTTCATTCTACTTACTTGCTTATGAATGTGCCACTAGTGAAGATTATGACACGAACTACTCTTTGGATGTGATGGATTGCATTTACCATGAAATGTATGATGCTATGGTGAATCGGCATTCTATTTTATATGCTCCATTTATTATGATACTCATCAAGGCCACTCTCCCGGATGAAGATTTTAGTGGAAGTCTTGATGGGATCCACAAGGTGAAGAAGCCTTAAACCAAGAAAAAGAAAATTGAGTATGCACCTACTGCACCTGATGCTTTTATGGGAGATGCTCATGGAGGAACTTGTGGGCGAAGGCCCACTGTTCCAACCATTGCTAGAGAGGTTAAGCAGTTTTATTGGTTTCAATGCAACATTTTGTGCATGGTTGTGGATACTCACAAGGGACAGTACCAAGCCTACCGTGAGCGCCATGACATGGCCCATACTCAGCAGCTCATCCTTCACCCATGTCTCTAGGGCTCAGGGACATTCCCCGTAGCAGTCTGCTCCTACTCCATACAATCAGTGGAACACCTTCGGGATCAACTGTGGTGACTTGGAGAGGCACTTGTTTCCTTCTCCATCGAGGGAGTCCCCTCCTCCAGCTGCTAATGATGGGGACGGATACGATGAGGAGGAGGAGGAGTATGACGGGTCCGAGTGATGGTCTCGGGATGCTAGCATCGCTCTTTTCCCTTTTTGGTGTTTCAATGCCAAAAGGTGAGAAGTAGTTCTATTAGGATCCAAGGGGATTTGCATGGGTCGGGCACAAGCAACATTTGCCTTATTTTCATTTTTTATTCCGATGCTTGTGTCCATTTATCTAGTGTTGAGCTTTGTTTGATTTGGTGTCGAGACTATGCTTATGTGTGGTTGTGAGATCCCTATGGATTTATCTATGGACCATTATGAATTTATCTATGGATTCATATCGGATTTATGTCATGAGGCTCATGGATTATATATGGATTCATCAATGGAATTTATCTTATGAAGCATATGAACCTATCTATGTATGGTTGGTATGATCTCAAAGCCTCAATGTTTATCCTTCACATTGTATCCAATTAATAAAGGGACTTTTGAACCTATATGTTGTGCATTTGTATTCCAATGCAAATTATTACTTGTATGCACACATTTAGGGGGAGTTTCTTTATCTCTTGGATGCATGTTGCTTTTTTTCCTTTAGTGCTTTATCACAAATCTTTGTATTGTCATCTAACACCAAAAAGGGAGAGATTGAAAGAGCATTTCATGATCCTAAGTTTTTTGCGTGTTAGATAACAATACTATGGATATTCTCAATGTGTGCTAAGTGCTGCTGATACAAAATATTATATTTATATGTATCAACATCAACCTCACAATTGCAAGGAAAAGTTCCCCTGCTCTAAATCATCAATTTCAAGGCAGTCGGGGCCAGATAATCTAGCCCCTAGAAATTTCGACTAAGGACCCAAGTGCACGGCTCTCTCTTACCGGGCGGATGATCTGGACGGATATTTGGTGCCTGGTTGGATTTTTGCTCAGGACGGATAATCCGGCCGCAGCCAGGCCCAGATAATCCGCCCCTCCTCAAAATCGACTAAGGATCACATGGATCTCTCTCTCTCTCTCTCTCTCTCTCTCTCTCTCTCTCTCTCTCTCGGCGGATATTTGCCCCTGAGGTTTTGCTCCGGGGCCAGATTTTTGCCTAGGTCAGATTATCCGGCCCCACTTAGGCGTATTACCCGGCCCCGGTTGACTCCAAAGGCTCCATCTTGGGAGAGGATACAAATACCCCTCCTCATCTTCAACCTCGGGTTGCTAATTCTCACGAAAAATCACTATATTATTGAGCCTCCAATTTTCCAAGATCTCCTCGCTCATCCATCCGAAGGCCTTGTTCTTTGGAGGATCGAGGGAGAAGGACTTGATCTACATCAACACCGAAGAGATCTTCATTTCCTCCTCATTCATTCGAGGTCCCTTTGATCTAGAGTTTCATTTGAATTACTAGATATTGGTTTCTTTATTTGATAAACTAGCCTCCAATTCAGTTGTGGATGTGTGCCCCAATATCGTTCTAAAGGCGTCGGTTCCCGCCTTGAAGGGTACTGTATAGTGGAAAGGTGGATCATCCAGTTGTGGCGAGATCCATCGGAGACCAAGGTGAGGCCTTTCGTGGCATGGTGGTCTTAGTACTGCCTACCCCTCCAACAAATATGTACTTCTCTTAACAAGGAAGGAACTATGGTAAAACAAATATTGTGTCTCCGCGTGCTCCACTCTCATTCACTTTGTTCCTCTCTCTGCCTTTACTCGTTTAGTAGCTTGGTTGGCATATAGGTAAATTCTCTGTAGTTGCATATCTAGAGAATTTACATTTGTGTCAAGCCTAATTGGAAAAGGAATTAAAATTTGGAGTAGAACCTATTCACCCCCCCCCCTCTAGGTGCCATACGATCCATTTCTCTTATTTAGACTCTATTTAAATTGCGTAGCTCACCGATCCCATGTTGTTGCTATGTAACCAACATTTAATATGTGGATTAGTTAAATAACTTGAATCATGGGATCAATTATTGGGATTCTGGTTCTGCTTAATATTGCTAAGTTGTATCGCATCTTGCCATGACATGCATCATATCATGATCATGCTAGATATTTTTCCTTAGTATTAAATATTCCATCCAGTGTTTCTTCTAGTGTTCTGCTTCTTCCCAGATAGGACGATGTGATGTTGTGAGATCCGACAAGTTCTTAGCAGATATCTTCGGCAATGTTTACCAAGCGAGCATTCTCTCCCTGCTACCTATTTTTTTCTTTATGGCTTTACTTATATCTATTGCTATCTGTGTTACAATGCTTTAGTTTCCGTAACATTTATCCTCCTTGCAGCCTATGTTGCCTTGATCACTTACTATTGCCAATTGTTTGGTAGACAGTTGGCCTTACGAGTAGTAGTTGCTTGCTCAAGTGTTGGTTTGAATTGTGGAATTTCATAGTGGTTGGGAGGTTGTCACATGCTTAATGATGGAGATCATCACTTTTCTTCTTACGACTGGTTAATTAAATGTTGGGAGTAGATGTTATTAATAAAGAGCATCGGTGGGTAAGTTGAGATTTGGTTTTTATCCTGTCCACTTGTGTCCACCTAGGATCTCGAGTACTTGAAACATGTTCCTTTACTATCGTAGTATCCACATGTGGTGTAGTGACCTCGGATCAAGTAAGATCCTAAGTCCCTGTGAATAACATGCTAGTCCCTGGATCAATAGCTAGCACTCACAGTCGATGAAATATCATGTAAAACACAAGTCTTTATTACATGAATCGAATAATCCAGAGTTTACATTATTACAATGCGATATAAATACAACTTGAGTCCCATCAATGCCACAGGCAGGTTGAGTGAAGACCCATGATCCTAGTGCACCTTTCAAAGATCTCCAAATTCGCACATGAAACGTGCAGCCAACAAGTTGGGTCAATACTTTGAATGTATTGGCAAATTACACCAAGGAAGGAAAGACTAACTCTACATGCAAGGCTAGTTTAGGCTTTGGAGTTCATTTGCATAAAGCTAGTTTTCTCTAAGTATGGAGAAAAGAGAGGGAGAGTTTTACCCTACTTTGTAAACATTTGCTTAGATAAAATAGGGTCGAATGGCACACGAGGATATTACGCACCAAGTTTCCAAACAACCAAACACTTGGATATTACGCACCAAGCGTCACTTGGATATTACACACCAAGTTCCCAAATTCCCACCCATTAGCGATATTACGCACGCCATGGGGTTTCAAAACTTTGTTTTAGAAAAGAGAGAGGAAGATCCTTTAGAGGCTCCATCCTTCAGACGCTCATTGTTGTTCTGTTACCGTGAACACGGCGGATCGATCAGATTGCAATACTCTCGAGAGTTTGTGCACTTTACCCACAATCCACGATCAAGTCCTTTTACAAACAAGACCATGGCGAGGCTTTCCCTTAGTAGCCCCTCTACCTTCCGGATCCAACCGTGCCAAGAACCTCCAAATGTTGGTACCGGTGAGGTTTCCCACTAAGTACTAGGCCAAGACAGAGCCCATAATGTATTGTGGTTGCACCGAAGCTTCAATTCTGAAACATGGCAGACTTCTTTGATTCCTGGGCGGCCGTCCTCCACCAAAATCTCACTCGTTGACCCGACAACCATTCCGCCCAGAAGAAAACTTAGTTTTATTTTGAAGTGGATTTGAGAAGAAAAGTTTGCTCTAGAGAGCCTTTATACTTATAAAAATTCTTTGTCTTTCGAACCCCCCAACGGTACTTTGTATATATAGCATAGCAAGCAATACTTAGCAAAAACAGGGGTAACCTATTAGGATGGGAAATCCTAAGTATAGAGCTACTCATGGCATACTACAAAATCATCGCACTTGCAAAATAATACTAAGGGGAAAATCTACTAGAACATCCTACACATGCATACTACAGAATTTTGAAGATCACATGCATAGAATCAAAACTGGGACAAAATTATGAACAAGTGGTGTAACTTGCCTTATGTTGATAATATGGGTGTTGATTGTATTTCTCCGCAGCAATCGCACTCTCCGAACAATCTAATACGAGGACAAGATAGTTCCAATCAAAACAATTGCAAACATAGCAAACACAACAAGGATGATCGAAAACATGCATGATGATTTAACATGACACAATGGTTATAATTAGTTTTATGAACATTAATATATCATATGATGCATGTATGAGTTCATTTAATGCAATAGGATACTTGATATTAATGATTACTTGCCAATATAAGGGTTTTGATAGTTCTTGTTGTAACGCTTGTTCTAACTGTAGAATTAAATTTGTTTCTTGGGTTTACTGGATAGAGGACGTTAATACGAACCAGTAGGCGTTGGATTCACCCTAATCAGAGTTATAGATCTTTTTATATGATTTAAATAGTGTTTAATGGGTTTTAAATGATTCATACAGTTTCTGTTGCCTAAAAATCAAACTAAAATTATATCTGTAATCTTCACATAATTGTGATTTCAGGGACATATTATTTGTAATTTTCTGAATAGTATTTATTTTCTTATGAATTTAGTACTCTAAATAAGCCATTAAACCATTTATTTAATTGCTGCGAAACCTTATAGTATTTTACTGAACCATTTGCAGATTGATGATCTACATGGAACCAGCTTTCTATTGGTATATTATTTATATTTTTGTGACAAGCAATTAATTTACTATGAATTTAATGATTTATAAAGCCATTAAAACTAATTAAATTGCTACGGGTTAAATAATCTGGAAAGGCTAGATCCAACCAGATATTCTTAAAGTACATTACAGTAGCTTCAATTTGATATATTATTCATATTTTTCGGAGTTACAGATAATTTCTTATGAATTTATTAACCTAAAAGACCATTAAAACTAATTAAATTACTGCAGTAACCATGTACAGTAAAAGTTGGATCTATTCTGATAAGATGATTCTACGTGAAATTATCTTCAATTTGATATATTATATGCAATTTTTGGACGTGGTATGAATTTCTAATGAATTTTACAAGTTAGATCTATAATATGCAATTTTAAATTCGAACGGAATATTCCAGGGAATATTCCGCTGACTGGACAGGTTGACTTTGCATGCTGACTGGGACTAGATGTTGAACTTACGTTGATGTGGTGTTGATGATGAATATGACCGGGATGACGACATGGCACGCACCGGTTTGATTGGATCTCGACCGTCTGGATAGGATCCGGTGGCTAGAAGAAGAGATTGACCCGATTTTGGCTTAGAATAGACAAGAAATAGATCTGTGTTAGAGAGACAAATCCATAGGTCAAATTGAAAAACTCAGAACATGAAAGTTGTGGGGAATCATTATTCCTACCTTCTCACCAAAGGAATTTGGATTTGAAGAAACGAGCGTGAGTAGATCTTGGATTTACACCGTAAGATCTGAAATATTGCGATACGAAATTCTCTGGCTGTGGTGGATGAAAAGAGGTGAGGTTTGTCGGGATTGAAAGATTTCGACGATTCCTACAACTTTCGTTTTTTGACCGAAGGCAAACGACGAAGTCTAGATGGGTTAAAAAGCGAAATAAGGTTCGGGCATATGTAGATTCGGGATTTCGAGAATAGAAACTCATACAGCCGTGGCTCCACGAGTTTATATGGAGATTTAGAATGGTTTAGAGATAGGCCTTGGAGTAGGAAACAAGTAGAAACAAACGGAAGTCGATTCGGAGTTGTAGTAAAAAGTTATAAGAGTTTGAGTAGAGATAGGTCTAAAAAACGTATTTTCGCACGGTTTTTGGAGCAACCCGATCGATCCCGTACACGTGGCCTGCCCGGCTGGCTCGGTCCGGTCGGACCGGGTGGGCCGGCCCGTTTTTTTTTTATATACTTGTTTCCCTTATATCTTTTGCATACGAACTTCAAATGACATGATTCTTGTTTCTAAATTTTTCTAAAATCGAATAGATCATTATAGGATCAAAATTGTAATCTTTTTACTAGTTTGGAAGTAGTGGATTTATAAATCCTTGTATATTTCATTTTATTTATATCTTTATGTGTTTGTATTTGTTCCATAACTTTTTCATACTAGCTCCAAATAAGCTCAATTTTGTTTCTAAAATTTTGTAATATTAATTGGATCCTTTTAGGCTATAATTTAGCAATAATCGATGTCTTAGCAATAGTGGGTTTTAAAAAGTCAATTTAGTTACCCTTAGGAACATTTGGGCGAATCAACTATAGGATTTAGATACCAGGATTTGGATTCAGTTTGTGAGAACTTTGCATGGATGAAATGCTTATGAATGCTTCATGATTTTAATTTTGAAATCTTGCACACCAATTCTACAATCCAAAATCAATCCATGCCCTTTTGCCTATATGGCTACTTAGGTCTTAACAAAAGAATATAAGATTTTGAATTCATGGTTGAGAGGATTTTTCTATTCAAAAAGTTTCTTCTCTTTGAGAATTTTCAACATAGTCAAACAATCAATCAAACTTATTTATTTATTTCACATTCCAAAATTAGGAGAATTTTGGGATGTGACATGTGGGAACCTTTCTGAGATCCCATAGGCTTGAACTTGATTTTGTAGAATGTTTCGGGGCCACAACTAGTTCAGGATTTATACATTATCTAATGTGCATATGCCATGTTTATTGCCTTTTGCTCGATGAGCATTTATTACTGTTACATAGGTATGGCATCTTTCATGGGAATATATTGTCTATGGCATCTGCTCCCATGATAGGTCCACGCAACCTCTTGGTCCGTATGAGGATTAGCTATACCTCGTACGGGTAGCTCTTTTGGGTGTCCCCTAAAATATTCTCTAATTTCTTGCATGGTTCTATAGTGATGCCTCGTTGCTTTTTATTTGTTTGCTTCTTCAGAGGATGAGCATGCTTGTGTTGCTATTTGTGCAACCCTGTAGGGTAAAGCTTTTCAAAAATTCATGTTCGCAGTTATTGATGACTTGAAGCACAGTTCCTTGATCATAGATAACTTACACTAAAGTAGTATGATGAATTTGACTTGGATTTGATATGACTAGTAAGTATGGAAACTAAATTGAAATGATTAATAAACTGCCAACTATGTGAGTTCCTTGGAAGGACTTCCTCGTTTGGTCTCGAGGGGAAAATATCAGGATGGGTTATGTTTGGTGTTAGTATTAGGTTGGTTTTGAATCAGTCTCTCTTACTCATCTCTAATAGACGATAGTTGTATCGTGTCTCTATAGGTTGTTGTAGTGCATGCTTTGCTGCAACTTGAGCCCACCATATCCATGTAGGAAAGAGCCATCTGATTCTAATATTATTTGTGTACTATCCTTAGTACTAACCTCTCCTTTTTTTTCTTTGCCCTTTGTAGGCCCCTCTTTGCTTTGACAGGTATGAGTTC
This sequence comes from Avena insularis, assembly GCA_023614405.1. Taxonomy (NCBI): domain Eukaryota; kingdom Viridiplantae; phylum Streptophyta; class Magnoliopsida; order Poales; family Poaceae; genus Avena; species Avena insularis. The sequence goes on from CM042691.1 coordinate 28,539,883, forward strand.
GATGATGTTAGCAAGGTTACCCTTCCGGCTTGGCCTGGACAGGGTTATGGACACCATTGATTATTCTTCAGGACTCTTAGTCCAAGTTGCATCTTATCGGTACTCAGATATTGTATTGTTTTCAATGTGATTTGGATCTTTATAATGTATAACTATATTCTTGACTCTATGAAGTTGTTGTTGTATATATATGTCCATAGTGGACTATTATCTAATGATATTATTTCGTTTTCCATCCACGAAAGTGCTTGGTGGGTATCATCGAATTGTTTCTATGCGGGTTTGGTGAAAATTGCTAAAATCTGCATAGGGCCGATTCGAGGGCGTTACAGGGGTAGAGGGGGCTGGCTCCAGCTGGGTTGTCCTGGCTAGGAAGGTCTGGGTTAGCCCGGTTTTCCGTTTATTTCTTTTATCTCTAAAAAATAGTTCAAAAACTTGTTTAGAAATTCTATAAAAAAACATAAAATTCAATATATGTTTGTTATACATAAAGGAACACTTTCCAGCACAAAAGTAATTTTGAAATAAAAATAATATTATTAATTTGGTATTTAAACTATTATAGGGTATATTCCCAATTAGGTTACTTTTTTAAAAAATCTCAAGGAACACTCAAAACAAAATTTGAAAGTAATAAAAAATTAAGAGTATGTATTTTAAGTGTTTGAAAGTTATCTTAAAACAAATATAAAATTTTATAAATATTATTTTCTATATATATTCTTTGCCAAAATCATTTTGGGGAATGTGTATGACACAAAAAGGCTCCAAAATAATTTTAATAAAAATATTTATTAATTTTTAGAAACAAATGTGTTTAAAAAGGGAAAACATAAATGTACTCCCTTCGTACAGAAATAAGTGACTTGTATTTGTCTAGATCCACATGTATCTAGACGCATTTTAGTATATAGATACATGGGAATCTAGACAAACCGAAATCACTTATTTATGGACGGATGGAGTATTTTGTTATCCAAATATCATTTGTATAAAACCTTTTATTAGCCATTTTCCACTATGGCTTTGTGGAAAAAATTAAAGTAAAAAATATGGGTTTTATACTTTACTCAAAAAAATCATTTTAGGTGTGAAAATGAAATGTTGAACAAAGAAATGTATTAAAAATATTTTCATAAACATAAATATTATTCTTAAAGCTTGTTTTATGAAAAAGGGTCTTGTAGAGAATTCTATTTGACAAATATGATTTTGGATTTTGATAAAACCAAGTTTAAATGTTTTTTTTCATAAAACAAAATCTATACTATTAAAAAGATTGGAGACGTTCGTCACGTCCAAATTTTTCCGTCTACCTTAATTAAATCGGAATTATATTTAGCCCTGGTAGTTTAGGGTAATTACATGGTATGCCACCGCCGAGTGGATCTGGTAAGTTAATGAATCAACCATAGAAAAAATCCATCCCAGAACCACCTCCATCGCATCCTCGTGCCTTGTGACCCTTCTCCCTCCGCCGCGCCCTCTGCACACTGCCTTCGAATCTTCGCCGCTAAGAGCTCCCCTCTGTTAAACTCGTAGGGTTTTGGGCTGGAACGGTCGTGGCCTCTGGCCTCACCGGTTTCATGTTTATATATACGAGAAAAGCCCCCGGAGTGGCGTGTACAGGAGGGATACGTGTTGGGGTAGAGTACTACTCTATACCCAACACGTATACGGTACAATAACTCTAATACCCCCCCCCCCTTAATCTAGACCTAGAGAGAGGTTTAGATTACGTTTGAACTCATCTAACTTTTTTACACATAAAGGTTTAGTGAAACCATCTGTAATCTGATCCTTGCTGGAGATGAACCTGATGTCAAGTTGCTTGCTAGCAACTCATTCTCCAACAAAACAGAAGTCTATCTCAATGTGTTTGGTACGGGCATGAAAAACTGGATTGGCAGACAGGAAGGTAGCACCAAGATTATCACACCATAAGCACGGTTTCTCCTGAAGGGAAACACCAAGTTCACGAACAAGTGTTTCAACCCAAATAAGCTCAGCAGTGGCATTTGCAAGAGATTTATATTCAGCCTCTATACTTGACCTAGATACAGTAGGCTGTTTTCTGGCACTCCAAGAAACAATATTGGAACCAAAAAAGATGGCAAAACCACCAGTAGAGCGTCGATCATCTAAATCACCTGCCCAGTCTGCATCTGAATAGGCACTAAGAAGACTAGAACCAGATTTCTGGAATGTAAGACCAATCTTGCTTGTGCCATGAATATACCTCAGAATGCGCTTAACAGTAGTCCAATGTGCAGTAGTAGGAGCATGAAGATACTGACATACCTTATTAACAGAGTAGGATATATCAGGCCGAGTCAGTGTCAGGTACTGAAGTCCCCCCACAATACTCCTGTAGTGTGTAACATCCTTAGGTCCAAGAGGAGAGCCATCTGTTAAATTTAGTGTCTCAGTGGTGGAGAGAGGTGTTGGACATGATGTGCAAGAACTCATGCCAACACGAGCCAGTATATCTTTAGCATATTTTTCCTGACTCAAGATAATCCCATCGAATTGTTTCTGAACTTCAATACCAAGAAAATAATGAGGATCTCCAAGATCCTTGAGAGCAAAATCAGAACTCAATTGTTGAAAAAGAGCTGGTATGGCGTCATCTGAAGAACTTGCAACAACAATATCATCAACATAAATCAAGAGAAACATTATAAGACCTGGTCTATCATAAAGAAACAAGGAAGTGTCAGCCTTTGATGGAACAAAACCAAGTGTGTGTAGCTTGGAACTCAGCCAAGAGTACCAAGCACGAGGAGTCTGTTTCAGACCATAGAGAGTCTTATCAAGTCTGCAAACATAATCTGGAGTAGAGGAAGACTTAAACCCAGGTGGTTGTTTCATATAAACCTCCTCTTCCAGAACACCATGTAAAAACGCGTTCTTGACATCTAGCTGCCTTAAACTCCATCCTCGAGAAATAGATATGGCAAGAACAATTCTGATAGTAGCATCTTTGACAACAGGACTAAAATTATCCTCATAGTCTATGCCATACCTTTGTTTGAATCCTTTTGCAACAAGACGTGTTTTATACCTGTCAACAGTACCATCAACCTTCTTTTTGATGCGGTAAACCCATTTGCAATCAATAATATTTTTGTTGGAGCTGGGAGGTACTAAATGCCATGTATTGTTGGCAAAAAGAGCATCATATTCATCTTGCATGGCAGTTTTCCAATTTGCATCAGTGAGTGCCTCAGTCAAATTCGTTGGTTCTCCTGTAGATGTGAGCATTGCATATCTAATAGTACCATCTTTGTAAACTTTCGGGTTTCGAATACCTTTCTCCCGCTTCGCACCAAGGATTGGGCGCCACGTCGCCCACCGATAGTCGCTCGCCTAGCGCCGATCCCGAGGAGGATCTGGCGGGCGGATTGTCCCCTCTAGGATCGTTGCTGCCGATGTGGGGTCTGCAACAGCGACCGGTCGGGGGACCGCACGGGAGGAGGCGACATGGCGCGCCCACGATGGCACGGAGCAGAAGAAAGCGGCAACTCGCCGCTGGGCCTGTCTGGCGCACGATCCGAGGGCGATCGCTGCAGAGAAGCATCCTCGGGATTGCTGCGCTCTGTGTTTGTCGTGTCTGCCTGTTCTGGTGCATTTGCTGTCCGATTTTCTTCAGTGTTTGAACCATTGGACCTAGAATTCTGCGTAGAATTTTTCACAAGCTCCTCGGCAACAACCTGAGATGGAAAAATAGGAGGAACAATATGCAAATAGTGGTCATTAGTGGGCACACCCCTATCATGTGATGCGGAGGGAGGATCATCGGAGGGAAGAAGAAGAATTTCTTCACAAAGGCGACGTCCAGCATTTGGATTTAAAGAAGTAAAGGGAAAGATGTTTTCATCAAACACAACATCTCGAGAGACATAAACACGACCAGTGTCAACATCTAGACATTTGACTCCTTTGTGTCTTGGACTATAACCAAGAAAAACACACTTCTTGGAGCAAAAAGAAAGTTTGTTTTTGTTGTATGGACGGAGATTGGGCCAACAAGCACAACCAAAAACACGAAGCTGCTCATAATTGGGTTTAACTTGGAGAAGTTTTTCAGTGGGAGTCTCAAAGTTTATAACCTTGGAAGGTAGCATGTTTATGAGAAAAATGGTTGTAATGAAGGCATCATCCCAGAATTTGAGAGGCATTGAGGCATTGGCAAGTAAAGCAAGACCAACTTCAACAATGTGTCTATGTTTACGCTCAGCTAAACCATTTTTCTAATGAGCATGTGGACAAGAGACATGATGAACAATGCCAACACGCTGAAAAAAAGGTATTTAATTTCTCATATTCACCTCCCCAGTCAGTTTGCATAGTAAGAATCTTCCTACCAAACTGACGCTCAACATACTGTTGAAAATCAAGAAACACTTGAAACACTTCAGATCTTTTCTTAAGCAAATATATCCAAGAAAACTTGCTAAAATCATCAATGAAGCTTACATAGTATGCATGTTTGCCTACAGAGAGAGGAGTTGGACCCCAAACATCAGAAAAAAATTGTTCTAATGGCATAGTGGAAACACTAGTGGAAACAGGATAGGGGAGCTGATGACTCTTGGCCTGCTGGCATGGATCACATATGTAAGGATTTATTTCTGGAGAGTATAAAAGCTTATTCTTCCTAAGAATTTGTTGACTATAAAGGATGATGGATGTCCTAAACAACGACGCCATGTAGATGAAGAGGGCTTGACGGTGGTGAGAGCATGCTTGGATGACTCTGAGACTGGAACAAGAGGGTACAGGCCACCATGACAAGGACCTTTAAACACGATTTGCTTCGTTGCCTGGTCCTTAATCAAGAAAAAGAAGGGGTGAATCTCCATGAATGTATGGTTATCTAAAGTAAGCTGGTGCGCAGAAAGTAGACTTTTGGAGGCATCGGGAACATGTAAAGAACTATCAGGGGTGTGCAAAATAGAATGACCAATATTAGCAATGCTCATACCTTGTCCACCAGCATTGTAGACTTGATCACGGCCTTGATAAGTCTCATGAACATTGAGCTTATTGAGCTGTCCTGTGACATGAGTTGTGGCTCCTGTATCAATATACCAGTTGGTGTCTACTCCATAGGCACCTTTTTGTTGCTCCTTAGGTGGCGTATCATCATCATCACCATAGTGCCACCAGCAATCTCCTGCAGAGTGTCCCTCCTTCTTGCAAATCTGACAATAGACTCCATCCTGCCAAGGAGAGGCAACTCGGCCTTGTTTGCCCTTCTTCTTAGGGCGCCCTTGGTGGCGCTGCTACTGGTCCTGCCTCGGCCCTTGGGGTTGTCGTGGTTGTGGTGGGCGTGGGGGTCGGTATGGGGGTGGTGGTGGAGGCTGGACATATGTGGGGGTGTGATAAGGTTGGGGGTATGGGTTATAAGGTGGCATATACTATTGAGAGGCATATGGAGTGGTGTATGGTGTTGGCATGTATGGTGTAGGCGGGGCTGTATATGGAGGTGGCGGGTGGTAGGGTGGTGGTGGAGTATAATGTGGAGGGTCGTAGGACGGTGGAGGAGGTGGTGGTCGCGAAGGTCCTCCCCCCATAAGGGCTTGGATGGCGCGCCGCCACGTTGACCGAAGATGTAAAGGAACCAGGAGCCTCACCATTGGAGAGCATAGCATCACGGTTCTCATAGGAGATCAGCTGAGAGCACAGATCATTGAGCGTAGTGGAGGGAACAACTTTGATAGCAGCAACAAAACCATTATAAGAGCCATCAATACCATTCATGATGTAGTCCTTCAGCTCACCATCATCAACCTGCTTGCCTGCAGTGGCAAGTTCAGAAGCAAAGCCTTCATCTTGGTAATATACTGTTGAGCGGTCATATCAAGCTTCTTGGTGTTGGTGAGAGCATCGCGGATGTTGGAGACCCGCGACTTGGATTGGGAAGAAAAAAGCTCATGGATGGCACGCCAAACTTCAGCAGCATGAACAAGACCGTAGACATGAGAGAGGATGTCCTCAGAGAGAGAATTCACGATGTAGCTCACAACTTGCTGATCCCGCATAATCCAAACATCATATGCAGGGTTGAGAATCTGAATTTTCTTCTTGTCAGCATCTTCTCCATCAACAAACTCATCCGGAGCTGGGTCAGACCCTTCAAGGAGGCACATAACACGAGCCCCACGAAGAGTGGGCAGCACCTGGGCTTGCCATGAGAGAAAATTCTCCCGTGTGAGCTTGGTGGCAGGGGAGCACCAATGGAGTAGCCCCCAGCAACCGTCGAAGAATAAGAAGTCATCGATTCGATTTCCTGCCGTGGCATAGGCTGTCGCGGCAGAAAAAAGAGCAAAAAACCTACCGCGGCAGAGGTGCTAGGGTTTGAGTAGGATGTTGTCTAGGGATTGTAGGTTGTGTCTAGGGTTCGTAGGCGTGGCTGGGGTTGTAGATCGTGGGCGTCGAGTTTGTGTAGGTCGTGGTTGTCTAGGGTTGTTGCTTGTAGAGTCTAGGGTTGTAGATCGTGGTTGTCTTGAGGTTTGTTGGCTGGCCACCAGGAAGAGCAGCGGTGACGGCGATTGGAAGGTGTAGGAGGGCGTGGTCCTTAGAGTTCGTGGGGATGGTTGGGCGGAGGAGGGCCGGCGACGACGGTGACGGCAGTCATGAAGGCGGTGTTCCGACGGCGGCTAGATGAGGCGGAAGAGCCTAGTCTGATACCATGTTAAACTCGTAGGGTTTTGGGCTGGAACGGTCATGGCCTCTGGCCTCACCGGTTTCATGTTTATATATCCAAAAATAGCCCCCGGAGTGGCGAGTACAAGAGGGATTCGTGTTGGGTAGAGTACTACTCTATACCCAACAGGTATATGGTACAATAACTCTAATACCCTCCTCCCTCCAGTACCACCTCCGGCCACCCTCTGGTCCCCTCCAACCCTGAGCCCTAAGCTCGACCTCACGGGCCTTCTCCTCTACCACCACGGCATTGCGCGTCGTCACCGGCAGCCGCTCTGCCACCATAGCACCGCCGCTAAGGGCCATCTCCGTTTTCTACTGGTGCTCCCTCACTCCCCGCGACCTGATATGCATGCTCCGCCTCGGCCTGGTCGGAGCAGCTCCGATTGCCAGGTCGCAGATGGGCGTGAGCCTTTGTAGGGCGTGAGCCTTTGCAGGGCGTGGACGCCGCCGCTCTAGCGTGGCCAGTTCACGGACGGGCGTGGGCTTGACCTCCTTCCATGGCGCCATCGTCCGCCGCTCCCCGCTCTTTGTCGAAAGAAAGCAGGGGCCCGAAGTGTGCCGCTGGCGTGAGGACGCGACCTGTGAAGGCGACGAGGTGGAGTGGATCGCGCAAGGCCGGCGTCGAGGAGGTCTCTGGCGAGGCCGGGCGCTGCGGCCATATGTGCGGCGGCGGCGGTTGGACGGAGAGGGCACGGAGGAGGAAAGCCGACCAGCGGTGGGCGCTAGATGGCGCCGTCGTGTCTGCGGGCAAAGGAAACAGAGGAGGGGGCACGCGGGAGACGGGGACGGGTTCCTGGCGGCGAGGGAAGCTTGCGAGGAGAGGAAGGTGGCAAGCGGCGATGGGCGCCTGCGGCCAAGGGAGGGAGAGAGCGGCGTGCGGGGCTCACGGGGTGGCGGCGGCGGAGGAAGGTTGGGGAAGGCGGGCCGCGCGGGGTGGGTGGTGAGCGAGCGGGGGAGAGGGGGTCGTGGGGCGATGGAGAGAGCGGGGTGGGGCCGGGTACGCACGCGGTGAGGGCGTGAGCGTTACCAGAGAGGCGGGGAGCGTCGGTGGTTCCTGGGAACGTGTCATTCGCAGATTTAAGAGCAAGTATAACAGCATCCTTATTAGTCCGTCTTGTACAACGCAGGTAAAGGTGTCTATACCCTCTTTTTATGTATGAGATGCGCCAGCGAAGATCAGGTCTTTATTTACACCCGTGAAATAGAATGTTGTTAGACTATGATCTCTGCTGACGCATTTCAGCCCGTAAAAACAGGAATTCCGGCGATTGTGAATAAGGACGATGATCTTCGCCGGCGCATTTCAGCCTATAAAAAGAGGGTATAGACGCTCATACTCGCGTTTTACGGGCTAAACGAATAAAGGCGTTGTTAGACTTACTCTAAGTGGATAGTATGGCTGCTCATGCTAGAATTACCAACGTTGAAACTTGTTCATGTAGCTTCTGATCATGTAGGATTGTAACCCTGATGCTATGAATGAAGTCTCCGCTGGTCTAAAAAATCACTTGCATAGTCCAGTTTATGGCCCTGAGATTAAAATAGTTAGTTCATTAATGTGTTGTTCTATAAATTATGTTGTTTCTTAGCAGGAAAGCTAAGCTAAGATAAATGCGAAATTGTGTCAATGGCTAAGCAGGAAAGCTAAGGTAAATATGAAATTGTGTCAATGGCTAAGACCTCTTTAGTTATAATAATAAAATTCACAACTAAAATAATTGAGTTGTTCAAATTACTGTCTACTCCTCCAATAGTGAAATTCTTTATGACCAAAAATATTCAATACAAGTAAATTCACATCAGTCCATGGGAATAAACAATTGGAACATAGTTAATCCTCCTTACTTGACTCAACTTCATTTTGTTTCAAAATAGAATTTGTATTATTTTAGTAAACCTTCAAAACTTTATTTTCTTTTGGAAAAATAAAATTAGGAAAAGGAATTCTTATCAAATTATTTAAATAAGTTAATATTCCAAATTTTGAAAAGTTTTGGGATGTTACGATAGTATACATGATTATTACCATTAGTATGAGTTTAAATTAATCAAATTCAAACGAAATTTCATTGATTTGTGCAAAATAATGGGTCAGTAAGATATCTAGGCAAACGTTTTTTTTCACCTAATTGTTCTTTGAATTGCAATCGTCTGAAATTTGATGTGTGTCGTGTTCTTATGAAAAGAATATCGAGCCACACGAGCAATAACCATACTAGCTATGTCAACTCATTCAACAGGGACAGCTGGTCGCACAACACAAACATGATGCAGTGCCGGAGGTTACAACTATTCCAAGATTACGGATGTCAAAAGTACCATGGCTCTGAGAGCATGGGTATACACAGTTCGAAGAGTTTGATATGTTAAGAGATGTAAGCACATTAGATTCTCCCGAAGATCCTAGCGCCTAAGCTAATGTCACCCCTCTTCTGGAGTTGTCAGTGCCTGGCTGACGGCGTGATCTCCATAGCTGCCTCTTAAGATGTGTCATCTCTAGACGACTTCATCTATAGACGCCGACCATCCATATCCGCAGGAAATACATTCGACCTGAAATAGAAGACAAAATCCATGAGACAGCTACAGCAGAAGTGCAGTGATCTCAAGCTTCTTAAACACCCAGACTGTGTGCAACAACGCATATGCCCTAGTGGCCCAAAAAAGTAAGAATTACAAAAAAAAAAAAGTCATGCTACAGAGAACGATTCTTCAAAGCAACAACACTAACATCACCAGAACACCACCAATAGTCCAACCACTGCAATAACGAGGGCTTCAAGAAGTAAACAGTGCACAAGCACCGTCGTCGCCTGATCAAAGATCATAGGTCCTCACTTGCAAAACAACCATTGATAGGCACAACCAGTTAAGGCTAGACCTTGGATTTTCATCCTGCAAGGTAAGACTAAAAACTCCTCCTGTGTTGTCGCCCCCATAAACAGCCACTGTTACGAGTCACAGATCACGCGGCCAGTTCCTTGTCACCACAAAGACTCCAATCACCATCGCTAACCTTAAGTTCCTGCTTCCCGAACATTCTCCGTATCTGACTTCACCATGGATCGTCAAAGACATTACACATGATGGTAACAGACAGCAGAGCTCCGGAATGCTCCCGCTGAAACCAAATGGCCAGAAACAACATGGGTACGCACACCGAATACCCTCCAATCAAGCAATCTCCAGGCATGATACGCCCATGGGAGTTCGCTGGTGGAGCCTTCCAGAACTCGCCTCTCTAGGCCAGATCAACGAGGGCAGGCAACAAGCAGATCTTCGTCTTTGCGCGGAAGGAACCCTAGGACCGCCCAATTTATTGGCCAGAACGACAGGTCCCCACGACGCCGACCGTCGCCCGCCTCCTCCGGCAGAAGAGGAGGCAAGCCTGCAAGAGCTACTCGCCCCCGCCGGCCTGCGCAAGAAGCATCGCGTCGCCTCCCCACACACCTCTCGGCAACCAAACGGCCGCGCCGATGGCGGATCTAGGCGAGAGCCTAGACCTACGACCGCAGCCGCCACTCCATGCGCTGATGCCCGAGGGGAAACCGTCGCCGCTACACGACCCGGGTGCCATCCCAGCCGCCTCACGCAGACAACCTCCACCATCAAATCTCACGCCGAGGGGACAGCCTCCGCGCCACACGACCAGGGGTGCCGTCTTGGCCGCCACGCGCAGCCGAACCACTAGCGACGTCCCCAGCCGTCACCAGCGAACTGCTGCCACAATCTGTTCTCCCGGCCCCTTCGGCGCCGGGCCCGCCGCCACCACAGCCAGCGTCGGCGACAGCAGCGGAGGGAAAGGCCACCGCTGATGGCTCTGGCGGTGCTAGGGTTAGCACCCTGGTGTCGCCCGTGGGGGACGACACAGGAGCGAGAGTTTTTTTCATAATGCTGTCAAGTAAACTATCTGAAGTTTGGATCCAATATTTGGTCAAATTTTCTAAGAAGTTTTTTTGAGTAATACTCCCTCCGTTCACTAATGTAATGGCTCTCTCTCTCTCCCTCCCTCCCTCCCTCCCTCCCTCTCTCTCTCTCTCTCTCCATGCACGTGTATCTTATCTATCTACAACTTTTGTCAATTCCTACATCAGATCTAAGACATCCATAATCCTGCGTATGAGATCCAAAACACACATAATGTTGATAGATACTTTAGATATATCTTTTTCGATTAACACGAAATTTTTTAACTACTTTCTGGTAAAAGTAAGACAGTAGCTTTAGGGGGTGACACCGTTGATAATATACACACTAAGGTCACTAACATAATCAACACACTGCTCAGGACTGTTTCATTTGCTGAATGGGCTGCCTTGTTTTGGTTGGAAAGTGAGCTCTATTCATGTATTGACTCTTTAAGTTGTAAAACGAAAAGAAAAGCACCCAAAAGGAAAAGAAAAATGAAGGTTCATAGAAAATCAGAAAACAAAAGGGTTTCTACCTTACGAGAACACAGGGAACACCCTCCTCTATTTTCATATGATGACGGCATGACACAAGGACAATCAGTTAGCAACGACAATAAACAAGGAACATGTTGGTGCAACTCAGCACATGCATATTGAGATTTGAAAGCCCACAAATGCACCAACCAAGCAAGAGTTCAAAGGAGGGCTACACTTGCCGGGAATAATACCCTCAAGCCTCTACTGCAGTGGTACAAGTTGCACTTCATTTTGTCTATTCAGTGAGACATGTTACGCATGTATGAATCTTGGAGATTCTTTCAAGATGCATAACAGCACAAGTATGATTATTCAAAACCTTCTGACTCACCCTACAAGTACATTAATTTATCCCTAGAAGAAAATCTATTACTGTATTTAATTTAAATGGCCAGATGGCTCAAGTAACGTGAAAAGTTCCACTGTACAACCAGAAAAAAAAGAGTAAATGATTTATAAACGCGAAAAAAGAACACTAAAATACCTGATAGCGATCTCCACGATTGGCACGAACGATATTGATTATGCCTACATTCTTTTCTCTGCAACTTCTACATCGAGCTTCACTCATCTAGTTAAAACAAATAAAATGTCAGATGATCTCAAAGTAGACTTTGCCTGAAAATTGGGTGCCTGTACTGGATATTCTTTATCTTATCCTGGAAAATTACTATGAACTTAGTACATATGATGTACAATACCTGCATCTGCTTTAATTCTTCAAATTCATATCCTACCTCTGCTGGCGCCAACCCAGCCTGAATGAACAAACAGTAATTACTTCTTTTGTTGCAAATAGCAAATCTTGAGTACTTATAGTGTAGAGCTGGTAGGGAAGATTGGCTGGGTAGAAAGGTAATGAGGATAGACAGAGAAGCTAGATGGGTAGGGATAGAAACTACTCCCTCTGTACTAAAATAAATGAAGTTCTATGTCTGTTTTAAGTAAAATTCTCTAAGTTTGACCAAATTTATTGGGAAATGTGCCAATATCTACAACAACAATCTATATAGTACAAAAATATTGTATGATGAATCTAAATAAAACTAAATTATTGTTGTGGATCTTGATATATTTTTCTACAAACTTGGTCAAACTTAAAAATTAGTTTGACTTAGGACAAACTTATAACTACAATTATTTTGGAACGGAGTGCGCAAAATGGAAAGAGATCATTTCTTGCTTGCCTCCTTCATTATGGATACATATCTTATATAGAGCTCCTAGGTCGGTTAATGTTCACTAAATAGAACCATTTCAGTTTCAGCAACCATATCATATATGCTAAAAAAGACCAATAACACACCACAGATCTAATTATAGTCAGTAGTGTAAAGGAGGTGAGAAATAGTTCCTACAAGGACCAAAATAAAAATAAGATGATTAGACCTTTAGTTCATCAGGTGACATCGTTAACAGAACTGGAGGATCAAGCTCCTTGTTCATCAGTCGCTTGCACAGGACAGAGCTATTCTGTGTACCAGAAATCAATGTTATGTCAAGCTCTCAAATAATAAGAATATCTACAAGTGTATAACATGAGTGAGTTAAAAAAATGGCTAAGGAGCCATCATATAAACTGTTAAAGATCATACTTCCTCTGTCCCAAAATATAAGGCACGCTTTTTTCGCACGGTCTTTGATGCACAATTTTGACCACTAATATATACAAAATGATATGGTTTCAGGATGTATAAATGGTTTCGTTTCATTCGTCTTGCAGAACCCTTTCATTTCATATATACTTATACAAATTTTTATGAATATCTTATAAGTACAAATCATGGTCAAAGTTATATATTGTTTTTTTAAGGGAAAAGTTATATATTGTTGACCCGCAAAATTTAAGGGCACCTTATATTTTGGGACGGTGGGAGTATGTGACATTGTAATTATGAAACGTTAGTATGGTAATTACAACAACAATAACAATAAAAAGCATCACAGAATTATAATACACAATTTCAAACGACTAAGATTTACTGGGTTTGTAGCCTGAAGGACTGGTCAGCAGTATAAAACTAATTACATGAAATATGCCTTGTCTCACCCAAATAAAACAAAGGTAGTTGTCAAAAGGCCCCGGCAGAAAAGCCTACGATGTGAGATCATTATATCTTGGAAGAGTGGACAGGCAAAACAAAGATATCTGAAGCTTTGTACTCTCTATGGCTCTGTATATCTACCAAACCTCTAATCCGAGTATTAAACATTATTAAGATGGTCATATACAATTTATTTCAGTAAATATATGGAAACATTGATTAACTGGTTGGAAACCATACATAGTACTTTTTGTGCGCTTTTTGAGGAAAATTGTGTGCTTTAGTTAGGAGAAAGTAGAAACAATTGGAGAATCAGTCAAAAATGTTTGATTGGAAGCCATATATTGTCAGCCTTTTTGAGATTTAAAAAAGAGTGTAATGTAAGGCATTTGGTTGGAGGTCACAGTTTGCCACAACTTTGCTAAGAAAGATAATTATTAAATATTTTGTTTTCCCAGTTTACACCCATCTCAGCTCTTAGGCTAGATCATCAATATATGTTGACGCATGCTGCGTGCATGTTCAAGTACATATATGATGCTCGTGCACATAGATATGCATATAGATACAATAAACTGTCAATGCTGATGGGATATCAGGCAACAAGCATTTTTAAGTTCCATTGTGCAGCAGTATAACCTAATGAGTTAACTGTACAATTATGCAAGAGATTTAGATGTTCCCAAGAAATATAAGCTCAATAGTGGGATAAAACCATACCTTGATATTGAACAACAATGTTCTCATTTTCTGCTTGTACTTTTGCAAGTCTGCATAAAGAGCTTCAAATGCTGATCTCTCTAAGGAGGCCACTATTGACACAACCTCATTAGGTGCATAAGAATTTTCATTATCCTGGAAATAGAATGTCATCACAAGGTGAATCGTCTAACGAAGGAAGAGACGAGAATACAAGGAATCAAAGGAACTAAAGTCGCCCTATTTGGGACCTAGGGTGATGAATAATTATTCTGCAATGTAAAATACATATGTCTACTCCCTCTGATCCAAATTAATTGATACATACGAATCTAGACAAAGTTGAGTCAATTAATATGGATCGGAGGGAATATTTTTTTTTGTGGTTTATTAACATTGTTATGACTCATATCTTGCGTTTCTTATGTCGTTTTTTCCGTTGTTGGTGTAATTATTCGTTATTTCGTGTATCAAACATAAATTTAGATGTAAACGACATAAAATACATGGGTGCAAAATAACTTCTTCTGCACACTGGGTGCTGAGTATCATGTATTTTTCATAAGGAAATACATACATATGTGTACCTATTTTCAACCAAGTGTAGACTAAAGGAAGGACCTATGCTCTGTATGCCAAAATCAATCCAAGCAATACGGATAGAACTCACAGTACATATTGTAACACCGATTACTTTGCTTATGCCCAGTGCATCAGGAGTCTCAATCTAGTAAACCCAAGTTTCTAATACATTTAAAACTCAAACACCGTGTAATTTGATTTGTGAATGCACTGCTCAAAGTAACTATGACCAAGTCCTTTCTCTTAGCTAATATTTCAACATTAACCATTTAAAGCGGAGTCTTACAATCAAAGCACTAACACGACGGCTACCAAAGACGTACTAGCACCTTTTGGTTTTAGTTGTACTGCTGGACATGCTAGGTATTTACATGAGAAGATATCTAGTAATACCAGCTCTTACATGATACAATGAACCAATAGAACCTGGCCATCCGATCTTACATGTACGGACTGGTGAGGCTATGTCACATCACTGATAGATATTCAATGCACCTTGTATTTCTTTGTAACTGACCAAGTAGCCACTTCTTGGTCTCTGTTGCTCATGTGTTCTCTTAAGGAACTGCTCTGACGGGTTCCGTAAATTTCAGCGGGTGCTTTTCAAAGTTGTATGTTTAGCAGTAACCGGCTGATGGCTGAGGGCTATGTTCTAATCCCTTAATGTAGTATGTCACTGAAGCATGCATTTTCATCAGTTTCCTATTTTAATTTAGATTTATGACAGTGCGTGTTAATTTAGTCAACTCCCGCAATGCACTTAAGATAAATCAGAGTATCAGACTATGTATTAATTATCGGTGATGTGAGACATCAATCTTAAGATAGCATCTCTCCCAAAACTGCACATGGTCGCAATTACATCCGTTTTCACTGACACCAACAATTAATTGTGTACAGAAATTTTGGCTCTGGGCGAATATGGAAATGCCTTGTACATTTGAGTCGCTGCAACTGACTATATGCAAACCCGGTTCACCTTTTTCAAAAGAAAAAATGACTCCGTCAATATGCAAGAAAGAGAAGATTTCAAGGGGCAAAGCCTGAAATGTCCACAAGTGGGAAAAGTTAGAGTTGACCCTGTCCTCCCTCTAGATCTAGCCTTACGTGTAGGATCAAATGACTCAGGTACTATTGGTTCATTGTATCATGTAAAGGCTGGTATCAACAGATATCTTCTTGTATTACATGTCGTCATTAGTATGCATAGTAGACCAATGATGATTACACCGCATGCCTCCGAAGCCAAGGACTCAAACCTTGTTAGAACATGCACAAGCAATCAGATATTATCTTTATTTCCTTTATATCTTTATGTTTGAACACCGAATTGTCTACTTCACTCCTCTCATTACACGACACTTCTTTACAGAACTTGTAAGGAAAAGAAGGTAGTTACCAAGGCTCCACATAAACACTGAAATGTACTAATATTGAAAGCTCCTTCTTTAAATAGTGCACTCCCTCCGTTTCAAAATATAAGATGTTTTAGCCTTTTTTTTCTGAAACACATGTATCTAGACACCCTTTAGTGTGTAGGTTCACTCTTTTTGCTCCGAACAAACACACTAAAAGACGTCTAGATACATGTGTTTCGGAAAAAAGCTAAAACATCTTATATTTTGGAACGGAGGGAGTACTGTTTAAGGCAAGGGTTAAGATAGTAAAAAGAATCCATCATGCACTTCTCTTGCTCCTAGGTGCTTTAAATATTCCTTCATATTGTGCAGTATGTCTTCAAGAGAGAGCATTGGGAACAATATCCATTTGTTTATCGCAGTAATTATCATGGGGTATAATAGAAAGAATGGAGCGAAAAGTACCCAGAAATTAAACTACATTTGTGGATAAATTCAGAAGGCTAATGGAACTTACATTTCTGGAATGAGGGAGTGCTAGAATAGTGTCCACAAATTTATCAAGCCACCAATCACGAATCTGATCACCAGTAACTGCTTTATAACTGAGAAGGATGTCACGAGCACGATTCTTCAGATTATCATTCCCAGCTGCATCTTCTTTTATCAATTGCTCAGATCTGCCTGCAGGAACATCTCTGGGGACATCTTTAGGTTTCAGAGGTCTCTTCTTCAGGCCTGGTCTTGGTAAGTTATCAGATTTGTCACCAGGTATACCTTCAGGATCACAATCAGGAAGCTCCCCAATACGGTCCATTGTTTTCATAACAAGGAGATCAATCTCCTCTTGATTGTCTTCCTCATAGTCCGTATCCGTTAGTTTATAAAATTTCTCCTCTTTGTGGTCATACACCTGTTGGACAATGAATCCAGGGTGTTCCTTTTTACTTGGCACCTGCTTGTGCTGAGGAATGAAATGGACCACACATGTGTGCATAACTGACTCTGCTTCCACTTCATCAAGATGAAAACTATAGAATAACTCCCTCGGGTCATCATCACCCTCTTTTTGAGCTTCTTCCGGTCTATAAAACCACTGAGCAGTTACGGATAAGCTCCCACCAATTTCATTTATCTCCTGTTCGGAGAAAATAATATAATTAGTTTTGAGAAGCAAGGATGACAAGATTACAGAATTTAGGTAAATAACTAAGGATCATTACATTAGAAACACATTTATGCAGCTATAAATAGATGGGGAACTCTGTGTACACAACTAGTCAACTAGTCAAAATAGACAATGGCTCCAACCATAGAACGTAAGATAGCCTTGATAGGAAGCTGCTTAATACAAATCATGGTTATACACCTAGCATCAGTTCATCTAAGTTCTGTTGAACCATGGAAGAAACAACATTGAGAAGTAACCAGTGTAGAGAAGGCTAGAAGCCATGGACAAAGGGCCTAATGCAAAACTGAGTCTAGAAGGCCAGAAGTGACAAACCAAGGGCCTGCCTAGAAGGCTGGAACCAAGGATAACCTATCACTCTACCAGCAAGAAGGATTGTTCAACTAGGATTAGAAAAACAGTTGAGCAATCTGGGTAAAAAATGAACCATTTGATCACACACATTTTCTGTCATTTGATCAAACGTCACAAGCCACAAATAATCACAGACCTTGATGATACCGACATAGGGCTTCTGGTCCTCCCCATCAGGCGAGAACATCGCCGAGTCCTCCTGCACAATTCCACCACAATCAGCCATCGGGAAGCACACAAGTTTAGAACAAAACCCTAGAAACCCTAAGCAAAAAAGGCAGAGAAAAGTAGCAGGGTTGCGGCTTACGAGCTTGTAGGTGTTGCCCTCGTATTCGAAGGCGGCGTACTGCTTCCTCTCGCCAATGACCTCCACGGGTTCCCCCAAGGGCACCGCCTCCGAACCATCTTCGTCGTCCTCCTCCTCTTCATCCACTTCCGCCTCCTCCTCCCCAAGCTCCCAGTCGCTCTCCTCCTCGGCGGGGCGCCCAGGCTTGCGGTCCCGGTGGCGGCGGGTCTGCGTCTCCTCCTCACCGTTCCTCCTCGTCTCCTCCAGGACATTGTCGTCCTCCACGAGCTCCAGGTCCGCCTGGTCGTCGGCGGCGCTGTGGCGGCGCGAGGAGTCAGGGGCTAGGGGCTTCGGTGCCGCAGGCGAAGCATTGTCGTCATCGTCGTCGTCGTCGCTGGTGAACTGCGTCGCGAACCGTCGGCGTTTCCCCATTGCTCTCTCTCTCGTGGCGGCCGATTCGGAGGGTTGTGGCGAAAATGGCGCAGTGAGGACTCAAGTCAGAACGAGTCTTCTTTGTTGTGCTACCTCCAATCCATATTAATAGACTTTAATTTGTTAAAATTTGAATGAACTTACTCCCTCTGTCCTAAAATATCCTGTATTCTGGATTTAGTCACGGTCAAACTTTATTGAAAAATGTATTCAAAGACCAAACATATTAAAAAAATTATGTATATACCTATAATACAACATAAATACCGTTAGAATCGCCTTAAAATATATTTTTATATAATATATACATTCGGTACTATAGATGTTTATAGTTTTTCTATATATTTTATCAAACTTTATAAAGTTTGACTTTGACTAAACCCAAAATGCAGGGTATTTTAGGACAGAGGGAGTATATACTAAATAATGTCTAGACTCATTTAAATTTAAACAAATTTGAGTCAATTAATATGGACCGGAGGGAGTAGAAGAATAGAAGGAAACCGGAAAATCATGGACCTTGACCATTTTATTACTGTACTGCTAATTATTATGATAGCCAGGTCAAAGAAAAAGTACTACTACTCAACTCATGGGGATCGCAAGCTCACAGTGACTTTTTAAAAAAAATATGATATATTAAGCATGCAAGTCGTCTTATTAAAACCTTTCAATCCTCTTAGCTATCCTGATAAGAAAAAAAAAGTGCTCATCAAACAATTATTCCATAGTTTATAAGAGGTTGCATAATAAAACTAAGGATTCATCGATCCAATTACAAGAGCTCTTACTTAGATAACTAAACATAGCTAACTCATGGGCCACTTGGTTTACTTACCTCAAACAATGTTTGAAGCTAACATTGTCGGTAGTAGACGACAGATCCATGCAATTAACGAAGATCGATGCCGACTCATTCAACCATGCCTCATGTCCAGAACATGCGTCGATGACTTCTGTAGAATCGGACACCTAGCCTCCACTCTATTGCATCCCATTGACACTGCCAACGACAACCCTTCCTTTATTGTAAGTGCCTCGGCCATTGTCAATGATATAACATAAGGAAGGTAACAGTTAACCACAGCGATGAAGTTTTCCTGGTAATCTCGCATCACAGCCCCTACCGCACTGCACATACATCGGAATGGTAAGAAGCATCAACATTTACCTTTATATGTCGTGGTACAGGTCTCGTCCATTTTGCTTTTGTAACGGATAATTGCTTAGATAATGACTTCGTCGTGCTTGTTGTAATAGAGAGTATTGACATTTTGCACTTATGCGTAGGCGGCACTGAGAAAGTATCCGGTGAAAACTGATTTAGAATGGAAACCTGAAAACTCGAATATAGGCCGTTGGATCTGAAATGAGTGCTCTGGATCAAGCCCCTCCCTGTACCACATATTTTGCAAACACACGCCCGCCTGGTCATGTTGTTTCTTTGCAAAACACACCTAGTGACGTTTATCTTTACAAACCAAGGACCTGAGATGAGGTACATCTCATCCTGAACTCGTGTGAGCTGTAGCCTGTCTTTTTTATGGAGTTGTCGCGCGGCCACGCCGCAGCTGAGGTTGAACACCAAGCATTTGATCTAATCTCCTTGAGCCAGTGTCGGCGACGCACGGACGAGAGCGTGGCAGCCAGATCCGGTCCGAGGTGTGGCTGCAAGATCCAGTCCGAAGGAATTAATATAAAGTTTCCTTCAGCATCCACTCATCTCTTTCATGGATCTTCCATCAACGTCCACACACCCATTTCTTTGTATTCCACCAGGTTTCTCAATGTCAACTGAAATTGCATAGATCTGTAAGTAATCTTCGGCACACAATTTTGCAGCTTCGGCTGATGCAAATGGAATTGTTTTAGGACAAATCAATCAATATTATTCAGTACAAACCAGTCAAGCAACGCATAAGGCCTTCACTTAGTATGGTTGTACAATCATCTGTAACACGCTTGTACAAATTTGGAGCCCTACTGTTGGTCACCGCCGCAGCCGCTCCAGAGAAACCTAATTAATCTGGTGGTGGCACATCGGGCTATAAGGTATTTTGAGAGGACGGAAGTGTACAAGGTGTTTTGCGCAAAAGTACTAATGGCTAGGCGGGAGCTTGTTTGCAAAATGCATGGTATAGAAAGGAGCATGATCCATAGCATACGTTTCACATCCAACGACCCATGTTCAAGTTTCCAAGTTTCCAGTGCAAATCGGTTTCCACTAGATACTTTCTCGGCGGCACTGATGGGGTTCGTTGCATAGAAAAAAATCCTACGGTTGCAACCGCAAAATCGAATCAAGGCGATATTATGTAACGGTTTCATATGGGCTCACCCTTAAAGACCGTTAGCGGGATAACGTTTCTACAATCAAATGTGGTTGACGTAGATATACATGATTGTCCTTACGGACGTGCAGACAATCGGCACCTCCATAATCGGTCACACGTATTGTCCCTCGCTCTAGCCAGGCAGCGGAAGTCGTGGATCCCCGGGAACTCCAGCAACACTACGGCATGGTAGAGGTGGTGGAGGGAAAGATCTCGAGCAGAGCTTCGCCTAAGCACCTTTGTTTTGGTAATGGACAAGGATAGCAAGGGAGGAAATGTCATCCAAAGGGCATATGAGAGGAAAGAGAGAGTGTCCGTAGAGGAGGAGATCTCCACCACCTTCTATAGGGGGAGGGCAGCCCCCACCCATGGCCGGCGGCCAAATAAGGTGCCCCTCTTGTTGACACTGGTTTTTGTCTTAGAATAAAAAAATAAATTATGACTAGGATATATGTATAAAAAATATATTACGATAAATGCTAAAAAAAGAAGTTTCCTTAGAGTACGTCTAATGTCGTCCTAAGTTCATTATATCTCGATCTATACTAAGTTTCAAAATATACGAGCACAGTGTAGAATTCGCTTCGCTCGGACGACATTATAAAATATGGTGGCCATTGAACAAAATAATTAGCGATCATATGTTTAAGATTCATAATAAATAAAAATTGGCATTATACATATATTATAGTCGCTGGAACTTAATATTTAAAAGCCAAGTGGACTCATATGCCGCAGGCATGAAAGAAAGGATACGAAACGTGTAGCTACTAATCATGCATGCATGATTTTTAAGCGGCAACATTATCTAATTAATACTCCATTAAAAATAAGTAATCATGGTCCATAGCCCGCATGCACACTATCAGCCCACTTAAATAGGCACACGGGAGAGAGACACGATCAAACTCGGTCAATCTTTTGTTCAAGGACTCTAACGATCAGCGATTTAAAACGAAAGAAATAAATAAAGAAAAGAAAAGAAATAGAGAAGAGCATAGAGCTACCGCCCCACTCTTCCACGATCTGTCAAACGTGGGAGCATCCCGAGTCCCTCCACGTCGACGGAGAACTGCCGTCTTCTCTGTCTATAAATACCCGCGTGCGACGCTGCAAGCCGGCCCGCCAATTCCCTCTGATCATCCAGGCACTCGTTCCCGTCCGTCGCTGCTGGTCCAAAATCCACAAAACAACTCATCGTTGCGCTGCTCAAATCACTCGCACCATCTGCTGCTAGTGCCGCTCGCCGTACGCCACCGCCGGCTGTCCGGCCGCTCGCCATACGCCACCGCCGTACGTCACCGCCGGCAGGCCGAGCGCTTGCCGTATACGGACCGCTGCTAGCTGCTGCCCATTGTATACGCGAGAAGAAGAATCAGAGGATATCTGCAAGAAGGTGAAGAATATATTTCTTTTCCTACTACTGGTTGGTCATATGGACATATACTTTGGAGTTCCTCCTCTCCCTATCTTCTAGTTTGGTCACATTGACATGAACTATGAGATTTTCCTCTTCCTATTGGATGCATGTACCGTTGCTCTTGATTTGATCACGATTAATGCATGAGCATGAGAAATTGGCTCTTGGCTTGGTTACATTGACACAAGCCAAGATGCTATAAACTCATGTATATATGTAACAAAAAATTTGGCTCTTGGTTTGGTTACATTGGCACAAGCCAAGTTGCTCTAAAATTACATATTATTAAAATCATGCTCTTGGTTTGGTCACATTGACACAAATCAAGATACTATAAACTCATATATATTATCAAAATTTTGGCTCTTGGCTTGGTTACATTGACACAAGCCAAGTTGCTCTAAAATTACATATTATTAAAATCATGCTCTTGGTTTGGTCACATTGACACAAATCAAAATTCTATAAACTCATATATATTACCAAAAAATCTG
This sequence comes from Avena insularis, assembly GCA_023614405.1. NCBI lineage: Eukaryota > Viridiplantae > Streptophyta > Magnoliopsida > Poales > Poaceae > Avena > Avena insularis. The sequence continues at coordinate 28,562,240 of CM042691.1, forward strand.
TTTCTTAGCTTGGTTATATTGACATATATCACTAAAATTTGGCTTTTGGCTTGGTCACATTGACACAAGCCAAGTTGCTTTAAAATCACATACTATTTAAAGCATGTTCTTGGTTTGGTCACATTGACACAAGCCAAGTCGCTCCATATTTACATGTTAATGAAATTTGGTTCTTGGTTTGGTCACATTGACACAAGCCAAGTTGCTTTAAAATTACATATTATTAAAAGCATGTTCTTGGTTTGGTCACATTGACACAAGCCAAGTCGCTCCATATTTACATGTTAATGAAATTTGGTTCTTGGTTTGGTCACGTTGACACGACCCAAGTCACCATAAATGCCTAAAATATCTATATGTTACTAGTCTCGTTCAACCACATATGGTCATTTTGGGATTAGTATTAGATAAACAAATAAAGAAAACTCCATGTTAGTAGCATGTGTCTCCAACTAGTAGCTAAATACTAGTCCATGATATATGTACGTGAATGAATAAAACAAAGTTGCACTAGTCTGAGAGCTCTAGAACATAGCTAGCTTTGTTTCCACGTAGCAAGCATATTAAATCTTGTAGCTCCTTCATATTGATATGTGCATGACCAAAAATATATTAGGCCATGTTGCATATAGAGAACGTGGAGTAAAATAATCTAAACAAATATACGCTCTTGGTTTGGTCACATCGGCACAAACTAAGTTGCTCTAAATTCACATTTCACTAAACCCATGCCGTTGGTTTGGTCACATTGACACAAACTAAGGCGCTCTAAATTTATATATATCACTAAAATCATGTTCTTGGTTTGGTCACACCGACGCAAACCGAGGTGCTCTAAATTTATATATATCACTTAAATCATGTTCTTGGTTTGGTCACATCGACGCAAGTCAAGTTTCTCTAAATTCATATGTTAGTTAACTTACGCCTTTGATTTGGTCGCATTGACACAATTCAAAGAGCTCTAAAATTATGCCTAGTCGAAATTAACGCATATTATAATAAAAGTAAGTTGAGTAGAAATAGGCTACGACGCGTAATATAGTGTCCAACGAAAGTCGGTAAATATTAAATTATCATATATTATAACATGATACAATTGAAAATATATAACAAAGTCTAGCTAGTCGAGTCTCTGAAAACGATGAATCTAGTCTAGAATATAAATAAAAGAAAATCTTATATGACCTGCCACGGTTTAAAAAGTCAATATCGTCTATAGAAATCATATCCTTCCACTGCTATAAAGCCTCATGAAAACATATTAGTAGCCCCCGTGCTGGTGTTTCCTCTCGATATGCATAGTTAAATAAACATGCACGTATAGATGGACAATTAAATTTGGTATGTCTCAAAGACCAGTACTATATGTCCCGTTCTGGTACTAAAAAAAAGGGAAAAAGGCTAACTATAGGTCGATGCATGCATATAGAAAACCTCATGCATGTTCCCTTGCCAGAATCGCATGCACTCACATGCATGCAACCTGCTCATACTCCCAAATACAAAGAAAAACATTATGCTTGCACTTCTTATACTCGTGCAAACATAAAGTGTCATATATATACTAAAAACGAAGATCAAATCCCTCCCGAGTGCGCCGCCGACGACGACAGCGAAGAGGACTTTAGTTTCCTACATTTTGTAGTCTTGTCTTATTTCTACATTTTGTAGCATTCATATGTTGTGATGCTATGTAATAGATATTGTTAGAATTCTTAATCAGGGGTTTTCTCTACGGAGATGTAATTAACGGAATTTCTATATAAATGTATGAGTTCCGGAAGTATGAACTGCAATCTTTGATATTTCTCATTTATATTTGCGCAATTTAAATTTATATTCTATCTGTCTCTATGACGCGGACGCGAGTACTTTAGTCGCCCCATTTTCCCGTCATCAGATTCTGGCACGTAACATGCAAATTTTATTTTATTTAATCTTTGCTTCACACCTATATGGCTAGCACCAAAATAATGCAACGGTGGCCCATGCACCTATGAGACTAGACTATGGTTTTATACAGAGAAAGTAATCTCAATTTCTACCAATATGGAATTTTATGAGATCAAATGTACATGAATTTGTTTCTACTTCTATCCTTAATTTGTATCATCATGGGATCAAGATCACCATGTGTGACCAAACTAAGAAGAATTTTACTTTTGTGCACTTAATTTGTATCATCATAGGATCAAGGATCACCATGAGACCAAATTTAGGATTTGGTTCATTATCTTAATTTGTATCATCATGGAATCATAATCACCATGAGAGGACCAAATCAAGAGTAATTTAATTTAGACTGGCTAGAGTAATTTATATGTAAATATCCTAGCTGAAATTAACATGGACGGCACTTCTATTCCTGTTCTGTACCATCACGGGGTGGATATCACCATGGCGACCCAACCAAGATGCAAATTATTTTGGGCTAGGATGTCTATCATAAATAAGAAGGCATCGTTGAAAATGGGAGGAGAGAGAGAGGGATTTTTGCCTCTTTCTCACCTTAGGGCTGAAGACGAGCGGCCCTGTAGATGGACTGGTGCTAGCCTGCGGCCTGATAACACACGTAATTCAACTGTTACTCAGGAGCTGGAGGTCCTCCGGCAGGATATATCCACCATGAGTGATGAAGTTGGATCTATTCTTGAGAGCATGATGAAGTTACGCCCTCCTTCTAGCTGATTTCTTTTTACAGATATTTTAAATAATTTGGTCTAGCTTTCTTTCTACGTGGTCAATCACGTCTCAATCATTTTGTTTGCTTGTTTAATAAACACTTTTATTTATTGTTATGTGTCACTGCATTGTCGAATTTGTAATCTCAGTTTATTTGTGTACGATAGTATTACTATACCATGATATTTATTTATTCATGGCTGCACCGTATTTATATGTGTTGGTGAACCCTTATGCCATTGTTCTGGACGTGGTTACAGCTTATTTACGTGTCCATGATTTCGTCTCTTATTAGTTTTTTTTAGTTTACACTCATGGGATACAGAGCACTTTATTTATTTTCTACGCTCATATCTATGAGGGCATAAAGTTATATATTTTTTATGTGCCCTACTTTATACTCTTGAGGGTTGGCGTATTTTTTGGCGATAGCTCAGTTTATATATGAGGGTATAGAATACTTTTTTTTGTTTCCTGCGCTCTAGTTTATACTCATAAAGTGATGGAATCTATATTTTTATTTACGCTCCAGTTTATACTTATGGAGCGATAGAGTGTTTTTTGTTTGCCCCAGTTTATACTCTTGAGGGTATGGAGTCATATATTTTATTTTTACTCAAGCATAGTAACGCTTAAGGATATTTTCCATTTACTGGCGACGGCGAGTATTTTCCATCCGAAGAAATGGCTCCATCTGTACACGTTTCTTTGAGCTTATCAATTATAAGATTGGCACCAGCATTCATACTTGGTGGAGGCAAACAATCAGCGGAAGAAGCGATGACACTCTCCTTGTTTTTTCTCTTCTGTAAATAAATATATGTATATGGCAGATTATATAAGGAAATTATGGCAAGACTAAAATAAATTAAATAAGATAAAGGTCGTTAACTCACACGTCGAGAGCTTTTAGGAGGTTCATTATCTGAGAGGAAAATGGTCAAAATATTTTTCCGGTAATCCACGCTCTCTTCCTCTTTTGCCTCAATAGCGGCAATATACTCATCTCGACGTCTAGCAGATACTTCTTTTACTATAACATGATCTAACTCTGTGAGCTTGCGTGATGGCATAACTGGCTTTCCACTCTGTTTATACGTAGTCTTTCTCTCATCATATGAGACTTGTCCATACGCACTACCTGCCCTGAGGCTATGTGAAACAGTACTGAACGGTTTCAAAAATTTGTTCCACCGATTAGCCCAAGCCAAAGAAGATTTGCCTTCATAAGTGCTATCAAGAGGATGCTGGATATTCTCCTGAATTGGACGCAACAAATGGGACCAATAGGTGTATGCAATACCAACATCGTCTTCCGTAAGCAAAGATTTCAAAGGATCATACGGTATCAGCTGGTCCAACCTAAATTGGCGAGCCACGCGATCCGGGTGATATGGCTCAGCTACACATAGGTCAATATCCGAAAATAAGAACCTCCAAGGAAGAATACCTCGGCGAACAGAAAGCATGAAAGCCCTTGGTAGCTGATCCACTCCAGTCAAGTTACGTGAAGAATAGGGGCACCAAGCAATGTTTTTCTGATTCTCAAAGAAATCATATGCTTCTTCAGCAGAAAATTCGTTGGGAGGCCTGAACATTGTACTTATCATGGATGGCTGCATATGTAAGATCTTTGGAGTAGGAAGACGGTCTCCTCTGCCTTTGGCACCAAAAGTTCTCTTCAAATATAGATGCATCCATCCTATGACATAATGGACCGGCCAGGATGCCTTGGGATATGTAGGCCCTACAGGATGCATACTAATGCGCCGGAGTGAAAAATACAAGGAGGAAAGTGCCGACGGAGCAAGTGAAATTTTTCTGCCTATGGCAATCCAAGACGCCATGACAAGTACACCGGGACGAATATAGGGCCCTGTACCGACAACGACAAAATTGCAAAGCCAAACCGTGATAAACGCTGCAAGATATAGACGACCATCACGAAGGCTATCGAAGGTCAGAGGCTCTGGACGATTGTTGTGAAAATAATCACACCAATCCTGAAACGGTACCAATCCGTCTTTATGTTTAGATGAAAGCTCTTCCCATATTTCCAGAAGGGTGAAATAAAAGTTTGGGAATAGTAGTGAAGAAGCATTTAGCTCTTTGAGTGGAGGAATATACTCTTCATAAGGATCACCGTCGATAGGAAGCCCTGCCATAAGGAGCATGTCGAGTAAAGTGATTGTGTGCTCGCCATGTGAGAATAGGAAGGTGTTTGTTTGAGGACTCCATTTTTCTAGCAGAGATTGCAACAGAGCAGGAGAAGCAGTATAGTCACAAAGAGAGCAGTATATTGCCCCACAGATATAATCTGTATGTTCTTCACCTCCTCTCAAGTTAAAAGAATGATGAGCAAGGATTTCAGTACCCCATTGAGTATAACCAGTGGGGCGTTCGATATATGGGATTTTATGATTCTCCCAACCTAAATGTTTTGAGACTATCCTACTCCCTAAGGTGCAACGTAACTCAACATGAGGCCCTAGCGCGGGTGGATGATAACTGAGAGCATCGAAATTACGTTCAGAATGCCACCCATGTTCCCCAGGAACCAATCGTCCTCCCATCTTTGTGGACAACATAAGGATAGGATTGGCTAAGGCACTCGTCTCAGGTTCATACAATTGCTCTTTAGCAAGTTCTGGCAACTTCAAGTGATACGAGGAACGGGTTGGTTGACCAAGCGCCATCTATGCACAAAAAGGAAATTAAATTGTAACGCAATAAAAAGAAGGGGAATATAAAATATACAAGAGGTATCTGAAGTGTAATACCTAAGACTTGCGAAAAACCACGGCCAAAAGAAAAGAGCGAAGCTCCTGTCAAATACACATGGATAAATATCTGAGATCTAAAATAAATAAAAATTACGTAGCAACTTTAGTTAGTTCTTCTGTAGTAGTGCGACAGACCAAGCTCACATAGGAGCTTGCTAGAACGCCAGCGGCAAAGAAATTTGACGTCTGGTGATACTAAAAGAATACGGTGTCGCGTTTCCGGCCGATCGACGAACCAATACATCATTAAAGAAACTCGTCTTATGAAAAATATTATAGTACAAATTCTGGCTGTATGTACACATAAAAAAAATCTCTAACATGAGAATAATGCAGTGTATATCTATCTCTATGGTTGTACGACGGACCAAGTTATACTTGCCGGCACGCCAACCATGAAGCTAAAATGGCTAAAACAGAACAGGCTACTTAACTTGTACTACCTGGGTAAAAGATACCACCCACATGTTTAAATGGGAAATAGCCTATGGTAATGAGATGTAAAAAAAAAAGAACTTCGACAGAAATATGTAGTATGTATATATCCTGCCTTATGGATGTACGACGGACCGAGTTTAAAGGAACTCGCCGGCACGTCAACCATAAGAATAGACCTTATAAACTAAAAAAACGATGCAATCATTAATCAAATTGGTTCACGCCACGCCGTAATTAATTCAATCTATAGTGATTATACCGTAGAGAAAGATACAAGAGATGAATATATACCTGACAGCTGAAAGATAGCGATTAAACGGATAGACCAGATTGCATCCGACGAATCCAAGAAAAGCAAAGAAATCAGATTAGAACTGAGTACGTTAACAAAAATACGCGTATAAATCTTCATAGAAATAAGAGCGCACTCGCCTGCATGTGAAGCAGGATCCAATCCGTACTTCCAGATGAAATTGCTAGCCTATACGCCTAGTAAGAAAAGTTCCAAAAGGGATTAGCAAGATAATATAGATGAAAGACCAATTTGGGTCGTCGAGGACCGCAGCCATGTACGTACCTGAAGACAATAAAATTTGGAAGAGATTGGATCTGGTCCAAGACTATCAAAGTGCCCGAAAGCGGAGCACGTAATATACTAGGAGAGAAAAAGAGAAATACGATCGTTGCTAAACAGCCGGTAACAAGATTTTCGGGCCAGCACGCTACTGAAATATCGGTGTATAGCTAGCTATGCTAACCAAATTTTAAACCGTGACTCTTACCTCTTGGAGTCTCAGAAAAAATAAAGGGATAAAAAAATACCATTGGTACAAATAAAATAAGGGGGAGACCAATTCCTAAAACTCGACATAAAAGGAAAACAAATATTTTCGAGCTCCGGATCCGAAACATAATAATATTCACATCCGGACCTCGAGGGGCATCTGTTGACACTGGTTTTTGTCTTAGAATAAAAAAATAAATTATGACTAGGATATATGTATAAAAAATATATTACGATAAATGCTAAAAAAAGAAGTTTCCTTGGAGTACGTCTAATGTCGTCCTAAGTTCATTATATCTCGATCTATACTAAGTTTCAAAATATACGAGCACAGTGTAGAATTCGCTTCGCTCGGACGACATTATAAAATATGGTGGCCATTGAACAAAATAATTAGCGATCATATGTTTAAGATTTATAATAAATAAAAATTGGCATTATACATATATTATAGTCGCTGGAACTTAATATTTGAAAGCCAAGTGGACTCATATGCCGCAGGCATGAAAGAAAGGATACGAAACGTGTAGCTACTAATCATGCATGCATGATTTTTAAGAGGCAACATTATCTAATTAATACTCCATTAAAAATGAGTAATCATGGTCCATAGCCCGCATGCACACTATCAGCCCACTTAAATAGGCACACGGGAGAGAGACACGATCAAACTCGGTCAATCTTTTGTTCAAGGACTCTAACGATCAGCGATTTGAAACAAAAGAAATAAATAAAGAAAAGAAAAGAAATAGAGAAGAGCATAGAGCTACCGCCCCACTCTTCCACGATCTGTCAAACGTGGGAGCATCCCGAGTCCCTCCACGTCGACGGAGAACTGCCGTCTTCTCTGTCTATAAATACCAAGGCGCGACGCTGCAAGCCGCCCGCCAATTCCCTCGATCATCCAGGCACTCGTTCCGTCGCTGCTGGTCCAAAATCCACAAAACAACTCATCGTTGCGCTGCTCAAATCACTCGCACCATCTGCTGCTAGTGCCGCTCGCCGTACGCCACCGCCGGCTGTCCGGCCGCTCGCCATACGCCACCGCCGTCACCGTCTGCCGGCCAGATGTCACCGCTGCAGGTCGAAAGGCTTCAGATACGGACCGCTGCTAGCTGCTGCCCATTGTATACGCGAGAAGAAGAATCAGAGGATATCTGCAAGAAGGTGAAGAATATATTTCTTTTCCTACTGGTTGGTCATATGGACATATACTTTGGAGTTCCTCCTCTCCCTATCTTCTAGTTTGGTCACATTGACATGAACTATGAGATTTTCCTCTTCCTATTGGATGCATGTACCGTTGCTCTTGATTTGATCACGATTAATGCATGAGCATGAGAAATTGGCTCTTGGCTTGGTTACATTGACACAAGCCAAGATGCTATAAACTCATGTATATATGTAACAAAAAATTTGGCTCTTGGTTTGGTTACATTGCAAGCCAAGTTGCTCTAAAATTACATATTATTAAAATCATGCTCTTGGTTTGGTCACATTGACACAAATCAAGATACTATAAACTCATATATATTATCAAAATTTTGGCTCTTGGCTTGGTTACATTGACACAAGCCAAGTTGCTCTAAAATTACATATTATTAAAATCATGCTCTTGGTTTGGTCACATTGACACAAATCAAAATTCTATAAACTCATATATATTACCAAAAAATCTGTTTCTTAGCTTGGTTATATTGACATATATCACTAAAATTTGGCTTTTGGCTTGGTCACATTGACACAAGCCAAGTTGCTTTAAAATCACATACTATTTAAAGCATGTTCTTGGTTTGGTCACATTGACACAAGCCAAGTCGCTCCATATTTACATGTTAATGAAATTTGGTTCTTGGTTTGGTCACATTGACACAAGCCAAGTTGCTTTAAAATTACATATTATTAAAAGCATGTTCTTGGTTTGGTCACATTGACACAAGCCAAGTCGCTCCATATTTACATGTTAATGAAATTTGGTTCTTGGTTTGGTCACGTTGACACGACCCAAGTCACCATAAATGCCTAAAATATCTATATGTTACTAGTCTCGTTCAACCACATATGGTCATTTTGGGATTAGTATTAGATAAACAAATAAAGAAAACTCCATGTTAGTAGCATGTGTCTCCAACTAGTAGCTAAATACTAGTCCATGATATATGTACGTGAATGAATAAAACAAAGTTGCACTAGTCTGAGAGCTCTAGAACATAGCTAGCTTTGTTTCCACGTAGCAAGCATATTAAATCTTGTAGCTCCTTCATATTGATATGTGCATGACCAAAAATATATTAGGCCATGTTGCATATAGAGAACGTGGAGTAAAATAATCTAAACAAATATACGCTCTTGGTTTGGTCACATCGACACAAGCTAAGTTGCTCTAAATTCACATTTCACTAAACCCATGCCGTTGGTTTGGTCACATTGACACAAACTAAGGCGCTCTAAATTTATATATATCACTAAAATCATGTTCTTGGTTTGGTCACACCGACGCAAACCGAGGTGCTCTAAATTTATATATATCACTTAAATCATGTTCTTGGTTTGGTCACATCGACGCAAGTCAAGTTTCTCTAAATTCATATGTTAGTTAACTTACGCCTTTGATTTGGTCACATTGACACAATTCAAAGAGCTCTAAAATTATGCCTAGTCGAAATTAACGCATATTATAATAAAAGTAAGTTGAGTAGAAATAGGCTGCGACGCGTGATATAGTGTCCAACGAAAGTCGGTAAATATTAAATTATCATATATTATAACATGATACAATTGAAAATATATAACAAAGTCTAGCTAGTCGAGTCTCTGAAAACGATGAATCTAGTCTAGAATATAAATAAAAGAAAATCTTATATGACCTGCCACGGTTTAAAAAGTCAATATCGTCTATAGAAATCATATCCTTCCGCTGCTATAAAGCCTCATGAAAACATATTAGTAGCCCCCGTGCTGGTGTTTCCTCTCGATATGCATAGTTAAATAAACATGCACGTATAGATGGACAATTAAATTTGGTATGTCTCAAAGACCAATACTATATGTCCTGCTCGTACTAAAAAAGGGAAAAAGGCTAACTATAGGTCGATGCATGCATATAGAAAACCTCATGCATGTTCCCTTGCCAGAATCGCATGCACTCACATGCATGCAACCTGCTCATACTCCCAAATACAAAGAAAAACATTATGCTTGCACTTCTTATACTCGTGCAAACATAAAGTGTCATATATATACTAAAAACGAAGATCAAATACCCTCCCGAGTGCGCCGATTTGGCAAATGAAGAGGACTTTAGTTTCCTACATTTTGTAGTCTTGTCTTATTTCTACATTTTGTAGCATTCATATGTTGTGATGCTATGTAATAGATATTGTTGGAATTCTTAATCAGGGGTTTTCTCTACGGAGATGTAATTAACGGAATTTCTATATAAATGTATGAGTTCCGGAAGTATGAACTGCAATCTTTGATATTTCTCATTTATATTTGCGCAATTTAAATTTATATTCTATCTGTCTCTATGACGCGGACGCGAGTACTTTAGTCGCCCCATTTTCCCGTCATCACCTCTCCTCCCTTATTCATGTGGGTGGACACTCCACTCACAAATAATTAATCTCCACTTTCTTCCATTGATTCTCCACTCAAAAAACAAAGGTCTTTCAATAAAAGCATTTTAATTCTCTTGGATTAATGTAACTCAATTCAATGAACACTTAATTTAATGAGTACTTTATTTAATAAACATATTAACATTTTATTCCCTTACTTTGTTTCGACACTCTGAAACTATTTCGGCAGATTTGGACCTGGAGATCTATGTTGACATGATCGAGACTTTTTTCGATTAATAATCATTAGCGGGACCTGGAGATTCATAATGACTCCCACTAGCTCCACAAAAATCCAATGATCGTCTGAACCTTTTTCGATGTAATCAAATTCCTTTTGTCTCGCGATATTTTACTTGTCCGAGATCCGTTCATTTGGTATCATCCATACCTTGTTCAATCTCATTACTGATAAGTACTATTTTTCTTGTTCCTGTGATATAACATTCTAGTGACCAAATCACTTGCTGCAAGCTATGTCAATGTGATATCACCGAGAGGGACCTAAGTATATCTCTCCGTTATCTAGATGGACAAATCCCACTCTTGATCCACGAGCCTCAACTAACACTTTTCAAGTACCTGACGACACCTTTATAATCACCCTGTTACGGTATGACGTTTGATGGAATCAAAATACTTTTCCGGTGAAAGTGATTGATGCGATCTCATGATCTATGGACATTGAGTTCTTACAAATGTGGTAGCAATATAAACTTGGGGACTTGATCGTATTTCTAAATCTACTACGGGTGACTGTTCATCGTATCATTCTCTAATGATATGACCCTGTTATTAACAACAACCAATATTTATGATCAGGAAACCTTGATCATTTGTTAATCAACAAGCTAGTATTAAGAGAGGCATTACTAGGAACCTTTTATGTTTATAAATCACACATGTATTAATATTTCCTATTAACACAATTATAGCATAAAAATAAACATATATGTATAAACCTGCAATAGTATAATAACCACTTTATTATTTCCTCTAGGGCATATTCTTTTCAGTCCCCCAGTTGCATTAGAGTCAATAATCTAGTTTACATAGTTATAAATCTAACACCCATAGAGTTTTGGTGTTGATCATGTTTTTCTCTTGGGAGAGCTTTAGTCAACGGATCTGCGACATTCAGATCGGTGTCTACTTTGCAAAACTCTACGTCACAACCTGAAAATGTTCCCGGGTGAAGTTGAACCGACGCTTTATATGCTTGGAATTCTTGTGAGACCTTGGTTCCTTAGCATTGAATATGGCACCATTATTGTCACAATAGATTACCATTGGATCAAAAGCACTTGGAACCACACCCAGTTCATAAATAAACTCCTTCGTCCAAACTGCTTTCGCCACTGCTTCTGAAGCAGAGATATATTATGTCTCCATTGTAGATCTTGCTATCACTAGTTGCTTGGAGCTCCTCCTGGCCGCCTCCTGGCCGGATTGCCTAACTACCTGGCTCCTATCTGCTGCCCTATCGATCAAGACCCACCAAGACACGTACGAGTAGAAGGACAAGGAGCAGACAGGGACAAGACAAGCCACCATGCCGCCATGCCTCTAGTACCTAGCTCTACTATGCATGACACTATGTAGCAATAGTCCGAGAATGTAGCCAATAGTAGAATTAGGCCAAGTGGGGGCTTGTGTTCCCTGGGCCATCAATATAAGGCACCAGGGAGAGATACTCATTGATTCAGACACCCATCGATGGCACACACGCACTAGCACTTGGTTGCCTACTAGCTAGCTCTCCCTCTCTCATACGGGCACCCACATACACTTAGCTAGTTCATTCTCAAATACAACTCCAGGAACATATTTGTAGCCTGGATATATCCACCTATACTGTTAGACATGCAGGAGTAGGAGGTTTACCTCACCACGAGGGCTCCGAACCTATGTACTTCATGTGTCCATGTGTCTCTGCGGTGACCCGGCATACCACTGCATGATGTAGTACACTATAGTCGTTGACATAACACTAATGAAACACCGTTCACTAGTATTACATCCCTTAGAGTGATACAACAGAAACACAACAGGTCCAAGACATGACTAGAGGTTACAACTCGACTCTTTACAAAAGATCCAGAGAACACTCTAGGTTAAAGAGAGAGAAAGAAACTTCTTACAAAGAAGAATCCGAAATAATCAACTCATAACTATAATGCTAATAATATTAGCATCTAACTATTTGGCTTGCATTGCTGCTATTGCAATACTCTATAGAAGTAGGTTTTATGGCTAGAGATTATATTCCTATCTAATCAGCGACTTCATCTTCACTTTAGTTGAGGGATAGATTGACTTCATTGAAGACTGTGATCTGTGGTTGACGATTCTCTTGAGTATAATTTGATGCAGACGTTGTCAGTATTGGCTTCAGAGTCTAGAAAGGGTTAAGAAGATAAGTTGAGTACAAGCATACTCAGCAAGTTCACTAAAAAGAAGTGTTTGATGCACTATATCTACAGCCACAAACCATGGGTCATATGCAAAGGTTGCTTTTATTCTAAAGAGCTATGTTTGTCAGCCTTCACAGGTTTACCAGAACTTTCATGGAGTTCCTTTCATGCCGCATTCGTAGCTCCTTCCCGGAACAGGGAGTAACAAGTTACAGTTCTTACACTCTACAAAGGTGCGTTACTTTACCCATGAGAGATCAACTCCTTGTTGCACAACCGGGCAACTTACCCGTCCACAATTCCTTGATGTGGGGCCTAGTAGGTGATCCAAGCCAATCACTGCCCTCTTTGTGACCCTGCATGTCTGCACGATCCTCCAGGGCTGACTACACCTCCGTTAAGCCCCCTCCCGGGCAAGCTATAACCATGATGAGTTCCCGAAGACTCTATGAGCTGGTGATGCCCTGGCAAGTTCTATATAGGGATGAATATACCACTAATAGCCACTCATAGATAATTTAGACACCAAAATCGTGGGGCCTAAGGGTGCCCACCCATATGCTGGATCCTCGCAAGGAAACACAGCATCACGTTAAGGTTGCCTTGCCATACATACGGAAGGAAAAGGATATAGCTGACTTCTTCGTCCCATTCCAAATCTCATGGTTAACGCGTGATATACGACGCAAGAATTACTGGCGACATTGGTTGTTAAGTCCTAGATAATATGTTCCTGATGACCCACAAGTATAGGGGATCGCAACAGTCTTTAAGGGTGATACGCCCAATTTGCATCACCATTCTATATCATAATTTACCTCTATTCATTGATATTTGTCTTATTATGAGGTATTACTTATGGCTTTTCATCTTTTTATGCATGTTGGATGATTCTTGGAGGATGAGCTGCCAGAGTCTGGATTCTGATGGAAAAGAAGGCGTTTCAGTGCAATTTCATGAAGATCAGAAAAGTACCAGAAAAATATGGAAACATATTATTTTACCGGAGGATGACTGGAGCCAGAAGGAGGAGCGAAGGGGGGCCTAACCCCCTAGGCGCGGGCCCACCTAAGGCCACGCCTAGGGCAGGTGTGGCCCACCTGCCCGGCTCCCGACTCTCCCCCTTCGCCTATAACTTCCCTTCGGAACCCTAATACAGAGGGAGCGACCACAGATAGATTTTTGCCGCCTCTGGGGGCGGAAAACACCGAGAGAGAAAGATCTCTCCAGCAGACAGATTTCTGCTAGGGGAATTCCTTCCCGGAGAGGGGAGACCGTCGCCATCAACACCATCATGAAGCTAGGCTTCATAGGGATCAGCATCATCATCATCATCATCCACACCATCAGCACCATCATCACCACTCCATATCGCTGTAACAATTGTGTTGGATATTGCTTAGTTCATTAGGGGAAACTTTCCCGGTGTTAATTACTATTGTAGTTGATGCTAGTGAGTGGAACCATTGGATTATTGTTTATGTTCAGACTGTTATCCATCACCATATCATCTTTGATCTTGATCCATATGATGTCTTGTGAGTAGTTCGTTGTGTTCTTGAGGACATGGGAGAAGTCATGTTGTTAGTAGTGAATCTGTGATGAGTTATTATTCAATGGTTTAGTATTTAAGTTGTGGTGCTATTCTTCTAGTGGTGTCATGTGAATGTCGACTACATGACACTTCACCATTTATGGGCCTAGGGGGATGCATTATGTTATTGGCTAATAATCGCGGGGTTGCCGGAGTGATAGAAACCTGAACCCCCGTTAGGACACCTTTGCACAAGGGAGTGTAGGATCTCAGAGTTTAAGGCTGTGGTTAGATTTATATCTTAATTACTTTCCTGTAGTTACGGATGTTTGCAAGGGGTTTAATCACAAGTATGTATTAGTCCTAGGAAGGGCGGTATGTTAGCACAGGTTCACCCACACAACACTTATGAACACCAAAGAAGAGTACTCAGCTATTTGCAGCGAAAGCACTTGACAGATTCCCATGTGTCCTCGAGAACGTTTGGTCCTTATAAGTATTTCCACCGGCTTGTCCTTTGCTAAGAAAGGATTGGGCCACTTGCTCCATTTGTTCGTTACCTTTTTTACTTGCTATTTGTTTTGTTGCCTTGTCAGAAAACCACTAAAAATCTGTATTATTCACAGGGATTTCCTGCTCCATACCACTGTTCAGCACCTTCTGCTCCTCGTTGGGATCGACACTCCTATTTATCGAAAATACTACGATACACCCCCTATACTTGTGGGTCATCAACACTATTTTTTGGCGCCGTTGTCGGGGAGTGAAGCGCTATTGAAGAGTAGAACTGGTAAGGGAAACTTTTACTCTGAGTATTGCTTTTGTTACTGCTTGTTACTTTGTTTCCAATATGGATAACCCACTTGGTTTTCTATTTGGGAAAACTACTACCACTGCTAGGGTAGTAGATGAACCACCTCCCGTTGAGATAGATACTTTTAAGATACCTACAAGTATTGTTAACCGTGTTATGGATAATTATTAGTTTGGGGATGGAATTGTCCATCCTGGTGATCACTTGATGTTATCCATGAATTATGCGGGTTGTTTAAGTGTGCAGGTATCACAACTGAACATGTGAAGAAGAAATTACTCTCCATATCCTTGAAAGGGAGAGCTGAAGAATGGTATAAGCTGCTGAAGAATGGACAATCCATGGAATGGGAGGAGATGTCATCTCTCTTTTACTCTAAATTTTATCCTCCCAGTGAAATTCATAAAGATAGAAATCTTATATATAACTTTTGGCCTCTTGATGGAGAAAGTATAGCTCAAGCTTGGGGGAGATTAAAGTTACTAATGCTTAAATGTCCTATTCATGAACTCCCTAACAATATTATTCTCAATAACTTTTATGCTAGGCTTTCTATAACATCCCAACATTTAGGAACTAATGAAGGGTAGATATAGGAATTTGAAATGTTACATGCATTCATCTGTGAAAATGTGGGTAAATTTTTCGCCAAATAAAAAACCTAAAGTGATCAAGGTTTCTTTCATACTTTGAGATTAGGTATAGTCTTAAAGGATGATTGTTATAGAATTTGATATGATCTTTGTGGACTTATGTGTTTTGGGAAAAGAAATTTGAATTTAAAACTTGAGTGTTGAATTATAATTCAAAAGGATTTTTGAATGATGTTTGAATTTTGATTTAATTAAGAGTTAACCAATAATAACTCAAACTTTATATGAAGAGAGCAATTAAGAATATGAATATCCATTTCATAATTTATTCAATAAATAAGTTACAAAAATGTAACTTATGAGAATCATCCACAATCTTTACAATATCAAATAAATAAAGAATAATATTTCTTTATTGATAATGGTACAATCTTTATTACAAAAGAATAAAAATAAAGAGTACAAAAGAATAAAATAAAGATTGCAACTGAATATGATAATAATTACAAGTGACTAATCTATAAAGAAAAATAAAGAACCTAAATTAAAGTCTTGATTTCCAAATCCTGTACCTGCAAAATAAAAATAAACTTAAAAGAAAAAAAAGGTTAGGATTAGAATTATTTTTACTCTCAGAAGTTGACAGTGAAGTGCACTGTTCACTTTTTCATCATTGAGTATATAAGGGGCAAGTTTCACCAATATGAAAGAATGTATCTTTCATAATTTTAAGCCATAAGTCAAATAACAGCAAGGAGGGGCAAGTTTCACCAGCCAAGTAAAAGTAATTAGATGAAAGTAACTTTCAAAATTCAGAACATATCCACAACTGTGTAGTAGGCACACAAGCAGCACACACACCAAACTACATGGTGTGTGCTATCAACACCGCAGCAGCAGCACAACCAAACAAAACTTTCAACACAGCAGAGGGAAAACCAATCCCCACACCATTCCATTGCTCTTACACACCAAGCACAGCAGCCATCAGCTAAACCAAGCCAAAGCCAAGCTAGATCAAACCAACCAAAGCCCGGGATAACATCACCAAAGTTGTGACATAAGGAAGGGGTAGATCAGGTGGATAGCAAGACCAATATCAAGCCATCAGGATCAGGAGATGATGGGCTAGATCAAGGACAATCCAGGAGCTGGAAATACCAGGGGAGCACCATATCAAGCTACCACAATATCAACCACTAGCAACCACAACATCAAGTGACAGTGGTGAGTAAATAGACCATCAAATGATCTATCTGTCTAAGATTAGACAAGCATACATGATCTGATTCTTATTCAAACTCTCAGAAAGCACCCAAGTGGGGTGAATCCATCATTGAGGTTTTAAACTCTAAAAGCAAACAGAAAAGTATAAGGATCCAACTAAATCTCAGAACAACATCATTGATTTAGCTATCAAGCTATATTTCAAATCAAGAATGAACATAGCTAAGATTTAAACTTCTAGGCACATCTCTAAGACAAGAGTAGCACCTTAGAATTTAATCTTATGGATCTATATAAGTTATCAAGTTTACAAGCATCTTTCCCCAACTTTGATTCAAGCAATAGTAGCTGGTATCATTATCAGAATCAATTCATGTGAATCAACCAGATAGAGGTCTAAATCCCTAAACCTCAGACCAACATCATTGGTCTTAGGGATTTAAGAAATGAAAATTTCTACTTATCTTTAAAGCCAAACTCATCTTAAGCTTAAACCAACGCAAACAATGAAATAGAATCTAATCTTGTGTGCCATACAAAGATGGTGTGACAAGAACAATTCTACATTAATCAGGTTAAGCATTCAATCTTCACGGATTCAACCAACCAACTGTAAATCATTTTCCTGTCATCACAGGAACCATAATTAAGAAAATCCCTATGTATATCTTCACTGTTTGAAACCATGTGATCTCAAACTACATCTGAATTCTTAAGCCAACAAGTGTTAATACAGTGATTTCATCACACAACACTCACTGTCATTAACCAAGTAATGACAGTGGTGAAACAGTAAACCACAAGATTCCCAAGTATTGCTTCTATAGCAACTTTATCATCTGACCACATCAAAATTAATCCATAGAATCATCTGATAAGCCACTAGCACCACCACCGTTCATCTTAAACAGCAAGCCACAACTAACAATCATTTAGCATGCTTAGGGACCATCAACACATGGACCAATTCATCTGTATCTAATCCACAACAGGGTATGAACCCTAAGAAGAACCAAGAACCCTAATCAGGACAAGACAGTAACCAGGAAGGTCACCACCAACATCTAGCATAGGATGGCCTAGTACAGAGAGCACGAGGGGAGAGGAATGACTTACCAAAGGTCCTCGTTGTAGGATAGAAGAGGAAGCAGAGGGGGCGACGACCATGGCGGCACGGGGAGTACCCCCAGGGGGCGCTGCGACCCATACAGCGCCACGGCGGCGACCATAGCCACGCTTAGGGGCAAGGAGCATCACCACGATGCACGGCAGCAGCGGTGGCGCCAGGATCAACGCCAACCCCAAACCCTAGGGTTCGGGACGACATCGATCTGGCCACACGGAAGCTCCATGTCCAAATCCAGTTGGACAGGAGGGAAGAGCAGGGTCGACAACCTCTTCCCACACCACGGTGGCGGCCAGAACGGTCCATGGCGGCGCGAATCGCCGGCGACAGCATCGCTGACCACGGGGTCGGGAGAGGAGAAGAAGAGAGGTGAGATCGAGGGAGAGGCAGTGAGTGAGTTGGGATGGGTGGGCTAAAAAACCTTCGGGTGTTGTTTTGACCTTGCCCTACTGGGCCACAAGGCCCCAATAAACCCAAATGGCCAGCCCAAACCATTTAGAGCCACTTTTTAATAAATAGGAAAAGACCAAAATGCCCCTGAACTTAAATAAACTTTAGAAAATAAAATAAAATCCAAAAATTATAAATAAAATATTTTTGGATTCACAATAATCCAAACTATCCAAATAAATTAAGTGATGAAATTTTAGACATATAAATTTTATTAAAAAATTTGTAATTTATATATTCTTTATGGAATTTTACAAAATTATTGAAAGTTGATAAAAATAAATAAAAATCACTTTCATTATATATTAATATTTTAGTATTTTATAAAAATACTAAACAAATATTTAGTATCAATTTTTGATATTTAAGTGATAATTCTTAAAGGAATTATTAAATCAATAAAATTCAAATAAAAGGGAAATAAAATAAAAGAATACAATATTCTATTATAAATATTAAAAATTAATATTTATAAATCCTTTATTATTAAAAAGAATTTTTATAATAATAGGGAGAATGCATATCAAGTTAAATGATGCATTACATTAGTTTGCATAAACATTTTGCTTCTTTAAATATTGTCCTTAACGGGCAATAATGATGTTTTTGTAGACATAGAAGCTCAAGGTCGAGTGCAAGCATCAGACTTCACTACCTTGCCATCACAAGGCAAGTTCATCACTTGCTCATATCCTTTGAAGAGTCTTTATCAAAGTATTTGCAAATGGTGTGTTATCATATATACTCTAAAGAAAGAAAAAATTATTTTCACAAATAAAGAAATCTTAGATATCATCCTAAGTGATGATATAATGGAGCAATAGAACTTAGGGTTCTAATTGCAATAATGATGATCAATTATAGACTTAATAACCTCTGACATCAGTGATTCTAGCGCCATATATTACGCGTTAGCCGTGAGATTTGGAATGGGACAGAGAAGTCAGCTGTATCTTCTTCCTCTCGCATGAAGCCAGATGTGCAGGTCATGGCTGTTATCCTTGTAGCGTGCATATTAATTGGTAATTCGTAGAGGATATGCAGCATATGGGTGGGAACCCTCGCCATCCCACGATAGTTCTGGCATCTAACGGTTTGTACAAACCATTGCCATAATTCAATATGCGGGCATGGTGTACACCAAGGAGGCATGCGAGGTCACGGAGGGGGAAGTGATTGGCTTGGACCAACTAATAGGCCCCACATCATGGAATTGTGGATGGGAAAGTATGCCCGATTGTGCAACAAGGAGTTGATCTCTCATGGGTAAAGTAACGCACCTCTGCAGAGTGTAAGAATTGTAACTTGTTACTCCCTGTTCCGGGAAGGAGCTACGAACACGGCAGAAAAGGAACTCCATGAAAGTTCTGGTCAACCTGTGAAGGCTGATGGTCATAGATTTTCATAATAAAATCAATCTTTGAAGAAAGATTTACAAAAACTGCATAGTGCCAAGGATTTATAATCCGAGGTGGTAGTTAGAGCATCAAACTTCCCACCTTGCATATAATGAACTTGTTGGGTAACGTTGTTACTCGTCCTTTACTTTGATCCCTATCTTAGACTCCGAGGATCCTGAAGATACGCCAATGTATGCAGCTGAATGTCAAGAAGATGTGTTCTACGAGGAGCCTGACCTGTCAGGAGGTGTTGAAGGAGTGGATTACGAAATCCGCTATGGTGTTGATGATAACGAGTCCAACTAAGTATCCTAGTTAGTAGTAACCAACGGAGCCGAGCAGCATGAACTCTATAGAATAAGCTGCTGAGCTCAACTCCTAGTGGGAGTGCTACTTTGAAATTCCGCTAAAACACGTTATATTTTGGTTTGTAAGTTGAATCCTTTAGAAGTCTTGAACTTCTGGTATTGTAATAATAATAATGTGTGAATGTTTGTAATATGGACCCGCAATGTTTCTGTTGTACCACTCTGAGGGATGTGATATTTACGGAACAATGTTCTATGGATGTCATGTCAACGACTATAGTGTACTACACATGCAGTGGTATGCTGGGTCACCGCAGTTGGTATAATAGCAAATTGCTTTGACCTTAGGTTGGAAACCTAGTAAATGGTATTACCTGTAGGAAAGTAGCAACGATAAAGAATTCTCTAAAAGTAATATAATGGGTATTCAAATGAGAATATTCCGTTATATGTTTTAGTGCGATAATTCTTTGTTATGATGCAATATATTATTGGTTACTAATCAAAATTATTTTTCTGATATACAGAGCTATGGCACCAAAGTTTCAAAAACATACTTTGGTAAGGAAAGAGGAGACTCTTGATGATTATCAAGGATCATTCACAGACCAAAGTATCCTAGTTAGTAGTAACCAATGGAGCCGAGCAGCATGAAATCTATAGAATAAGCTGCTGAGCTCAACTCCTAGTGGGAGTGCTACTTTGAAATTCCGCTGAAACACTATATTTTGGGTTGTAAGTTGAATCCTTTAGAAGTCTTGAACTTCTGGTATTGTAATAATAATAATGTGTGAATGTTTGTAATATGGACCCGCAATGTTTCTGTTGTACCACTCTAAGGGATGTGATATTTACGGAACGGTGTTCTGTGGATGTCATGTAAACGACTATAGTGTACTACACATGCAGTGGTATGCTGGGTCACCGCACTTTCTCTTCATGATAAAGATTTACTAGATACTTCTTGTGCTGGATCATTCACACGTATGAAGGAAGAAGCTAAATGGGATCTCTTAGACCGTATTCAAGATAACACTGAAGCTTGGGAGAATGATAAAGGAAGAAAGTCGGGTATAAACTATGATTATGAATGCATTAAATCTTTTATGGGAACTGATGACTTCCGTGATATTAGCAACGAGTTTGGTCTTGATTCCCAAAGTATTGCCAACTGTTTTAAAGCCTTCACCTCTTACATAGAAACCCCTAAGAAGAAGTGGGATAAGTATCATGCTCCTTATAAAGATGTTGTTAATCATGTTCCTGTTAGAAGTACTCAAGTTTGTACTACTAATCATATTGTGCCTGAGCCTCATGTTGAGAAAATGCATTTCCTAGCTAAGGTAAAGGAGTATTCTATGATTATTAATGCAAATAACAAAAGTACAAAGAAACTGTGGATGCTGGTAAGCAATTGAATGTTGAACCTGTGGTAGCTATTGTGAAAGACACTGTCACTAGAAATATAGAGGATGAGCATATTGTCTTCTATGAAGACGCCTCTAATATTATCTCTCATCCTAGTAAGACTAGAAAAGCTAGTGTTCCTGTGCTTTCTGTTAAAATCGGTGATCATTGCTACTATGGTTTATGTGATATTGGTGCTAGTTCTAGTGCTATTCCTTATGAGATCTACAGGGAAATTATGCATGATATTAGTCCTTGTGAGATTGAGGACATTGATGTGGTTATTCCCATTGCTAATAAGGAAACCATTTGCCCCATTGGCATTGTAAGAGATGTGGAGGTTCTCTGCGGTAAGATTAAATATCCTGCTGATTTTCTAGTGCTTAATTCAGCAGCTAGCAAAAATTGTCCTATCATTTTTGGTAGACCTTTCTTGAATACTTGTGGAGCTATTATTGATTGTAAGAAGGAAAAAGTTTTAACTAAGTTTGATGGAGATTCTTATGAGTTTAACTTTTCCAAATTTTCTAAAGCTCCTTGTGAAAATAGCTTGCCTAATAAAGATTTCAGGATGGAACAACTTGCCTCTATTGATACAGTCTATGACCTTGGACCTCTTTTTGATGACTGTAAGTATGCTTATTATGATGATAAAGTTGTTTCTAGTGATAGCTATATTGTCAACTTTATTCAAAGCGATACTGAAAGTTATTATGAGAGAGGGAAACATGGTTTTATGCATCTCAATGATGTTAAGTTTCCCTGTTTTATGTTGAGAGCTTCGAAGTTGCATCTGTTTTGTCTTCTTATGCTTGTGGCTTTTTATTTCAATAATTCGTTTTATCATGATACTTCCATTCATAGGAAGTGGGTTAGACTCAAGTGTGTTGGTTATTTGCTTCTTGATGCTCTCTTTCACTTCAAATATTTATCTCCTTTGTGAGCATCTTTGAAAGTTTCAAGCCTAATTTAAAGGCATTAAAGAAAAGTACTTGTTGGGAGATAACCCAAGAGTTTTGTCGAGTCTCGAAAGTTATTACCTCAGTAATAACCGCTCCTTATCCTTTTTTTGGTTTTTGTGTCAAGTCCAACTACTTTTGTGAAGTAGAAGAGTTGTGAAAAGTGGCTGTCCTGGGACAAATTTTTGTGTTGTATTGTAAAAATTCGTGAGGGAGCTCAGTACTTCGGATTGAGTTGCATTTTTCTGAGCTTGTTCTCCAGGTTGTTAACAAACTTTCATTAGTTTTGCACTTTTTTATTTGAGCAGCAGAAGGTCTTCGAAAAAACCAATCATTACATGTTGGTCTGTTTTGACAGATTTCTGGCGTCATTTGCATTTGCCTCTTACATAAGCTTTTGTTTTGATGGGTTTTCAGTTGAATTGTGTACCAAAGGGATATTGTTTTTTGCTTGTACTAATGTTGTCATTGAGTTTGTGCAAAGGTTTTGTATGAAGGAAATTCTCAGGAGAAAGGAGAAAGGAATCTGCAGAGTTCGTCTTTGAATAGGTAAAAGTGGTGAAAACAGAAGGTTCGTGAAACTCCAATCTTTTGATGTTTTTAATACATAAGGTAAGTTACGATACGAAACTAAATAGGAAACGGAGCCCGGGGTGGACAAACCCACCCGGTAGCCCCATCCTGGCAGCGCGAGGTGTTCCTCCCCCAAACTCCGTCTCCGCCCCGTTTCCGTGTGAAAACCTTCCTTATGCATTGGAACTTCGTAATATATAACCCCCCGGATCCCCCGAGGTTCATGCATCGTGTTCTCGTCGTGTTTTTGTTTCGATATGTTTATGTCAGGAAATCTTCTCAAGTTTAGAGTGCCATAGCCTCCACCAATGACAAAGGCAAGAAGCCCATGAAGATAAATTTGGAAGATCAAACCACCACAGGAGCAAGGGGAAGGAAACCTACTTCTATAGGAGTGATTAACACTGCGGATGCTTTTTCTCGTCACATGCAGGGAATCATAGCCTTTGGTCCAGAACTTATATACTGCCCTGAGGCAGCAGAAGCCCTTCGAACCACCAACGAGTTTTGTGATAAGTACCATGCTTTGAGGATGAAGGTGGATCTGCTTCAAGAAGAGAATAATAGGTTTCATGAGATGCTGGAAGATTTTCTGACCCATGATAAGAGAACACCACCACCACCAAGGGAGTAATTCACTATCAGGTTTGGCATCCCCTTGGCTTGTTCCAAGCTTGGGGGAGTGCCGCGGTATCACCACTTTTATCTTTATATTTTACCTTTTTAGTGGATTCATATCTGTGGTAGAGAAGTTATTTTATAGTTTGGTTTGCATGTGTAAGTATCTCTCCTTTAGTGGATTACCTATGTATCCCTTGGTGTGAGTGCCTTTATTGAATATTAATGAGAAGTCTTATCTTTTACTTTTTGCACTTCTTATTTTAGTTTGCAATCTCTATTATATGATGGATCTTGTTGATCAGTATTGGCACCAATTTGGGAGCATCAAGTGGATTTAAATTGGTTTTGGCAAACCGAGTTCTGTCCAGTAGCAACACTTTTTGAGGTTTGAAAGAAAAAGAGAAAGAAAAAATCTTACAGGTATTTGGTATCATTTGTTTTCTTTCTTGTTGGATCATAAGTTTAGTATTATTTATTTAAGATCTTTTGTGTGTTCAAGGAAGCTTGCATGTTTGTCTTTATTACTTGTATGTTTGCTTGTTTCTTTCAACTCTCTTGCTTGCTACCCAGCCTTGCTAGCCAAAAACCTGTTTTGAGAAGGCATACTTCTCATGTTTCCAAACTCCTTTAAACCAAGCTTTTGCCACTTGTGTCCACCATATCTACCTAGTAGCTATTGCTATTCCAAGCAAATTTTCAAGCTTCATCTACCTTTCAAATTAAAAAGTATTTTCTTATGTGAAAACTAGTTAGTAAAGCTCTCACGAACTTGATGGCACACTTTATTTCTTGCCCCTAATAAACTTGAACCATTGTGGAAATCGAAGTTGTATATGCTTGCATCTATACGTTGAGATTAGCAAAACTGTGCTGTCACAGGGAACGTTTTCAACATAGCACTTGTACTCTATACATCGTTGATATCGTGCTCTTTTGTCTATGGATGTTATCGGTGTGAAATGAAGTGGGAACTTGTAATTCCATGGAGTTTGTATTCCGTGTTAGAGAAATGCCTGGGCCGCTAGCCTAAGCCATGCCTAATCATGGTGGAAACTTGCAACATCGCCATAGTGAGCTATCTATGAAGCATCCTCAATAAAAAGCTATACACATAGTAAATAAAAATATCGCTGAGATGCTTACTGTTTGCTTGCCTTGTCATTTTGGTTATCGGAAAGCTCCTGTACCATGTGCAAGGGGTACCCTGTTGGCGGTTCTCAATGATATGCAAGTACTTACAATGACAAGAACTTGCCTGGGCCCTAAGCTGAGTATCCATGAGGAGTGGCCCTCATATTCAAGGGACATGAGACTGCCAACTTATATTTCGTCAAGCATATACTCCATCTTTGTTCACTTTAACCTTAACCATCTCAAGATGCTTATGATAGGGGAAATGAGGTCTCAAAGCTAGTAAGTACCATAATCTTTTGGAAGCTCTTTATGACTTGTAATCCCTGCTTCCCTCTATGAAGGGACCTTTCTCCTACTTCCAAGTTGAGTCAGTAAACCTATTTCCTCTCTATCTCCAGCAAGCATTTGAGTTGTTGTGTTTCAAGCATTCATATGGTGATTTATTCAATCATGTTCTTTATCTTCTTTGTTTGCACAAAACTCTTATCTATTGAGTATTACTTTGAAAGCCTTCACTTATGAAAAACCTTTTAGAGCAAAGAGTGCTCCTCTTTTGAAACTCCTACAAAAAGCTTGTTGTGAAACTGTTTGCCAGGTGTTCTTTGACCAAGAACAAGTTTGCCAATTCCAATTCTGATTTATCTTTATGCATCTCTATTGTGACTGTTGTGCTTGGTTGCAAGCTAAGTTATATAATGGTGAGTTGCTTTCTTCTATGAGTTGTGCAAAGGTAAGTGTGATGCTTATTGTTCGTATTCTTTTATCTACACTTCACTCTATAAACCTGTGGACATGTTTACTGAGCTCAGTATTCGCTTGGGGACAAGCGAAGTCTAAGCTTGGGGGAGTTGATACGCCCAATTTGCCTCACCATTCTATATCATAATTTACCTCTATTCATTGATATTTGTCTTATTATGAGGTATTACTTATGGCTTTTCATCTATTTATGCATGTTGGATGATTCTTGGAGGATGAGCTGCCGGAGTCTGGATTCTGATGGAAAAGAAGGCGTTTCGGTGCAATTTCGCGAAGATCAAAAAAGTACGAGAAAAATATGGAAAAATATTATTTTACCGGAGGATGACTGGAGCCAGAAGGAGGAGCGAAGGGGGGGCACAGGGGGCCCACACCCCCTAGGCGCGGGCCCACCTAAGGCCGTGCCTAGGGCAGGTGTGGCCCACCTGCCCGGCTCCCGACTCTCCCCCTTCGCCTATAACTTCCCTTCAGAACCCTAATACAGAGGGAGCGACCACAAATAGATTTCCGCCGCCTCTGGGGGGCGGAAAACACCGAAAGAGAAAGATCTCTTCGGCAAACAAATTTCTGCCTGGGGAATTCCTTCCCGGAGAGGGGAGACCATCGCCATCAACACCATCATCAAGCTAGGCTTCATCGGGATCAGCATCATCATCATCCACACCATTAGCACCATCATCACCACTCCATATCGCTGTAACAATTGTGTTGGATATTGCTTAGTTCATTAGGGGAAACTTTCCCGGTGTTAATTACTATTGTAGTTGATGCTTGTGAGTGAAACCATTGGATTATTGTTTATGTTCAGATTGTTATCCATCACCATATCATCTTTGATCTTGATCCATATGATGTCTTGTGAGTAGTTCGTTGTGTTCTTGAGGACATGGGAGAAGTCATGTTGTTAGTAGTGAATCTGTGATGAGTTATTATTCAATGGTTTAGTATTTAAGTTGTGGTGCTATTCTTCTAGTGGTGTCATGTGAACGCCGACTACATGACACTTCACCATTTATGGGCCTAGGGGGATGCATTGTGTTATTGTCTACTCGGGGTTGCCGGAGTGACAGAAACCTGAACCCCCGTTAGGACATCTTTGCATAAGGGAGTGTAGGATCTCAGAGTTTAAGGCTGTGGTTAGATTTATATCTTAATTACTTTCCTGTAGTTATGGATGTTTGTAGGGGGTTTAATCACAAGTATATATTAGTCCTAGGAAGGGTGGTATGTTAGCACATGTTCACCCACACAACACTTATGAACACCAAAGAAGAGTACTCAGCTATTTGCAGCGAAAGCACTTGACAGATTCCCATGTGTCCTCGAGAAGATTTGGTCCTTATAAGTATTTCCACCAGCTTGTCCTTTGCTAGGAAAGGATTGGGCCACTTGCTCCATTTGTTCGTTACCTTTGTTACTTGCTCTTTGTTTTGTTGCCTTGTCAGAAAACCACTAAAAACTGTTTGCTAAGTATTCATAGGGATTTCCTGCTCCATACCACTGTTGAGCACCTTCTGCTCCTCGTTGGGATCGACACTCCTATTTATTGAAAATACTACGATACACCCTCTATACTTGTGGGTCATCAGAGGGTAGTATAACCCAATTTATTGATTCGACCACAAGAAAGTCCATCAAGAGCTCATGAAGCCACTCTGCTTCAACACTGGTTGTGTCTATTGCCACGAGTTCTGTTTCCATTGTTGACCTTGTTAATATGGTCTGGTTGGAAGACTTTCAGGAAACAACACCACCAAGTGTAAACAAATACCACTCATGGTCTTAGTCTCATCTGCATCAGATATCCAGTCTGAGTCACTATAACCCTCAAGTACCCTTGAATACCCAGTATAGTGAATACCATAACTCGTAGTGCCTTTCAAATAGTGAGCATTCTCTTAAGATCATGCCAATGAACATCTCTAGGTCTCGATACAAAATGAGCCAATTTGCTTACAACAAAAGAGATGTCAAGCCTCGCGGCGCTGGCTAAATATATAAGCGAAGCAATGATTTGAGAATATCTCAATTAATCTATAGAAATTCTTTTGTTCTTTCGAATTATCACACTATGATCATAAGGAGTTGGAGAAGACTTGCAGTCGCTATACCCGAACCGACTCAATATCTTTTCCACATAGTGGGTCTGAAACAATGTAATATCACCTTTGTCGTCCTTCATAAGCTTGATGTTCAAGATCACATCAGCTACTTTTAAGTCCTTCATCTCAAAGCAACGAGATAGGAACTCTTTGACCTCCTTAATAATAGTGAGGTTGTGTAACACCCTCGGTCACTCCGGACCGACGACTGTCACTTCTGGCAGCTCAATAGGATCTCTAGACTAACCCCACAGACCAATGATGCAGCGCTAGTCCAAGTGGGAGCACTTCGTCGGGAAACCCCAAGAGCAAGGTGTGAAGCAGCACAACAGCAAGTTTTCTCTCAGTAAGAAACCGAGGTTATCGAACCAGTAGGAGGAAGGAAACGTCACACAGGTGTTGCAAGCAACGCGGAGACCTGCACAACACAAACTCAAGACTTTGCCCCAACGAATCAGTGAGGTTGTCAAGCTCACCGGTTTGCTGTAACAAAGGATTAAACGTATGGTGTGGAAGGTAATGGTTTGCAGCAAGTAAACAAGTAACAGTGGAAGATATATTGATGGTAAAGATTGGACCGGGGTCCATAGTTCACTAGAGGTGCTCTCCTTAGATAAACAACATGGCATGAAGGGTAAACAAATTACAGCAGGGCAATTGACAGGAACTGAGCAAGGCATAACAATGCAATTACTAGTCATAAAGATCCTATGAGATTCGATTGGGCAATACAACAAGATACATACACCGCCATCCAACTGCATCTATGACTAGAAGTCCAACTTCAAGTTATCATCCGAACCCCCTCCAGTATTAAGTTGCAAGCAACAGACAACTGCTTTAAGCAAAGTGTGTAAGGTAAACAGTCCACATGTTCCATGAACAAGATACCGTTGTTTTCTTCATAGTAGCAACAACACATCTACAACCAAAGAGATTTCTGTCACTTCCCTTGGAAACTAGAGGCATGAACCCACTATCGAGCATAAATACTCCCTCTTGGAGTCACTAGCAACTACTTGGCCAAGATAACCACTAGCAACGAAGAGCATGCAAGATCACAAACAACACAGACATGATAGAATCATATAGACAAAACCATTAATCAAACCAACATAATAATGTCAACATCCATCGGATCCCCGCAAACACAACATGCATGATTACAAATAGATTAGATCTTGATCATGAACGGAGCTCACAAGATCTATACATGAAAGCACAAAGGAGGAGATAAAACCATCTAGCTACTACATGGACCCATAGTCCAAGGTGGAACTACTCACGAATCATACCGGAGAGAAGGCCTCCGGGATGATCTCCCCTCCCGGCGGTCTTGGGAAAACTTCGGATCCCCACTAGGGATGATGGTGGCGGCTGACTCTGGATTTTTGATTGGTTACTCAGAGTTTATGCATCGGGGGCTTCTTATAGGCGAAGGGGAAGGCTGAGGAGGCGACCAGGGGCTGCAAACCCTAGCTAGGCGCGAGCTAGGGCCCACCCGCGCCTGGGGTGGGTCTGCCCCCCCCTGGCTAGCCTCCCGGGCTCCCCTATGGACTTATTGTTCCCCACGGAAAGTAATTGACTTTGTCGTTTGTCCCGTCCAATTCCGAGAATATTTCTTTACTAACTTTTCTGAAACCAAAAATAGCAGAAAACAGGCATGTGGCGTTGTTGCAACTTGTTAGTAGGTTAGTACCAGAAAAAATGTAAAATGCACCTCAAAGTGTAGACAAGTAAAGCAAAGTAGATACTAAACAAGCATGGAGTATAAAAAATTATAGATACGTTTCTGACGTATCAACATCCCCAAGCTTAACTCCTGCTCGTCCTCGAGTATGTAAGTGATAAACATAATAATTTTTGAGGTGAACATGCACCCTCACAATAAAGATCCAACCATTTGCAAGCATTGAAAGCTGGGATCAAAGAACTCTAAACATGTGCATGAAAGAATGGAGTTCTAACAGTAGGACATAGTAACTATGCATGCAACATGGCAAGATACAAACAAAGATCATGAATAACATGCATTGAAAACATTTGTTTGTTTCACATACAGAAAACATAGGATAGTGGCAATCAGCTTGTCCCTCATAGAGTAGCAATGTAGATGCATAGGACACCTAAAAGTTCACAAGGGTGACTAGAAACAAGTAGCACAAGAACAAGTAATATCACAATATGCATCAATTAATAAGCTTTGGAACACTGCACACAGAATGACAACTATGCTCTCTTAATGGTGCCTAAAGGTAGAAGGTGGAGACTCAATAATGGTGGGAGAAAGGCCTTTTTATAAAGGAAGTAGGGATTACAAGTTTCAAAAAGAGCTTCCAAAAATTATGGTACTTGTTAGCTTTCAGCCCTCATTGCCCCTATCATAAGCATCTTGAAGTGGTTAAGGTTAAAGTGGCAAAGCTGGAGTATATGCTTGATGAAGTATAAGTTGGCAATCTCAAGTCCCTTGAATATGAGGGCTACACCTCATGGATACTCAACTTAGGGCCCAGGCAAGTTCTTGTCCCTATAAGTATTTGCATATCATTGAGAACCGCCAACGGGGTACCCCTTGCACATGGTACAGGAGCTTTCCCATAACCAAAATGACAAGGCAAGCAGACAATGAGCATCTCAGCAATATTTTTATTTACCATATGCATAGCTTTTTATTGAGGATGCTTCATAGATAGCTCACTATGGTGATGCTGCAAGTTTCCACCATGATTAGGCATGGCTTAGGCTAGCGTCCTAGGCGTTTCTCTAACACAGAATACAAACTCCATGGACTTACAAGTTCCCACTTCATTTCACACCGGTAACATCCATAGACAAAAGAGCATGATATCAACGGAGTACAAAAGTACAAGTGCAATGTTGAAAATGTTCCCCGTGACAGCACGGTTCTGCTAATACCAACTTATAAGTGCAAGCATATACAACAAAGTTGTCTCAATGGTTCAAGTTTATTAGGGGTAAAGAATAAAATGTGCCATCAAGTTCATGAGGGCTTTAATCACTAATTTTTCACATAACAAAATAGTTTTTAATTGGAAGATAGTTGAAAACAAGAATTTACTTAGAATGGTGTAACACACCATGCATGGGAGTTTATAGTGGACACTTTGGAATAACTTGGTTTCTTGGGAGTTGGAAGCATGACTAGAACTTACTCATACAAGTGGAGGCTAGCAAAAGACTAGGAGCAACCAACTAAGAGAGCATAATGGCCATAATCATGCAATGCAACAAAGCATACTAATCAAAGCAAAGAGTGGTACTACAAGTCAAGGACTAAATGATCATAGAGGCTAATGGTGACTTGTCATAGTCATAACATGGTGTAAGCATGTACCAAGTCAACCCAAGAAAAGCATCAAAGGAGAATACCACAATACTATGCTTTTGCATGCTAAAACAACGCATAATTTCTTCAAGGCACACTAAGCAATCCCAATTGTTTGGAACAAGACAGGCTACAACAATAATCACTAAGCATAATGCTAAAACAACACCCAACATGTCATGCTAAAGTCTAAGTCACAGTCAATTGAAGCTCCTCTTGCACATCAAGCAAGAACTTACTACTCCTTTCCAACACCAATAAAACTTATTTGCAAAATAACACAGCAAGAACAGGGGTCCAAACTACTTTATTCAAGCAAACTAAACAACCTAAGCAAAGCAAACGAAAACTAAGATGCTCCAAGAACAACACAACTATGCATGAAACAATAAAAATGAAGTGTCTAGACAAACCTGAGCTTTTTATTGATGAAGAAGGGGATGCCTTGGGCATCCCCAAGCTTTGACGCTTGTACCTCTTGGATATTTCTTGGGGTGACACCATGGTGGCATCCCCAAGCTTGAGCTTTTGTCCATTCTTCATCTCATTACATCATTCTCTCTCTACACCTGAAATTTTTTCCTTCATACAAAACTTCACACAATCTTCATTAGCAACATTAGTGTATTCAAAAGATATTAGACTGCTTGGAAAAGCTTTGTAGCAGCAAAACTTTTCACTAAAAACACAAGATACTATAGCAAATCCTTCAAAAAGTTCAATTTACCTGAAGAGAACTCAAAAAGGAATCAATAAGAAGCAAATACAAATAATGGCACAAATCTGTGAAAACAGACCAGCAGGTAGAAACCGATTTTTTCGACCATCTTCTGTTGCTCAAATCAAAAAGTATTGAACTAACAAAAGTTAGCTAACATACTTGGGGATTTATTATTAAATTTTGAGCTCAATCCGATTTACAGAGACTCCTCATGATTTTTTTTGGTGGAGGACAGAAATCTGTTTCGGGACAGCAACTCCCCAAATCTTACTTCCCTCTCATTAGAGGTCATTCTTGGCACAAAAAGCAAACAAAAAGGATAAGGAGAGGTCATTACTGAAGTAATAACTTCCAAGACTCAAGGTAACTCTTGGATTATCTTCCAACAAGTACTTTTCTTTAACACCTTTAAGTTAGGCACAAGAAGCAAGAAGAATCATTTTTTTTCAAATGAAGAAGCAACCTTCTTGTTCTTTCCTCTCTTACCTTTCTTATTTTCCTTAGGGAAGATATGATTGCTTACCGGAGGAGCAAAATGCATGATACCTTTGCCAACATCTATAACTTCCCCAAGGTGTTTCGGTAGAGACCTTCCAAGTGTGATCTGTCCCTTGCCTACACATTCAATAACAAGATAATCAGTAGTCACCATTTTTCCTGAGATTTTTGTAAACACACCTTCAGCTATTCCAATGGGTGATATAGTGGTATTGTTGGTAAGAGAGATTTCCTCTCCTCCTTCAATAAGCCCCCAAAGGCTCAGGGAATCATAAATATCTTTAGGCATGAGACAAAATTCAGACATGATATCACAGCGAGCATCAAAGAGTGTAGTGCTTAATGAGACTTTGATTGTGGGAAACCATTTTGAAGGCTAAGAATTTATGGGAACATAATCATGGTAATCCCTAAGCGTGTGATAGCAACTATTCATAGCAGCAATACCGGTCTCAAGTTTGTTCAACTTATCAAAAATACTTGTGAAAGAGGAATCAGACTTGCCAAGTGTACCATAGATCATGATTAATTTCCTTATAGCATCATAAGCTTCATCTTCAGTACATAGAAAAAAATCTTTCTCAGCCACAACCTCTAAAGCATATCTATAACGAAGAGCAATACCGCGGTAGAAACTATTAATAACCAAGCTGAGGCTTACCTCAGGCTCAGTTTTCCTCTGGAAAGCAGAGATTCTAGACCAAGCCTCCTTAAAACTTTCTTCACCTTTTTGCTTAAAAGTGGAGATTTCTATCATAGTAGAAATAGAGGTTGATCCAAAACCAGACATGGTAGCAACTAGAGGAGGAACTAATTTTTGTGTGTTTTTGAATAAAGAAAGCAAACCAAACTAGAAACAAAGCCAAGTAAAGAGAAAGGAAGTGAAGGACTCCCCTTGTGAAGACGTCCTTAGCCTCTCCGGCAACGGCGCCAGAAAAAGCTTGATGCAGCGCTAGTCCAAGTGGGAGCGCTTCGTCGGGAAACCTCAAGAGAAAGGTGTGAAGCAGCACAACAGCAAGTTTTCCCTCAGTAAGAAACCGAGGTTATCGAACCAGTAGGAGGAAGGAAACGTCACACAGGTGTTGCAAGCAATGCGGAGACCTGCACAACACAAACTCAAGACTTTGTCCCAACGAATCAGTGTGGTTGTCAAGCTCACCGGTTTGCTGCAACCAAGGATTAAACGTATGGTGTGGAAGGTAATGGTTTGCAGCAAGTAAACACATAACAGTGGAAGATGTATTGGTGGTAAAGATTGGACCAGGTTCCATAGTTCACTAGAGGTGCTCTCCTTAGATAAACACCATGACATGAAGGGTAAACAAATTACAGCAGGGCAATTGACAAGAACTGAGCAAGGGATAACAATGCAATTACTAGTCAGAAAGATCCTATGAGATTCGATTGGGAAATACAACAAGATACATAGACCGCCATCCAACTGCATCTATGACTATAAGTCCACCTTCAGGTTATCATCCGACCCTCCTACAGTATTAAGTTACAAGCAACAGACAACTACTTTAAGCAAAGTATGTAAGGTAAACAGTCTACATGTTTCATGAACAAGAGACTGTTGTTTTCTCCCTAGTAGCAACATCACATCTACAACCGAAGAGATTTCTGTCACTTGCCTTGGAAACTAGAGGCATGGACCCACTATCGAGCATAAATACTACCTCTTGGAGTCACTAGCAACTACTTGGCCAAGATAACCACTAGCAACGGAGAGCATGCAAGATCACAAACAACACAGACATGATAGAATCATAAAAACAAAACCATTAATCAAACCAACATAATAATCTCAATATCCATCGGATCCCCGCAAACACAACATGCATGATTAAAAATAGATTAGATCTTGATCATGAATGGAGCTCACAAGATCTATACATGAAAGCACAAAGGAGGAGATACAACCATCTAGCTACTACATGGACCCATAGTCCAAGGTGGAACTACTCATGAATCATACCGGAGAGAAGGCCTCCGGGATGATCTCCCTCAATGTCTTGGGAAGAACTTGAATCCCCGATCTAGGGACGATGGTGGCGGCGCTACAGACGGTTTCGTGGATTTTTGATCGGTTACTCAGAGTTTCTGCATCAGGGGCTTCTTATAGGCGAAGGGGGAGGCCGAGGAGGCGGCTAGGGGCTGCAAACCCTAGCTAGGCGCGGGCCAGGGCCCACCCGCGCCTAGGGTGGGTCTGCCCCCTGGCTGGCCTCCCGGGCTCCCCTATGGACTTCTTGTTCCCCACGGAAAGTAATTGACTTTCTCGTTTGTCCCGTCCAATTCCGAGAATATTTCTTTACTAACTTTTCTGAAACCAAAAATAGCAGAAAACATGCATCTGGCACTGTTGCAACTTGTTAGTAGGTTAGTACCAGAAAACATGTAAAAAGCACCTCAAAGTGTAGACAAGTAAAGCAAAGTAGATAGTAAACAAGCATGGAGCATCAAAAATTATAGATATGTTTCCGATGTATCAACCAACACTAGTCTTTTCTGCGCACTTTGTCCTCACTCATGCGCACCCGGTACCCACTTCCCGGTCAGTCACCCATCCTAGAATTGCTCTAGGCCAAGCACGCTTAAACTTAGAGTTCTTTTCGAATGAGCTTCCGGAAAAGAAGTTGCAACTTGTTTGTATTGGTTTCCTATCAATCCTATTGAGCCATGCGCCAGGGTCTCACATACATCCACCCTTAGAAGATTGACGTCCTCGTCAATCAACCACAAACCAGGAATGTCCCATCTTGTCACACGTCTGTGCGTCCAGTGCCGGCACATTGCCATGTCGTGTCCACTCCGGGCCACACGCACCATGCTACACATGTCCGCCACTGACCCGCACACGCCCATGTAACCGCGAGGGTCGGCTCTAATACCACTCTGTAACACCCTCGGTCACTCCGGACCGACAGCTGTCACTTCTGGCAGCTCAATAGGATCTCTAGACTAACCCCACAAACCAACACTAGTCTTTTATACGCAATTTGTCCTCACTCATGCGCACCCGGTACCCACTTCTCGGTCGGTCACCCATCTTAGAATTGCTCTAGGACAAGCACGCTTAACCTTAGAGTTCTTTTCGAATGAGCTTCCGGAAAACAAGTTGCAACTTGTCTGTATGGGTTTCCTATCAATTCTATTGAGCCATGCGCTAGGGTCTCACAGGTTGGTCCCGAATATAAATATTCATCAACATAGAGACAAAGGATAACTCCCTCGTCGTGCGTGAGGAGGCAAGGCGGGCGACGATAGAGGAGGAGTGCATGAGGGCTCTCTCTCTTCTCACTCTCTTACAAGGACTAGGAAAGACCCCCCTATAAACTACTCCCACTCTCAATTCATCGACACTATAGTCAGAGGGTGGTTTGCATCTGTCCTCCGGAGGATGCTCAGCAAGACCCTTTAGATAAAACCACCAAAAATGAAACAATGCCCCTCTAGCAGATACCGTATCCAACCGTACCACAAAACGCGTATGTGGTAACCACAACTCATCTTTGCGGTGCGAAAAATGTTGGCGTGAAATAGATACGACATATGCGTATCGCAAAATAGAATATACCCACGGATATTCCATCGTCTTCTTCGTAGACACGCATATCTGGATGAGGCCTGGCGTATGCCCGCCACTGCTCCGAGAAGATGCTCCGATTCACACTGCCGCTGGCCGGAATCGCTCTGCTGCCGGCTGATGACCCACAAGTATAGGGGATCACAACAGTCTTCGAGGGTAGTATTACCCAATTTATTGATTCAACACAAGGGGAGCCAAAGAATGCTTGCAAGCCTTAACAATTGAGTTGTCAATTCAGCTGCACCTGGAAATAGTTCTTTCTCACAGGAGTTTATCAGTAGCAACAGTTTGTAGTAGCAACATCAACAGTAGAACAAGAACACTAGTAACAATAATAGTGACAGTAGGATTCGAGTGCGGTAGGCATAGGGCTGGATAGACAGGCATTGCATGGACGAGTGTAAACATATAACTTCAAGATCTAGGGCATTGCAGATAAATAAGAATAAGCTTCAAAGTACTAAACAATCATAGGCATGTGCTCCATATATAGTCATGCGTGCTCGCAATGAGAACTTGCATAACATCTTTTGTCCAGCCAGCCCGTTGCAGCGGGGCCTCAAGGGAACTACTGGCAATTAAGGTGCTCCTTTTAATAGAGCACCGGAGCAAAGCTGTAACATCCCAGCATTTAGGAATTAACAAAGGGTAGATTTAGGAATTTGAAATGTTGCATGCATTCATCTGTGAAAATGTGGATAAATTTTTCGCCAAATAAAAAACCTAAAGTGATCAAGGTTTCTTTCATACTTTGAGATTAGGTATAGTCTTAAAGGATGATTGTTATATACTTTGATATGATCTTTGTGGACTTATGTGTTTTGGGAAAAGAAATTTGACTTTAAAACTTGAGTGTTGAATTATAATTCAAAAGGATTTTTGAATGATGTTTGAATCTTTGATTGAATTAAGAGTTAACCAATAATAGCTCAAACTTTATATAAAGAGAACAATTAAGAATATGAATATCCATTTCATAATTTTATTCAATAAATAAGTTACAAAAATGTAACTTATGAGAATCATCCACAATCTTTACAATAGCAAATAAATAAAGAATAATATTTCTTTATTGATAATAGTACAATCTTTATTACAAAAGAATAAAAATAAAGAGTACAAAAGAATAAATTAAAGATTACAACTGAATATGATAGTAATTACAAGTGACTAATCTATAAAGAAAAAAACCTAAACTAAAGTCTTGATTTCCAAATCTAGTACCTGCAAAATAAAAAGAAACTTAAAAGAAAAAGAAGGTTAGGATTAGAATTATTTTTACTCTCAGAAGTTGACAGTGAAGTGCACTGTTCACTTTTTCATCATTGAGTATATAAGGGGCAAGTTTCACCAATATGAAAGAATGTATCTTTCATAATTTTAAGCCATAAGTCAAATAACAGCAAGGAGGGGCAAGTTTCACCAGCCAAGTAAAAGTAATCAGATGAAAGTAACTTTCAAAATTCAGAACATATCCACAACTGTGTAGCAGGCACACAAGCAGCACACACACCAAACTACATGGTGTGTGATATCAACACCACAACA
Source organism: Avena insularis (assembly GCA_023614405.1). Lineage (NCBI taxonomy): Eukaryota > Viridiplantae > Streptophyta > Magnoliopsida > Poales > Poaceae > Avena > Avena insularis. The sequence goes on from CM042691.1 coordinate 28,599,673, forward strand.
GCAGCACAACCAAACAAAAATCTCAACCCAGCCGTGGGAAAACCAATCCCCACACCATTCCATTGCTCTTACACGCCAAGCACAGCAGCCAGCAGCTAAACCAAGCAAAAGCCAAGCTACATCAAACCAACCAAAGCCTAGGATCACATCACCAAGATGGTGAAATAAGGAGGGGGTAGATCAGGTGGATAGCAAGATCAAGATCAAGCCATCAGGATCAGGAGATGATGGGCTAGATCAGGGACAAGCCATGAGCTAGAAATACCAGGGGAGCACCTGATCAAGCTACCACAAGATCAACCACTAGCAACCATAACATCAAGTGACAGTGGTGAGTTAATAGACCATCAAATGATCTATATGTCTAAGATTAGACAAGCATACATGATCTGATTCTTATTCAAACTCTCAGAAAGCACCCAAGTGGGGTGAATCCATCATTGAGGTTTTAAACTCTAAAAGCAAACAGAAAAGTATAAGGATCCAACTAAATCTCATAACAACATCATTGATTTAGCTATCAAGCTATATTTCAAATCAAGAATGAACATAGCTAAGATTTAAACTTCTAGGCACATCTCTAAGACAAGAGTAGCACCTTAGAATTTAATCTTATGGAGCTATATAAGTTATCAAGTTTACAAGCATCTTTCCCCAACCTTGATTCAAGCAGTAGTAGCTGGTATCATTATCAAAATCAATTCATGTGAATCATCCTAAGTGATGATATAATGGAGCAATAGAACTTAGGGTTCTAATTGCAATAATGATGATCAATTAGGGACTTAATAACCCCTAACATCAGTGATTCTAGTGTCGTATATTACGCGTTAGCCATGAGATTTGGAATGGGACAGAGAAGTCAGCTATATATTCTTCCTCTCGCATGAAGACGGATGTGCAGGTCGTGGCTGTTATCCTCGTAGCGTGTATATTAATTGGTAATTCATAGAGGATATGCATCATATGGGTGGGAACCCTCATCGTCCCACGATAGTTCTGGCATCTAACGGTTTGTACAAACCATTGCCGTAATTCATTATGTGGGCATGGTGTACACCAAGGAGGCATGCGAGGTCGCGGAGGGGGCAGTGATTGGCTTGGACCAACTACTGGGCCCCACATCATGGAATTGTGGACGAGAAAGTATGCCCGGTTGTGCAACAAGAAGTTGATCTCTCATGGGTAAAGTAACGCACCTCTGCAGAGTGTAAGAATTGTAACTTGTTACTCCCTGTTCCGGGAAGGAGCTACGAACACGGCAGGAAAGGAACTCCATGAAAGTTCTGGTCAACCTGTGAAGGCTGATGGTCATAGATTTTCATAATAAAATCAATCTTTGAAGAAAGATTTACAAAAACTGCATAGTGCCAAGGATTTATAATCCGAGGCGGTAGTTAGAGCATCAAACTTCCCACCTTGCATATAATGAACTTGTTGGGTAACGCTGTTACTCATCCTTTCCTTTGATCCCTTTCTTAGACTCTAAGGATCCTGAAGATACGCCAATGTATGCAGCTGAATGTCAAGAAGATGTGTTCTACGAGGAGCCTGACCTGTCAGGAGGTGTTGAAGGAGTGGATTACAAAATCCGCTATGGTGTTGATGATAACGAGTCCAACTAAGTATCCTAGTTAGTAGTAACCAACGGAGCCGAGCAGCATGAACTCTATAGAATAAGCTGCTGAGCTCAACTCCTAGTGGGAGTGCTACTTTGAAATTCCGCTGAAACACTTTATATTTTGGTTTGTAAGTTGAATCCTTTAGAAGTCTTGAACTTATGGTATTGTAATAATAATAATGTGTGAATGTTTATAATATGGACCCGCAATGTTTCTGTTGTACCACTCTGAGGGATGTGATATTTACGGAACAGTGTTCTATGGATGTCATGTCAATGACTATAGTGTACTACACATGCAGTGGTATGCTGGGTCACCGCAGTTGGTATAATAGCAAATTGCTTTGACCTTAGGTTGGAAACCTAGTAAATGGTATTACCTGTAGGAAAGTAGCAATGATAAAGAATTCTCTAAAAGTAATATAATGGGTATTCAAATGAGAATATTCAGTTATATGTTTTAGTGCGATAATTCTTTGTTATGATGCAATATATTATTGGTTACTAATCAAAATTATTTTTCTGATATACAGAGCTATGGCACCAAAGGTTTAAAAACAGACTTTGGTAAGGAAAGAGGAGACTCTTGATGATTATCAAGGATCATTCACAGACCAACTTCGTCAACTTTTAAAGATCTTTAGTTGTCCAACTGGAATTCCAGTGAATACTATAACTTACCTTGATGGCCGTATGTTATCCAAGTATCGTGTGAGTATCCAACTTCCAGAGGAGCTTGGATTGTATCACGATCTACCTATAGGTGAAGGTATGAGTCACTTAGCAGCATATCATGTTGCTGTTGTGGAGGCAATAGCTAATATCCGGGACCATAAAGCCAAGGAGTTGGAAGGTAGCACATTTTCTGCGATACCTCATGATTCTATAGACTCGGAGCCTATACCGGATCATCTTACTTTGGTTAAGAAGCATCGTAAGTTAACTTCCAAGTTTATTGATAGATACCGAACACTCGTTGTGTCTTTGTATAAGACATATCAAGTGATTGTCGAAGACAAAAATGACATGTTAGAGGATCTAACTGATCCAGAAAGGAGGAAGCAGTTAGCAATCTAGTTGGAAACGGAAGCAAACAGTAGTAGTGCAATACCTATCTTTAAGGATATACCTATAGATCCTAAATCTTTTATACCATATCCTTATTCACCAAGTTCTAAACCTATATATGATCCTACTGTGGATATGAGGTATGTAGTACCACAGGGTTCAGAGGATGGTTCTGGTTCAGAACTTCCTATTGAGAATTCTGATGGTTGGAGAAGGGGATCATATGAAGGATCTCATGAATACCAGATGTCCACAGATGGTTCTGACAAAAATGTTGGACAATCTAGTTGGATGGGTCCAAGAATTAACCCTAGTAACAGTAGTAGAAATACTATGTCGATAGATAATCATGATGAAGAAGAAGATCCTGAGGAGAGAGTGTTTGAGTCATCAACATCTTCTCAAAACCTAGGGAATATACATTATCCGGTGTTTAACTATCTTGCCCAAAGGATCACCTGGGGATTAGCAGGATCTACATACCCTATTGACAACTCAAGGAATGAAGCTCAGAAGATGTGTCACATCCCCAAATTTTCCAAATTTTGAAATGTGAAAAATTAAATAAACAAAATAAAACTTTGTTGAAATTTAGGGTGAGAAGAAACTTTTTGATTCCAATTGGGAAACATCCAAAACCTATTTTAATCAAATAAAATCCTAAAGGGATTTAAAAATATAAATAAACAATAAAGTTAAAATATTTGGAATCACTATTTTTGGATCTTTTAATAAAAAGATTTGGTTTTCAAAAGAAAAGGTAGAATTATAAATAAGGATTATTTTATAGAGCCAAATTAAATCTTGGCCAAGCTTTTTAAATGAAATATTTCTATTTGATAAAAAGAGTAAAAGGTTTAATTAAATAAAATAATGAGGATTTATTAATATCCAATTTTATTTAATTAAAGGCTTTTCCATTTTAAATAAACACTAAAACTTGTTATTTTATTTTAAATAAGTTTTCCAAGTATTTTATTTATTCAAATAAAACCTACTGAAATGATTTTTGGTATTATTTAGATTTCAAATGGAGATTTTAAATAAATCAAATCCTATTTGAATTAATAACTAAGGACTATTTTATTTAATTATTAAATAGATCCTAAAAGAATAAAAGTGTTATTTTGTTTTGGACTTTGATTTATGTTGTCAAACAGAATTAAAAGCTATACAAAGTTTGGCAAAGGTTTGAATTCATTTGTTGTTTGAATTGTTTGTTTGAAAATCAAAATAGAAAATCAAATAGGAAAAGAAAAGGCAAATCTGTATATAAAAAAAAGAAACAGACACAACCCAACCCAACAAGCCCAGCAAGGCCCAGTCACTTAGCTTGTCCCCCTCAATAAACGTTTTCACTCATTCTCGCACTCGCAGAGACGCTGACGAGTGGACCCATCTCCCTCTCTCTCTCCCTCGCTGACAGACAGGCCCCACGCCAGCACGTTGTCGTCCTCACCCGCGACCAAGTCCCCTGCCGTTGCAGCCGAGTAATTCCGGCGATGAATACGCGTTGATGGCGGCCTTAATTCCTTGCAGTGGCCATGCTCGTTAAATCTCCCCACTCTCCTCTCACTTTCCCCCAGACAGCGCCTCCCCTCTGCCCCAGGGCTGCCCAGATTTTCCCCTGCACCGCCACGGACTCCGACGAGCTTCGCGACCAATTCCGGCACCGTCCAGCCTCGCCTCGACTCCCACTGCACACTAGCCTGTTCTCCACCTTCACGCGCACCTGCCAGTGCCTCCCGTTCGCCCGCGCTTTCCCCAGAGCGCCGGCAAGGACAAGCTCAACTCGCCACCGTCGTCTGCCATTGCTCCGGCGACTCCTCCTGGTAAGCCTCGACCGCCCCGAGCCTTCCTATTGATGCTCCTAAGATCCCCAGGACAGTACGCATCTAACCACGTCCTTGTTTTGCCTCGGCGCGACCTGCAGCCTCACCTCCAACAGACAAAGCAGCCGCCCGTCAGGTGCGCTACTCGGCAAGCAATCGCCGCTGCTCGGCGCCTCTCGCCAAGCCAACGCCACCTTGAGCTTCACCAGGACCCTCCGAGCACGGTGAGCACCTCCGCTTCTCCCCTTGCTTCCTGTAACCGCCGCGATGCCACCGTCTGACCGCAGTAAAGACCGTGGTCGCCGGCTTTGTCGTGAACCGTTAGATGCAAAGTGTATGGCTACGATTAGATCTAACCGAAGGGGTACGCGCCCATCTGAGCCACGCGTTCTAAGTTAGATCCTGCGGTCCAGATAGCTCGATCCGCACGAAGCGGTATCGGCCAATAAGAACAAGCCACGTGGAGGAAGTTGATTTAAAAACATAATTAGAATCTGATTGAATTGCAAATTTGTAAATTGCATAACTTTTGATACACACGTCCAAAATTTGCAAATTTTATATCAATAGAATCAGTAGAACAAGTACTTTGCAACCATGCATTTTTTTAATGATTTGCTTCTGGAAAATTGATTGAATTTTCTGAAACATGTGTAGGCTTATTTTGAATATAAAAATTGTTTTAGATAAAATTTTAATGTGAAATCTTTGCAAAATGGTTTGTTGTGAACCTAGTGACCTTAGGAACCAACTCATGGATTTAAAAATGAATTTTGTGAAGTTTAGGAATAAATACTTGAATTAGCTAATTTCTAGTCAAATAAAAATATTGATTTTGATATGGAAATGCTTTTTTTGAGTAAAACCTTTGGGAAATGTTTTGATTCAAACCTTCTGACCCTAAACACCAAGTTTTGTGAATTAACAACTTATTTTATGAACAATATAAAATTATTGCTTTGATAAAAGCATTTTCAACCACATAAAATATTGATTTGATTTAGAAATGGTCTATAGATAAAACCTTTTGCAAATGGTTTTACCACTTTAGAAAATGACCACTTTGAACTTTATAATGTTTAGAGCTTAGTAGAAACCACCTTTGCAAATAAAACTATCCTTTGCATGCTTGCATGCATGACCTTGTTTCTATTATTTTATGTGTGATAAATTGTTTGAATATTGGTTGGAATGCTAGTTGAATTGTGTTTGCTTGATTGAATTGTAGTGGAATCAGAAGAGTGTGATATTTGCAAGATCAAGAAGTGAACCAACATTCTCTACTAAAAAGGCAAGTGACACTATCATCCAAGTCCTATTATTTTCATTACACTTAGTGGATTTTTGAAACATGCATGATAAGGTTTACTATATTTTATGCTATGCTAAATCCTAATAGGATACCTTATATCTCCCTTAGTGAAAACATTGTAGTTGTAGTATGCTTAGCCCAGCTATATATTTGGGATGGGATACATGTTATGATTATATGAAGAGTTGGAAAAAAATATATGTTTTATATAATAAAACAAGTACTCAATGAACCACCTGGGTGGACAAGGATACTCAAGGATGGACAAAGTGGCAACAAAAGGAACCATGTTTATATGGCTATCTCTTTTGTTGTGCACTAGAAGAAAACCACCCAGGGACTTAGAGATTGAACATGTTTCTCGTACAGTGGCTTCCGTGTACAGCCACATGCTAAATGGGCTCTGGCTTAGTCAACTACATAGTGGAAGTCCCATGCATTGGCATCTTCAGGTTAACTAGATTTGTGCTAGGGAACTTGAAACCCTACATTGGTGCCTGGATGACAAGCTAGCATTGTGTATTGGGAGGACTCCTATGGAAAGACTTTGTCACATTCTCAATCTGCCAGTACTCCATCTTGGTGAGTACTTATCCAGCGGCCACTGGTGGCATCAAGATGAGATTGTGTCATGTGGGTAAAGTGTACAACTTCTGCAGAAGATTAAAATTCTAAGTACTTAGCCGTGTCCCCGGTTATGGACAACACTGAGCAACTAAGGCCTGAAGCTATGGAAGATCTCGACATTCCAATTTCTCAAAGTTAAAACTTGAGGGTGACAACAAGGGATTTTGAAGCACTTGGAGTTTTCCAAGAAGTTCAGAAAGATTTGACAAAAGATCAAAACTATTTCCAAAAGATAGGATAAAACTATATTGCTTTATGCAAAAGAGCCTAAACCCTACTTAGCCAAATATGCATGTAAATGATAGGATCCACTTATTTCTACATAGTAGTGAAACTTGCCAATACAATTCAAATGTATTGACCCTTGTGGCTGCAACTTATTATGTTGCAGGTTTGTTTGATGTTAGTGAAGTTTATTGATTAGGATTACAATTCTACAACCAACATGACTGCCTGTGGCACTTTGAAGATGAAGGACCCCATGCTTATAGATATTCTGCTGCAATGTAATGTGATAGCCAAATGAGCTATGTAAGATGTAATGAATTATTTTATTCCTGGCTATAAAGTTGTAATATGACCTTTGTTTCTTGATATTACATCTTAACTGTGGATGCTAGCTATTGATCCAGGGACTAGCATTGTAAACACAGGGATCTCTACCTTATTAAAGGTTGGGAACCTTACAAGATGCAGGCAGGAGATAATGTTGAATATGTTTCTGAAGACTTTTCAGCTGAGATGGAGGGAGTCAATGCACTCAGGTTGAGTAATGACTCAAGTCCTGACACTTTAGATGCGGAGTATGTTCCTTATGGAAGGCCATTTGTTCCACAAACTATGCGACGAACAACACGTCATCACGGTTGGACATCAGGCATGTATGATGAGCGTAGTTACTACTAGAAGTAGGCAACTAGTTAGTGGTATCAAGAACCGTGTATGGTACCTCAAGAAATAAGATAGCTAGATACATAAGGTAGTTTTGTGATTATACCTATATGGTGTATGTTGTAATGACTTTGTATTATTATGATATTATGTATAATATGTGAAATGCATATTTGTATTTTCTTTGGATCTTCATTGTGTGACTGGTTCTATGCGTAAAGTCGAGCTCAGAACACATGTGCATGATGTAACTATGAGTATTCGCTTTATGTTGCAGGACTAGAGGGTCATGGATACGGGTGTAGAAATCAAAACTGAGCAGCAGCGGATGGAGTGAGAGGCCAAGGAGAATCCCGAAGCAGATGCAGCAAATCAGGGAGCATTGCCACCACCACCACCAATGAGGCCGTTAATGGAGCAGAATTTTATGCAGTGTATGCAAATGATGCAAGAGACCCAGAACAAGTTCATGGAAGAGTTGCTAGGACGAGCAAATCAGAGGGCACCTGAAGGTGGAGGAGTAAGTCTATCTGACTTCCAGAATGCAAGACCGTTACCTTTTGCATCAGCTCCTGAACCAATGGATGCAGAAGATTGGCTAGCAGATACAGAAAGAAAGCTGAACACTGTAGGTTGCAATGATGAGGAGAAATTGAGGTATGCAACTCATCTTTTGACTGGAATTGCAGCATCATGGTGGGAGAATCAGTTTGCCATGCAACAACCAGGAATGGAGTTTACCTGGGAGGAGTTCAAGCAGAGATTCCGTGAATATCATGTTCCGGAAAGTGTTATGGAGTTGAAGCAGAGAGAAATTGAGGAGCTTCAGCAGGGATATACTAGTGTCATGAAGTATATCCGGGAGTTTAGTCAATTGTCTCATTATGCTGAGGAGGATGTTAACACGGAAGAGAAGCGGAAGAAACGTTTTATGCGTGGGTTAAACCCATTTGTGAAAATGCAGCTAAGGTTAGCTAATAAGAAAACTAATCAGCAGTTACTGGATGCAGCCATTACTTTCGAAGATGATTATAAGAACGTCCAAGAGGATAGGAGGAAGAGAGCCAAGAAGGAAACCAAGAGAATTCAGGCAAGCAAACCTAAACCTAATCTGGAGTTCAAACCCCAGAACAAGAACTACGGTAACAATAACAATAACAATAACAAGGGCAGTGGTGGAAATCAATCCAATCCTAGAAGGAATGTTATTTGTAACAACTGTGGAATTCCAGGGCATTTCCAGAGGGAATGCAAAAAGCCTGTAGTGATCTATTATGGTTGTGGTCAAAAGGGACATATCAAGCCCGATTGTCCGAGCAAACCACCAGGATGTTGGCCTACCAAGGTAGGAGGAGAAGCCAGTGGAGGAAATGGACAGCCCAATAAAGGAGGAAATAATGGCAAGAACAACAATGGCAAAAGGAACAGACCTACCGGGAAACTGAACTGTGCAACCCTCGAGGAGGTGGATAATTCGGAGCATGCAGTGATAGGTACGCTCAATATCCTTACCAATCCCGGCAAAGTTCTATTTCATATTGGTGCAACTACTTCATTCATTTCTGAAGAATTCTGTGATAAATTCGGGATTAGAAGGGCAACGTTAGAAAACCCTATGGTATGAATTACGGCGGGGAATGACTATACGCCACATCAAACAAGATCAGGTTATCTCGATCTGTGGTTGTACCTACTTTGCAGACCTTTATGTGATTCCTTTGAAGGGAATTGCAGTAGTGCTGGGGATGGACTAGATGATGGAGCATGGGGCTTAGATAAATTGTGAGGAGAAAACTGTCTCAATCAAAACTCCAAGTGGAGCCAGGATAGTTTACCAAGCAGATAAGCACAGTCATATTATGGTGGATCTGTAGTTGAACTCAATGAAAGAGGTCAGATTGGAAGATATTTCTATAGTAAATGAGTTTCAAGATGTTTTTCCAGCAGAGCTATCGGGAATGCCACCAGACCGGGAGAGAGAGTTCACTATTGACCTAATTCCTGGTATAACACCAATAGCTCAAGCACCATATAAAATGGGACCCAAAGAGTTAAAAGAACTCAAAGAGCAAATTGATGAGTTAGACAGAAAAGGATTTATTCAGGAAAGTGTATCTCCATGGGGAACACCAGTAATCTTTGTGGATAAGAGATATGGTGGAAGAAGGATGTGTGGAGATTATAGAAATCTGAACAACGTTACTATCAAGAATAAGTATCCTTTAACAAGGATCCAAGATTTGTTTGATCAAGTGAAAGGAGAAGGAGTATTTTCAAAGATCGAATTAAGATCTGGATACCATAAAATAAAAATCAAACCGGAAGATGTTCCAAAGACAACATTTGTTTCAAGATATGGACACCATGAGTATCTGGTAGTACCATTTGGTTTGACCAATGCACCTGCAATGTTCATGAATTTGATGAACAAAACCTTCATGCCATATTTGGATAAGTTCGTCATAGTTTTTATTGATGATATTATAATATATTCCAAGGATAAGGAAGAACATGCTGACCATTTGAGAATAGCATTGCAGACACTAAGGGAACATAAACTTTATGCTAAGTTTAGTAAGTGTGAATTTTGGCTAGATGAGGTAGAATTCCTTGGTCATGTGATCAGTAAAGATGGAATTGCTATAAATCCATCTAAAGTTCAGTCAATATTAGAGTGGACTTCACCAACCAATGTGAAGCAAATTCGAGGTTTCTTGGGAATGGTTGGTTATTATCGGAAATTCATTGAAGGGTTCTCCAAAATAGCTGGACCAATGACCAAATTGCTAAGAAAGAATACACCATTCAATTGGAATGAGAAGTGTGAAGCAAGTTTTCAGGAGTTGAAGACCAGGTTAACCACGGCTCCAATCTTAGCAGTTCCTGAAACAGGGAAGGACTTCACAGTATACCGTGATGCATCTAAAGAAGGTTTGGGTTGTGTATTAATGCAAGATCGGAAAGTCGTTGCTTATGGTTCAAGACAACTAAAACCACATGAAGTCAACTATCCAACTCATGATTTAGAGTTAGCAGTAGTAGTTTTTGCGCTAAAAGGATGGAGGCATTTTCTATATGGAGCCAGATGTGAGTTATACACTGACCATAAAAGTCTCAAATATTTCTTCACTCAAAAGGAATTGAATATGAGACAGAAGCGTTGGTTGGAACTAATCAAATATTATGATTTAACAATCAACTATACTCCAGGGAAAGCAAATGTTGTAGCAGATGCTTTAAGCAGATGGAGTGCAGATATTCAGCCTAGCAATAGGGAGCTACCAAAAGAGTTACAAATGGACTTGGAAAGATTAGAGCTTCAATTCATTAGAATAGAGGTTCTTGGAGGATTAGCTACTATGCAGGTAGTGGCAGAGCAGGACAGTGATCTTAAATATGAAATTTTCAGACATCAAGTAGAAGATTCTTTTATTGCTGAGGAAATTCGGAGGATATCTCAAGGGCAAAAATCAGTTTTTCGCCTTGGAGATTATGAGTCCTTATGGTTTCAAGAGCTTCTTTGTGTTCCAGATGTGACTGAGATTCGTGATGTCATACTCAGAGAAGCACATGAAACACTGTACTCTATACATCCAGGAATTACTAAGATGTATATGGATTTGAAAGAACTATTCTGGTGGAATAACATGAAAAGGGACATTGCTAAATATGTATCAGAATGTCATACTTGCCAAAGGGTGAAGGCTGAACATCAAAGTCCAGCAGGCCATTACAACCTTTGGAAATTCCTAAGTGGAAGTGGGAGGAAATAGGTATGGACTTCATCACAAGATTGCCCATGACACCGAAAAGGAAGGATATGATATGGGTTATTATAGACAGACTCACTAAAAGTGCACATTTTATTCCGGTAATTCAGAAAGATAATGCCGAGAAGTCAGTAGAAGTTTACATCAAAGAGATAGTAAGTAAGCATGGAGTACCCAAAAAGATCGTAACTGATAGGGGATCAGTGCTTACTTCAGCATTTTGGAAGCAATTGCATGAAGCACTTGGTTCAAAGTTAGATTTCAGCACAACCTATCATCCTGAGACAGGAGGTCAAACAGAAAGAACAAATCAAATACTAGAAGACATGTTAAGGGCTTGTGCATTAGATTGTGGAGGTACATGGGAAGATCATCTACCATTGGCAGAATTTTCCTACGATAATAGCTATCAGAGTAGTCTGAAGGCAGCTCCATATCAGGTTCTGTATGGAAGGAAGTGTAGATCACCAATATGTTGGTATGAGCCTGGTAGCAGCAAAGAATTTGCGCCAGACTATATCAAGGAAAGACAAGATATCATTGATAAGATCAGGGATCGACTGAAAATAGCCCAAAGTAGGCAGAAAAGTTATGCTGATCAAAGTCGAATATCATGGCATCCAGAAGTGGGAGACATGGTATACTTGAAAGTAAGTCTAATGAAAGGGGTGAAAAGGTTCGGAGTTAAAGGAAAATTGAGTCCAAGAGATATTAGACCATTCAAGATATTGAGTCAGAACAGAACTATAGCTTATGATTTAGAGTTACCATCAAGATTGGCTCAAGCGCATAATGTTTTCCATGTGTCACAACTTCGTAAATGTTTGAAAGTTCCGGATGATGCAATCACACATCCGAAGATAGAACTACAAGTAGACTTGACCTATGTTGAAAATCCCTATAAAATTTTGGAAGAAAACTGGAAAAGGTTGAGGAATAGGGCAATCAAATATTGCAAGGTACAGTGGGAACATAACCATGAAAGGGAAGCCACTTGGGAGAAAGAAGAAGATTTAAGAAAAGCCTATCCAGAACTATTTAGGTACATCTCAACAAACTTCGGGACGAAGTTTAATTTAAGGGGGGGAGTCTGTAACATCCCAACATTTAGGAACTAACAAAGGGTAGATTTAGAAATTTGAAATGTTGCATGCATTCATCTGTGAAAATGTGGGTAAATTTTTCGCCAAATAAAAAACCTAAAGTGATCAAGGTTTCTTTCATACTTTGAGATTAGGTATAGTCTTAAAGGATGATTGTTATAGACTTTGATATGATCTTTGTGGACTTATGTGTTTTGGGAAAAGAAATTTGAATTTAAAACTTGAGTGTTGAATTATAATTCAAAATGATTTTTGAATGATGTTTGAATCTTTGATTGAATTAAGAGTTAACCAATAATAACTCAAACTTTATATAAAGAGAGCAATTAAGAATATGAATATCCATTTCATAATTTTAGTGAATAAATAAGTTACAAAAATGTAACTTATGAGAATCATCCACAATCTTTACAATAGAAAATAAACAAATAATAATATTTCTTTATTAATAATAGTACAATATTTATTACAAAAGAATAAAACTAAAGAGTACAAAAGAATAAATTAAAGATTACAACTGAATATGATAGTAATTACAAGTGACTAATCTATAAAGAAAAATAAAAAACCTAAACTAAAGTCTTGATTTCCAAATCTGGTACCTACAAAATAAAAAGAAACTTAAAAGAAAAAGAAGGTTAGGATTAGAATTATTTTTACTCTCAGAAGTTGACAGTGAAGTGCACTGTTCGTTTTTTCATCATTGAGTATATAAGGGGCAAGTTTCACCAATATGAAAGAATGTATCTTTCATAATTTTAAGCCATAAGTCAAATAACAGCAAGGAGGGGCAAGTTTCACCAGCCAAGTAAAAGTAATCAGATGAAAGTAACTTTCAAAATTCAGAACATATCCACAACTGTGTAGCAGGCACACACACCAAACTCCATGGTGTGTGCTGTCAAAACCATAGCAGCAGCACAACCAAACAAAACTATCAACACAGCCGTGGGAAAACCAATCCCCACACCATTCCATTGCTCTTACACACCAAGCACAAAGACTAAACCAAGCCAAAGCCAAGCTAGATCAAACCAACCAAAGCCTAGGATCACATCACCAAGATGGTGAAATAAGGAGGGGGTAGATCAGGTGGATAGCAAGATCAAGATCAAGCCATCAGGATCAGGAGATGATGGGCTAGATCAGGGACAAGCCATGAGCTAGAAATACCAGGGGAGCACCTGATCAAGCTACCACAAGATCAACCACTAGTAACCACAACATCAAGTGACAGTAGCGAGTAAATAGACCATCAAATGATCTATATGTCTAATATTAGACAAGCATACATGATCTGATTCTTATTCAAACTCTCAGAAATCACCCAGGTGGGGTGAATCCATCATTGAGGTTTTAAACTCTAAAAGCAAACAGAAAAGTATAAGGATCCAACTAAATCTCATAACAACATCATTGATTTAGCTATCAAGCTATATTTCAAATCAAGAATGAACATAGCTAAGATTTAAACTTCTAGGCACATCTCTAAGACAAGAGTAGCACCTTAGAATTTAATCTTATGGAGCTATATAAGTTATCAAGTTTACAAGCATCTTTCCCCAACTTTGATTCAAGAAGTAGTAGCTGGTATCATTATCAGAATCAATTCATGTGAATCAACCAGATAGAGGTGTAAATCCCTAAACCTCAGACCAACATCATTGGTCTTAGGGATTTAAGAAAGCAAAATGTCTACTTATCTTTAAAGCCAAACTCATCTTAAGCTTAAACCAACCCAAACAATGAAATAGAATCTAATCTTGTGTGCCATACAAAGATGGTGTCACAAGAACAGTTCTACATTAATCAGGTTAAGCATTCAATCTTCACAGATTCAACCAACCAACTGTAAATCATTTTCCTGTCATCACAGGAATCATAATTAAGAAAATCCCTATGTATATCTTCACTGATTGAAACCATGTGATCTCAAACTACATCTGAATTCTTAAGCCAACAAGTGTTAATACAGTGATTTCATCACACAACACTCACTATCATTAACCAAGTAATGACAGTGGTGAAACAGTAAACCACAAGATTCCCAAGTATTGCTTCTATAGCAACTTTATCATCTGACCACATCAAAATTATTCCATAGAATCATCTGATAAGCCACTAGCACCACCACAGTTCATATTAAGCAGCAAGCCACAACTAACAATCATTTAGCATGCTTAGGGACCATCAACACATGAACCAATTCATGTGTATCTAATCCACAGCAGGGTATGAACCCTAAGAAGAACCAAGAACCCTAATCAGGACAAGACAGTAACCAGGAAGGTCACCACCAACATATAGCAAAGGATGGCCTAGTATAGAGAGCACGAGGGGAGAGGAATGACTTACCAACGGTCCTCATTGTAGGATAGAAGAGGAAGCAGAGGGGTCGACGACCATGGCAGCATGGGGAGCACCCCCAGGGGGCGCTGCGACCCATACAACGCCACGGCGGCGACCATAACCACGCTTGGGGGCAAGGAGCATCACCATGGCGCACGGAAGCGGCGGCGGCGCCAGGATCAACGCCAACCCTAAACCCTAGGGTTCGGGACGACATCGATCTGGCCATAGGAAAGCTCCATGTCCAAATCCAGTTGGACAGGAGGGAAGAGCAGGGTTGGCAACCTCTTCCCACACCACGGCGGCGTCGAGAACGGTCCACGATGGTGCGAATGGCCGAGGACAGCATCGCTGACCAGGGGTCGGGAGAGGAGAAGAAGAGAGGTAAGAGCGAGGGAGAGGCAGTGAGTGAGTTGGGCCGGGTGGGCCAAAAACCCTTCGGGGTGTTGTTTTGACCTTGCCCTACTGGGCCACAAGGGCCCAATAAACCCAATTGGCCAGCCCAAACCATTTAGAGTTGTTTTTAATAAATAGGAAAAGACCAAAATGCCCTTGAACTTAAATAAACTTTAGAAAATAAAATAAAAGTCCAAAAATTATAAATAAAATATTTTTGGATTCACAATAATCTAAACTATCCAAATAAATTAAGGGAAGAAATTTTAGACATATAAATTTTATTAAGAATTTTGTAATTTGTATATTATTTATGGAATTTTAAAAAATTATAGAAAGTTGATAAAAATAAATAAAAATTACTTTCATTATATATTAATATTGTAGTATTTTAGACAAATACTAAACAAATATTTAATAACAATTTTTGATATTTAAGTGATAATTCTTAAAGGAATTATTACATCAATAAAATTCAAATAAAAGGGAAATAAAATAAAAGAATATAATATTCTATTATAAATATTAAATATTAATATTTATAAATCCTTTATTATTAAAAAGAATTTTTATAATAATGGGGAGAATGCATATCAAGTTAAATGATGCATTACATTACTTTGCATAAACATTTTGCTTCTTTAAATATTGTCCTTACCGAGCAATAATGATGTTTTTGTAGACACAGAAGCTCAAGGTCCAGTGCAAGCATCAGACTTCACTACCTTGCCATGACAAGGCAAGTTCATCACTTGCTCATATCCTTTGAAGAGTCTTTATCAAAGTATTTGCAAATGGTGTGTTATCATATATACTTTAAAGAAAGAAAATATTATTTTCACAAATAAAGAAATCTTAGATATCATCCTAAGTGATGATATAATGGAGCAATAGAACTTAGGGTTCTAATTGGAATAATGATGATTAATTAGGGACTTAATAACCCCTAACATTAGTGATTCTAGCGCCGTATATTACGCGTTAGCCATGAGATTTGGAATGGGACAGAGAAGTCAGCTGTATCTTCTTCCTCTCGCATGAAGCCGGATGTGCAGGTCGTGGCTGTTATCCTCGTAGCGTTCATATTAATTGGTAATTCATAGAGGATATGCAGCATATAGGTGGGAACCCTCATCGTCCCACGATAGTTCTGGCATCTAACGGTTTGTACAAACCATTGCCGTAATTCATTATGTGGGCATGGTGTACACCAAGGAGGCATGCGAGGTCGCGAAGGGGGCAGTGATTGGCTTGGAACAACTACTGGGCCCCACATCATGGAATTATGGACGGGAAAGTACGCCCGGTTGTGCAATAAGGAGTTGATCTCTCATGGGTAAAGTAACACACCTCTGCAGAGTGTAAGAATTGTAACTTGTTACTCCCTGTTCCGGCAAGGAGCTACGAACGCGGCAAGAAAGGAACTCCCTGAAAGTTCTGGTCAACCTGTGAAGGCTGATGGTCATAGATTTTCATAATAAAATCAATCTTTGAAGAAAGATTTACAAAAACTGCACAGTGCCAAGGATTTATAATCCGAGGTGGTAGTTAGAGCATCAAACTTCTCACCTTGCATATAATGAACTTGTTGGGTAACGCTGTTACTCATCCTTTCCTTTGATCCCTTGCTTAGACTCTGAGAATCCCGAAGATACGCCAATGTATGCAGCTGAATGTCAAGAAGATGTGTTCTACGAGGAGCCTGACCTGTCAGGAGGTGTTGAAGGAGTGGATTACGAAATCCTCTATGGTGTTGATGATAACGAGTCCAACTAAGTATCCTAGTTAGTAGTGAAAGGACTATATCTTCTCATGATATCTTTTTTGGTGTTAATGATAATCCCAAATGTGTTTTAATTGTGCGCTTGAGTTTCATGGGAAACGTTGTTGATGTCTCCTTCTATAGTGGTGGATGCTCTCTTGGGATCTCATGAAGACGGTGGCTTTTTAGTCTTCTCCTAGTTTCTCTCCGATTATTGTTTTTAGGTCACCGTACTATTAAGAGGGGTCCATTTTGGAAGGCTGTGGGAAATCACTTGTTCTTGCACAAACCTATATGCACCGGCACAGCCATCCCATTATCCCGTGAGAGAGCATGTTCCTGTTCTGTTGGAGCCTTTTGTGTCTCACCGGAACTTCCGGTCATTGGCCGGAAGTTCCGCTCAAACTTTTTCTGCGGGCTGTTCTACACTTTGTTCCGATGCTAGTTCCGCCCCAAGTTCCGATGGTGAATCAGTAACCTTCTGTTCGAAGAGTTCTATTTGCCGGAACTTGGGCCAGAACTTGCATCGGAACTTGTCCTGCCAAAAGTTCCTGAGCAGAACTTCCGCTAGAAGCCGGAACTTCCGGTCAGATTCGCTTCGCGACCCAAAAGTTTCGCCCCTTGTTCCGCCCCAAGTTCCGGTGGCGGCTCAGTAACCTTCTGTTTTGAAGCGTGCTATTTGCCGGAACTTGGTCAGAACTTGCATCGGAAGTTCACCGGAACTTCCGGTCTGTTTTGACCGGAACTTCCGGTTGCGCTTCTGGAGCGGGCGTCAACGGTCTGATGACCGTTGGAGCCAGGCTGGGCGGAACTTCCGGCCTCTCACCAGAACTTCCGGTGAGGTCGCGGGGGCTGTAACGGTTCAGCGCGAGGGGGCCTATTTAAGGCACCCCTCTTCTTCCTCCCACCCTCTCTCGAATTTTTCTCTCTCCTCCATTAATTCTTGAGCTTCACCTCACTAGATCTCTCTCTCTAGCCACTCAAATGACTTGATCTTTTGAGAGGTGAGGGAGGTGACCTAGATCCACACTTCCACCTAAGAAGATTTGATTTCCCCACCCATCCTTTGTGGATCTTGTTGCTCTTGGGTTTCTTGGAACCCTAGACGGTGTAGGGCATCCTAGGAGCTAAGGCGTGCATTGTAAAGCTTCGAGGTGTCGTTGAGGGCCTCCAATTGAGTTGTGGAGCCTCCCCCTCAACCTCGGTGTAAAGGTTTCGGTTGGCGCCT
Source organism: Avena insularis (assembly GCA_023614405.1). Taxonomy (NCBI): domain Eukaryota; kingdom Viridiplantae; phylum Streptophyta; class Magnoliopsida; order Poales; family Poaceae; genus Avena; species Avena insularis. The sequence continues at coordinate 28,617,632 of CM042691.1, forward strand.
TCAAGGTCACCAATTAGTGGATTGTGAGGCCTCCTTTGTGGGGGAACTCACCGGAGAAGAAGGTGAGGCCTTTGTGGCGCTCGAGTGACCTTGTGTGGCCCCGACACCTCTCCAACATAGACGTAGCTCCTTGGGAGTGAACTACGGGAATTACATCTCCGTGTCTCCTCTCCGGTTACTTCGTTCCCTTCCTTTACTCCTTGCTATTTACTGTTTTTGTTGTTGGTGTTTGTTTTCTTGCATTTAGGTTGTTCACTTAGTTGCATCTCTAGATAACTTCCTTTCTCGTTGAGCCTAAAAGTGAGAAACAAATTAAAATTGGGTAGACGCCTATTCACCCCCTCTAGTCGTATCAAGTCGGTACTTTCAATTGGTATCAGAGCCAAGGCTCTTATTTCGGGCTTTACCGCCTAAGAGACTATGGTCGACGAAGGGGGTAGTGAAACTGAAAAATTGAAGAACCTGGCCACTATGGATGACCTCAAGCAATTGGAGCCATCCATGATGTCCAAGTTCGAGGAAATGATGACTCTCTTGCAGTCTCTCAAGCCAAACCCCATGGTTGCTATTGACACACCCCAACCCAACGAGGTTCCTTCCAGATTCTGGTGTCCGCCCCGGTAACTCCTTGGCTACCACCACTCACTTGGGACTTGGTTTTGTTGCTCAAACCTCTACCAAGGTTCCAAGTGAGAACATCGAGGAGCCCGAGAACCCAACTTCCAAAGAGGAAAATGGAGGAAAGGACTACTCGACGGTACCCCCACCGCAAAGACTCGGATCCACCCATCCCCATGCCACACATTATACCTCAAGGAGCACCACCCATGCTAGATACTTCTAATTTCGCCAATTGGCAATATCTAATGCGCTCACATATTTCCAGCTCATCTATTGAGTTAATGAGGATTGTGGAGGATGGATTCTCTCCATATGACCCAAAGAAGTTGACACGAGGTGAAGTGGTGGACAAGCAACTCAATGCCACAGCTTTGGGAATGATTCAAAAGGCCTTGACTCCAAAGGATTTTGCTCACATTCGCCAATTTGACACCGCGAAGGAAGCTTGGGATCAACTCACCGAGCTCTTTGTTGGGAATGCTAGCATCCAAAGCTCCAAGTTTGATGAGATCAACAACGAGTGTGATGGTTTCGCAGTGCAAGATGATGAGACCCCCAAAGACATGTATAGGCGCCTTAAGGTCCTTTGTTCCACTATGAGGGACCTTGGGGCTCACTATGTTGATGATAAGTTTATGAAAAGGAAGTTCATTCAAGCTCTCCTCCCATTTGAAGAACAAAAGCTCAACTCTATCAAGGGAAGAACCAACTTTCACTTAATGACCTCCCAAGAAGTCTTGAGTGAAGTTATTGCCATGACTATTGCCAAGAAGAATGCGGAGTCCGCTCGAGCTAGAGCTATTGGGTCAACCAAAGTGAATCTTGCCTTGAAGGCCAAGGCTATTGAAGTTGATGATGATGATACATCAAGTGAGTGGTCTCAAGAGGATCTCAAATGTGCCTTCAACGAACATCTTGCTCTCGCTTCAAGGGCCTTTTGGAACAAGTCCGGATTCAAGTCAAGATCAAGGGACAACTCAAGATTCAACTCACCCAACAAGTCTCCCAAAGCAAGGTCGTGTTACAATTGCAACGACAAGAGTCACTTCGTGGCCAAGTGTCCCTTTGAGAACCGTTAAGACAATGGTGGTCGTCTCATTCGCAAGATCAAGTCAAGACCTCCTCATCCCTTGAACAAGAACTACGCCGTCAAGAACGCCACTAACAAGGAACGAGCAATTGTGCTCCATGAAGAATATATTTCGGGCACGGATGAAGATGATGATGATGAAGTTCATGGTGGAGAGATTGTGGGGGTTGCTGCTATTGCCACTACCTCAACTCCACGTCTATCCCTATTCGACTCGCCAAATGAAAATGTCATCTCCTCCAACCAAAAGTGCTTCATGGCCAAGGCCACCGAGGTAACACCGAAACCCACTCCTCAACCTATCTCTAGTGAGCCTTCCTCTCTTGATCTTATTGGTCTAGAGGTGAAGAAATAGATGATTGACATGTGTGAATTTGTTGCTACCTTAGATGAAGGAACTAAAAACTGCTTTGAGTCCTTACTTGCACAACTTGACAATTCTAGAGATGCCTTAGATGAAAAGGAAGAACTTCTTGACTTGCTAAGTAAAAATGAAAGAGATGCCGCCGATGAAATTGCCTCTCTCACTCAAAGTCTTGAGGATGAACAAAATATGAGAATTAATCTTGAAGAAAATGTTTCTAAGCTTGTAGATGATCATAACAACACTTTGAGCTCTACAATTAAAGAACGTGACCATGCTCTTGCTTTGATTAAGGTTCTCAAGAAAGAAAATGCTGAGTTTGTGGGTGGTTATGATAGGACTCAAAAGGATCTTGAGAAAATCAAAGAGGAACACAAAGCCTTGGAGAGTAAATTCTCAAATCTTTTTGAAGCTCATGAACAGCTTCAAACTCAATTAACTTGTGATCTCTCTAAGTCTTCCGCTGTGCAAATTATAGACTTGTCTAGCTCTCCTAACCCTTGTTGCAAGCATGAGCATCTCATAGAGGAAGTCAAGGTGTTGAAGGATCAACTTGCCAAGACTAAGAAGAAGAAGAAGAAGAAGAAAAAGAACAAGGGCATGGCCCAAGGGGTACCACACGGCCTAACCCTCTTGCAAAGTGACAACTTTGCCGGAAAGAACAATCCCTCTTATATTCTTTGCAAATCTTATGATGGTCATGTATATGCTAGATATGTGGGAACGTCTTACACGCATGATTATCATTGGGCCATTTGGGTGCCAAAGGTTCTTGTCACTAACAAAAGGGGACCCATTGCAAAATGGGTACCTAAAACCAAGGCTTGATTTTCTTGTAGGACTATGCTTCCGGCGGATCAAAATGGGTGCTTGATAGTGGTGCCACAAGTCATATGACCGGAAGCAAGTCTATCATGACCGAATTGAGGCCCAATATTGCCAACACCATGGTCTCCTACGGTGACAAAACAAGCTCTCAGGTTTTGGGTTTTGGCAAAGTGGTGGTAACCCCGGATGTATCCTTGGTTGACGTCATGCTTGTCAAAACTCTTGGTTACAACTTACTCTCAGTTCGTGCTCTTGCTCTTATGGGTCTTTCTTCTTTCTTTAATTCTCATTCCGTGGTCCTCATGTGGAGCAAGTCTCTCAAGGTGCCTTTTGTAGGATATGTAGAACATGACTTGTATGTGGTGGACTTTTCAGGGACCACTACTCCTCATGCTCTATGTCTCTATGCTAAAGCCGACAAGGGCTGGTTGTGGCATCGCCGCCTAGCCCATGTCAACATGAGGACTTTGCAAAGACTTCACTCCGAGGGCCACATCCTAGGGATTAACGATGTTTCTTTTGCCAAAGATCGTGTTTGCAGGGCTTGTATTGAAGGTAAGATGCATGAAACTCCTCACAAAGTGCTCAATCAAATCACTACCGAGAGGTGTTTGGAGCTCTTGCATATGGATCTCTTTGGTCCTCCCTCTCGTGATAGCCTTGGAGGCAAGAAGTATTGCTTGGTTATTGTGGATGATTTCTCAAGATACACTTGGGTGTTCTTTTTCAAGTACAAGAGTGAGACTCAACAAACCGTCATTGACTTTGCTAATGAGGTTCAACGGAAGCACAATGCAACTATTCTCTCAATTCGAAGTGACAATGGCACCGAGTTCAAAAACTATACCTTGGATGAGTTTCTTAGTGATGAAGGAATCAAGCATCAATACTCCACTCCCTACACCCCTCAACAAAACGGAGTTGCCGAAAGGAAGAATCGCACATTGATGGATGCGGCTAGGTCTATGCTAGCTGAGTTCAAGTCTCCATACAACTTTTGGGCCGAGGCCATCTCCACTGCTTGCCATGCAACCAACCGGCTTTATCTCCGCAAGAAAAAGAACAAGACCCCCTATGAACTTCTCACCGGGAAAAAGCCTAATGTTAGCTACTTTCGGGTGTTTGGCTGCAAGTGCTACATTCTCAAGAAAGGATTTCGGTTGTCCAAGTTTGAATCCAAGGCTCAAGAAGGAATTTTCGTTGGCTACTCAAATCAGTCCCATGCTTATAGAGTCTACAACAAAGCCAATGGAAGAGTTGAAGAGACGAGCAACGTGAAGTTTGATGAAAATCATGAGTCTCTTGTTAGGCAAGATGGTGTTTGTGATCCAAGTGATGAAATTCCTCCCAAGGCCATAGGAAGAATGGGTGTGGGTTTCCACCTCCCCATTGAGGATCCCCTTATGGACGAAGGAGAAGTACCAAGCTCTACTCAAGTGGAGCCCTCACTCTCACAAGATCATCTTGCACCTCAAGGACCTACTTTCTTGGCATAAGCTCCCTCAAGCTCTTCCGAAGCTTCCCATACTCATGACTCTCCAAGCTCTAAAGAACAAGCTCTTCATCAACAACATCAACCTCCCCACTATGGGGCTACTCCTCAAGGCACCTCCCACGGACAAGCTCTTCATCAACCTCATCAACCTCCCCAAGATGGGGCTCCTCCTCAAGGTCACGGTTCTCCCCAGGGTCAAGCTCGTCGAGATCAAGAGCAAGTCAATGATCCTCTCCAAGTGATGACTCCCCCGAAGTGGAAATTGATGAAGATGACCCTCGTGTTCGTGCTTATAGTCAAGGGGGCGGCTCAATTGGTGGAAATGACCAAGTGGTAGCTCAAGAATCTCGAGTTGAAGCTCAAGCCCGCCGTCAAGCCTATCGTCTCGCCAAGCTTGTTCGAGATGGCCATATCCTTGATAATGTCTATGGAGATTTCAATAAAGGTTCCACTACTAGGAGGCAACTAGCTTCCTTTTGCTCTCACCATGCGTTTATCTCTCTTGTGGAACCACAGAAAGTCTTCGAAGCTCTTGAAGATGATGATTGGCTTGGTGCTATGAACGAGGAACTTCACAACTTCAAGAGGAACAATGTTTGGACATTGGTTGAGCGGCCCAAAGACTGTCAAAACGTCATTGGAACCAAGTGGGTCTTCAAGAACAAGTGCGATGCGAATGGAATTGTCGTGCGCAACAAGGCAAGGTTAGTTGCCCAAGGATACTCACAAGTTGAGGGCATCGACTACGGTGAGACTTACGCCCCCGTTGCTCGCCTTGAATCCATTTGTATGCTTCTTGCCTTCGCTACCCATCATAACTTTAAATTGCATCAAATGGATGTTAAGAGTGCTTTTCTTAATGGTCCTTTGAAAGAGTTGGTATACGTCAAGCAACCTCCGGGTTTTGAGGATCCACTTTTTCCGAACCATGTCTACAAGCTCAATAAGGCACTCTATGGCCTCAAGCAAGCCCCACGTGCGTGGTATGATTGCCTTAGGGAGCTCTTGTTAGACCGTGGCTTCGAAGTGGGCCTCATTGATCCCACTCTTTTTACTAAGAAAGTTGGAGGCCACTTGTTCGTATGCCAAATCTATGTTGATGACATTATCTTTGGGTCTATTAACAAAACTTTTAATGAGGATTTTGCCAAGCTCATGACCGACCGCTTCGAGATGTCCATGATGGGGGAGTTAAGTTTTTCCTTGGGTTTGAAGTCAAGCAATTGAGGAAAGGGACTTTCATTAACCAAGCCAAGTACATCCAAGACATGCTCAAGAAGTTCAAGTTTGATCAAGTCAAAGGTGCCAAGACTCCCATGCCAACTAAGGTTAATCTTGATCTCGATCCCAAGGGTAAGGAGGTGGATCAAAAACTCTATCGATCGATGATTGGTTCTTTGCTCTATCTTTGTGCATCTCGACCGGATATTATGTTGAGTGTAGGTATGTGTGCAAGATTTCAAGCCGCACCAAAGGAAATTCACATGGTGGCGGTCAAGAGGATCTTTCGATATTTAGTTCATACCCCAAACTTTGGGTTGTGGTACCCCAAGGGAGACAACTTTGATCTCATTGGTTACACAGACTCGGACTGGGCTGATGACAAATTGGAAGAAAGTCAACCTCCAGAGCTTGTCAGTTTCTCGGAAGATCTTTGGTTTGTTGGTACTCAAAGAAGCAAAACTGTGTGTCTATGTCCACTGCCGAAGCTGAGTACATCTCTGCCGCAAGCTGCTGTGCTCAATTGCTATGGATGAAGCAAACTTTGAAGGATCCTGGACTATCTTTTGACAAGGTGCCTCTTCTTTGCGACAATGAGAGTGCCATTGCTATTGCTCACAATCCCGTGCAACACAACCGGACCAAGCACATTGAGATTCGTCATCATTTCATTCGGGACCATGTTGCTAGAGGAGACATTTCTTTGGAGTATGTTCCCACCAAGGCAAATCTTGCGGATCTATTCACGAAGCCTCTTGATGAAGCAAGGTTCCGAGAGTTAAGGCATGAGCTAAATATCATTGATTCGAGCAATGTTGCTTGAGCACCTTACACACCTACCCGCGTCTCAATGTGTGTCTTGTTTGGATGTAGGCATGGATTTAGGGGGAGTGTAGTTCCTCTTATGAACAAACACTATCCCTATTATGCGCACATTAAAGTTTTCATAATCTATAGTCTCTAAAGGAGACCATTTGAGCTTCATGATGAGTGTTGGTAATGAACCCAAGATATATCTTCGCGGTGTCAAGCCATTTACTCTTATATAAGGTGGCCTCGGCCACCGACTCGTTTTTATTTGTGTCTTTGACCTTTTTGTTTTTCTTGGTTTTTGTTGGCTTTGGTTCTTCACAGTTTGAGCTATCTATCCTAAGCCTTTCCTTACCTCAAGCCCTCTCTATTCCCTGCACAAGTTCTTCCTTGTTGTCTTCCTAACCTGAGATGGTCTTCCTGGCGTCAGCGGAACTTCCGGTCAGTCTGACCCAGAACTTTCGGTCCACCGGAACTTCCGGTCCCTGACCGGAACTTCCGGTGGTGCTCCCTGTCCTATATAAGGTGGGCCCTGGGGGAAAATGAGATCTTCTTCCTTTTTTCCCCCAAGACCCATCCTCTATTTGGAGCGCCGCCGGCCAGGACCTCTCCACGAAGGTGCTCCGGCCCCTTCAACTCCAACCTCTCCTCCGCAGATCTGCTCCGTGGGATCCTTCCCCACCTCGATCTCCCGCCATGGACTCCGGTATTTGCCCTCAACTCCCTCCATTAATGGAGATCTTGCTCTCACCATGGCTTCAGTTAGGGCACACCTTGTCTAGGCTAGTTCTTTGGCTAGAACTTGTTGGAAGATCTTGGTAGGCCTAGGGTATCATGCTTGAGTAGATTGGTCCAATGCATCCTAGAAAAATCTGTGCACTTGTGGCTTTTAGATCTAGATCTAGTGAACTCCTGTTTGGAACCGTCAGTTCGTGGCCTCACCGGAACTTCCGGTGAGCCACGACCGGAACTTCCGGTGGACCATTTTCACCGGAAGTTCCGGCGATTCAGCGGAAGTTCCGGCGACAATGCAACTTTTTCTGTTTGTATTTTTCCAATCTATTTATTTTGTTTCCTCTTCCGAACTTGTGCACTTATCCCACCTCCCCTCCCTACCCTTGTGCTTTCTTCTCAGGGCAAGGAGATACCCGCCAAGGCAAGCGTGCCCGCCGACCATCCTCTGACATTCCTCCTGAGATTGATGAGGAAGATGCTGAGATTGTGCGTCCGACCACTCAGACTACTCGTCAGAAGGCTGCTGCTACTCGCCGTGCTGCTGCTGCAGGGAAGAGGCCTGCTCTTGCTCAGAAGGCCACTGCTGCTGGGCCAGACATGACCAAAGCCAAGATTTCCAAGTGGTCTCAAAAAGCTTACTCTGCATTCAGGGCTACGGATCCCTACCTCGTGCCTCGTGATCGTCTTTGCTTGGACCCTCACTTCCACACCTGCCGTCAGGAACAGATATATGAAGAAATTTATGCATCTAAGAAGAAGTTCATGGTTACTCCTCAAAAGTACATCAATGTGACTCACATGGAAGAGAAGCAAGTTTACTTTAGAGAGGCTCTTGATATCTGCCAGAAGTTTGGGCTGGTTCCCCTCATGGAGCATCGTCAGAACTTTGATATGACTGCTATTGCTCAGTTTTACTCAACTCTGTTTATTCGCATGCAGTCCTCTACTGAAGGTGTGTTGAAGTGGATGACCAGGGACGTGTTTCTTACCGCCACTTGGTCTGAGTTTGCTGAGCTTCTTGGCTATCCCATTTAGCCTGGCCGCGGGGCAAATGGTTGGCTGTTCATGGTCCTGAAGCTGTTGATCCTGAGGTCCTGGAGCCTCTCTACATTGAAGGGTGGGGAACTGCTGGGTTTGTGAATCATCTGCTGCCAGTTTTTGACATCATGCGCAGGGTGTACTTGAACACCATCTCTCCCAAGGCTGGCAACTTTGATCAGTTTCATGGCTATCAGGTTGACCTCATGCATCAGACTTATCTTCGCCGGGACACTGACAGGTCAATGGATATTATGCACTTCATCTACTCAGAGATGTGGGCGGCTCTCATTGAAAAGCGCTCCTGCATCTATGCTCCTTACATACAGACTGTCATCAATCACAAGTGGCTTGAGATGACTGGCAACCCCTTCCCTCAAGACAACATCACCATTCATGAAGAGAAAAAGCTCCGTGTGAGTAAGCACCAGAAGCCTCGTACTCAGGAAGAAAAAGAAGCTGCACTCAAGAAGGCTCGAGATGTTGCTAGTGGTCCCTCCTCTGCTCCTGGTGGGCCTAGTGCTGGTGGTCCTTCTCTCCGGAGGCAGCCATCTTGGGCAAAGAAGCTGCTTGGGAAAGTGAAGAAAACTTTCTGCTTTCTGCAGGACCGCGAGTATCAGGCTTATGTTGATCAGCGTCACAATATTCAGCGCCAGAAGGCCATCATGGCAGCCCTCAACATTCCTTGCTCACGGTCACTAGCTCATCCGATCCCAATGAGGATTGGATTCGCGACAAGCCAGAATGGTCCGAGGATGAGTCTGAGGAGGAGGTCACTGGTCCGCCTGAGTGGGGTCCTTGGGTCCCTGAGTCTGCCCCCTCTCCCTCTCGTGGCTGGGACGAGTAGCTTGATCTTCTCTTCCTTTTTGGTGTCTTGATGCCAAAGGGGGAGAAAGATGTCTATTAGGTTGCCTACGGGATTTGCATGGGTTGAGTCGCGAGCCTGTTCTTGCCTTTGATCTTTTCTTGCTCGCGAACTCTCTAGTTTTATTTGTGTGCTTGTGACTTTATGTCCGTGAACTTATGTGAGCTTGTGGACCTTGTTATGTTCGAGACTATGTGTTATTTTATGCAATGCCGTGCGTGTGGTATCTTGTTGTCATCTTATGGGCATATGCATATGGTGGTGGAGCCTCATTGCTCTTATTGTTATTATTACTCCTTTTGTCTCCACCACATTTGGTTGGTTCCGGTATGTTCTCTATCCTTTCTTGTATCTTGCACTTGTGCTATCTTTGCAATTGGTAGGGGGAGCCTCTGTGTATGTGTGCCAGTCTTGTCCTTAGAGTTCTTTCCTCTACCTTGCACACATACAGGGGGAGCTTGTCCCGCCCATTGCAAAGATTGCTTTGTTTCTATGCAAATCTTTGGGATTGTCATCTAACACCAAAAAGGGGGAGATTGAAAGGACTATATCTTCTCATGATATCTTTTTTGGTGTTAATGATAATCCCAAATGTGTTTTAATTGTGCGCTTGAGTTTCAGGGGAAACGTTGTTGATGTCTCCTTCTATAGTGGTGGATGCTCTCTTGGGATCTCATGAAGACGGTGGCTTTTTAGTCTTCTCCTAGTTTCTCTCCGGTTATTGTTTTTAGGTCACCGTACTATTAAGAGGGGGTCCATTTTGGAAGGCTGTGGGAAATCACTTGTTCTTGCACAAACCTATATGCACCGCCACAGCCATCCCATTATCCCGTGAGAGAGCGTGTTCCTGTTCTGTTGGAGCCTTTTGTGTCTCACCGGAACTTCCGGTCATAGGCCGGAAGTTCCGCTCAAACTTTTTCTGCGGGCTGTTCTACACTTTGTTCCGACGCTAGTTCCGCCCCAAGTTCCGATGGTGAATCAGTAACCTTCTGTTCGAAGAGTTCTATTTGCCGGAACTTGGGCCGGAACTTGCATCGGAACTTGTCCTGCCAAAAGTTCCTGAGCGGAACTTCCGCCAGAAGCCGGAACTTCCGGTCAGATTCGCTTCGCGACCCAAAAGTTCCGCCCCTTGTTCCGCCCCAAGTTCCGGTGGCGGCTCAGTAACCTTCTGTTTTGAAGCGTGCTATTTGCCGGAACTTGGTCGGAACTTGCATCGGAAGTTCACCAGAACTTCTGGTCTGCTTGACCGAACTTCGGTTGCGCTTCCGAGCGTCAACGGTCTGATGACCGTTGGAGCCAGGCTGGGCGGAACTTCCGGCCTCTCACCGGAACTTCCGGTGAGGTCGCGGGGGCTGTAACGGTTCAGCGCGAGGGGGCCTATTTAAGGCACCCCTCTTCTTCCTCCCACTCTCTCTCGAATTTTTCTCTCTCCTCCATTAATGCTTGAGCTTCACCTCACTAGATCTCTCTCTCTAGCCACTCAAATGACTTGATCTTTTGAGAGGTGAGGGAGGTGACCTAGATCTACACTTCCACCTAATAAGATTTGATTTCCCCACCCATCCTTTGTGGATCTTGTTGCTCTTGGGTTTCTTGGAACCCTAGACGGTGTAGGGCATCCTCGGAGCTAAGGCGTGCGTTGTAAAGCTTCGAGGTGTCGTTGAGGGCCTCCAATTGAGTTGTGGAGCCTCCCCCTCAACCTCGGTGTAAAGGTTTCGGTTGGCGCCTTCAAGGTCACCGGTTAGTGGATTGTGAGGCCTCCTTTGTGGGGGAGCTCACCGGAGAAGAAGGTGAGGCCTTTGTGGCGCTCGGATGACCTTGTGTGGCCCCGACACCTCTCCAACGTAGACGTAGCTCCTTGGGAGTGAACTACGGGAATTACATCTCCGTGTCTCCTCTCCGGTTACTTCGTTCCCTTCCTTTACTCCTTGCTATTTACTGTTTTTGTTGTTGGTGTTTGTTTTCTTGCATTTAGGTTGTTCACTTAGTTGCATCTCTAGATAACTTCCTTTCTCGTTGAGCCTAAAAGTGAGAAACAAATTAAAATTGGGTAGATGCCTATTCACCCCCCTCTAGTCGTATCAAGTCGGTACTTTCAAGTAGTAACCAACGGAGCCGAGCAGCATGAACTCTATAGAGTAAGCTGCTGAGCTCAGATCCTAGTGGGAGTGCTACTTTGAAATTCCGCTGAAACACTTTATATTTTGGTTTGTAAGTTGAATCCTTTAGAAGTCTTGAACTTCTGGTATTGTAATAATAAGGTGTGAATGTTTGTAATATGGACCCGCAATGTTTCTATTGTACCACTCTAAGGGGTGTGATATTTACGGAACGGTGTTTTGTGGATGTCATGTCAACGACTATAGTGTACTACACATGCAGTGGTATGCTGGGTCACTGCAAAAGCATTAACACTCCTTGAACACATGTGATCCTCACATCACAGCCATCCCCTCCGGTTGTCCCAATTTCTGTCACTTCGGGGCCTTTGGATCCGGACAATGATATGTGTACACAACTTGCAGATAAGATCACAAACAATACTATCATAATGATTCAATAATAAGTTCAGATCTGAGATCATGGCACTCGGGCCCTAGTGGCAAGCATTAAGCACAACAAGTTGCAACAAAGTTAAATAACACTAATAGAGATACTAGGCACTATGCCCTAACAATCTAATTCGATTACATGATAGAACTCATCCAATCCCTACCATCCCCATAGCCTACTGCGGAGGATTACCCACTCATGGATGAGGGAAACATGGATGGTTGATGGAGAGGCATTGGTGATGACGATGGCGATGATCCTCTCCAAATTCCCCATCCCGACAGGGTGCCAGAACGGAGTTTCTGGATCCGAATCACGGTTTCTGGTGGTGGTAGCGCAGCGGAACTCTTTCTGGAAAAACGTCGAACCCCCCCTGAGTTTTTAGGTCAGAGGGCAACTTATAGGCGAGGAGGGGGGCCGAGGGGGTGCCTGAGGTGGCCGCATCCCCCAGGCGCGGCCAGGCCTGGCCCGTGCCTGGCAGGGGTGTGGGCCCCCCAAGCCTCCACTCCGTCTCGTACTCTAGATCCGTGGATCTTCTGGTGAAATATGATTTTTGGCATATTTCCCGGATTTTTTCTGATAGTTGATTTTCTACACAAAAACTAGACACAAAGGTAATTCTGCTGAAAACAACGTCAGTCCGTGTTAGTTGTATCCAAATCACATAAGTTTAGAGGAGAAACAATAGCAAAAGTGTTCAGGAAAGTAGATACGTTTTGGACATATCAACTCCCCCCAAGCTTAGCTTATTGCTTGTCCTCAAGCAATTCAGTTGAAAATTGAGTGCGATAAAAGAACTTTCACGAACACATTTGCTTCATATGGTGTATATATTCTCAGCACATGAGTAGATACTTAAACCATTCATAATAAATAGTATGCAACTAAGTATACTCAATAGTCATTGCAAGCTATGAAGAGAAACCAACTCAATAATAATAAGTAGCATGAAACACAAACATAAGAAACATTGCAATGCTCATAAAAAGGTATGATAGAGTGGTATCTCGCTTGCCTTTGTTTGTAGAGCACAATATAAATGCCAAGGCACCTCTGAAGTTCCAGTGAAGACTAGAGGTAAAGATAACAGAGATACAAGCATCAAAGTCATGACATAATTAACCAAGTTTTGAGACAAACACAAGAATGACAAATATGCTCTCAAGAAGTTGCTCATAGAATAAGTGGTGACTCAACAAGGAAGTGAAAAGATTTTGAAAAGTTTGAAAGGCTTCCAAATGCTGAAAGTAAGGTACTCATTAGCTTTGAGCTCTCATTGCCCCTATCATAGGCATCTTTATATGGTTAAGTGAAAGTGAGGTCCAATCTGAGTTATATGCTTGACAGACCATAAACTGGAAATCCCATGTCCCTTGAGTATGAGGGCCGCTCCGCATGCTACTCAACTTTAGTTACATGTAAGTTCTTGTCATTGTAAATACATGCGTATCATAGAGAACCGCCAACGGGGTACCCCTTTCACATGGTACATGAGTTATCCCATAACCAAATGACAAGGCAAGCAGACAATGAGCATCTCAACGATCTTTTTATTTACTATTTGCATAGATTTTTATTGAGGATGCTTCACATATTGCTCATTATGGTGATTTTGCAAGTTTCCACCATATTAGGCATGGATTAGGTTAGCGGCCCAGGCGTTTCTCTAACACATATATATAACTCCATGAACTCACAAGCCCTTTTATTTCACACCGATGACATCCGCAAACAAAAGAGCATGGTATCAACTGGATATGTATCCATAAGTGTTGAAAGTGTTCCTCGTGACAACACGGTTCTGCTAACTTCCAGCCTATAATTTGCAAGCATATAACTTTCATGGACAGGTCACAATGGTTCAGGTTTATTAAGCGCAAGGAAAAAAAGTGTGCCATCAAGTTCATGAGAGATTTACTAACTATCTTTCTCAAAACAGTCAAACATTTTATTTGGAAGAAAACAAGGCATAATGAATATGCATGGAATTAACAAATGATGCTAATAGGTAGGTATGGTGGACACTGTTGGCAATATTGGTTTTTGGGAGTAGGATGCACAGTTAGATCTCATACTCAGTGCAAGTGAAGGCTAGCAATAGAAAGGGAGCGACAAACGAGAGAGCAATAACTATCATAATCATGCTTGCAACAAAATATGACTAATTATGGCATGAAAGTGATACAAGAACTCTGAGGAAAAATAAATCATCGAGGCTTACTGACTATTGTTTAGTCATATGCATGCGTGAGCATGTGCCAAGTCGATTCACATGAAACATTCAGAGGAGGATACCATAATATCATACCAAGTTATGAATAGAACAACGCAAGCAAACATTCATATGACATGCTACAAACTATTAGCAAGCTGGAGCTAATCATAAGAGAGCAAGAACTACTAAGCATCCATAATAACATACACCTTACATGAACAGACTAAGCATGTTCACAATGATGAGTATATGTACAAAAATGAAAACAAATAGAGTTTGTTACCAGCCTCTTACCACACCTCAAGTTGTCTTAATCTTCATTATTGCCCTTCACTTGTGTGACTTGAATAATAACATGAAACCAAACTCCACTGAGGACGGCCGAACCCTGCAAAGAACTCACAAAACTAAAGAAGAACAACAAATATTTTTGGTGTTTTCGATTTTTTTAGAGCAAGCCAAAGAAAGCAAAAACAAACAAAGCAAAATCTTTTTGGATTTTTTAAGGTAAACCAAATCTAAAAAGCAAATAAACAAACCAAGAGAAACAACGAAAATATTTTTGGTATTTTTGTGTTGTTGAGAAAGCAGCAGCAAGAACCAAAAAGAAAGCGAAACAATGGATATACAAAGAACCGACCGAACATGATATATAGATGAGTGTGATGTCGGTATACCTCCCCCCAAGCTTAGGCTTTTGTCCTAAGTGGGGCTCAATAGCGCGGGTAGTAACCCCAAGCTGGTGGGTCATCATAGGAATGATCATAGTCAGGCGCTTGCGATGAAAAAGAAGACGCGCCCCAATCATAGGAGGGCTGCTAGTATGAAGACTCTCTCAAGTTGGAGGGATGAACCGAATCACCTTCAGCATCCTCTCCAACATTCTCCTCTTGCTGGGAGAGCTCCGCCACATATGTGTCAAACTCCTCCTCCGTGAGCGACCATCCTTGCCTGTTATCAAAATTAAACAAAGCAGGTACAAGCAAATAAACTACTTTCTCAGTCCTACCCCCTCTCCAACCACGCTTGACAAAAGATAATTCATATGGTAAACTTCTCACAGTAGCCCCTAGAGAAACAAAATTATGCTGAACCATGGAATCAAGATCAAGCCTCTCTATGGGGAACCGATAATCTGAATGGTGAGGCTCTAAACCATGGAAAGCTATCAACCTATAGGCGATGAGACCTCCACAAATTCCACCTTTCTCGCGGTTAGTGGTAAGACAGTAAGCTATCAAAGCACCCAGGTTATAAGATCTATCCCTATTCAAAGCAGCTGCGATAAAAGCTAGATCAAAAGAAGATAACTTTCTAGCAAGAACACACTTGGTAATGAAATAGGCAAAATATCTAATAGATGGGAACTGAATGTTCCGAATTTTACCACTTTCCTTCGAGAAGTCAAAACCTTGGCAAATTTCAGCATATAAATCCATAAGTGACTTAGGCCTCTCCTTGATCTTCTCACAAGATCCCCAATGGGGGCACTCTAATAGCTGCACAGAAATCATCAAACGGCAGGTCGAAAACTATATTGTATATTTTATAATGGACCATGGGATTAGATGAAGACCAATTAAACCAAAAGTCCTACACCACAGTCATGGTTAGCTTAACATATTGAAAAGGTTCACCTTCAATAAAGTGTTCCAACCCTGCATTGGTAATCATAGTTTGGAAATCCTGGAGGATTCCTGCGGCTCTCATAAATTCATGGCATGGATATATGGAAGGGAAGACTCCTTCCTCACGATGAACTTTCATTGGCTCAGGTACCATCAAATCATATTGATTCATTGGGTATGCACTCATATTCCTTTCTGAAATTTTTAGACAAACATCAAACCAAGTGATTTCCAAGTTGATAAATGATGAGAAACTACTATAGGAACTTGCTATAGGGATACACATGCATCAAAATGAAATTTCTAAGCATCGAACAAGCATGCGAGCTCACACAACCTGACACCTATAGCATCAAAATACTCAAGATACAATCTACCAATCACAAATCTAATTGGACAAGCGGAGGAGGCACATAACAAGGAGCAATCCCTCCAAAAATCAGCAACAAAGATGGGCTGAGCAAGGAGATCGAAAATCGGGAGCAAGAACAGCAAGAACTCGAGCTTGAGAAAGTTTTCTGGTGTTTTTCGGGACAGAGAAAGAAGATGGCTGGGAGGAGACACTTTGGAGGGCCCTAGGTGGGACACACCCCATCCAGGCATGCCCCTGGGGCTGGCCGCGCCACCAGGGGGTGTGCTGGCCTGGCGTGGCCCCCTGGGTCACTCCAGGTGTCCCTTTGCCCCTTTTTTCGAGGAAAAATTTATTCTAAATTTTCTAGGATTTTTCGGGAAACTTTATTTTTGGCCAATTTTCACGGTATGAAAATTGATTTTCTCGCAGAAAAGACTTTTTTAGAAGAAGCAAAAGCAAACAAAAACCAAAACTACAGAAGTTCTAAAACACTCTAACAAGCAAACAACTAGCAAAACTAAAGCCTACAAGAGAAAAGGCAAAGACTAGGAAGGAGAAAAGTAGAAGTGAGCAAGTATAACCACTATGAAAAACATTATTTTGTTCATTAAAATCCTTCTGTTAACAAGGTTGATCAAGTCTTGTTACCAAAAAAATCTTATATGAAACAAAACTTTGTATTCCACAAAGTGATTATGTAACCTCAAGCTTGATAGCAATGGTCCCAATCATAATAGTTTCAAAACTTTCTGGTGGAATGGGACAATATATTTCTCCAACCTTGATGCTCTCAATATTTTCAATGGAATTCAGGCAATAGCTCTTAGCAACCTTCTTGGGGAAATAGACAGTATGCTTTTTGTCATTAATTTTAAAAGTTACTTTTCCTTGATTACAACTGATGACAACACCTTCAGTATTAAGAAAAGGTCTCCCAAGAATTATGGACATATTATCATCTTCAGGCATCTCAAGCACAACAAAATCAGTTAAAACCAAGCAATTATGAGCCACTTGAACAGGAACATCCTCACATATATCAACATGAATAGTAGTTGACTTATCAACCATTTGCAAAGATATATCAGTTGGTATCAACTTTTCTAGATGGAGTATCTTGTAGAGAGAAAAAGGCATAACACTAACTCCAGCTCCCAAATCACATAAAGCAGTTCTAACATAATTGTTCTTAATAGAGCAAGTAATAATTGGTATACCTGGATCACCAAGTTTCTTTGGAACCTTACCATTGAAGGAATAATTAGCAAGCAAAGTAGAAATTTCCTCATTAGGAATCTTCCTTTTATTAGAGACAATATCCTTCATATACTTTGAATAAGGAGGCAACTTAATAGCATCAGTCAAAGGAATTTGCAAAAATAAAGGCTTCATCCACTCACAAAACTTGTTGTAGTGTTCTTCCTCCTTTGACTTGTGTTTCTTACCTGGAAAATGCATTGGTTTCTGCACCCAAGGTTCTCTCTCTTTACCATGTTTATTAGCAATAAAGTCTTCCTTAGTGTACCTAGTGTTCTTAGTGTGCTCCTCTGGTTCTTCCTCAACTTCCTACTTATCAGGAGCATAATTTTTATCATCCCCACTCTTAGTTTCAGCATCAGAGACAGATATACTATTAGGATCTATAGCAGGTTCAGAGGGTTCCTCAACTATTTTATGTTTCTTTTTCTTTATCTTACGAGGACTACCACTACTTTCACCTTGCTGAGAGTCCTGCTCAATTCTTTTAGGGTGTCCTTCAGGATATAATTGATCTTGAGTAGCTATACCACTCCTAGTTCTAATTCCATAAGCATGTTTATCTCCTGAGGCATTAACTAGCATATCCTTTTGTACCTTAGCAAGTTGATCAATTTGAGTTTGAACCATTTGAAAGTGTTTATAAAGCATTTTAATATCATTAGAAGTTCTTTCCATAATATTTTTCAACTCTTTAATAGCTCTAGAGTTTTCCAATAAATGATTCTGAACTTGTTTATTAAAATTACCTTGTTTAACAATAAAAATGTCAAGTTCCTCTAAACATTAATCAGGAGGCTTACCATAAGGAATATCACCTTCACCGTAGTGTTCAATAGAGTGTACCTCAATAGTGGAGAGTGAGGAATTGGCTTACATAATTCTTCTATAGGAGGTATATTCTTCACATCTTTAGCTCTAATACCTTTCTCCTTTAGGCACTTCTTAGGTTCCTTCATCACTTCATCATTTAATGCAATAACTCCCCTCTTCTTTGGTGTTGAAAATGGATCTAGTTCGGGCATAAATGGTTCAGGAGTAATAGGCTCAGGTGTATTTAGCTCAGTTGAAGTCCAATCATCATAATTCTTGCTTATTTTAGCCATTAATTCTTCAGCATCTGTAGGAGTTCTTTTCATGAAAATACAATCAGCAAAGTTATCTAGGTATGTCCTAGAATCATCAGTTAGTCCATTATAATAAATATCAAGAAGTTCATTCTTAGGCAATGGACATCCAGGATGTGCATGAATCAAGGCACATAACCTTGTCCATGACTCAGGCAATTTCTCTTTTTCTCCCTATTTAAAATCAAAAAGTCTCTGCAAAGCAACATGTCTAGCACTGGGAGGAAAATATTTCTGGAAGAAAGAAGCAATCAAGCAATCAAGGCTATCAATGGAACCAGGAGGCAATCTATTAAACCAAGCCCTAGCTTCTCCTTTTAGTGAAAAAGGGAAGATCTTAGTAACAAAGTACTTGCGCAGCTTAAAATCATCAGAGAATAAAGCACTCATAGTAGAAAGCTCATTCATATGAGCTACAACACTCTCATTTTCAGTCCCACAAAAAGGTTCTTTCTCAATAATGTCCAAATAGGATAAATCAAGAGAGAAATCATAATATTTATCTTTAATATATATGGGAGATGAGGCAAACTTAGGATCAGAGGACAGTTTAGGAATAATGGTATGTCTCACAAGGAGACTCTTAATAGCACTAGTACCATGTGTGTTTTGGCACTCTTCAATAAATTCATCAGTAAACTCAATGTAACCGTCATTAATATCGTATCTCTCACTAGACTCAGGTGAGCTAACAGGTGTAACAGTGTTTTCACTACGAGTTTCAGTATTTCCTAGACTAGCCATAGCAGCGTCTAGGAAAGGACCTAATGAACCACTCGCATCAAGCACAGTAGAAGTAACATCGTGAGTATCAAAAGCAGTTTTAGATTCAGCAGTAGTAGCAGTGTGTGTAGCATGAGTATGTGGTGGTGGTGTATGATACGTCGGAAACGTAAATATAATTTTTGATGCTCCATGCTTGTTTAGTATCTACTTTGCTTTACTTGTATACACTTTGAGGTGCTTTTTACATGTTTTCTTGTACTAGCCTATTAACAAGTTGCAACAGTGCCAGATGCATGTTTTCTGCTGTTTTTAGTTTCAGAAAAGTTAGTAAAGAAATATTCTCGGAATTGGATGGGACAAACGTCAAAGTCAATTACTTTCCGTGGGGAACAAGAAGTCTAGAGGAGAGCCGGAGAGGCCGGCCAGACCCACCCTAGGCGCGGGTGGGCCCTGCCCTGCGCCTGGGAGTGGTGTGGGGCCCCTGGCCACCTCCTTGGCCCCCCTTCGCCTATAAGAAGCCCCCGATCCAGAAAACCTAAGCACCCGATCAAATATCCACGAAACCGTTTGTAGCCGCCACCACCATCGTCCCTAGATCGGGGGATCTAAAGTTCTTCCCGGCACCCTGCCAGAGGGGAGATCATCCCGGAGGCCTTCTCTCCGGTATGATGCGTGAGTAGTTCCACCTTGGACTATGGGTCCATGTAGTAGCTAGATGGTTGTATCTCCTCCTTTGTGCTTTCATGTATAGATCTTGTGAGCTCCGTTCATGATCAAGATCTAATCTATTTGTAATCATGCATGTTGTGTTTGTGGGGATCCGATGGATATTGAGATTATTATGTTGGTTTGATTAATGGTTTTGTCTTTATGATTCTAGCATGTCTGTGTTGTTTGTGATCTTGCATGCTCTCCGTTGTTAGTAGCTATCTTGGCCAAGTAGTTGCTAGTGACTCTAAGAGGGAGTATTTATGCTCGATAGTGGGTTCATGCCACTTGTTTCCAAGGGAAGTGACAATAATCTCTTCGGTTGTAGATGTGTTGTTGATACTAGGGAGAAAACAACGGTCTCTTGTTCATGGAACATGTGGACTGTTTACCTTACACACTTTGATTAAAGCAGTTGTCTGTTGCTTGCAACTTATTACTGGAGGGGGTTCGGATGATAACCTGAAGGTAGACTTCTAGTCATAGATGCAGTTGGATGGCGGTCTATGTATCTTGTTGTATTGCCCAATCGAATCTCATAGGATCTTTCTGACTAGTAATTGCATTGTTATGCCTTCCTCGATTCACACAATTGCCCTGCTGTAATTTGTTTACCCTTCATGCCATGTTGTTTATCTAAGGAGAGCACCTCTAGTGAACTATGGACCCTGGTCCAATCCTTACCATTGATACATCTTCCACTGTTACTTGTTTACTTGCTACAAACCATTACCTTCCACACCATACGTTTAATCCTTTGTTACAGCAAACCGGTGAGCTTGACAACCTCACTGATTCGTTGGAGCAAAGTCTTGAGTTTGTGTTGTGCAGGTTTCCACGTTGCTTGCAACACCTTTGAGAAGTTTCCTTCCTCCTTCTGGTTCGATAACCTCGCTCTCTACTGAGGGAAGACTTGCTGTTATGCTCATCACACCTTGCTCTTAGGGTTTCCAACAAAGCGCTCCCACGTCAACACCGGGAGACATCAAGTTTTCTGGCGTCGTTGCCGGGGAGGCCAAGGACGTCTTCACAAGGGGAGTCCTTCAATTCCTTTATCTTTACTTTGTTTTTAGTTTGCTTTGTTTCTTTTGCTTGGTTTTGTTCGCCTCTTTCGAAAACCCCAAAAAAATAGTCTAGTTTGGTTGGCTTTCTTTATTCAAAAACACAAAAAATTAGTTCCAACTCTAGTTGCCACCTTGCTCTAGCTCACCATGTTGTTCCCCAAGTTCGCCCTGAAATATCTTGCAATAGGTAGTGGCTCCATAATTGGGAAAGATAATATTGAAGAATTGTTTAATCATGTTAGCAAGCATGAGGATATTAAGGATAAATCTATAGCAGAGCTTGCTCCTAATTATGATATTGATGCAGCTTCTTTAGTTCATATGTTGGAGGCTAGTTTGTTAGCCTTAACCCCTTCATACAATTCTTGTTCCTAAAACTAAAAGAACAAAAGAACGCCGAAAAGAGGGAATTCATCCTTGAAACTTTATTAAATGAATTCCATGATGTTGCTAGGGAAGCCAAAAAGGTCTTTGAGCGTTTCAATATGCTAGGCTCAAATGTAGATGTTGTGGGTATTTCTGATAAAACTAAGCCTAAAGACGAATTTAAGATATCCATACCCTTTAAGCTTGTTGGAATGCATGAAGCCTTTGAAAAGAATTTTGATTGGATTGCCCTTGAAAATCTTTTTGATGAAAGTAGTAGATCGAAGAGGGATGAGAAGGGATCCTCCAAAACCCATTTGTATGAGATACCTTTCATAGTTGAAGATTTTGCAAGTATTGATGTTAATGCTTCCTCATTTGAAAATACTTGATTCTTCTTGCTTCTTGTGCCTAACTTAAAGGCATTAAAGAAAAGTACTTGTTAGGAGATAACCCAAGAGTTTCCTTGAGTCTTGGAAGTTATTACTTCAGTAATGACCTCTCCTTATCCTTTTTGTTTGCTTTTTGTGCCAAGAATAACCTCTAATGAGAGGGAAGTAAGATTTGGGGAGTTGCTATCCCGAAACAGATTTCTGTCCTCCACCAAAAAAATTGTGAGGAGTATCTGTAACTCGGATTAAGCTCACAATTTATGAATAAATCTCCCAGTATGTTAGCTAACTTTTGTTAATTCAACACTTTTTGATTTGAGCAACATAAGATGTTCGAAAATCAGTTTCTACCCGCTGGTCTATTTTGACAGATTTCTGCCATTATTTGCATTTGCTTCTCATTGATTCCTTTTTGAGTTCTCTTTAGGTGAATTGAGCTTTTTGAAGGAGTTGCTACAGTAGCTTGTGTTTTTAGTGAAAAGCCTTGCTGTTTCAAATCTTTGCCAGTGGTCTAATATCTTTTGAATAAACTAATGTTGCTAATGAAGATTGTGTGAAGTTTTGTATGAAGGAAAAAATTCAGGTGTAGAGAGAGAATGATGCAATGAGATGGAGAATGGACAAAATATCAAGCTTGGGGATGCCACCATGGTGTCACCCCAAGAAATATCCAAGAGGTACAAGCGTCAAAGCTTGGGGATGCCCAAGGCATCCCCTTCTTCATTCAATAAAAAGCTCAGGTCTGTCTAGACACTTCCTTTTTATTGTTTCATGCACAGTAGTGTTATTCTTGGAGCGTCTTAGTTTTCGTTTGCTTTGCTTAGGTTGTTTAGTTTGCTTGAATAAAGTAGTTTGGACCCCTATTCTTGCTGTGTTGTTTTGAAAATAAGTTTGCTTGGTGTTGGAGAGGAGTAGTAAGTTCTTGCTTGAAGTGCAAGAGGATCTTGCATTGACTGTGACTTAGACTTTAGCATGACATGCTAGGTGTTTTTTTAGCATTATGCTTAGTGATTATTGCTGTAGCATGTCTTGTTCCAAACAATTGGGATTGCTTAGTGTGCCTAGAAGAAATTATGTGTTGTTTTAGCATGCAAAAGCATAGTATTGTGGTATTCTCCTTTGATGCTTTGTTTGGGTTGACTTGGCACATGCTTACACCATGTTATGACTATGACAAGTCACCATTAGCCTCTATGATCATTTAGTCCTTGACTTGTAGTACCACTCTTTGATTTGATTAGTATGCTTTGTTGCTCTGCATGATTATGGCCCTTATGCTCTCTTAGTTGGTTGCTCCCAGTCTTTTGCTAGCCTCCACTTGTATGAGGAAGTTCTACTTATGCTTCCAACTCCCAAGAAACCAAGTTATTCCAAAGTGTCCACTATAAACTCCTATGCATGGTGTGTTACACCATTCCAAGTATATTCTTGTTTTCAACTATCTTCCAATTAAAAACTATTTTGTTATGTGAAAACTTAGTGATTAAAGCCCTCACGAACTTGATGGCACACTTTATATTCTTTGCCCCTAATAAACTTGAACCATTGTGACAACTTTGTTGTATATGCTTGCACTTATAAGTTGGAATTAGCAGAACCGTGCTGTCACGGGGAACGTTTTCAACATTGCGCTTGTACTTTGTACTCAGTTGATATCATACTCTTTTGTCTATGGATGTCACCGGTGTGAAATAAAGAGGGAACTTGTAAGTCCACGGAGTTTGTATTCTGTGTCAGATAAACGCCTAGGCCGCTAGCCTAAGCCATGCCTAATCATGGTGGAAACTTGCAGCATCACCATAGTGAGCTATCTATGAAGCATCCTCAATAAAAAGTTATGCATATGGTAAATAAAAAGATTGCTGAGATGCTCATTGTCTGCTTTCCTTATCATTTTGGTTATGGAAAAGCTCATGTACCATGTGTAAGGGGTACCTCATTGGCGCTTCTCAATGATATGCAAATACTTACAATGACAAGAACTTACCCGGGCCCAAAGTTGAGTATGCATGAGGTGTGGCCCTCGTATTCAAGGGACTTGAGATTGCCAACTTATACTTTGTCAAGCATATACTCCATCTTTGCCACTTTAACCTTAACCACTTCAAGATGCTTATGACAGGGGCAATGAGGGCTGAAAGCTAACAAGTACCATAATTTTTGGAAGCTCTTTTTGAAACTTGTAATCCCTGCTTCCTTTACAAAAAGGCCTTTCTTCCACCATTATTGAGTCTCCACCTTCTACCTTTAGGCACCATTAAGATAGCATAGTTGTCATTCTGTATGCAGTGTTCCAAAGCTTATTGATTGATGCATATTGTGATATTACTTGTTCTTGTGCTACTTGTTTCTAGTCACCCTTGTGAACTTTGAAGGTGTCCTATGCATCTATATTGCTACTCTATGAGGGACAAGCTGATTGCCACTATGCTATGTTTTTTGTATGTGAAACAAACAAACGTTTTTCAATGCATATTATTCATGATCTTTGTTTGTAGCCTTTCATGTTGCATGCATAGTTACTATGTCCTATTATTAGAACTCCATGATGCAAATTTTGTTCCTAAAACTAAAAGAAGAAAAGAATGCTGAAAATAGAGAATTTATCCTTGAAACTTTACTAAAAGAGTTCCATGAATTCAAGATACCCATACCCTTTAAACTTGTTGGGATGCATGAAGCCTTTGAAAAGAATTTTGATTGGATTGTTCCTGAAAATCCTTTTGATGAAAGTACTAAACCAAAGAGAGATGAGAAGGGATCCTCCAAAACTCATTTGGATGAGATACCTCTCATAGTTAAAGACTTTGCAAGTATTAATCTTACTTCTTCATTTCAAAATACTTGATTTCTTGCTTCTTGTGCCTAACTTAAAGGCGTTAAAGAAAAGTACTTGTTGGGAGATAACCCAAGAGTTTTATTGAGTCTTGGAAGTTATTACTTCAATAATGACCTCTCCTTATCCTTTTTGTTTGCTTTTTGTGCCAAGAATGACCTCTAATGAGAGAGAAGTAAGATTTGGGGAGTTGCTGTCCCGAAACAGATTTTTGTCCTCCACCATAAAAATTCGTGAGGAGTCTCTGTAAGTCAGATTGAGCTGAAAATTTACGAATAAATCCCCCAGTATGTTAGATAACTTTCTAGTTCAACACTTTTTGATTTGAGCAACAAAAGGTCTTCGAAAAAATCGTTTTCTACCTGCTGGTCTGTTTTAGCAGATTTCTACCATTATTTGCATTTGCTTCTTATTGATTCCTTTTTGGGTTCTTTTTGGGAAATTGAGCTTTTTGAAAGAGTTGATACAGTAGCTTGTGTTTTTAGTGAAAAGTTTTGCTATTCTAAAGCAAAACCTAAGGGTCTATTATCTTTTGAATACACTAATGTTGCTAATGAAGATTGTGTGAAGTTTTGTATGAAGGAATTGTTTTCATTTGTAGAGAGAGAATGATGTAATGAGATGAAGAATAGACAAAATCTCATTCTTGGGGATGCCACGACGGTGTCACCCCAATAAATATCCAAGAGGTACAAGCGTCAAAGCTTGGGGATGCCCCCCAAGGCATCCCCTTCTTCATCAATAAAAAGCACAAGTGTTTCTAGACACTTTGTTTTTATTGTTTCATGCACTGTTGTGTTGTTCTTGGAGCATCTTAGTTTTTGTTTGATTTGCTTAGTTTGTTTAGTTTTCTTAAATAAAGTAGTTTGGACCCTCGTTCTCGCTGTGTTGTTTCAAATAAGTCGATTGGTGTTGGAAAGGAGTAGAAAGTTCTTGCTTGAAAGTGCAAGAGGAGCTTGCTTTGACTGTGAATTAGACTTTAGCATGTCATGCTAGGTGTTGTTTTGACCTTATGCTTAGTGATTATTGCTGTAGCATGACTTGTTCCAAACAATTGGGATTTCTTAGTGTGCCTTGAAGGAATCATGCGTTGTTTTAGCATGCAAAAGCATAGTATTATGGTATTCTCCTTTGATGCTTTGTTTGGGTTGACTTGGCACATGCTCACACCATGTTATGACTATGAACAAGTCACCATAGCCTATATGATCATTTAGTCCTTGACTTGTAGTACCACTCTATGCTTTGATTAGTAATGTTTTGTCGCTCTGCATGATTATGGCCATTATTGCTCTCTAAGTTGGTTGCTCCCAGTCTTTTGCTAGCCTCCACTTGTATGAGTAAGTTCTACTCATGCTTCCAACTCCCAAGAAAACAAGTTATTCCCAAGTGTCTACTATAAATTCCTATGCATGGCGTGTTACACCATTCCAAGTATATTCTTGTTTTCATCTATCTTCCAATTAGAACATATTTTGTTATGTGAAAACTTAGTGATTAAAGCTCTCACGAACTTGAGGGCACACTTTATATTTCTTGCCCCTAATAAACTTGAACCATTGTGTCATCTATGTTGTATATGCTTGCACTTATAAGTTGGAATTAGCAGAACCATGCTGTCATGGGGAAAGTTTTCAACATTGCACTTGTACTTTGTACACAGTTGATATCATGTTGTTTTGTCTATGGATGTCGCCGGTGTGAAATAAAAAGGGATCTTGTAAGTCCATGGAGTTATGTATTTTGTGTTAGAGAAACGCCCGGGCCGCTAGCCTAAGCCATGCCTAATCATGGTGGAAACTTGCAGCATCACTATAGTGAGCAATCTGTGAGGCATCCTTAATAAAAAAGCTATGCATATGGTAAATAAAAAGATTGCTGAGATGCTCATTGTCTACTTGCCTTGTCATTTTGGTTATGGAAAAGCTCATGTACCATGTGTAAGGGGTACCTCATTGGCGGTTCTCAATGATATGCAAATACTTACAATGACAAGAACTTACCCGGTCCCAAAGTTGAGTATGCATGAGGTGTGGCCCTCGTATTCAAGGGACATGTGATTTCCAACTTATACTATATCAAGCATATACTCCATAGTTTGTTCACTTTAACCTTAATCACTTCAAGATGCTTATGATAGGGGCAATGAGGGCTGAAAGCTAGCAAGTACCATAATTTTTGGAAGCTCTTTTTGAAACTTGAAATCCCTGCTTCCCTTTATGAAGGGCCTTTCT
Source organism: Avena insularis (assembly GCA_023614405.1). NCBI lineage: Eukaryota > Viridiplantae > Streptophyta > Magnoliopsida > Poales > Poaceae > Avena > Avena insularis. The sequence continues at coordinate 28,644,157 of CM042691.1, forward strand.
TCCACTATTATATTGAGTCTCCACCTTCTACCTTTAGGCACCAGTTAAGAGAGCATAGTTGCCATTCTTAGTTCTATGTGCATTGTCCCAAAACTTATTGATTGATGCATATTGGTGTATTACTTGATCTTGTGATATTTGTATATAGTCACTCTTATGAATTTTGAAGGTGTCCTATGCATCTATTTGCTACTCCATGAGGGACAAGTTGAATGCCACTATGCCATGTTTTCTGCATGTGAAACAAACAAACGTTTTTCAATGCATGTTATTCATGATCCTTGTTTGTAGCCTTTCATGTTGCGTGCATAGTTACTTTGGCTTATTGTTAGAACTCCATCTTTCATGCACATGTTTAGAGTTCTTTGATCCTAGCTTTCAATGCTTGAAAATGGTTTGATCTTGGTTTTGATGGTGCATGTCACCTCAAAAATTATTCTTTTATCACTTACCTACTCGAGGACGAGCGGGAGTTAAGGTTGGGGATGCTTGATATGTCGGAAACATATCTATAATTTTTGACGTTCCATGCTTGTTTAGAATCTACTTTGCTTTGCTTTGCTTTGTCTACACTTTGAGGTGTTTTCATATGTTTGCTGGTACTAACCTATTAACAAGTTGCCAAAGTGCCAGTTGCCTTTTTTCTGCTGTTTTTGGTTCCAAAAAAGCTAGTAAGGAAATATTCTCGGAATTTGACGGGACAAAAGCCAAAGTCAATATTTCACCGAGGAGAACACGGAGTCCATAGGAGAGATGGAGGGGCGCCACGGGATGGCCACACCCCCAGGCGCGGCCTAGGGTGGTCCCGCGCCTGGGCAGGGTGTGGGCCCCCTGGCCGCCTCCCAGCCTCACCTCTTTGCCTATAAGAAGCCCCCGATGCCTAAACCCTAAGTACCCGATCAATATTCCACGAAACCTTCTATAGCCGCCACCACCGTCGTCCCTAGATCCGGGGGGATCTGAAACTCTTCCCGGCACCCTGCCGGAGGGGAGATCATCCCGGAGGCCTTCTTCTTCATCATGCCAGCCTCCGGTATGAAGTGTGAGTACTTCCACCTTGGACTACGGGTCCATGTAGTAGCTAGATAGCAGCATCTCCTCCTTGTGCTTTCATGTCTAGATCTTGTGAGCTCTGTTCATGATCAAGATCTCATATATTTGTAATCACACATGTTATGTTTGCGGGGATCCGATGGATATTGATATTACTATGTCATATTGATTAATTGTTTTGTCTATTTGATTCTATCATGTCTGTGTTGTTTGTGATCTTGCATGCTCTCCGTTGTTAGTAGCTATCTTGGCCAAGTAGTTGCTAGTGACTCCAAGAGGGGGTATTTATGCTCGATAGTGGGTTCATGCCTCTACTTAATCAAGGGAAGTGACAGAAAACTCTACGATTGTAGATGTGTTGTTGCCACTAGGGAGAAAACAACGCTCTCTTGTTCATGGAACAAGTGGATTGTTTACCTTACACACTTTGCTTAAAGCAGTTGTCTGTTGCTTGCAACTTAATACTAGAGGGGGTTCGGATGATAACCTGAAGGTGGACTTCTAGTCATAGATGCAGTTGGATGGCGGTCTATGTATATTGTTGTATTGCCCAATCGAATCTCATAGGATCTTTATGTCTAGTATTACATTGTTATTCCTTGCTCAGTCCTGTCAATTGCCTTGCTGTAATTTGTTTACCCAGCATGCCATGTTTGTTTATCTAAGGAGAGCACCTCTAGTGAACTATGGACCCCGGTCCAATCTTTACCATTGATACATCTTCCACTGTTACTGTTTACTTGCTGCAAACCATCATCACCTTCCACACCATACAGTTAATCCTTTGTTACAGCAACCGGTAAGATTGACAACCTCACTATTAGTTGGGGCACAGTCTTGAGTTTGTATTGTGCAGGTTTCCACGTTGCTTGCAACACCTGTGTGACATTTCCTTCCTCCTACCGGTTCGATAACCTCGGTTTCCTACTGAGGGAAGAGTTGTTGCTGTGCTGCATCACACCTTGCTCTTGGGGTTTCCCGACGAAGCGCTCAACATAGAGCCAACAAAGGGGAGGGGCAAGAACGACCACGAGGCGTATGGCTCTAGCAGCCAACGCCCCCGGATACCGACCTTCCTCCGCGGCACGTCCGTGCCGCCTCTGCCGCGGCCGGAGGATTTCCGGGGCCGCCGCGTGGAGTATCACCCGCCACCGCCGCCGGAGTGAGGACGTCGCGACCGCCAGTACTTCCACATCACGGAGTGCGAGCGCAGCTGGAGGGAGGGACGAGGCATCTAGCACAACGACGTGTCGTTCCCCAACGGCTGGCACCTCAACCTGGACCGTGTCCCGGTACCGCCCGTGCCCAAGGAGGGCAAAGAGCTGGAGGAGGAGATCCGCCGCCGGATCAGGGGCCTCCCGCCGGTCCACAGCTACGACCCTGCCTACTAGAGTGTGGCCTAATGGAAGCAGTGGCTCGCCTGAGAGCACAAGGTGCGCCGCGCCACCACCATACACCGCGACCTGCAGTCGGGGGAGGTCTACTACATCCCTGACATCGACTCGGACGAGGAGGGCACCGTCAACCACTCCGACGCTGAGCTCGGAAGCGAGAACGGCAACGACGAGGGTGGCGACAACGACATCGTCGTCAAGCAGGAGTCGGTGGACGACGTCGCCGCCAACCTGCCCCTGGATTACTGCGAGGTACTGGCGCGGGGCTACGACGAGGACGCCTTCACCGAGCAGGCCATTGCGGCCAGCGCGCAGGAGGAGGCCCAGTGGCGCGGCTATGAGCAGGCCCTCGCGCTCACCCGCATGATGGCTGAGACGAACGCCCAGCTGCCATCACCGCCACCGCTGCCGGTTTGGGCGCCTCCGATCGCGCCAGAGGTAGGGATGGAGCTGTCGCACCTCCAGCAGTGGGAGCCGTGGCATGTGCGGGTGATCAACCCGCTTGCACTCGCTCCCGCTCCGGTCCTGCCGCCGCCCAACCTCTGGATGCCGCCGGAGTACATCGACCTCGACCCGTAGATGGACGAGGCGGCGCCGACGCGCGAAGATCGGTAGCTAGGGCTAGTAGTTTAGATTATGTTTTTTATATTTTGAATGTAAATTAAGTATAAACTTTGCTAATTTTTCGTACGAGTTGTTTGTGTTTGAATTTAATTTTTTTTGCCTCGCCCAGCGTGACCACGATCCAATCTAATCAAATACAAACGGACAGAGTTTGGAACGACCGTGTGGATCGACCCGATAGAAATGCCCTAATGCCCGCGCCGTCCTAGCTAGCTGTGTGTGCGCGCACGAGCTAGCTCCTGCTTGCCGCACGCCGTCCTAGCTAGCTGCTTGCCGCGTCGTGCTAGCTTCTAGGTGTTGCTTGCGTGCGCGCGCCGTGCTAGCTGTCAACTCTGGCGGCCGACTTTCTGCCGTGGCGGCGATGGCGAGATAGCTAGAATCAACTTTTGGTGGTCGACTTTTAGCGGCGGCGATAAGGTATTGTAGCTGAATATTCTCTTCTGCCATCAGTCTTTTTGTTTGTTGTAAACCACATCGGAAACTTTTTGCTCGTCTTCCACGCCTCCCACACCACCAAGCACGTGGGTGTGGGAGCCCTACACAAATGAAGCTGGAGCCCTCGTGTCCTCCCTCGCACGAAACGAGAGGCACGCGTCTTCTTCCCCCCTGAGAGTCGGCCGCGTGGCCCCGGCGCCTCCCTCCTTCCTCTCCGGCGGCCTCGCCAGCCGGAGAGTAAGGGGAGGATGGCCGGCAGTTATATAGTACTAGTAGTAGGTGTTTAGGCCTTGTGCCGGTGGGCTCTTTGCCCGTTGTTAGGAGCGGAAGTCGAGGTCCTGCTGGCTGGATCTTAGCTCTAGGGTTCTTCTTCCTCTTGAGCTCGCTACTCTGGTGGGAGTTGGCGACGAAGGAGAGAACAACCTCTATTTCCAATAAAGCCAGATGCGGCCACCATCTCCTGTGGAGGACGGGAATCGCGAGCGGGCACCCTCTGGCCAGCCTCGGTGGCGAGGGGAGGGAGCAGGCCGCTGCGGTTCTGTCTGAATCGAAGTTATGGTCGGGTGTTCTTCAGTTCTTCGGGGATTCTGGTGAGTCTCTTCCTTCGGCCGGCCGTGGAGGCGAGGGGAGGATAAGAAGAACCTTTGTTCGCTGCAGATCTGGAGCACCATGTAAGGGGGGCGCTGGTGCTGCGTCCGATTGGAGCAATCCCCCGACGGCTTCTTCGCCGTCACACACGATCTTGATTGGAAGTGCCCATCTTGAGGAGTTACTATCTGGCATTCCTTCGACGGCCGTTTGTCGTCCTCGCGCCGGAATCCATGGCTGTAGGGCAGCCTCCCCTCCCTTCGGCGTCGGCTATACTCAGCTCCGGCCGACGTTTCGGGATCCTCATTAACCTCCAGGCCAAGTTGCCATTCCGGAGGCTTGATGGCGTTGTCGTTGTTGGCTCCCTCCTCTCGATCCCAAGTGGTTTCGTCCCTGGCAATCGTGAGGATGACAACGACGGCTTAGCGCGGTGGTGTTGGAGCTCAAGTCCTTGATTGCGTTTCTTTGACTCTTTCTGAGGACTGTTGTGCTTATTGCAGGGACCTGTTTGTATTTTTTTTCTTTATGTCCCTTTTTGTAATTTGTATGACACCGCTTTGGAATGAATGATAGCACCAGGTCCTTCGGGACCGTTTCTGTTCAAAAAAAAACATTGGAAACTTTTTATATTGAAAATATGGGGCACTAAAACGCCTATTTACGATGAACCACAAATATTTTTCCGATACAATACAACTTACGCTATCATGGTTATTTTACTGGACGAACCGAATGTTGCGAGTGAACGCAAGTTTAACTAGAGGCAACGATCGCACCAATCGCATATATTGATCCAACTAGGTTTTTTTTCTGGAAAAAGTTTATTTTTAACCCTAAACTTATAGAGGTTCTACGCTTTAAACCTTGTTTACTATGAATTATCTAATCCCGGTCTAAATTGAATCCTGAAGTTGTTTGGTACATCGGAAAGGGGCTGATCCCGACAGGGATTTCAGGCTACTCTCACTGTGAGTGGGGCCACATGTTGTATTTATCTTTTCCGAGCTATTTTCTTTCTCTCAATAAATCCGACACTAATATTTTGTGTAAAATTTTCAGAAACATCGCAGATCGAGGAGCTACACATGGCATCGGGTGGAGCTCGCTGGAGCTCGTCGCGGAACAAACCGAGCAAATAGTCGTCGCTGGTCACGGACCGGGGGAGGAGCAGCGTCGGTGGAGTGGAGGCAAGTCGTCTTCCTCTTGCCTAAGGGCCTCCCCGTCTTCTCTCGATTTCTCCGCCATGACGAGGGAGCAACCATGCGCGTAGACTCCAGGACCAATATTATTGCTGACGTGCAGGATTCGGTAGCAAAAGTATTGCCTAATTTGAGAGATTAATGGATTTGGAAGCAAAATTGTTGCCTAATTTGAGAGATTCAGAGACTAATGTATTTGGAAGCGAAATCAATTTTAGAGATTCACGGACCAATGGATTTGATAACCACGTTCTTGCCTAATTTGAGAGATGCTTGAATCAATTTGAGTTTCTCCTGGGCCAGCACCATCACGGTCGTCTCCGCCTACCTCCAGTATGTATATACAGCGCGACCGCTACATCCAGCCGGCTGCCTGCTCGCCATCCACCGTGGACCCCCTGGCCTCCTGCTCGCTTATCAGGCAGAACACAGCTGAGATGGTTGACCTCACGCCGCACGCCGTGCCCGCCATCGACCAGAGTGACGCGCTAGTCGTCGCTGCCGACGTGCACAGGCTCTTCCGCTCCCAAAGCGTCGTCACGCTGCACAAGGCCGCCTTCTTCGGGAAGGTCAACTGGTCAACCCAATTAGGGACGAACTATTGAAATAGATAATTATGTATGGGTTTTGTTGTAAAAACTCCTCTGCTTGAGGACAGTCGACTTGGTCAAACAGCCCCAGGGTTTGATTTAGACTGGAATTGTATAGTTCAGGGTACAAATAACACAGGGATTTCAATGTGAGGGTTTAACCCGTCGAACCTCGACGAATTCAAGGTTTGAAATAGACCTTTTCCTTTGACAAGTTCCTGATCACTAAGCCATAGTTTTAAAAGTTTAGCAAGCAGCGTCCACGTTTTTTAAACAGGAAGTAACACTGTACATGTTGTTGCCAGGTTCATGGACCGCGGCGGAAGCAAAATTACTCGGTAACAAAATTAAATCTCTTCGAGAGAGGAACGGGACGGATTCCATTTGATCTCAGATAGACCACTGCACACGAGGGGCAGCACGGACGCACGCGAGAAGAGATCCGAGTTCGGATCAGACGACCAAAAGAAAATTCTCCTCGGGAACCGGAGTAGTCGGACTGGCTCCCGGCCGGCCTCCAGAAGCTCCCTTGCTTACTTTGAAAGAGAAAGGACGGACAGGACAAGTGCGTGGACGCATGGACGAAACCTAAACAAACAAAAAAGAGGAGAAATTAGTTTGGGTTTCCAAAGAGGAGGCAGCACGCAGGTGCATGCCGTGTGACTGACTGGTTTCCTTTTGCTGAGCCATTGACACCTGCACGTCCGTCCGACATAGCATTTTCTACAGCCACTTGCCCTCCTCCTCTTATCTTGGATCATGTCAGACATTATCAACTCAGATTATATTCTTTGGCTTTCTCTAAGATATTTTCTCCTCCCGTATCGAGTTTGTTATGAATATGCCTACGTTCCCTAGACAGCTTGAAACAATATTTATGTCGGCATGTCAGGGATATCAAATACCAGGTGATGTATTATCACACGATATGTAGTTCAAAACATAGTACCCTTTTTTAGAAAAGGACACGAAATATACGAATTACATCCGACGTCTACAACAACACAACAAATACATACAACCCTATTGCAAAAGAATAAAAAACGAAAAAATAAGACTAAAAGACCCCCCTACGGTGATTAAGACATCGAACACAACCAAGACAGCATCCTGCGTCCGCGCTCGCGAAACAATGCCTTCAATAAGAACATTGTTATAGACAATCAACTAATGTTAGACCTTGGATTTTCACCCTGAAGCAAGTCTGCATATCTCAAAACAATGCATGTAAGAACATTGTCGGACACAACCAATTAAGTCCACACCTTAGATTTTTTACCCTAAAAAATAAGACCTTGTACTCTTCCTGTGTTGCCGTCCCCGCTTTTCACTGTCGCTGTTACAAGTCAAGAATCAACAAGCTATTGAAAATATAAGCAATAATCCATATGATTTAATCCGAATAATAAACGATAAAGCATGATCATACATACGGTACTAAAACCAATCATGCAAATCAACAAAGTAGATAAACATATTACATCTATACAAGATAAACCTATCACATCTACGTCAAACGCTAGAACTAAAAACTCTAACATAATCTAAAAGAGAGAGATTGAGATAACATACGATGCAGTTGCGGCAGTAGCTGATGACCCACAAGTATAGGGAGTGTATCGTAGTACTTTTGATAAATAGGAGTGTCGATCCCAACGAGGAGCAGAAGGTGCTGAACAGTGGTGTGGAGCAGGAAATCCCTGTGAATACTTAGCAAACGGATTTTAGTGGTTTTCTGACAAGGCAACAAAACAAGGAGCAAGTAACAGAAGTAACGAGAAAACAGAGCAAGTGGCCCAATCCTTTCTTAGCAAAGGACAAGCCGGTGAAAATACTTATAAGGACCAAACGTTCTTGAGGACACATGAGAATTCTGTCAAGTGCTTTTATTTCAAATAGCTGAGTACTTTTCTCTGGTGTTTGTAAGTATTGTGTGGGTGAACCTGTGCTAACATACCGCCCTTCCTAGGACTAATACATACTCGTGATTAAACCCATGCAAACATCCGTAACTATAGGAAAGTAATTAAGATATAAATCTAACCACATCCTTAAACTCTAAGATCCTACGCTCCCTTATGCAAAGGTGTCCTAACGGGAGTTCAGGTTTCTGTCACTCCGGCAACCCCGCGATTAGTAGCCAAATACACAATGCATTCCCCTAGGCCCATAAATGGTAAAGTATCATGTAGTCAACATTCACATGACACCACTAGAAGAATAGCACCACAACTTAAATACTAAACCACTGAATAATAACTCATCACAGATTCACTACTAACAACATGACTTCTCCCATGTCCTCAAGAACTAAACGAACTACTCACAAGATATCATATGGATCAAGATCAAAGATGATATGGTAATGAATAACAATCTAAACATAAATAATAATCCAAAGGTTCCACTCACAAGCATCAACTACAATAGTAATCAATACCGGGAAAGTTTCCCCTAATGAACTAAGCAATATCCAACACAATTGTTACAGCAGGACGGAGTGGTGATGATGGTGCTGGTGGACATGATGGTGTGGATGATGATGATCCCGATGAATCCTAGCTTGACGATGGTGTTGATGGCGACGGTCTCCCTTCTCCGGGAAGGAATTCCCCCGGCAGAAATTTATCTGCCAGAGAGATATTTCTCTCTCGATGTTTTCCGCCCCGCCCAGAGGCGGCGGAAATCTATTTGTGGTCGCTCCCCTGGTGTTAGGGTTCCGTAGGGAAGATATAGGCGAAGGGGCGGAGTCGGAGGCCGGGCAGGTGGGCCACACCTATCCTAGGAGCGGGGTCAGGTGGGCCCACGCCTAGGGGGTGTGGGGCCCCTGAGGCCCATCTCCGTCCCTCCTTCCGGCTTCCTTCGTCTTCTAGTAAAATAATATGTTTCCATATTTTTCTGGTATTTTTCTGATCTTCGAAAAATTGCACCGAAACGCCTTCTTTTCCATCAGAATCTAGACTCCGGCAGTCCATCCTCCAGGAATCATCCAACATGCATTAGCAGATGAAAAGCCATAAGTAATACCTCATAATAAGACAAATATCAATGAATAGAGGTAAATTATGATATAGAATGGTGATGCAAATTGGGCGTATCAGTAGCCGCAGCGGTAGGAGCAACAGAGTTGTCGCCCATGTTGAGGTTGCCGAAGAGGTCGCTGACGTCCTGAAAGAAGTCGTCGTTCGAGAACTCGTAGTCGGACGACGTCGTGGTTGCCAGTAGTCGCGCTTGAGCGCTCCCTAAAAACCTGATCGCCCCTCATCCGTACAGGTTCACGAGAGGCGGGGTTCTGGAGGCCTACTGTCCCGATCTGTGGTGCACGCCGCAAGCCGAGATGGGGAAGACGAAGACGGTGGCGCAAGGTTCTGGAGGTAGGCGCGTGTGTGTATTGATCACCGATTAGGTTTAGCGCAGACGCTTATATAGTGCATGTCAGGGAGATCGTGGGACACAGCCCACGTTCGAGTCGGTAACAGCCCACGTCTATAAAAACTGAAAACGGTTGTAATTAACACATATGTTAATGACTCATAATTAATCCATGATTAAGTTTTTCCAACCAGCAAAATAAAGCTCGGCTAGGCGAGATTCCCGCAACCCGCGGCGTGCGCGTCGTGACGAGGCGAGGCGAGACGTGGCGTGGTGAGGCAGATGGTGTCGGAGGAGGAGTACGCGAGGGCTTCTCTCCTTATCACACCTTAGTGAGTGGTGCAACATTCTACTATATAAGGTGGTCCAACTCTCCTTCCACTAGCAATGTGGGACTAAACTTTAGCACCACTAGCACTGCCATATGCTACTATATACAAGTGGGCCAAAGAGAATTTTAGAATTTGTCTAATGAGCCAGCAGCCCAAAACTCATCAAATTCCAACAATCCCCCATAAAGTCTCATTGGCACATCACATCACTTTTATTATAGAACATTGTTTTATATACCGGTGTATAGTGGAGACTGTTAAGTTGAACTTCCATGTTAAACTTAATGTTACACTAGCTAGCAACTTGAATAGTGGACTATGTCTTGAACTACAAGTTTTCTGCGCGCTAGTTTCACATAAAATCTAGACCGGTACAAGGCTGCCGTTGGCTTCCCCGCAGTTTGGGGCTTATGCGTCATACTATAGGGCCTTTCATGAGTTTATTAAAAGAACACCCAACTCTCGCGGACTGCGACGTTTAACAGTCATACTCATATAGGTGTGTTCCTCAAGAGATGTTCTGCAGGACAACATCTCTGCTTATAAAAGCCACTTGGAACACATTAAGATAAATATCAATCTGCCATGCAGATTAAGAGAGTATTGCATCTTTATGGAGATGTAGATATAATATGGAAATACTCTCCTCTCAGCTGACCAACAACTTGTCTCCCAACTCTAATTCATGGGATCTCTGATCACATAGAGTGGATTACCACTACGATCAACTCATAGTGTGGGTCTCAAACCCATCTCCCTCGATGCATTATCTATCACATTATGCGATAATCCCTTTGTGAAAGGATCTGCCAGATTCTTAGATGTTTGGATGTAATCCAAAGCAATAACTCCAGAGTTTCTCAGTTTCTTGACAGATTTCAATCTCCTCTTCACATGCCTTGATGACTTCATATTATCCTTAGAACTGTTTACTTTGACGATCACAATTTGATTATCATAGTTCATCGGGATGGCGGGTTTTGGTTTTTCAACCACAGGTAAGTCCATCAAGAGCTCACAAAGCCACTCTGCTTCAACAGTGGCTATGTCTAATATTGTGAGTTCTGCTTCCATTGTTGACCTCGTTAAGATGGTCTACTTGTAAGACTTCCAGGAAACAGCGCCACCACCAAGTGTAAACAAATAACCACTCGTGGCCTTAATCTCATCGGCATCAGATATCCAGTTTGAATCACTATAACCCTCAAGTACCCGTGGATACCCAGTATAGTGAATACCATAACTCGCAGTGTGTTTCAAATAGCGCAAAACTCTTTCAAGAGCATGCCAATGATCATCTCCAGGATTTGACACAAATCGACTCAGTTTGCTTACAACAAAGGAGATGTCAGGTCTAGTAGCACTGGCTAAATACATGAGCGAGCCAATAATTTGAGAATATCTCAATTGATCTTTAGCAATCCTTCGATTCTTTCGAAGTAGCACACTCGGATCATAAGGCATTGGAGAAGACTTATAGTCGCTATACCCGAAGCGACTCAATATCTCTTCCACATAGTGAGATTGAAGCAATGTAATCTCACCATTGTCATCATTTAGTAGCTTGATGTTTAAGATTACATCAGCCACTCCCAAGTCATTCATCTCAAAGCAGCGAGATAGGAACTCTTTGACCTCCTCAATAACAACGAGGTTGGTCCCAAATATCAATATGTCATCAACATAGAGACACATAATAACTCCCTCGCTCCCACCATGGCGATAGTACACACATTTGTCGGCTTTGTTTACAACAAAGCCTTCAACAGTTAAAGTTCTTTCAAACTTCTCGTGCCACTGCTTAGCTTAATACCATACAAAGACTTCACTAACTTACACACCTTTCCTTCTTGACCATCTACTACAAATTCGTCAGGCTTCTCCATATAAATTTCCTCATCTAGCTCTCCATTTAGAAAAGTTGTATTAATGTCCATTTTATGAACGAGAAGACCATGTGAGGCAGCCAAGGATAGTAGTACTCGAATAGTGGTCAATCTGGCTACAGGTGATTAGGTATCGAAGAAGTCTTCACCTTCTTTCTGGGTATAGCCCTTGGCCACAAGACGTGCCTTGTACTTTTCAATTGTACCATCAGGTCTAAGCTTTTTCTAGAACACCCACTTACATCCTACAGGTTTGCACCCATAAGGATGATCAGTGACTTCCCAAGTACCATTAGCTAAGATGGATTCCATCTCGCTTCGGACAACTTCCTTCCAGTAGTCGGCATCTTGAGATGCATAGGCTTCTGAAATAGGAGTGGGAGTATCATCCACAAGGTACACAATGAAATCATCACCAAATGACTTTGCAGTCCTTTGTCTCTTGCTCCTTCTAGGAGCTTTATTGTCGTCCTTCACATGATTATTAGAGTGTTCTATCGGTATAGTGGGTTCGGGAATTATAGAAAATTCCTGACTAGATGAACTAGTCCCCTGATTTGATGAGCTAGACATACCTTTCATAGGAAAGATGTCCTTAAATAAAGTCGCATCATTTGACTCCATAATTGTACCAACATGCATGTCAGATACCTCAGATTTTACTATCAAAAATCTATAGCCAATGCTATGAAAAGCATATCCCATAAAAACACAATCAACGGTTTTTGGTCCAAGCTTTCGCTTCTTGGGTATTGGAATATTGACTTTCACCAAACAACCCCAAGTTCGTAAGTAAGAGAGTTTAAGCCTTTTATTTTCCCATTCCTCAAATGGAGTCATGGTTTTATCCTTTATGGGAACATGGTTTAGGACATGACACGCAGTCATTAGCGCCTCCCTCCACCATTTCTTGGAAAGACCTGATGTATCTAACATGACGTTAACCAAATCAGTTAGAGTGCGGTTCTTTCTTTCGGCCACCCCATTTGACTGAGGTGAGTAGGGAGGCGTCCTATTATGTATAATACCATGTTCCGTATAGAATAAATCAAATTTATTTGAAAAGTACTCTCCACCATGATCTGATCTTAGCCGCTTGATTTTAAGATCAAGTTGGTTTTCTGCTTCAGCTTTATAAATTTTGAAGTAGTTCAAAGCTTCATCTTTAGATTTCAGAAGATAAACATAGCAGTATCTAGTGGAGTCATCAATCAACGTCATAAAGTATCTTTTTCCACCTTTTGTCAACACACAATTCATCTCACAATGTATAAGTTCTAGTGGTGCTAAGTTTCTCGGTTGCACAGCCGTATGAGACTTACGTGGTTGCTTTGCTTGCACACAAACTTGGCACTTAGAACCTTTGACTGTGGTAAATTTCAGAATTAAACTTATATTGGCTAGCCGCGTCATGCAACCAAAGTTAATATGACAGAGTCATTAATGCCAAACATTGGACTCATTATCATTGCAAATATGATTAATTACTTTAGTACATGATTCTGACAAAGACAAGCGGAACAGACCTCCGCACCCATAATCCTTTCTAACAAATTGTACATAGTTAGAAATTACAACTTTATTGGACTCAAAAACCAACTTAAAACCATATCAACACCATGAAGGGAACGTGTTGCACATTCTTCAGCTGTACGGTCTTCCCCGAAGTAAACTTCAGATTTACCGTACCAATACCATGAACAGAAGCACGTGAGCCATTTCCCATCAACACGAAAGAAGTCCTTGAGACCTGATAAGAGGAAAACATGAAAATATCAGAACACATATGTATTAGCACCCGTGTCTATCCACCAATCATGAGAATGACATACTAAAAGGATAGTAGGTAAAGTACCGTACCCAGCATCCTTCATACCATTATCGCTAATAACAATATTAGCGGTCTTGCCGCTATTCCCATTTTGACGCTTGTCAAAGCGATCAGGACAGCTAGGAGCCCAATGATCAGGATCACCACAGACATGGCAAGATCCTTTCCTCTAATCATTTTTTTTCTTGAAGTTGGTTGAGTGCATGTCCTTGTTCTTGCCATCAAACTTCCCTTTGACTTTAGATTTGTTCTTATTCTTGAACTTGTGGGATTGGAAGTTTTTCTTCTGCACCAAATTAGCAGTAAAACCTCCCTCAAATCCTCGAGCAGTTTTGTCCTTTGCTCTTGCCTTCTCTTCCACATGAAGATACCCAATGAGATCCGTAACAGAAAACTCTTGTCTCTTATGTTTTAGAGAAGTAGCAAAGTTCCTCCACGAGGGAGGAAGCTTGACAATAATGCCACCGACCATAAATTTGTTCGGTAAGGAACATTTGAACTGCTCAAGTTCTTTGTCAAGTGATTGTATCTCATGAGCTTGCTCAACGATGGAGCGCTCATCAATCATCTTGTAGTCATAGAATTGCTCCATGATATACAACTCAGTGCCAGCGTCCGAGACTCCAAACTTGGCCTCGAGCGCTTCCCACGCGTTCTTGCCATTATCAAATGACATATACGGTTCAACAATGGTGTCCCCAAGAACACTGAACAAAGCCGCCATAAATATTGTATCGGCTTTCTTAAAGGTCGCTTCCTACTTAGCAGAAAGATCTCCTTCAGGCTTGCCAAGGGTGGCGCTATAGCAGTTTAGGTTTTCAAACCAGAGAACTGCTCTCTTGCGCCATCTCTTATAGTGCACGCCATCAAAAAGAGGCGGCCTAGTAGCTGCGGCTACACTAGTGGAATTCGGTTGCCTATAATCAGTTTTTTGGATTGTTAAAAATATAAGCAATAATCCATATGATTTAATCCGAATAATAAACCGATAAAGCATGATCACATAGACGGTACTAAAACCAATCATGCAGATAAAAAAAAGTAGATGAACATATTATATCTATACAAGATAAACCTATCACATCTACGCCAAACGCTAGAACTAAAAACTCTAGCATAATCTGAAAGAGAGAGATTGAGATCACATACGATGCAGTTGCGGCAGTAGCCGCATCGGTAGCAGCAGCAGAGTTGTCGCTCATGTTGAGGTTACCGAAGAGGTCACTGACTTTCGGGAATAAGTCGTCGTTCGGGAACTCGTCGTCGAACGACGTCGTGGTTGCCAGTAGTCGCGCTTGAGCACTCCCCAAAAACCTGATCGTCCCTCACCCGTACATGTTCATGAGAGGCGGGGTTCCGGAGGCCTACTGTACCGATCTGCGGTGCACGCCGCAAGCCGGGATAGGGAAGACAAAGACGGCGACACAAGGTTCTGGGGTAGGCACGTGTGTGTATTGATCACCGATTAGGTTTAGCGCAGACGTTTATATAGTGCAGGTCAGGGAGATCGTGGGAAACAGCCCACGTTCGAGTCGGTAACAACCCACGTTCATAAAAACTGAAAATGGCTGTAATTAATATGCTGTAATTAATGTGTTCGTTAATGACTCATAATTAATCCATGATTAAGTTTTCCCAACCAACAAAATAAAGCTTGGCTCGGCGAGATTCTCGCAACCCGCGGCACACGCGCGTCATGACGAGGCGAGACGTGGCGGACGACGTCGGAGGAGGAGTGCGCGAAGGTTTCTCTCCTTATCACAACTTAGTAAGTGGTGCAACACTCTACTATATAAGGTGGTCCAACTCTCCTTGCACTAGCAATGTGAGACTAAACTTTAGCACCACTAGCACAGCCATATGCTGCCATATACAAGTAGGCCAAAGAGAATTTCAGAATTTATCTAATGGGCCAACAACCCAAAACTCATCAAATTCCAACACAAGCAAGACCCTCATCACCACAAGACATAGCCCACCATCACTAGCCTCATATCTCAGCCGACTGACATTCTCCGCCACTGTGTCCTCCATGGAAATCGAAGACCGAAATGTCCCATGTTGGCAACAGTCAGCACAGCTTTGTGTCGCTCCATTGAAACATGAACACACGACCGAATCCCACCCAATTCAGCAATCTGCAGGCAACTTGTGTGCAAAGGAGATCGCCAGCGAAGCCTTTAGGAACTTGTCACTGGCCAAAAAATGAGAGCCAATATCAAGCGGACCATATTCCAGGCGCGAGAAGCCCCGAAGGATCACCTCCTTTATTGAGCAGATCGGAAGGCCCCCACACCGCTGCCCGTCGGCCGACCCCCTCCGGTGGAAGAGGAGGCACGCCTGCGACCAAACCACGCGCACACGTCGTCCCACTGGAAGCCAGCGAGGTCGACCGTGAGCATCACGCCACCTCCCCACGCACCTCTGGGTGATGTTGGCACCTAAGTCCAGCCTCGCTCCCCTCCCCTCTTCTTCCTCGTCCGTTTGGTTTTATTCAAGACAATGAACATTAGCCAGGACGAGACACGACCAAGACTTGTACGGGAGGCATCCGTGGGGAATTTTTCGCAATGGACAAATGCCTGACGAAACAATATGTCCCGAGAAGGTGGAAGGCCTACACAAATAGGACACAGTCATCAAATAGCCCATATAGGACACCATGGTGCCCGGGCACCATATATGTATTTCATTCAAATTCTTACATATAGGTATGTGATACCTTGGGTATATGTAACTTAGGTATCTATATCTTAGGTATGTGATACCTAGATATGTGTAACTTAGGTATGTATACATTTAGGTATGTCTAGTTTAAAAAGAATTTATGCGTATCATGCTGGGCACCAAGATGCACCAGTTATTTTATCTCTATATATATATATATATGTTTTTTTGTATTCCATTAATTTCAGGAATAGGTGGCTAAAGGTAGTTGTTCCCACTTTGGTCTCCAGATCAATCAAAATAGAGAAGAGAAGAAAGCCAGATGGTGCATTGCTGTGACGCACATTTGGGCAGACCAATAGTCCAAAAACCGGTGGGTCGGTCGGTCGGTGCTTCCTCAACACAACAGGAGACGCATGCACTAGGCACCAAACCCGCGCAGTGTCAGACCATCGGCCACATAACATGACATCCAGCAGAGAAAAGGGTCAACAAGAACAGTAATCCTCATGAGAGCAAAGCTCAATACAGTATAGTACTATAATGAGGAATATTTGAAGACCACGAATTACCAGGACGAATAGTTTATCTCCGGGGATGCTTTTTTTTCCCAAGGCGATGAGGTCGACAGTGGCCGGACAGCTTCTTGCTTGCAAGTTGCGACGGTTGCGCGTGCAGATGGAGACAAGATCGTCATCACCCATCTACAGTATATCCATACGATCAAAGAAAGAACGGGTCGATTCTCGAAATAAATTAGTGATGATGAACAGGTCCAAAGCCACACACGCACACACACACACACAAAAGAAAGAAAAAGGGAGCCGGGATAGATAGATATAGATATAGATTCCATCCTCATTTGCTCCAGCTCTAAGCAAAGGAGGACATCATAGGCAACAACCTGGAACCACCACCCTGCAGGGATCGAGAAGCCTCCTCGCGAAATCCTTGTCTTCTTTCTTCAGAATCTGAACCTATTTTTATCAACAGTTCCGGAGCGGACGAGCAGGAGCAGCACAAGTAGCCAGGACTTCCTGGAAGTGGAGCTGCGTGCAACCTCTTCTCCGGCCGGAGTGGCCGGGAGCCGACAAAAAGCGCCATTTTGGGGGGGCTCCTGGGAACCCGCCCTGCGAGCTCCGGCGGATGTCTTCTTAGCGTACTGGCATTTGATCATCCGACGGTGCGTGGCCCCGCGGTCGGGGGATGGAGGCGGATGAGCTCCTCAAGAAGATACGGGAGCTGGAGGAGGGCCAGGAGGAGCTCAAGCGGGAGATAGGCAAGCTTGTCCCGGACGGCAGCGGCGGCGGCGCCGGCCAGTCCTCCGCGTCCGCGCGCCGCCCTTTCCCCGCGCTGCAGCAGGCCTCGTCGGCGGCGAGGGGGCGCGCTCTCGCGCTGTTCCCGCACTCGTCGCGCCCGCAGCGCCCAGGCCTCTCCGACAGGCACTGCCACAGGATACTGCAGTCGCTGGGGCAGGCCGTGCACGTCATTTCCCTCGAGGGGAAGGTCTTGTACTGGTGAGTTTTCTTGCTTTGCGTCTCTTTTGCTTCTTCCTAGGTATGTGCCTGCTCAGTGCTCATCAACTGTTCGATGATATGCTACAGTGGAGTGGTATAGTACAGTTGTATTATTGGGAAGGTTTTGATATGGAGCGACTGAACGAAAATGCTGCACTCCAAACTTACAAGCTTGAGATAGTGTGCATGCAATAAGTTGTTAAAAGAATGTAGTGTCATTTCCCCACTGGGGTCGCATTCAACTGCTTCTGGTTGCATTAGTCCTATCTTGTATGTCATATCCTGTTGCTTCGGAGGTATCTGTCTACTCAGTGCTCATCAATTGTTCGATCATACTATATATATGCAACAGTGGTGTGGTACAAGGTTGGGGTGTAATGTAATACTGTTGAAACGGTTTTGATATGGAGTGACTGAACAAATGCTGCAGGGAGTTATACAGAGATCAAGACACAACCCCAAACTTTGTTTCAGGTGGACCTTTGATATGATGGATAGTTATCAGGTGGCAAGTTTTGCTGGCATTTAGTCTTCAAACGTACTGCTTATCTTGGTGTGTTTATAATTAGTTTAATGTGCTTGTCTGTTCTGCAGCTTGGCTCAACAAGTAGGAAAGTAATATGAAATTCACGATTCACCTGATGGTTCTGATCTCTGTTTTATGCTATGAAACTACATCTCTTATGAAACTCTCCCATATTTTGCTGTAATGTAGGAACCGGTTTGCCGAGCATCTGTATGGATATTGTGCATCAGAAGCAATTGGCCAGGATCTCCTTGAATTAATCTGTGATCCTGCTGATTTCAGTCCAGCACACGAGATTATCCGGAATATATTTATGGGGAAGTGTTGGAGAGGGAAGTTTCCTGTTAAGCATAAGTCAGGGGAGCGGTTTTCTGTTGTTGTGAATAACACTCCATTATATGATGATGATGGTAGCCTGGTGGGCCTCACCTCTCTGTCAGGTGATGCACGGATATTGGAGGAAATAGTTCGTCCTTCACTCTTAGGGAAATCGTATCCAAATTCAGCAATAGGTAACAACAGGATCAAAAGTGCCTTGCCGAATAAAGGTTCATCTGACTCCCGACAACCTTTCCAATCTGCCATCACATCCAAGATAACAAATTTGGTGAGTCGCATTTCCAAGAAAACAGAAGAAATGACTGCACTGTTGGTCTCAGTACAATGTGTCTCTTCTGGTATTTCTTCTTAATTTATTTCCTAGTGTATTCTTTTCTTGATTTCTAGAATGACAAACACAGGCTTCAAAGGTTACAAGTAGAGTTCGTTCTCGGATCAGGGCAGGTCAGAATTGTGACGAACAGCATGGTAGCAGCCGCGAGGGTCAGGAGTCTGATCATGATGCCAGAGAGGAGCCGACATCAAGTGAAGCAAGCACCCCAGGTGGGGATGTACTGCATGGTATCTTTGTTACCGAAGAGAAATCACCTGGGGACTCAAGAAAAACAAACAGTGACGATTCAGGAGAAGGAAAAGGAGGGTTTCAGAAGATTTTTAGTGCAAAGGCAGAGGCATTATTGGCAAAGAAGGGGATATCATGGCCTTGGAAAGGAAATGAAAATGATGGTGTTTGTGGAAAAAATAACATGACTTCACCACGGTTACGTGATAATCAAGAGAACACCAATAGTCATCAGGGAGTTCCAATTCTAGAACCCATCATAATTCCAGACAGCCAGGACACTGAATACGCCCAGGCAGGCAAATACGAGGTCTCAGGTTCCTGGTGGACTTTCAACAATAACAGCACATCTAGTACCGTGAGTAGCACTATAAGTAGTAATAGCAGTGCTATCGAGAGAGTAGATTATGAAGCAGACTGCCTAGATTATGAAATCTTATGGGAAGACCTAACACTTGGAGAACAAGTAGGTGAAGGTAGTTACTTCTCCATTTCCCCTTGTTTTCTTTCTATTTTTCAAGATAAAATCTGCAAATCCTCCCTGTCTGCACATCTGGGTACTTACATGTCTTGGTGACATGTAGTTCAATTAATACTGTATGCACGCTAGTATTGTCATATTTTCCAATATATATCACTCATTTCTGCTTTGTTGGATGTTTGATCCACGCAGGTTCTTGCGGAACAGTGTATCATGCTTTGTGGTATGGATCGGTATGCATATTCTGTCGTGATTATGAATAAATGTTTAAATCTTAAAAAAAAATCTGAATGTGTATCCATGCCCCTGTAGGATGTGGCAGTTAAAGTATTCTCCAAGCAGGATTATTCAGAAGAAATGATACGTACGTTCAGACAAGAGGTAGACATCCATATCTAATTACACTTCCTGTTGACTCTCAGTGGAATATTTTGTGAACAGCGCAGTAGTATAGCTATTATATTACTGAGTCAGATACTTTAGTAATTGGAATCCCTGGTTATTGTTGTTTTTGCTATTCTATTTTGATGTTATCATGTGGATAAAAATGAAGAAGAAAGGATACGGATTGACTCATATTTGCTTAGTTTCTTTTGTTGTCAGTTTTTTGTGGGCCGTAGCAATTAACAGGGCATTGCTAACTTTCTGGCTCCATTGTGTGTGGTCATGATTATATTTACTTTCGCCAAATATGTAGGTATCTCTGATGAAAAAGCTACGTCATCCCAATATAATACTTTTCATGGGTGCAGTTGCATCTCAGGAACGACTTTGTATTGTTACAGAATTTCTCCCACGGTACGCTTTATGTTTCCTACATGTTTTCTCTATGGTTATTACTTTCTCCTTTGCTGGTGCAAAACAAGGACTAGTTCACTTGGAAGTATATCTATATGATCTCAGCCAGTAAGAATAAAAGTAGAAGTTTTGTATTGTGCCGAGTTTTTAACTGTCTATGATGCGGTTTAAAATCCCATTAGTTTTCTTGGGAAAGTTGCCCCAGTAGTAACTGCCTGGTTCTTGCTGGTTCCACTGTTCCCTCATTGATGCATTTTGTTTCAAAATTCAAAAAATTGCATTCTGGTAAATTTTTCTTTCTTGTTTTGTATCACACTGTACTGAGTCATGTCATGCAGAGGGAGCTTGTTTCGGTTACTTCGAAAGACTACTGGTAAGATGGATCCAAGGCGGCGAGTTCACATGGCTATAGACATTGTGAGTGCACTTTCGTTGAACCGCTAGTTCTACGAACTGACTAACCAGTTAAATTCTATGAAACTTTTGAGGAATGAACAGATGAGCTGGATAAAAATTCTTTACTTTCAGAAGTCCAGAAATGTATTGAAAAGATAACTGCTAGAGAAGTTGATGCTTTTTGTGACCCAATACTAAGTCATATCTGTAAGCTTAAGTGTACAAGGAATGGGAAAGTAAAGACAATAATGTCATGTATCTGAAACCTGACATGATATCTTGTGCTACACCATTCTTTCTGTTACTATGTCATGCTTGAAGTTTTTTTCACTAAAAGCCAATCGTAATTCATGTGATTATGGTAGGAAACACTGATAGCCAATTTTTTGTTACCATGCTTGTTCTTGTTGGGGCCTGTCAACCCATGAAGATAAAGAAACTTTACATTTTGTTGACAAGTACTACCTCCGTTCTAAAATAGTTGAAGTTCTAGGTTTGTCCTAAACCAAACAATTTTAAGTTTGACCAAGTTTATAAACTATATCAACATCTAGAACACCAGTTTAGTTTCGCTAGATTGGTTTCTCACATTTATTGATTGCTCTAGTCGATATACTTGGCTCTATGTCATGAAGAAGAAAAGTCATGTTTACTCTTGCTTCGCCATAAAACAGTGACGAACCAGTATAATGCACAAGTTCAGGGAGCGCTTTGGCGCGAGAAGTGATAGATGTGGCTTAACAAGCATCAACTGTTCGCACAAGCGCTGGTATCTTTATGTGTCCGTGAGAAACAGAAATAAGTGGATGGTCTCGATCGAGGCAAGTAATAAGCATATTTAAAAAAAATCGGGGCAAACTTTTGACTTAGGACAAACCTAGAACACCAGTTAATCTGGAACGGAGAGAGTACATAGTTCGGTTTTATGGAAAACTTCATTGTCATGCAGAGCAGATCATAAATACATTATTAATATTTTTTCAGGCAAGGGGCATGAATTATCTTCACAATTCTAGCCCCACTGTTGTACATCGTGATCTAAAATCGTCAAACCTGTTGGTTGATAAGAACTGGACTGTGAAGGTAACCACGGAACTTAGAATTCCCTCCTTTATGCTTTCTCTTCTGATTTACTTGGTTCAATTAGGTTGCGGACTTTGGCCTTTCACGCCTCAAACTCGAAACATTTCTGACAACAAAAACTGGAAAAGGAACAGTAAGTACAAGCAAACTTTACCTTTTGCACGTGTTTTTCAGGCTAATAAAATTGACGTAAACCTCAACGTGCTACACGAATTCTGTTCTAAATATCTGATATCTTAGCCTTAACATGCAGCCACAGTGGATGGCTCCAGAGGTGCTACGTAATGAACCTTCAAACGAGAAGTAAGCTCCATGGACATTCTTGAACAATAGATGTCCATGCTATCTGGAGATGATTACTCATATCTTCCTTTTCTCTACATGCTAGGTCTGATGTGTACAGCTATGGAGTGGTCCTGTGGGAGCTTGTTACTCAGAAGATTCCTTGGGATACTCTCAATACAATGCAGGTACATTTTTTCTCTGTATTTTACTGTTGATTAGGTGCTCATATGATTTTCAGTCATATATTCTAGCGACCAGTGATTGTAAAATTGGTAGCTATGTTTCCTTCAGCAGGCAGTGAAAGGTTGCCAGATCCACCTGGATTATTAATCTAGTGCACAGGAAGTTCTTCACATTCTGACTGGTATGTCGCAGGTCATCGGAGCCGTGGGTTTCATGGACCACCGACTAGAAATTCCGAGCGATGTAGATCCTCAGTGGGCATCGATGATTGCGAGTTGCTGGGACAGGTACATACTACTTCTTCTACTACCGACAAACCGAATCCCGCTAACCGGTAAATCCTTTATGTGAACAGTGACCCGCAACGCCGCCCTTCGTTCCAAGAACTCCTGGAGCGGCTCCGGGAGCTGCAAAAGCAGGCTGCCACGCAGGTGCAGATGCAGCGGAATGCGGCTGGGAAGGGTGCTGAAAAGATGAGTGTCGAAGATGGCTAGCTAGGTTCGGGGTTCCAATTTGGATGGATTGTAGAGCTGCCACTGTGAGGATGATTCATCAAGCTCTGAGCTAGGGAGCTTCGAGGAAGTCCTCCGTGCTTACCCTCCGGGGATAATATGGCTGGAGTCTCAGTCCAGGGGTCCTGAAACGTGGTGTGCAGCTTGACGGATCGCGATGCTGAAGCCCTGAAATGCAGTTTATCTTTGGAGAGGATTGCCACAAAACACTGAGTGACATGGCAGTCGGTTCGAAAGCAATGTAGGAGGAACGCCTTGATCGGTTCGTCGCAGCTCGTGATTGATTTTTTTGTGTATCAAAACTTGTATGCGTAAGTCCTTTCTGATGTGCCTAGTTAGGGAAGCTGAATGTCGAGTTTGGATGATCTGATTCGCTTGCAGCATGCAACACGACCAAACTTAGGATCTGGTAGACGCCAGCTCCCACTCCCACATAGGCCGTCGACTCCACCTTTTGTATGGACCTGGCCAATGCGTGATGCCGGTTAGTTACGTAACTAAGTCTGGGCGTGTTCGTTTGTTCACCGGCTCTCTACTTCCCAAAACCCGTGTAGAGTTGTCCTGAACTGTCTGGATCCGCGGACCTGAAAGAAAATCAAGTAAAAAAAAATGCGGAGCTAGCATTTCGGGGGTCTACAGATTTGAAAAAGGCAAAGTTTGAATTTACGGAGAAAAATACCACGGTCAAGAGCCCCCAGAGTTGTCGCCCTCCTTTTCCTCTCCCCGCTACAGATTTGAGAGGCGATTCCTTTTCCTCTCCCCGCTACAGATTTGAGAGGCGATTTTGAGAGGCCACCGTCAATCCACCTCTTCCGCTGGTGAGGCGTGGGTTCCCTCCCCTCCGCCGGCTGCTCCGACGGCAGGAGGGTGGGGGAAGCCCGTCTCACGGCGTGTATTTATGGTAGGGCTTGGCAGGTGTCCGACTGGCGGCGCTTCGGCGAGAGTCTTTGTTGATTAAATGCTGTCCGCAGATCCCGTCCGTGATGGCGTTCCTGAGGCTTTACCGACCTGCGGCGTGACTTTCCTCAAGACTACCACTGTATCCGTATGCGGTGGATCTGGATGCAGTTCAATAAAAGGATGATACAGAGGTTCTTCGCGGTGGCGCCGGCGTTCCCGGCAGTAGTCTCTTCGGAGGCGGTGCTCGGTGACTTCCAGTCTGCGGTGTGGTGGGCTCCGGCGATCCAATGTTTGGGGACATTCAGCAGCGGCGCGCCATCGTCAGCTCGGGCTCGTTATCGTCGTCTGGATCTAGAGGGCTTCCTTGTAATTTTTCCTTTGTTTCTAGACCTTTCTGTAAGTTCAGAGAATTAATATATTATCCTTTTCGCAAAAAAAAAAAAGAATTCACGGAGAAACCACAACAGTGAGTGGTCTGCCAGTTTGTTTCTACAGTATCTTCCTAACCGGACGGCCCAAGCTCGATTGACGCCTAGAAGATACATGAATGGTGTTGCAACTGTGACATTACATAATTATGTTCGCACCCATGACAAAGAAGATCTTCATTATGCTCGGTGTGATAGGGACCTATATTAGGTGCTAACAATTCCGGAACAATATTCCCGACCCCTCCCCTGGCGATCTAGGTCAAGCCACTGCCACCCCTCACCCGGCCGCCGCCGGATTGCCGCAGAGCAAAGCCTCAAGCCTGGGCGGGGCGAGGATGGCGGTGCCAGGTGTCACACATGCAACTACTGAAGAACATGGGTGACCTCCTCAGGTTTCGGTGTGACAAGTGAGAGCAAGGGTAATTGGGTCATGAACCTTGTGTAATGGAGTGGGCCGAATATGGTCGAGTAAACTATAGGGGTACGCAGTTATAAGTACCGAGAGGTTATAACTTTGACAATTATCGAATGATGAGAAAAACGTTGTCCGCAACTCTTATCTTCCGTCTCTGAATTCTCAACACTTTTCTTGCTCTCCCATCTCAAATTCTCTTTGCTCCTACACCCTTGCGTGCGATCTCGATCCCCAATCAGATCGGGTCGTTACAAATTGGTATCCAGAGCTAGAATTTTTTCCACCTAATTGCTTCACTGTCATCTGCTGTTACCTCTTACATCGATCCGTAATTCCAGGCGAAGGGTGCGAATTCACTGTCGTGAAATCGCCCAAAATCCCCTCCATTGCGGTTCAGAGGCATTGTTTTGGCGGCTCCCGAGCGGTTGCTTTGGCTCAGCGCGTGTGTGGCCATGGTGTCGGTCGAGTAGCAAAGTGGACCCCTTTGGTTTCAATGGTTCACACTGGCGGATGGGATCAGGGATGTGGCACCATCCTCGTGGTGGCTCCCGGGCGGCTCGCGCTCCCTTGGGGCACGGGTGCATACCGCCTATATTGGTGTGAGGAACCGAGGATCTATTGTCAATGGCGGCGCCTATGGGTGTCGTTTAATTTACCTCGTTGGAGGCGTTGCGATGGCGTTTCTCTTTTCATATGTGCTCCAGGGGAAACCCTAGATTTGGGCTTCCTGGACAGGATGACAATGTTCCTACTTCGCCACGACTGGATGGACAAGTGGACGACTTTGGTGGCTAGGCGCCGATCTCCACGTGCTCGTATGGTGACTACAGTGGAGCGGTGGTGCTGCCATCTAGCGCGTCAGCGATGGCGAGTCTCGGCGGTGTGGTGTAGCAGGGTCTCAACGTCAGGCGTGACTTGATGGACTCTCGCATGGCAGAAGAGTTGTCTGACGCCGTGGCCGTCGACGACAAGGCTTGCAAGGGCAATTTCGAAACAATATAGGCGGTATGCAGTTCCTGGGAATGCATCTCATTCATCAACCATCGGAGGCAAGTGGTGGTGATAGGTGATGGTCCGGCTCGCGCGTAGGAGACCGTCAGAGCTCGCCCGCCCTCACCCCCATCTTTGATAGGGGGCGTGGCCGCCACCGCCGACGAAGACAGTGGCAGCGGCCATTGGGAGTAGATCAAACGTCGGCCCGTTAGGGTTGGAGAGGAGCCTCCAAAGTCATCCCGCGCGAGGCGACCTGGGAGGAAGGGGAAGGAGGGAGAGAAAGGCGGTGGGCTGGTGGCAGCGGCTGGTCTCGAGCAAGATACAAACCTGTATATATAGTAGTGGACATATATATGTATACATGTTTTGTAGTAGCAAATTCAGCAAACATGGTTTGCATATGTAAATCCGTCAGGGCCACACACACACACACACACACGTAACTGCAGCAAGCCAATGCACGCGCTTATTCAAACCACAGTTCCCAGATACGCATGCACATACATGTCTCAACACCGTACGTGTCCCCCGTCGCGGGTGTTTTCCTTCCTCCTCTACATGGCGAGCGGGAGCTTCAGGAACTGGAGCTCGAACAGCCCGTCCTCTCTGATACGCGCCTCGCCAGCGAGGGCGCCGCCGACGTCGACGATGCGGCACGCTCCGCGGGCGAACCCGATGCTGTAGTCGAGCTCGGCGAGCTGGCCTGCCGACACGAGGTTCGCCGCGAGCCCTGGGACGAACCACACGTCTGGGAGCACCACCGCGTCCGTCACCACGGCGCCGCGGCCGCGGACCTCCATGGGCGCTCCGTCGCCCGCCTGAAGAAAGAGATCTTCTTCCTCGGGTGTAAAGCCGGTGAGGAGCTCGCGGTTCCCCGTCGCGTGGTGTGGAGCAGCAGTCGCCACCAGCCAGGTCGCCGCGTTTCTGAAGCCATCACCTTTATCAGGAACACTAGGCCAAACAATAAGAATGCATGTTACCACTACCAGTAGACAATAATTTAAGAACATCATTTCACAATGAAGGAGGAGGAGACTGCGAATTAGTAAAAAGCCACCTGCGATGTTCCGGTCCATTCACGACCTTGGGTGTCCAAAGGGACGTCGAACCTGGTGCTGTCTGTACCATGCCAAGCAGCTTCGTTGCCATAGACTTCGGACGCCGGAAAGAGTTCTCGTACAGATTGCGAATGAATGGGTGTGCTACACTGCTAACGACAAAGTTAGGTGATTGATATATGCAAAATCTTTCTCAACTTACACGGTGATGACAGTTAAGATCTCAAACATTACTTCAGAAAACAGCATTGAAGAAAGTTTGAACTATGTCCCAAGTCCCTCCGAGTTTTCCAAATTACAACATAACCAAAAATGATCTTATGCGAACAAAAAAGCTCGGTTTAGGTGTTTCTATGATCACCCTATCATGTCCATGTTCCGCCGATACTGTTGTTTGGCGACCCTGGGGTTGTTTGGCGACCATGGATCTGTCTTTGTTTTGTGTAGCCGGTGTTCAAGGATGGCGGTGTTTCCTACTTTCTTCTTTGTTCAACAAAGCACTTTTGTCTTTAACCGAGAAGATAGCGAGGAAAGACATCTCCCATTTTTTACTTATAGGATCTGGGGTGGTTGTCTAGCCCTCCTCATTAACCTCTTCTTTATAAGATGGAGATCTGATTTTCACAACGTTTTCGTAGACATCTTATGGCTCTAATCTCACACTTCCTGGTCGCTGGATAATTAAAAATGTTGTCGTGGCTTAAGGGTGTTTCTGAGATTCAAAGACGTCATCGAGCTTTGCTCGTGGCATCCGAGTGCATGCAGGAGGAATATATGGCATCGATTTATCCAAGGACTATGTTGTAATGGTGGCCTTGTGAACGTTGTGAAGGGAATATGCTCAAGAGGCAATAATAAAGTAGTTATTATCTTATTTCATGTTTATGATAGATGTTTATTTTTCATGTTATAATTGTGTTAATTGAAAATATCAATATATGTGTGTTTAATAAACAAATAAGTTTTTCTAGTTATGCTTCTCAATTAAACTAGCTCGTTGATAAACAAATGATCATAGGTTTCCTGATCATGAACATTGGATGTTGTTAATAACGATGTCACAATATTTGTGAAATGATGTGATGAACACTCACCGAAGTATAATAATACGATCAAAGTCATTATATTTACACTGCTATAATATGTCATACGAAATAACCTAATCCTTAGACTATGGGATCATGTTAATCACTAACATCAGAAGAGTACTTTGATAATAACAAACATCATCCCAAACAGGGTGACTATAAAGGTGGGTTCAGGTACTCCGAAAGTGTTATGTGGAGGCTCATGGATGAAGAGTAGGATTTTTCCATCCCGATGACGGAGAGATATACTATGAGCCCTCTCGATGATATCATATTGATATAGCTTGGAACCAGGTGGTTTGATCACAACAAATATTATATCATGGAAACGAGAAAAGTGTATTTATCAGTAACAAGATCAATCAAACTAGATATGGGGATACCGATGATCGAATCTCGGACATGTAATATATCACGAGACAAAGGAATTTAGTTACGACGTCAATGGTTCTCATGATCACTAAGTCATCGTCGAATATATGGGAGTCAGTACGGATCTTCATGTCTCGCTACTGATTATTGATCGGAGAGGGGTCTCGATCATGTCTGCATTATTTGTGAACCATAGGGTGACACACTTAAAATATACCGACACCAAATGGGGCAGATATAATATCAGAGAAAGTTTTTGAAAGCGCTTGCATTATTTTAATAAGCACCGGAATTGTTTTGGATTAAATTGCTGAAATTGGTTTCAGATGCAATATCCAAGTTATGCAAGAGGGTTTATGCAAATGTTTATTAATTAAAGTAATTAACAAAATTCTGAATAAAAGAAATAAAATTATTTTTATTAATGAGAGATTGCATTTATTTTGATGGAAAATTAATGCAATTTTGACTGGAGTTGGAATTTATGTGGAGGGCTTAGTGGAAGATCCACTCATATAAATGAGGGGGAGGTGGGGGAACCCACCATGGCCGCCGGCCAATGGCACGACTGCCTTCTCCCCTATAAAAGGAGGTGGTGGCCTCTCTCACTACAAGAGAATCGGGGCTTTGTAGCATCCATCGGGAGTGTATTTTTGCCTAAAAAATTCGAACCACCTTCTAAACCCATTTTCGCATGTGTTTTTTAAAAGCCGCCGCTAATAATTCACCTGCCTCCAATAATACCCTTTCGGAGACAGTTCAAACAAATATACTACTCTCATAATTCGAGAGGCGGGCAGAAAACTTGGCCGCCCCCGAAAAATCGACCTATTGGCAGCGGTTGAAATTATTAGCCGTATGTAAGCAGCGCGGCGAAGGCCCAAAGATTAGACCACCTCTAATAATTTATTTTTGTAGGTGGTTCGGAAAACAAGCCCTTTGCGTAAGTTTTGAAACAAAATTCACGTGTCGTTTCTTGCCGCCATGTGTTGTTCAAAATATATTTTACTCAAGTTTGATCACAAAGTGAGGCATACCCTAGTGGTGGAGAGGGATGATCCAACCCACCCAAGTTCAAGTCCTAGTACTTGCACTTTGCGTTGTTAAATTTAAAACTTACTTAACATAACCACATCATTTAATTGGTGTAATAAATCACTGCGCACTAAACCCTAAACCTTATATGCGCACTAAACCCTAAACCTTATATCCTAGGCTATAAACCCTAAGCAGCATAGGATATCTCGACTGACTTGTTACATCAGTTAAATCATGTGAGCATGCCAATCGCATTAACATATTTTAAAAGGCTTCAGAAGACGCGCATATTGCATGCCGATTAGCCGAGGGCACACGTGCAAGCTAGCACATTCCTGATAGCAAACACAAACAGTGTTTTCATACTTCCTATTTTTCCAAAATATGAACCATCAAAATGTATTTTTTCAACCCACAACGGCTAGTTTGACTACGGGCGGTCCGAAAAAATCTAGAATCTCCGTGTCACAACAGTATCCTGCCGAATTGCAATCACCGGCGATGATTTAATGCCTTGTTCAGCTCTATTGGGGATGTGCAACGCCAATAAAGAGGCCTATAAATTCAACAAGAGATCCCATTATCTCCTTCTTCTCAACCTTTGTCCCTCAAATTAATTCCCTAAATTTCCCTAGAAAACCCCCAAGCAAGAATATGGCTCGGAGTTAGGATTCGGAACCCGAATCGAGCCACGACGGTCTCAGCAGCGGCAACACCGACGATGGGGTTGTCGACGGCCTGTATGAGTTAGGGTCGTCCGATGATCCCGAGCTCATCGCTCTGCAAGAATGTCGGGATGAGCCACTAGAGTGGTATTCCAATGAGTACAAGGAGGAGAAGGAGGAGGAGGCACATACCGAGCAGGAGGCTCCCAGGGAGCAGAGCATGCAGGCGCTGCCGGTAGAGAATGCACTTGTTGCGCAACACGAGTGCCCGGTGGTGGTCGATGACGACGACAAGCCGAAGGAGTGGCTTGTGGTCGACGATGACAACGATGAGCCGGAGGTGGCGACCTCCAGCAGGAAGCGTCGCCGCTCGAATGATGGCGCAAGGAAGAAGAAGAAGTGATCGGTAGTACTAGTTAGTAGTAGTATAATTTTAGTTAGATGTTGTTAAAGTTTCCTAGTACTAAATTGGCCTCTTGGTGATCTTTTGAGATGATGGATATTGGGTGCTTTTGGGATAATGGATGGATGTATTAAACTAGGTGCTTTTGTGATTACAGTGGTAATAAAAAATATTTACGAAATTTAGTTAATTAGTAGTTCGTGCTATCCACATTTTGATCTTATGATGATGTATGGAGTGTTAGTGGCAAGACTTCAATATATGTAATGCCTAGTTTGATTTGAAGTGTTAGTAAAAGAAGCTTATAGGAAGTCATAATTAATGACTATTTGATGCTAGTTTTAATTTGAAAATACACTACAACCCAGAGTGTCGGGATTTGGGGTTCCGGGTTTAGGTAATTTTTGTATACATCATCAATTTGGTAAAACTTTTTATATACTTGTTAGGAATTATAGATTCATTTATTGTATTTTCGTATTTAACCTTGTAAGAAATAGTAAAACATAGATACAGTTGTCCAGAATGGCCTATGGCAGCAGGTCTGTCTATGCTTGTATACGGGTGGTCCGGATACCGCCGAAATTTTAGAAATCGAGTTTCCATGGAAAAATTCAAAGATTATTTAGGATTGTTAAAAATTATTTTCATTGTCTCATATTTTGGGTATATAACCTTAGGAAAAATTACTAAAATCCTATACACACATCCTAAATGGAACTTTCTTCACAAAAGTGATCATCTTCTAGGAATGTCATTGGTTTAGAGGGCAAACTCCCATACTTGGGAACACTGAAACCAAGTTTTATACAAATTGAATTCCTTTTTCGTTGGGATTGTGTATATACACCTCACTTGAATTAATAATGACTAATACGATTTTTTTTGATTGTCCAAATAATGATTTACTCATTTCCATATATTTTCAAGAGAAAATAAATAAAAAATACATATATTTGTCAAAAAAATCTATTTTTTTTGCATGCACTCATATTTTAAGGTTTTTAAACTTATGACAAATTGTAAAAGATACGTATTGTCCTAACTGGTGAAATAATGTATAGATTTATTTAAAAATCCGGACCCTCCGTACCAGATTCCCCATTTTACTGCATTGCCAATCCCCTCCCCCAATATTTGCCCGCCCGCACCAGGACGCTGCATTCAAAATCCCAAATTTCCAGCCAACCCCCGTTGTTCAATCCTCCCCCTTCCTCAGGATCCTCCATTTACGTCGGAGATGGCACCAGAATCCGGCTCGAGTCACGACGGGGCTGGCCGTACAAGAGTGAACATGGCGATGGCGCGCCTTTTGGTAGAAGTTTGCTTCCTCGCGCCACCGGACAACCGCCTGCCAAAGGGGTGGCACCTTGACCTGAGCGGAGTCCCCCTGTCACTGCCACCGAGGAGTTCCGTGGCCCATGTCGTTGAGGTCGCCCGCCGCCATGCGCGCTTCCCGTTGGCGTTACGGGCAGACCCAGATACGGCACAAATGCACCGTATTGGGCCAAGCTTTTCAAGGAGGAGCATGAATCCATGCGCCGCTCCGCCCACCACGGCGAAGCACAGGCGCGCTGGAACGCGGCAAAACGCCGGTGACTCTAGGCCCAAGTCGTTGCCGACGACACCAATGCGGATCCCAAGGAGGACATCTACCCCGTGGCGGAGGATGAGGAAGCCGGGACCAGCACAGATTCGCTCGAGGTCCAGACATCGTCGCCGCCGCACAAGCTCGGCGACGAGCCAGTATGGCCGGGCACCATGGCTGTGCATCGTGCGTCATTGGAGGCCGTCCACACCAATGCCGTCAAGCCAGAGCCCACTGAGTTCGATAGTTCACGATCCATCAAATGGGAGGTCGAGGCATATGCAGATTCATTGCCGGTCGAGCCGACCCTGCCTCCGCCGCCCATACACGAGCCTGGCGATAATCTAGAGTGGCCCGACACCATGGTAGCCTATCGCGCGCCAGTGAAGGCCGCCGTGGTGGTCATCGATGATGATTAATTAGCTAAAATATGGCCTATGTTTAATCTGCATGTTCAGTTATTAATTCGTAGTAGAACTTTGTAATCTGGAGATTAATATTTTTCCTTTGTTTAAATTTATGTGAATTTCTAGTTATGTTTTCCCTCTTTATAATTTTATGTGACTTTCTTGTTATATTTGTCCTCTGTTTATATTTATGTGACTTTCTAGTTGAATTTGGCCTCTGTACATTTGTTTAGATAAAAAAAGCATTTCTGGACAGTTCGGAAATATATGGACAGTCCTCACATTTCAATTTGGCGGGCAAATATTTGGGTATATTCCCTCAGCCCCACTCAAATACCTAGAATTTCCCCTCCTCCAACTCGAAATTTCCCCTCTCGCCATGATGCCCCGTCATCTTTTGGATTCGCCGCCCCCTCCCCTATCGGATTCGCTGCCCTCCCCTCTCCTCTCCCCTGCCGGATTCACCTCCCCACGCTCATCTCCCTCCCGCAGGACAAATCCTCTCTGCTGATGCGCCCTCCGCTTCTCCCCACCCCTACCCCCATCGCGCGGCCTTCCAGAACACCAGCCCCATGCCCCCTTCCCGCCGGCGCCTGCCCGCCCTACAGATATGTAGTTCTCTCTTCTTCCCTTGCTTTTCTTTATTTAGTACAATGCATAGCAAGATTTTTCTCTAGAGTTGTTCCTTCTTTATTTAGTAATGTGCTATTTTGACTGTGGGTTTTGACTTACTATATAGTATTGCTTAAATACTTCAAAAGACTTTGATATCAAATAGATGGCATGTATAGATGAGTACTTCTTTATTTTGATTCCACTTATTTAATTAGGTTCTTAATTATTTAGTAATATAGATAGAAAAGTTGTTTTATTTAGGTATTGGTATATAATAATTAGGCTGGTCATACTGGAGAGTGACATACATATGTTACTACTAGAGTAGTAACATGCATATATTACTCTCCACTATGACTAGCCTTATTACTATATCCATAGTGGCTAGTTTCATAACATAGAGATCA
Source organism: Avena insularis (assembly GCA_023614405.1). Taxonomy (NCBI): domain Eukaryota; kingdom Viridiplantae; phylum Streptophyta; class Magnoliopsida; order Poales; family Poaceae; genus Avena; species Avena insularis. Next base: position 28,677,190 of record CM042691.1, read on the forward strand.
TCATATAGGCTTGTCATAATGGGAATTCATACACTAGTATCATGTGTATGATACTGGTTAGGGTAGACGCAATTTTGCTAGCTAAATCTGGTAAAAAGCTGAATTTGGCTTCACCATGCAATTTGGCTAGAGCTCCACAATGTAGCTATTCTAAATTCATGCATGATGGGTCCCACTGATGCCTCATTTTTTGTCTAAGACATAAGAATAGAGGACACATGTCACACACAGGTTGGCTAATTAATTCGGATCCACATTTGGCATCAGAGCACCCTCTTTATTCGGTTCCCTCTTTTGCAAATATAGAACCACTTTTGTCTACATATTGTGGGTGACACTCCCACTCTGGCTAGCCTACTAGAAGATAGTGAAAAATTTATACATACTAGTATCATATGTGTATTATAGCTACTTCCTCAGTTCTAAAGTAACTAACTCAATTATATTTAGACACATATGTATCTAGACAAAGTTGAGTCACTTATTTTAGAACAGAGCGAGTAGTGTATAATACTAGCTACGATGTCCATAGTGGGGGCGACGAAACCACTATCATATAGTCATGTTTTCTAATATGACTGTGTAATAGTGTTTGTGATGGCCCATTATGTTTACCCTAGTAAAATATTGTACTATGTAAATATAGTGTATTTTTAATTTTAGTTTCCACTTACTAGAAATGTACTCTAATATTTAGTCACGGATTATTTTATGTATGGATTTTAACCTTGTTTACTAAAAGAAACAAAAAGGTGTTCCTGAACTAACTCAAGTTGTAGCTAGATTTTTGGGAAATAATCCAGTTAGATTTATTTTGTGCAGGCTCCATGTTTTCCTGTTTGCATGAGCATTGAGGGACCATGCAGGTAGAAGAATCATCGTACCTCATTTTTGTACTAACTATGCATGTGGGGACCAAAGATACAATGATATGCGAGTTAAATGGATTATTTCTATTGATAGCATACAAAATAATTTGCAGAACATTTAGTTTTTTGTTTATGAATTCCTGCACTACATAAGAGAAATGACTGCTTTTTTTATAGTATGTTCCTTGCCATGTGAGGAAGCACTTAAATGAAATGACTCGTGAAAAGACACTTGTCACATCTCAAATTTTAGATTTGGTTCTGCATATCATTCATATCATTGCACCATGCTTTTCCATGCAAAACCATCGATTGAAAAGAATCGGCGAAACGCTAGTTTCTAAACCCTATTCTATTTTACTACGAGGCTCCTGCGGGAGGCTTTAGTAGGACTTGCGTTGTCCACCCTTGTAGTCTAGTGGTTTCACCCAACCCCTGACCCTAGATTGTTCTCCTCGATTTTACAAAACCGTAGGAGCAAGAATCACTCGATTCGGAGCTCGTACGGAAAAGTTGCGGCCGTTTTATGAAAAGATAGAAAAACGGGCCGATTTTCGGGCCGATTTCCGAGTCCTTTTCTAACTGCGCGCCGTATTCGTGTAGGACCCCACGAGGTGGCCCCACATAAGAGGCACCGGCTGCCTCGGTTTCCGCACCCCACCCGCCTGCCTCGATCGCCCTTGCCTCCTTTTCCGAGACCCGCCCACCTCTGCGATCGCTTGCGCCGCCTCGAACCGCCGCCGTCCAGTGCTGCCCGCCCGCCGCGTCCATTGCGCTCGCTGCCCGCCCTGCTTTGCGCCTTCGCCGCCATTCGCCGCCACTCACGCCACAGGCTACCGCCGCCCTGGCGCCTACGCCGCCGCTGCCCGCTAGCGCCTCGCCAGCTGCGCCGCTGTTGCCGCCGGCTGCCGGCCATGTAACGCGCACACACGCGTGTCGCCTCGCTTTGCGCTGCGTGCCCACTGTTTCGTTGCGTTGCCGCGCCATTGCCGCTGTGTTGACCGTCTTGATCCGCGCGCTGACTGTCTCCTTCCGCGCAGGAAAAACACCGTTGCCGGAATCGATCGCCACCACCGTCCGGAACCCGCCGCCGTTCATTTCGCCGTTTGTCTCCGGTAAGTCTGCAGCCACCGTTAGATTTCAGATCAGCGGTTCAGATCAGCCGTTGACTGGTCAGTCCCAGGCGTTGACTAGTCAGACGCCCAGTCAGCAGACGCGTTGACCAGTCAACAGACACAGTTGACTGGGTAATTACTTTAATCGATTTAGTTGACAGATTTCGATAGAAACTTGTAAATTGCGTAGAAATTAAACCGCTGGGCCAAAGATTGCAAATAAAATATGTGTAGATTTAGTGAGTCGTGTAGAATCTTGTTGTACCTTTGGTTCAGACTTTTGCAGCAAGATTTAGTACAGTTTAATCAAATAGGTTAATGGCCTTTTTGAAGTATTTAATTCGTAGATAGCTCCAAAAATCGCGTATGATATGTCCCTGGATTCAGTGGAACAAGGGGAATCTCATCGTGAATTAAAAAGATAGGCTTACAGTAAAAACTTCTGCAGAAACTGTCTAGTGGCTTTCTGCAGTGTTTTAATTACTCCGGAAGTTTTATAATTCCTTTTTGAGTAATTCCAATTGGTACTGTTTCTAATCAGCGATGCCTATGCGGTAGAATTTTCCCAAGATTTTACAAACAGTATACTACCGGTAGTGAATTATTTGAGTTCTAGCTCTAGTTTTGAGCATTACTTTTTGCGTAATAGTTTTCCTAGCGCTAAAACTATTTTCCATGCATGCAATCAGTAGTATTATTGAATAGGATTATGTGGTGCAGCTGTAGCACCAATTCACTTGCCTTGCATACCTTCATGCATCATCTTTGTTGCATATGCTTGTGGATTGTTTGTTTATGATTGCAATTGTATCGTGTAGATTGTGACGAGTGCAACGCTTGCTCGTGTGTGGATTGTTCTTCTGACCGCTACAACCAAGGCAAGTAGATGCTACTTTGTTCATGATATCGTCCTACTATTTTCAATGCATTGTCGTGTATTTTGTAGATGCATGTGTAGGATGATACTATCGCTATGTTATGACCTACTATGTGGTAGGGCTTTCCTTGTAGATGAACCACCGTTGGTAGATGTGCTTAGCCATGCTATGTCGAACGAGGGCTGGGTTACATCATTGAGACTTGTTTCTAAAAGTATTGGTTTGTGAAAACTAAAACAACTTAATCAATGAATCTCCTGAGTGTGATGTTATTGATAATTTTGGTGGTTTCATTGCGGAAAGGCACCCAGGTATCAAGAGAGAATGATTGGCTTCTTTATTGTGTAGCTTACGTGTACAACCATGTGTCAATAGTGAAATGCGCGGTTGGTTGGACTTAGTAGGTTGTGGTAACTCAAACCCGCGTATCCAGAGATGTAGAATTTTGGTAGGTTGGACCGGTGCGCGTCGGGATTGAGGAGCTACTTCCCGAACAGTCTCTTCTTGGACTTCTCCCTATCGCCACTCAAAATGAGAGTGATGGTACGAGCTGGGCTGGCCAAGTCACATGGGTAAAGTGTACTAACCCCTGCAGGGTGTATAATCTAATCGATTAGCCGTGTCCCCGGTTATGGACAACTGAGTTGCTTGATATTGATTCCATGACATGTTTCTCGCTTATTCTAATTTCTTAATTGTTTTAATGTTGTTGGGTTAACTTAATTGTGATCTTTTCAAAGAAAATAAAAAATTGTTTATGAAAGTAGGACAAAGGTATTTGCAAATGCAAGCCAGACACAGCTCCACTTGCCAAATATGCATGTAGATGTTAGTACTATTGTCTCCTTTACTAGCTCTACTTGCCATACATTCCATGTATTGACCCTTCGGGGCTGCTACGTTTCATGTTGCAGGATATTCCGATTCTGAGTAATCGATATAGGCCACGGTACTCCACTCGGCACTTGTTCACTTGTGGGCAATTTGAAGAATGGAGGATTTACTTTATTTATGTTGCTACCTGAATAATTTGAGCTAGCTTTGGGCTAAGCTTTTATTGTAATAATGGTACTCTGGATCTTCGTTATTTATGATACACGGATATTTTGCTATGTTACTCATCTTATTCTATTGTGGGCCAATGAACCGATCCAGGGATTGGCATGTCACATAGAAGCCACGGTCTTTTCAGAACCGCGGTGTTACAGGATGGTATCAGAGCCCGTGTGTCGACTGTAGGATCGTGACCTAGGATTGGATTAGGAAGCCATAGATTTGTTAAAGCCTATATTAACTCTGTCTTTCATCTTATGCCTTTCACCCTCGTAAATTCTTACCATATGCTATTCTCACACTTTCCTCTTTTACTTGATAGATGGGAGAAGTCAGGACTGAGTATGCCACCATGGAGTCACCAAGGCCCTTTGCAAGGCAGTTAGCGCAGCTCTCGCAGTCATTGGGATTGCCACTGCCCATGTTCAAGGGAAGAAGGTTGTACACCTATGGATATGGAGAGGATGCATGGGAGATCACTACCTTCATATTCAGAGATGCCACCTTGCCAAACCCCGTGCACTTGATCTACACCAAGACATACTGCAACTGGGGACTTGGAATCAACTTGGCCATACATGAAGCCCTGTCTCGCCAGTGCCATAATGTCTGACACCTAGTGCCAGCAGATTCACCCTACCGTGACTATGGGAGGCATGATGAAGATGGGCACATTGTGGTTACCCCTGGCGACAGGAACAACATGCCGCCCCGTCGAAGGCACATAGAGGACATGGAAAGGGAGAATGGAGCTCTAGCTGAGAAGGTGAGGATGATAAAGGAGATTGCAGACTTTGCTAGCAACGGTATGGTGGTCCAAGGACAGGAGATTGACACCCTGCATGAAGCTGTGGGAGTTCTGGAGAATGCCCTGATAGCCAGAGATGCAACCATAGCTCATCTTCATGGTACAGTGCAGGAGAACACCCAGAACATACAACAGTTGCAGGGGACCGTCCAGGAAAGGGATCAAACTATTGAAGCTATGACAACCCAGATTGCCGCTCTCCAAGCACAGCTGAATCCACCCTCTGATGATGACAATGGAGATGATGGCAACAATGGGGATGATGATGACAGTGGAGACGATGATGATGATGAGGACGAGGATGATGATGATGTAGATGATGATGGTGGAGGGGATGAAGCTGTTGCAGTTGCAGCTGAGAGTGAAGAAGAAGAGGAGGATCCAGAAGAGGTGGAGTTTGAGATCTCAAGTAATGATTCAGGAGACGTGTACACTCCGCCGCCATGGTTGAACCGTGGACCGAAGCGTCAAGGCATGACAGCAAGGACCTACCGCAACCTCTTCAAGGAGTAGATAGAAGTCCACCAATTAGTCCTCGTTAGGCAAATTCATTAGGATTAGTCTCGATCGTTGTGAAGCTTAGTTCGTGTTAGTTTAAGAGTGTTTAGTTGCTTATTTGTGTACTCCAATATCCCAGGAATTATTTGTGCGAATTTTATGAAAGAGTTATGGCAAGTTTGGTTAACATCTGTGTTATTTTCGCTGCAGTTTTTCTGCTGATACAGCAGTACTGTACGATTTTTCATATTTTTCTAGTAACTGGGAAAAATCTGAAAAAAATTGGGCTGATGCGAAACTCTCTGTACTATATGTTCAAAAATCAGCTAAATTTTCTGACGAGTTTAAGTCAGGCGGAAAAATTCGCGAACGCTGCTGGACTGTTCTGGCAGATTGCTGTTTTTGTTGTTTAGTTGATCTACTGTTTAGTTAACCATTGCCAACTCTTGTAAAACTATTTCAGTAGGTACATACTGCTAGGATAACCCCTGGGATGTTGCTGGATCACTTGTTTGTTGATGTGTTGCTTGCTTGTGATTGTCTGCTATTGTTTGTTGTTGTTTGATCATATGCATGGGTAGAATCCTAATATCGTAGTTGATTCTTTCTAAACTTACCTGTGCTGAACCGCAGATGCCTCCCCGCCGCCAACCCACTGAGTTGGAGCAAATCATGGCAGCTCAGGCACAACTGACCCAAGTGATGACTCAGTTCATGGCAGCTCAGAACAACAATAATGGAAACAATCAGCCTCAGGGAGAAGCTCTCACCAGATTTCTGAGGTTAAGGCTAGCTAAGTTCTCTACTGCAACTGAACCAATGGTTGCTCTCGACTGGTTGTGTTCAGTCAACAAGGATCTGGTAACCGTTGGATGCACTGATGCTGAGAAGGTGAGGTTTGCCGCTCACCTACTGGAGGGACCGGCCGCTTCTTGGTGGGACACTTTTCAGATCACCCACCCGCTGGATATCGTGACTTGGGCAATGTTTGAGGAAGTTTTTAGGACCAACCACGTGTCTTCAGGAGTTCTGAGCCTGAAGAGGAAGGAGTTCTGCAACTTGCGCCAAACTAATCGCACCGTGGCCGAGTACATTGAGGAGTTCAACAACTTGTCCCGTTATGCACCTGAGGATGTTGACACTGATGCAAAAAGGAGGGAGAGATTCCTGGATGGCCTCAGTGATGAGATTTCAGTGCAGCTACTGGTGGTTTATTGCCCCACTTTCCAGGATCTTATGGACAAGGCCAGGATCTTGGAAGGGAAGCACAAGCAGGTGGAGAACCGCAAGAGAAAGAGCAACAATCATCACTCTGGTTCACATCACAAGTCTCGCACTTCATATGATGGATACTCCAAGCATGGAGGAAGTGACCATGGGAGCCATGACCGCCACCACCATGGAGGCGATGGACATTGTCATGACAACCATAGGAGCAGCCACCACAGCCACAAGGGAGGACACTCTCACCACTCAGGAGGACACGGTGGACATGACCGCAACCGTGATCGCAGCTTTGTGAAGAAGGATCTGAGTGAGGTGACGTGCTTCAAGTGTAAACAGAAGGGACACTATGCTGACAAATGTCCGGAGAGGAAAGGACTGAAGCCAACCAACAACAAGAAGGGCACAGTGAACCACATGAATGTGGAGGAGATTCCAGATGAGCCTGACCTTGTGATTGGTAAGTTCCCAATCAACACTCACCCAGCACTTATACTTTTCGATACTGGTGCATCGCATTCATTCATATCAAGAGCATTTGTGGATAAGTATAAGTTACCTACTGAGTCTATGAAAGGGTCTATTAGAGTGAGTTCACCCGGAGGAGATATGATAGCTAGCGTGGGATACCGCGATTTAACTGTGAGGATTGGAACACACAACTTCAGTGCACATTTGGTAGTGTTGGAATCACAGGGATTAGACGTTATTCTGGGTATGGATTGGATGTCTATGCATGAGGGACACATAGATTGTGCACAGCGAGCTGTTTCACTCAAAACCCCGGATGGTAAGAGGATTATATTCAAGTCGGCTGTACGGCCAGGATGGTGTAAGTTAAATTCTCTTAAGGGGGTTAGTATGGATACTGTGCCAGTGATTAGGGATTACCCCGACATGTTTCCGGAAGAGCTGCCAGGGATGCCACCTGACAGGGAAGTAGAGTTTCTTATTGACCTGATGCCAGGAACAGGACCAATAGCAAAGAAACCATATAAGATGGATGTTGATGAGCTGAAGGAATTGAAGAAGCAGTTGAAAGAGCAGCTGAAAAAGGGATTCATTCAGCCTAGTTCGTCGTCATGGGGTGCACCTGTTCTGTTTGTGGAGAAGAAAGACAGCAGCAAGAGATTAGTAGTGGACTATCGCTCGCTGAATGAAGTAACCATCAAGAACAAGTACCCTCTGCCGAACATAAATGATTTGTTTGATCAACTGGAAGGAGCAAAGGTGTTCAGCAAGATTGATCTGCGATCAGGCTACTTCCAATTGAAGATCCGGGAGGAGGACGTACCAAAAACCGCCTTCACCACTAGGTATGGTTTATACGAGTATACAGTTATGTCATTTGGACTAACGAATGCCCCGGCATATTTCATGACCATGATGAACAAGGTATTTATGGAGTATTTGGACAAGTTCGTGGTGGTGTTTATTGATGACATACTGATATATTCCAAGGATGATGCTGAGCATGAGAAACATCTGCGACTGATTATGGAGAAGCTGAGGGAACATCAGCTGTATGCCAAATTCAGCAAGTGTGAATTCTGGCTTAACACCGTTGGGTTTCTTGGACACGTAGTGTCAGGAGAAGGAGTCGCTGTTGATCCAAGCAAAGTGACTGCAGTGACAGAGTGGGAAGCACCCAAGAATGCGGGAGAGATTCGAAGCTTTTTGGGACTTGCTGGATATTACAGGAGGTTCATTGAAAACTTTTCCAAGATTGCTAAGCCGATGACTGAACTTCTGAAGAAAGAGAGGAAGTTTGAATGGTCAGACGTATGTGAAGCCAACTTTCAGGAACCAAGGCCGACTAGTGATCGCTACTGTTCTATGTTTACGCACCTTCAAGGATTTCCAAGTGTACTGTGATGCTTCGATGTGGACTTGGGAGTGTGCTGATGCAAGATGGGAGAGTAGTGTCATATGCCTCGCGACAACTCAAGCACCATGAGCGGAATTACCCCACACACGACTTGGAGTTAGCGTTAGTGGTTCATGCACTCAAGATGTGGAGGCATTACTTAATGGGAAAACACTGTGACGTGTACACCGACCACAAGAGCCTGAAGTACATATTTACACAGAAGGAACTGAACATGAGGCAAAGGAGATGGTTGGAGCTCATCAAGGACTATGATATGAATCTACAATACCACCCAGGAAAGGCCAATGTAGTAGCAGATGCTCTGAGTCGGAAGGTTTATGCCAATGGAATGACAATTGGTGAATTGCCTGAGGATTTGTGCAAGAAATTCAAGGACCTTAGACTGGAGGTAGTATCTGAAGGGTACTTGGCAACAATGGAAGTCCAACCAACGCTACAGGACAGAATCAAGAAGGCTCAAGTGGGAGACAAAGAGATAGACGAAGTTAAGGAAAAGATGAAGGAGGATCGAGCAAAGGAATTCCGCGAGGATGAGCAAGGAACCTTGTGGTATGGAGATCGTTTGTGCGTCCCCAACGATTCGGAGTTGAGGAAGTTGATTCTGCAGGAAGCTCATGACTCGCCATATTCCATACATCCGGGCAATACGAAGATGTATATGGACCTAAAGGACAGATTCTGGTGGAACAACATGGAGGAAGACATCGCAGAGCATATTGCCCTATGTGATGTGTGTAGCCGAGTGAAGGTGGAACACCAGAAGCCAGCAGGATTACTACAGCCATTGCCCGTGCCGGATTGGAAATGGGATAGAGTGGGAATGGATTTTATCACAGGATTGCCCAAGACCAGGTCAGGATATGACTCTATTTGGGTAGTGGTCGACCATTTGACTAAGGTAGCCCACTTTATACCGGTGAAGACGACCTATACGAGTGCAAAGTTGGCCAAGATTTACATGGACAAAATTGTGTGCCTACATGGAGTTCCCAAGAGTATCGTATCTGATAGAGGCACCCAATTTACCTCGCACTTCTGGCGCCAGCTGCACGAGTCACTTGGTACTAGACTGGAGTTTAGCACAACGTTTCACCCGCAGACTGATGGACAGACCGAGAGGGTGAATCAGATTTTGGAGGACATGCTGAGAGCTTGCGCTTTGGCTCATGGTTCTAGTTGGGATGAGAATTTGCCGTATGCGGAGTTTTCCTACAACAACAGCTATCAAACCAGCATCAAGACGTCACCGTTCGATGTGTTGTATGGGAAACGGTGCCGGACACCATTGCTATGGGATGGAGTAGGAGAACGCCAGTTGTTTGGGCCTGATTTGATCAAGGATGCTGAGGAGAAGGTCGCCTTGATTAGGGACAGGCTGAAGGTAGCACAATCAAGGCAGAAGAGCTACGCTGACGCCAAGCACAAGGAAGTGGTGTATGAGATAGGTGATAGAGCGTACCTCAGAGTGTCGCCACTTCGTGGAATCAAGAGATTTGGAATTAAGGGTAAGCTGGCACCTCGATTTATTGGACCGTATCAGGTCTTAGCACGCAAAGGAGAAGTTTCTTATCAGTTGGAGTTGCCAAAAGCTCTGTCCGCTGTTCACAATGTGTTCCACGTATCCCAGCAGAAGAAGTGCCATCCGGAGATGGTGGATACACCATTGAGAGACACTGTACCGCTAGAGGAGGTTCAGCTTGAGAATGACTTGACCTATGAGGAGAAACCGGTCAAGATTCTGGAGACAGCGGAGAGGACTACCCGTACCAAGACAATCAAGTTTTGCAAGGTGCAGTGGAGCCACCACACCGAAGAGGAAGCCACTTGGGAGCGTGAGGACGACATTCGAGAGGACTACCCACACCTATTTGCTAGCCGCGCCGAATCTCGGGGACGAGATTCATCTTAAGGGGGTTAGTCTGTCACATCCCAAATTTTAGATTTGGTTCTGCATATCATTCATATCATTGCACCATGCTTTTCCATGCAAAACCGTCGATTGAAAAGAATCGGCGAAACGCTAGTTTCTAAACCCTATTCTATTTTACTACGAGGCTCCTGCGGGAGACTTTAGTAGGACTTGCATTGTCCACCCTTGTAGTCTAGTGGTTTCACCCAACCCCTGACCCTAGATTGTTCTCCTCGATTTTACAAAACCGTAGGAGCAAGAATCGCTCGATTCAGAGCTCGTACAGAAAAGTTGCGGCCGTTTTATGAAAAGATAGAAAAACGGGCCGATTTTCGGGCCAATTTCCGAGTCCTTTTCTAACTGCGCGCCGTATTCGCGTAGGACCCCACAAGGGGGCCCCACATAAGAGGCACCCGGCTGCCTCGGTTTTCGCACCCCACCTGCCCGCCTCGATCGCCCGCCCGCCTCCTCGTTTTCCGAGACCGCCGCCACCTGCCGCGATCGCCGCCTCCTGAAGCCGCTGCCGCGCCGCCCTCGAACCGCGTGTCCGCGCCGCCGCCTCGATCGCCGACCCCGCCGCCGTCGCCTTCCCCCGCCGTCCCAGGTACGCTGCCCTGCCCCGCCGCCAGCGCGCCGCCACGCACGCGCAGGCCGCGCCGCCAGCCGCCAGCGCTTTCGCCACACGCTGCTGGCGCCTGCTTCTGCTGCCGCCTCGCCTTCCGCTGCCAGCGCCTGCGTCGCTGACTGCGTCGCGCCGCCGCTGCACCGCCGCGTGTCACACCGTTTGTCCGCGCCGTTTGTCTCCGGTAAGTCTGCAACCACCGTTAGATTTCAGATCAGCGGTTCAGATCAGCCATTGACCGGTCAGTCCTAGATGTTGACTAGTCAGACGCCCAGTTAGCGCCCAGTCAACAGACACAGTTGACTGGGTAATTACTTTAATCGATTTAGTTGACAGATTTCGGTAGAAACTTGTAAATTGCGTAGAAATTAAACCGCTGGGCCAAAAATTGGAAATAAAATATGTGTAGATTCAGTGAGTCGTGTAGAATCTTGCTATACCTTTGGTTCAGACTTTTGCAGCAAGATTTAGTACAGTTTAATCAAATAGGTTAATGGCCTTTTTGGAGTATTTAATTCGTAGAAAAAGATCCGTAGCTCCAAAAATCGCGTATGATATGTCCCTGGATTCAGTGGAACGAGGGGAATCTCATCGTGAATTAAAAAGATAGGCTTACAGTAAAAACTTCTGCAGAAACTGTCTAGTGGCTTTCTGCAGTGTTTTAATTACTCCGGGAGTTTTATAATTCCTTTTTGAGTAATTCTAATTGGTACTGTTTCTAATCAGCGATGCCTATGCGGTAGAATTTTCTCAAGATTTTACAAACAGTATACTACCGGTAGTGAATTATTTGAGTTCTAGCTCTAGTTTTGAGCATTACTTTTTGCGTAATAGTTTTCCTAGCGCTAAAACTATTTTCCATGCATGCAATCAGTAGTATTATTGAATAGGATTATGTGGTGTAGTTGTAGCACCAATTCACTTGCCTTGCATACCTTCATGCATCATCTTTGTTGCATATGCTTATGGATTGTTTGTTTATGATTGCAATTGTATCGTGTAGATTGTGACGAGTGCAACGCTTGCTCGTGTGTGGATTGTTCTTCTGACCGCTACAACCAAGACAAGTAGATGCTACTTTGTTCATGATATCGTCCTACTATTTTCAATGCATTGTCGTGTATTTTGTAGATGTATGTGTATGATGATACTATCGCTATGCTATGACCTACTATGTGGTAGGGCTTTCCTTGTAGATGAACCACCATTGGTAGATGTGCTTAGCTATGCTATGTCGAACGAGGACTGGGTTACATCATTGAGACTTGTTTCTAAAAGTATTGGTTTGTGAAAACTAAAACAACTTAATCAATGAATCTCCTGGGTGTGATGGTATTGATAATTTTGGTGGTTTCATTGCGGAAAGGCACCCAGGTATCAAGAGAGAATGATTGGCTTCTTTATTGTGTAGCTTACGTGTACAACCATGTGCCAATAATGAAATGGGCGGTTGGTTGGACTTAGTAGGTTGTGGTAACTCGAACCCGCGTATCCAGAGATGTAGAATTTTGGTAGGTTGGACCGGTGCGCGTCGGGATTGAGGAGCTACTTCCCGAACAGTCTCTTCTTGGACTTCTCCCTATCACCACTCAAAATGAGAGTGATGGTACGAGCTGGGCTGGCCAAGTCACATGGGTAAAGTGTACTAACCCTCGAGGTGTATAATCTAATCGATTAGCCGTGTCCCCGGTTATGGACAACTGAGTTGCTTGATATTGATTCCATGACATGTTTCTCGCTCATTCTAATTTCTTAATTGTTTTAATGTTGTTGGGTTAACTTAATTGGGATCTTTTCAAAGAAGATCAAAAACTGTTTATGAAAGTAGGACAAAGGTATTTGCAAATGCAAGCCAGACATAGCTCCACTTGCCAAATATGCATGTAGATGTTAGTACTATTGTCTCCTTTACTAGCTCTACTTGCCATACATTCCATGTATTGACCCTTCGGGGCTGCTACGTTTCATGTTGCAGGATATTCTGATTCTGAGTAATCGATATAGGCCACGGTACTCCACTCGGCACTTGTTCACTTGTGGGCAATTTGAAGAATGGAGGATTTACTTTATTTATGTTGCTACCTGAATAATTTGAGCTAGCTTTGGGCTAAGCTTTTATTGTAATAATGGTACTCTGGATCTTCGTTATTTATGATACACGGATATTTTGCTATGTTATTCATCTTATTCTATTGTGGGCCAATGAACCGATCCAGGGATTGGCATGTCACATAGAAGCCACGGTCTTTTCAGAACCGCGGTGTTACAACACTAGTAGAAACTATAGCAGTCATTTTTTTCAGTGGCTTGCCCTAGAAAGAACACGCCGTTGCTAATAGCCAACATAGTAGTGGCGTCTCGAATATATGGAATGCCACTACTAGAGCTTAATGGTGGCATTCAGTGTACTCCAAACACCCCAACTAAAGCGGACCCACAAGTGGAACCAGGCCAAATGTAGGGGTGGCATTTGGAATTTGCAAATGCCACCAATGCCTACGGTTCTTGTGGCGTTCGCAGGAAAGAAACGTCGATGCTATCCTATATATAGAGTCGAAAACTTCCTAGCACCGCCCCGACCCGCATCTTCTCCCCATTCACTTCTTCTCCCTCTTCCCCAACATCCCCCTCCCTCTTCCCAACCGCGTCAGCCGCCACCACACCCTGCAACTACCGCATCGGCCATCGCCGCCGGCCTCCACCGCATCGGCCGCCGCCATCCCCAACTCCACCGCATCTGCTCCTCCACCTGCCTCCTCTTCCCTGTCGCCGGATCATCCCCATCTCCCTCTCACCGCCTCAATCGCATCCGCTCCTCTACCCGCCACCTCTTCCCAGTCGCCGACTCGTCCCCATCTCCCTGTCTCCGCCTCGTCCCCGTCTCCCCCGCTGCCTCATCCCCATAACTGTGACCTCCCGCGTCCACCGCCCCTCGCAACCGCCTCGAGCCACCGTCGGTGAGCCCCTCTCCCCCTTTTTTATTTGTTTTAGAGTAGATGATTTTAGATGGTTTAGTTTAGATGATTTTACATGGTTTAGTGTAGATGATTTAGTATATATTTAGTATATAGTAGCAGATGTACATGATTTTAGGGGTAGAAAATTAAGTAGGGGTACAAAACCTAGATGATTCTTGTGTAATGTAGAAAATAGGTGATTTTAGGGCCTACTTTTAGGTTGATTTTGGTTTTGTACTTCCATATGCCGATGATTACAATGTGAGGATGCAATGCCGGGGGTGGTGTGAGTGAGCCTTGTGATATGCACAAATAAATAATTTTTGCATCCTAGTTGGCTCACTTACGCCATCCCTGTAATTATTTGCATCCAATGCAAATATAAAGCCCTACTTTTAGGTTGATTTTGGTTTTGTACTTTCATATGGCCGATGATTACAATTTTAGGATGCAATATCGGGGTGGTGTCAGTGAGCCTTTTGATATGCACAAAAAATAATTTGTGCATCCTACTTGGCTCACTCACTCCATCACTAAAATTATTTTGCATCCATTGAAAATATGAGGCCCTTTTTGATCTTATCGATACTTGTGATTAATTAACGAGTGCTTTATATTAGATATGGAGATGTGTGAGACATACATGTATAAAATAACTGCATTTTCCTTGTAGAGGACATTGCGTTGTGTCAAGTTTGTTTCACAGACTATAGCAACGATACTAAGTCAGGCTCGCTATTTAGTGTCTATCTCGTAGAGGGTCGATTTGAGCGCTCATTGGTATGTATAATTTTTTATATTTAAATTCATTGAATTTTCTGTCCATACTATTATCATTTATTTACTTTGTTTTTTCATGTTTAGACTATCCCATGCAATTTAAGGAGGGGCTTCAATGGAATAACATGGCAAAGCGTGGAATTTGAAGCTCTTGGGCGGACATATGTTGTTGACATGCACAAAGAGCGAGCAATCACTTGCCTTGCAGGTTATTCATGGAGAAGGCTCATTGCTGAAAACCGAATCGCCTCTAGTGTGTACCTGTTTTCTACAATGGGAGCTCCTTCTCCAAGAATCACTGTTGCATATATGAACGACGAGGAGGATGAGAGCGATGAGGATGAGGGCGACGACGAGGATGAGGGCGATGAGGAGGAGTACGAGGATGAGAGAAATGAGGAGCAAGCATGACCATTGGATTATAACTTTGTCGGTAAGAGATGCAAGCTTACTGATACGTCGGAAACGTATCTATAATTTTTGATGTTCCATGCTTGTTTAGTATCTACTTTGCTTTGCTTTGTCCACACTTTGAGATGCTTTTTATAAGTTTTCAGGAAGTAACCTATTAACAAGTTGCCACAGTGCTAGTTGCCTGTTTTCTTCTGTTTTTGGTTCTAGAAAGGAAAAAACAATATTCTCGGAATTGGATGGGACAAAAGACAAAGTCAATATTTTACCGTGGGCAACACGAAGCCAAAATACAAGACAGAGGAGGCTCACCAGGGGCCACACCCCTGGCCGCGTGGGCAGGCCCACCCTACGCCTGGGGGGTGCAACCGCCCTAGTGGCCCCCTGCCTCGCTTCTTCGCCTACAAAGTCCCCTCGATGCGAAAACCCTAGGCACCCGATCAAAACTCCACGAAACCGTTTGTAGCCACCGCCACCATCGTCCCTAGATCGGAGGGGATCTGAAGCTCTTTCCGTCGCCCTGCCGGAGGGGAGATCATCCCGAAGGCCTTCTTCTTCATCATGCCAGCCTACAATATGAAGCGTGAGTAGTTCCACCTTGGACTACGGGTCCATGTAGTAGCTAGATGGTTGTATCTCCTCCTTGTGCTTTCATGTATAGATCTTGTGAGATCCATCATGATCAAGATCTAATCTATTTATAATCATGCATGTTATGCTTGCGGGGATCCGATGGATATTGAGATTACTATGTCAGATTGATTAATGGTTTTGTCTATTTGATTCTATCATGTCTGTGTTGTTTGTGATCTTGCATGCTCTCTATTTCTAGTAGATATCTTGGCCAAGTAGATGCTAGTGACTCCAAGAGGAGTATTTATGCTCGATAGTGGGTTCATGCCTCTATTTAATCTGGGGAAGTGACAAAAATCTCTAAGGTTGTACATGTGTTGTTGCTACTAGGGAGAAAACAATGGTCTCTTGTTCATGGAACAAGTGGATTGTTTACCTTACACACTTTGCTTAAAGCAGTTATCCGTTGCTTGCAACTTAATACTGGAGGGGGTTCGGATGATAACCTGAAGGTGGATTACTAGTCATAGATGTAGTTGGATAGAGATCTATGTATCTTGTTGTATTTCCCAATCAAATCTCATAGGATCATGAATGTCTAGTATTGCATTGTTATGCCTTGCTCTGTCCTGTCAATTGCCCCGCTATAATTTGTTTACCCAGCATGCCATGTTGTTTATCTTAAGGAGAACACCTCTAGTGAACTATGGACCCCTGTCCAATATTTACCATTGATACTTCTTCCACTGTTCCTGTTTAATTTCTGCAAACCACCATTACCTTCTACACCATATAGTTAATCTTTTGTTTTCAGCAAACCGGCGAGATTGACAACCTCACTGTTCGTTGGGGCAAAGTCTTGAGTTTGTGTTGTGCAGGTTTCCAAGTTGTTAACAACACCTTTGGGTCGTTTCCTTCCTACTACTGATTCGATAACCTTGTTTTATTTCTAAGGGAAGACTTGCTGCTGTGCTCACCATACCTTCCTCTTGGGGTCTCCCAACGAAGCTCTACATTGATTTGAGCTCATCAAGCTATTTTCTGGCGCCGTTGCCGGGGAGGATAAGGACGACTTCACAAGGGGAGTCCTTCACAACCTTTCTCTTTACTTTGTTTTTGTTTTTCTTAGTTTCTTTTGCTTGGTTTTGTTTGCCTATTTTTATCAAAAACTCCAAAAAATTAGTTTCGTTTGGTTTGCTTTCTCTTATCAAAAACACAAAAAAAGTAGTTCCTACTCTAGTTGCTGCTACTGTTGGTTTGCTCCACCTTTGCAAAAATGAACTCTGCCGAGAATACGAAGTTGTGTGACTTCACTAGCACAAACAAAAATGATTTCCTAAGTACACCTATTGCTCCACCTGCTCATGATGCTACTTTTTATGAAATTAAGCCTGCTTTGTTGAATCTTGTGATGAAAGAGCAATTTTCTGGTGCTAGTTCTGATGATGCTGCTGCCCACCTCAATAACTTTGTTGAACTTTGTGAGATGCAAAAATATAAGGATGTAGATGGAGATATTATTAAGCTCAAGTTGTTTCCTTTCTCCTTGAGAGGAAAAGCTAAAGAATGGTTGCTATCCTTGCCTAGAAATAGTATTGATTCTTGGATTAAGTACAAAGATGCTTTTATTGGAAAATACTATCCTCCTGCTAAGATTATATCTATGAGAAGTGAAATCATGAAATTTAAACAACTTGATAATGAACATGTTGCTCAAGCTTGGGAAAGAATGAAATCTTTGGTAAAGAATTGTCCCACTCATGGACTTACTGCTTGGATGATTATCTAGACTTTTTATGCATGTTTAAACTTCTCCTAAAGAAACCTGTTGGATTCAGCTGCTGGAGGTACCTTTATGACCATTACCTTCAGTGCTGCAACAAATATCCTTGATAATATGATGGTCAACTATTCTGAATGGCACACTGAGAGAGCTCCACATGGTAAGAAGATAAATTCTGTTGAAGAAACCTCCTCTTTGAGTGATAAGATTGATGTTATCATGGCTATGCTTGTTAATGGAAAAGCTCATATAGATCCAAATAATGTTCCCTTAGCCTCTTTGGTTGCTCAACAAGAGCAAGTTGATGTGAACTTCATTAGAAACAACAATTTCAACAACAATGCCTATAGGAATAATTTTGGTAGTAACAACAATTATAGGCCTTATCCTCCTAATAAAGGCAATACCTATGGAAACTCCTACAACAATACTAGAAGTTCTCCCTCTGAACTTGAAGTCATGCTTAAAGACTTTATTAGTAAACAAACCACTTTCAACAAAACTATGGAGGAAAAGCTTTTGAATGTTGAGAAAAATATTTTATCTTTGTCTGAAGCACAGTCCTCTTTGATTAATAAAATGGCTGCTAAACCTGAAACTTTTGAAAGTACCTTTTCTTCTACTCATGCCATACAAGTTACTATTGATGAAAATGTTAGACTGTTAGCCCAACTAAAGGCTAAGTGGGAAAGAGAAGCTGAAATTGCTAGAAACAATAGTGTGTGCACTATTACCACCACCAATATGGATGCCACCAAACCACAAGAAGTCCCTATTCTTCCTACCACAATGACTAAACCTAATGAGTCTACTGCTAGTGATATGAATGTAGCTTTCACCAAACACATTACAGATGCTCTCATTAAAATTTAGGAAGAAAAGTTGAAACACAAAGCCTCTATTCCTAGGAAAGTAGAAGATAGTTGGGAACCCATCATTAATATTCAAGTGAATGACTTTGATCTCAAAGCTTCATGTGGCCTTGGTTCTAGTGTCTCTATTATGCCTAGAAAGATTTATAAAATGCTTGATTTGCCACCTTTGGAAGATTGATATTTGGATGTCCCACTTGATGATAATGCTAAAAAGAAACTCATGGGGAGTGTTAATGATGTTCTTATGGTTAACAATTCTTATGTCCCTACTGATTTCTATGTTTTGGATGTTGAATACAATGCTTCTTGTCCTATTACTTTGGGAACCTTTTCTTAGAACTGTTGGTGCCATCATTGATATGAAAGAAGGAACCATTAAATATTAATTTCCATTCAAGAAAGGTATTGAACACTTCCCTATGAGGAGAGAGAATTTTCTTTTTTCTCCTCCTTTGAAATCAAGGTTTTATTTTAATGCTTCTTCATTTGAAAATACTTGATTCTTGCTTCTTGTGCCTAACTTAAAGGCGTTAAAGAAAAGTACTTCTTGGGAGATAACCAATAGTTTTCTTGAGTCTTGGAAGTTATTACTTCAGTAATGACCTCTCCTTATCCTTTTTATTTGCTTTTTGTGCCAAGAATAACCTCTAATGAGAGGGAAGTAAGATTTGGGGAGTTTCTGTTTTGAAACAGATTTTTGTGCTCCACTGTAAAAATTCATGTAAAATATCTGTAAGTCTTATTGAGCTGTAATTTTCTTAATAAATCCCCCAGGTTGTTATCTAAATTTCATTAGCTCAACACTTTTTGATTTAAGCAACAGAAAGTCTTATAAAAAATCGGTTTCTACCTGCTGGTCTGTTTTGACAGATTTCTGCCACTATTTGCATTTTCTTCTTATTGATTCCTTTTTGGGAAATTGAGCTTTTTGAGGGAATTTCTACAGTATATTGTGTCTTTAGTGAAAGTTTTTCTGTTCTAAAACTAAACCCAAAGGTCTATTATATTTTGAATACACTAATGTTGCTAATGAAGATTGTGTGAAGTTTTGTATGAAGGAAAATTTGTGGGTGTAGAGAAAGAATGATGTAATGAGATGAAGAATGGACAAAAGATCAAGCTTGGGGATGCTAACCCGTGTAACCCAAAGAAATATTCAAGAGGTACAAGCGTCAAAGCTTGGGGATGCCCAAGGCATCCCCTACTTCATCAATAAAAATCTCAGGTCTTTCTAGACAATTCGTTTTTATTGTTTCATGCACAAGTTGTGTTGTTCTTGGAGCGTCTTAGTTTTTGTTTTTGGTTTTTGTTTGCTTAGTTTTCTTGAATAAAGTAGTTTGGACCCCCTTTCTTGTTGTGTTGTTGTAAATACGTTGATTGGTGTTGGAAAGGAGTAGAAAGTTCTTGCTTGAATAGTACAAGAGGGACTTGCTTTGACTGTGACTTAGACTTTATTATGTCATGCTAGATATTGTTTTGACCTTATGCCTAGTGATTATTGCTGTAGCATGACTTGTTCCAAATAATTTGGATTGCTTAATGTTCCTTGAAGGAATCATGCGTTGTTTTAGCATACAAAAGCATAGTATTGTGGTATTCTCCTTTGATGCTTTGTTTGGGTTGACTTGGCACATACTCACACCATGTTATGACTATGAACTAGTCACCATAGCCTCTATGATCATTTAGTTTTTGACTTGTAGTACCACTTTATGCTTTGGTTAGTAATGTTTTGTCGCTCTGCATGATTATGGCTATTATTGCTCTCTTAGTTGGTCGCTCCCAGTCTTTTGCTAGCCTCCACTTGTATGAGTAAGCTCTACTCATGCATCCAACTCCCAAGAAACCAAGTTATTCCAAAGTGCCGACTATTAATTCCTATCCATGGTGTGTTACAGCATTCCAAGTATATTTTTGTTTTATCTATCTTCCAATTAAACAGTTATTTTGTTATGTGAAAACTTAGTGATTAAAGCTCTCACAAACTTGATGGAACACTTTTTTTCTTGACCCTAAATAAACTTGAACCATTGTGTCCTCTATCTTTTATATGCTTGCACTTATACGTTGGAATTAGCAGAATCATGCTGTCATGGGGAATGCTTTCAACATTGCACTTGTACATTGTAAACAGTTGATATCATGCTCTTTTGTTTATGGATGTCATCAGTGTGAAATAAAAGGGGAGCTTATAAGTCCATGGAGTTATGTATGTGTGTTAGAGAAACGCCTGGGCCGCTAGCCTAAGCTATGCCTAATCATGGTGGAAACTTGCAGCATCACCATAGTGAGCAATCTATGAAGCTTTCTTCTTATAAAAAAAGAGAGACATATTGAAAAGAGGAAAGAGAAAAAAAGGACCATTTTCCCATGGTAAATAAGAAGATTGCTGAGATGCTCATTGTCTGCTTGCCTTGTCATTTTTATTATGGGATAGCTCTTGTATCATGTGCAAGGCGTACCCCATTGGCGTTTCTCTATGATACACATGTACTTACTATGAAAAGAACTTACTGGTGACTAAAGTTGAGTAGCATGAGGAGCGACCCTCATATTCAAGGTACATGAGATTGCCAACTTGTACTTTGTCAAGCATATACTCCATTGTTCACTTTAACCTTAATCACTTCAAGATGCTTATGATAGGGGCAATGAGAGCTGAAGCTAACAAGTACCATAATTTTTGGAAGCTCTTTATGAGACTTGAAATCCCTGCTTCCCTTTATGAAGGGCCTTTCTTCCACTATTATATTGAGTCTCCACCTTCTATCCTTAGGCACCAATTAAGAGAGCATAGTTGCCATTCTTAGTTCTATGTGATTGTCCCAAAACTTATTGATTGATTCATATTGTTGATATTTCTTGCTCTTGAACTATTTGTATCTAGTCACTCTTATGAACTTTGAAGGTCTCCTATGCATTTATTTGCTACTCTATGAGGGACAAGCTGAATGCCACTATGCTATGTTTTCTATATGTGAAACAAACAAACGTCTTTTAATGCATTGTTATTCATGATATTTGTTTGTAACCTTTCATGTTGCATGCATAGTTACTTTGTCTTATTGTTAGAACTTCTTTTTTCATTCTCATGTTTAGAGTTCTTTGATCCCAGCTTTCAATGCTCTCAAATGGTTTGATCTTGATTTTGATGGTGCATGTCACCTCAAAACTTATTATTTTTATCACTTATCTACTCAAGGACGAGCATGAGTTAAGCTTGGGGATGCTTGATACGTCATAAACATATCTATAATTTTTGATGTTCCATGCTTGTTTAGTATCTACTCTGCTTTGCTTTGTCTACACTTTGAGGTATTTTTATATGTTTTCTGGACTAACCTATTAACAACATGCCACAGTGCCAGTTGCCTATTTTCTTCTGTTTTGGGTTCCATAAAAGGCAGAAAATCAATATTCTCGGAATTGGACGAGACAAAAGCCAAAGTCAATATTTTACCATGGGGAACACGGAGCTAGAATACAAGACGGAGGGGAGCCACTAGGGGGCCACACCCCTGGACGCGCGACCAGGCTGGACACGCGCCTAGGGGGGGTGCATCCACCCTGGGTGCCCCTGCCTCGCCTCTTCGCCTATAAGAAGCCCCCGATACCAAAACCCTAAGTACCCGATCAATCTTCCATGAAATAGTCTGTAGCCTCTGCCACCATCGTCCCTAGATCCAGGGGATCTAAAGTTCTTCCCGGCATCCTGCCGAAGGGGAGATCATCTCGGAGGCCTTCTTCATCATCATGCCAGTCTACGGTATGAAGCGTGAGTACTTCCACCTTGGACTACGGGTCCATGTAGTAGCTAGATGGTTGTTTCTCCACCTTTGTGCTACCATGTTTAGATCTTGTGAGCTCCGTTCATGATCAAGATCATCTATTTGTAATCATGAATGTTGTGTTTGCGGGCATCCGATGGATATTGAGATTACTATGCCAAATTGATTAGTGGTTCTATCTTATTGATTCTATCATGTCTATGTTGTTTGTGATCTTGCATGCTCTCTGTTTCTAGTAGCTATCTTGGCCAAGTAGATGCTAGTGACTCCAAGAGGGAGTATTTATGCTCGATAGTGGGTTCATGCCTCTATTTAATCTGGGGAAGTGATAGAAATCTCTAAGGTTATAGATGTGTTGTTGCTACTAGGGAGAAAACAACGTTCTGTTGTTCATGGAACAAGTAGATTGTTTACCTTACACACTTTGCTTAAAGCAGTTAACCGTTGCTTGCAACTTAATACTGGAGGGGGTTCGGATGATAACCTGAAGGTGGATTACTAGTCATAGATGTAGTTGGATGGAGATCTATGTATCTTGTTGTATTTCCCAATCAAATCTCATAGGATCATGAATGTCTAGTATTGCATTGTTATGCCTTGCTCTGTCCTGTCAATTGCCCCGCTATAATTTGTTTACCCAACATGCCATGTTGTTTATCTTAAGGAGAACACCCCTAGGGAACTATGGACCCCTGTCCAATCTTTACCATTGATACTTCTTCCACTGTTCCTGTTTACTTTCTACAAACCACCATTACCTTCCACACCATACAGTTAATCCTTTTCTTTCAGCAAACCGGTGAGATTGACAACATCACTGTTCGTTGGGGCAAAGTCTTTAGTTTGTGTGTGTAGGTTTCCAAGTTGCTAATAACACCTTTGGGTAGTTTCCTTCCTCCTACTGGTTCGATAACCTTGGTTTATTTCTGAGGGAAGACTTGCTGCTGTGCTCATTATACCTTCCTCTTGCGGTCTCCCAACGAAGCTCTACATTGATCTGAGCGCATCAAGTGGCTTGGCTGGAATAGGCGTTGGAGAAACAGGTTTCTTAGGCGCCATTTCGTACAATATAGTGAGTGATGGCCATATCATCTTCAACATCTAGGAGTGGAAGAACTTTGTTAAAGCTCATGATTATCTACAAGTTGGGCAAGCCATTCTCCTCACCGACAAGACCACTTCACGCCGTAATATTCAGATAATGTTCGTCATTTGACATCATCTTTCGTGGTGACTAGCTAGTTCCTTATGATGGTTTGTTAGTGTAGATGCAACTTGTGATATTTTGAACCACTTGTGATGTTTTGAACCGCTTGATAATAATTTGTGGTGAACCAAATCGTTATTTTCCTGCTTATGTGAGTATGCATTTCGTGATGTTATATGCTGTTATATTGCTCCATTTCTATGAATATATCTTGCTTTGCGATGAATATTCAATTGGATGCACCAGATATTTATTTAATTTTCGAAAACTAACATGTGGCGTTCAAAATAAAATGAACTCCACAAATAGAATCTCTAATGGTGGCACTTATAGGAAACACCACTATTAGGATATGTAATAGTGTCGCTTATAATACGTACCACCACTAGAAGTCCTACTAGTGGCGTTTGTTAAAGACGCCACCACTAGTACTACTAGTGGCACGAGGTTAGTGGCGTGTAGTTTAAATGCCATAAACCTCCTTTTCCGAACGCCGCAAATAGGCCATTTCCTACTAGTGAGATGCACATGGTGAGGCCAGATGGATATTTGTATTGCTTTAAACTTCTCAAAAAAAGGAGAAGAAAATGATATGGGGTGAGCAATGGGAAATTTTATTATACTACTATATCTGCTCCTATGATCAGATTGTTGTGTATTTGGATGGTGACCAAGAATTCTTCAATGCTATGTATATAAAAAACTTGGTAGTAAGCAAAAAACTTTATGAAAATCCAGGTTAGTTCAAATATACTCTCTATGTACAATTTATTGTGTTGTCTGTATGTTGAGATATATTATACTAACTCTGAATATATGGTACAGATGAGGAAATCAATGTGAAACTATATCCACTTGCCATACATGGTAACTAAATAAAACAATCATCATCTGATAAGTATTTTGTTTGAAGAATATGGTTTCTTTAGAACTACAAGTTAGCACTGTAATTTTTATTAAATGAGAAAGTGACAGACTAATGTTGTATTTGCAGGACGTGATGAAATACTTAATTTGGTGATAAAATGCCCATCAATGCCACTCTCATCCATCAAGAAAGTTGGTGTCGTTGCTTTTTTCTAGAGACAACTATACTCGCACAAGCCCAATTATCGTCCATATGTTGACAGAGAAAAAAATTGGGCGTAAAAGACTTGTAAGTTGTTATAAAAAGAAATTCAGTTTTACTTCACATATTTTTTATATATGAGACACTAGCTAACATAATGTTCATTACATTGTAGAATCTAAACAGTGGTTTTATGAGACAGTGTGACCTCCCCTCGTCAGGAAAAGTTTGGTTGCGCGGCGGCGTAGTTGTGCTTGTGTTCTCCAATTGGTATCAAGATAAAGAAGCCATATTAATCATGGAGAACGCTACCTGGCATGATTTTGTTTACCACGGGGGTTACAAAGTCAGTGAGGTAGTCATGTTCTGCATCACAAAGTCTGAGCAAGAAAGTATGTTCAATATCTGCTTCTCAAGAGTTTGACATTCGACTTGCTTCCTCATATGTAAAGATCAAGATATGTAAAGAATTCAGTCCTAGTTAGCTACTATGTCCTTTATTTTGGCACTTCACTGATATAACTGCAAGCAGTGGAAAATATACTTCATTAAGTTTTCTTTAGTTCAATTATGTGCTCTTTGTAATGGGTTTCAATAGTAATTTGATGAAATGAAGCACCTGTGCAAAAGCCACCGGAGTCTCCGAGTTTTATATTGGAAACTCTAGGCAGGAAAACAAAAACACGGACTAGACCAAGAAATTCGGACGGTCGGGTCTAGGGATGGGAGATTATATTTTTAACTGTCTCCTCACACATGGAGTAGGTTCGTCATAGAAAACGACTCCAACCTTGCCAGGACGTCTGTAGAAATGCGGACACCCCAGCCTACCAGAGCGGTTCATATGAGTGACCGTATCCCAGGCCGCCGGTGGTTCATTATTTAAAACATCCGCGTAAATCATATTAACAGAGGTGGACCTTTATATGAACTTCCTGGTGTATACTTCCAGAGACGGTTTGGCCAACCGCTTCGGAAAAAAGCTGATTTATCAGCAACTGTCGCTGAGAGTAGGAAGCCAAAACCGCAGCCTTCCCATGGTAGAGAACCGTCGCCGGAATCTGATTCTATTATAGTGTCTCACACCTCCTCCTGAAGGATCTCTTTCCCCCTCTAGTAAATTCCCATGGCTTCGGATTAGCGAAGTACATGTTCTTAGTGTGAGTAGTCGGAAGGTAGAACACGACGAGGTTATTGAACCTTCTCTTCATGGAATGGGGAGTTGCGTAACACTGGAAGTTGTTCAGAAGTTGACTTCACCAAATGAAAAGAGAACTAATGATAAAGATCATGAAACTCCAAAAGAGGACACTACCGAACCTCGTAGGTCAAGCAGCACACGTGCAACTCCTGAACTGTACGAAAATGTTGTCATGAATTTCATGGTAGATGGAAATGATGACCATGCGACATATGAAGAAGAGATGATGAGCCCAAATTCCAACAAATGGCTAGAATCCTTGCAATCCGAGATGGAATCCATGTACGAAAACTAGTTTTGGATCTTGGTGGACTTACCTCATGACCGCAAGGCCGTTGACAACAATTAGATTTTCAAGAAGAAAACTGACGTTGATGGTAATGTAACCATCTATAAAGCTCAACTTGTCACAAAGGGGTTTTAACAAATTCAAGGAGTTTACTATGATGATACTTTCTCTCCCGTAGCGATACTAAAGTCAGTTAGGATTATGTTAGAAATTGCTATGTTTTTCGATTATGAAATTTGGCAGATGGATGTCAAAGCCGCGTTCCTTAATGGTAACATTGAGAAATATTTGTATATGGTACAACCAAAGGGTTTTGTCGATCCTAAGGATGCTGACAAGGTATGCAAACTTCAGTGATCCATCTATGGAGTAAAGTAAGCATCCTGGAGTTGGAATCTCCACTTGATGAGGTGATCAAAGGGTTGGATTTGTCCAAACTTGCGGAGAAGCTTGTATTTACAAGAAAATGAGTGAGAGCTCTATGGCATTTATAATATTATATATGGATGACATATTATTGACTGAAAATGACATAGATCTTTTAAATAGTGTTAAAAGTTATCTGAACAACAATTTTTCGATGAAGGACCATGGTGAAGCATCATATATATTAGGCATCAAAATCTATAGAAATAGACCAAGACGCTTAATTGGGCTATCACAAAGTACATACCTTGACAAGATTTTAAAGAAGTTTAAAATGGATGGAAGTAAAAAAGGGATCTTACTTATGTTGGAAGACAAGACATTGAGTAAGAATCAAAGTCCAGCTACGATAGAAGATAGAGAGGTAATGGATAAGATTGCATATGCGTTAGCCATATGATCTATCATGTATGCCATGTTGTGTATAAGACCGGATGTGGCACACACTTTAGTTTGACTAGAAGGTACCAATCTGATCCAAGTTTGGAACACTGAATAGCGATCAAGAATATATTTAAGTACTTAAGAAGATGCAAGGACATGTTTCTCGTGTACGAAGCTGAAGAATATCTCGTCGCAAAGTGGTGCGTTGATGCTAGCTTCGACACCTACCTGTATGACTCTAAGTCACATTTCGGATACATTTTTCTCATGAATGGAGCAATAGTTAGTTGGAGGAGTTCCAAGTAACTCATGCTGGTGGGATCAACAACGGAGGTGGAATATGTTGCTGCTTCGGAAGTGGCGCATGAAGAGGTTTGGATGAAGGAGTTTATAGATGAATTAGGTGTGGTTCCTAGTGCATTGGACCCGATGGTCATATATTATGGCAACAATGGAGCCATAGCCAATGCCAAAGAAACAATGTCTCACAAGGATTCCAAGCATATCGAGCGCCGGTTTCACTCCATCCACGAGCATGTCAAGGATGGAATATAAAGATTTGTAAAGTGCATACGGATCTGAATATAGCAGACCCATTGATTAAAACTCTCCTTAGGGAAAAATGTGATAAATACCAGAACTCCATGGATGTTAGATTTATCACTATGTAATCTAGATTATTGACTCTAGTACAAGTGGGAGAACAAAGGGAATATGCCCAAGAGGCAATAATAAAGTGGTTATTATCTTATTCCATGTTTATGATAAATGTTTATTTTTCATACTATAATTGTGTCAATTGGAAACGTTAATACATTTGTGTTTAATAAACAAATAAGAATTCCTAGTTATGCCTCTCTATTAAACTAGCTCGTTGATTAACAGATGATCAAAGGTTTCCTAATCATAAACTTTGGATGTTGTTAATAACGAGGTCACAACATTGGTGGAATGATGTTATGAACACTCACCCTAAGTATAGTAATACGACCAAAGTCATTATGTTTATGAAGTAACCCTAATCCTTACACCATGAGATCATGTTAATCATTAACACCTGAAGAGTACTTTGATAACATCAAACATAATGCCATAGCAGGGTGACTATCAAGGTGGATTCGGGTACTCCAAAAGTGTTATGTAGAGAATCACGGATCAAGAGTGGGATTTGTCCATCCCGATGAAGCAAAGATATACTCGGGCCCTCTCGATGATATCATATTGATATAGCTTGCAACCAGGTGGTTTGATCACAACAAATAATATATCATGGGAACGAGAAAAGTGTACTTATCAGTAATAAGATCAAACTAGATATTGGGATACCGATGACTGAATCTCGGACATGTAATATGTCGGGGGGATAACCCCCGGGTGCGGAAATCTAGGCACAAGTAGGCCGGCTCTAGAAGGAACAGGCCGCCTGGCCCTCAAGAAGGACAACTCCAGCTGGTTGGCTAATACCGCCTGGCTGGGCTTAAAACTTTCTCGGCTGGCCCGTCTAGCCGGTAGCCAGAGGAACCGGCCGGGTGGCCACCTCGACCCGGCTCACCTCGGATTTGATGGAGAGCACGAAGGGGGTGATGCTCCTTGCGAGGTACGCCTCTGGCCCCCCTTCGTCACCAGGCAAGCCGGCATACCGTCACAGCCAGCGCTACCCGACAAAGATAAAGCAAAGTGGTCGGTTGACTGCCGAAAGCAGTCCGGGTGACCGTTAAAGCAAGGGGTGACACCCCAAAGGAAGCCCGGGTGACTGCTAAAGAAGAGGATGACGATAAAATAAGGGAGGACTGGGTCCTGGCCCACCGGCTAGGCCCTACAGCCGGCCCTGCCCTACAAACCCGTATCCAAACAGTAAACCCTAGAGCCCAAATTGTAATCTGCCCCCAGACCAGTATATAAGGGAGGGCAGAGCTAGGGTTCTAGGTAAGCAAAGATAGAGGGATAGAAGTGTTAGCCTCTAGTTTCCATCTTCCTCTAGCTCTCGATACTAGCTAAGGAAACAGCTCCAAGAGCATCTGTATTAGGCATTCGTCCCTTCATATAGATCATCTTGCAGGAGTAGGGGTGTTACCTCGCCAAGAGGGCCCCGAACCTGG
Source organism: Avena insularis (assembly GCA_023614405.1). Lineage (NCBI taxonomy): Eukaryota > Viridiplantae > Streptophyta > Magnoliopsida > Poales > Poaceae > Avena > Avena insularis. The sequence continues at coordinate 28,705,899 of CM042691.1, forward strand.
GTACGTCACTGTGGTTGCAGTTTACCGTGCCCAACCCGTTGCGTGAGACACCGATTGCATCCGAGTGTCCCTCTTTAGCCATCCCCGATGGCACTGCCGTGTTCCACACCACGACAGTTGGCGTCCACCGTGGGGCACAGCGCTTCGGCTGGGATCATCTTCTGCACAGTACTTCCGCTCGTCGCCGGTGAACACGTGGCCTCCGGCCTCGTTCTCACGTTCGGCACTTTCGACTGCGTCGTTGACAACATCGCGTGCTTTGCCGGGAACACCTTCCCCGCCAACGGCTCCATCATGCACTTCGGGGACATCCTCGTCTATGTCGCCACCATCGCTGAGGTCTTCCCCAGCGCGGTCACCTCCATCCTCAACGTTCCTCTCAGCCGCCTCGCCTACGGCCCGGCCGAGGCGAGCGGTTGCGTCGTAGTTATGGTGTTAAACGCCCGTGAAAAACACCGCCCGCCTCAGGAGCGCCGAGAGGAAGGAGAGAGCTCCGTGCCCGAGCAAGAGCAAGATCCGCTCACTGCCTCAATCCAGCACCTACGCGCTCCAGTCATCGTCGAAGCAGACTAGGCAGCTGTCGCGGCCACGCTCGAGGCTACGCGCCAGAAGCTCCTGGAGGAAGCCACCAAGGCTGCTGCTTACCAGTGCCAACTAAATGCCACCGTGCATGAATACAACACTGCCCACAGCTTCGTCAGGAAGATCCAGCATCAGGGGCGTGACCTCGCGTCGGAACTGGACCGCGCCGCCGATTCACATACAGGCGTGGTGTAGCCCATTTATAGCACCCCTGCCAAGAACATGAGAGCGGCCGAAGCGGCGGTCGTGGAGCTGAAACACCTCGAGGGAGAAGAGCTTTGTCGCCAGCAGGAGCGCGTCTAGCTCCTCATCGCCACCGCTAATAAGCAGCAGGCCGAGGGTACTCCCAGCCAGATGGGTAACTCCCGAGACATCGTCGTCCGCAAAGGCACGAACCAGATGGCGCACGGGGGAAGCAAGCACCAGCAGGCGTCCTCCCAGGAGGAGTTGGGAAGAACTGAGACGCCGCTGCTTATAGCGTGAGCTGCGCCTCGGCAGCGGGAGCTTCCCAAGGAAAGAAGGCGCGCGCTCCGGATGAAGGAGCAGATGCAAACAAGGACCCGCCCACGTCGCGTCTGAAGGGACGACTCGACCCCCGAGAACCAGCTGACGCGTGCAAGCATATCGACCTCTTGGTGTAGTCGCGCATGCTGGAGGAGGAAAGTCCGGCAGGCTCAAAGTGTTTCGATCCACGCATCCGGAACGAGCCATTTCCAAAGGGTTTTTCGCTTCCAAGGGACACGCCAAAATATAACGGCACGGTCAAGCCCGACGATTGGTTGGTGGATTACACCACCGTTGTGGGAATCTCCAACGGAAACCTCCGCCTGGCCATCCGCTACGTTCCCCTCATCCTCGTCGATTCAACAAGAACATGGCTCCACAGCCTCCCCAACAATAGCATCAACGCCTGGCTGGACTTCGAAGAAGTGTTCATTAGTAACTTCACCAGAACATACAAGTGGCTGGGTCAACCTCGTGAGCTTGCCCTCTGCATGCAAGGCAGAGACGAGTCCGACCGCGCCTACCTCACCCGATGGACTAGCATGCATAACTCGTGTGAAGGGGTGCGTGAGCACCAGGCACTCGACTTCTTCACCAACGGCTGCCGAGACGGCACCATGCTGAAGCATAAGCTCAGCCGAGCAGACCCACAAACCATGGCCCAGGTCATGGCCATCGCAGACAAATACGCCACCGCCAACGCGGATATGAAGAAGCCCATCGTGGTGGACTACCAAGGCCAAATTGTAACAGACGAGCAGGCGGAGCGCCGCCAGCCGGGCGACCATCACCCCAGGCGGCACGGCCACGGCAACCTCCATGGCAAGAGGAAAGACGACCAACCGGACAGCTGGTACGGTGCCAAGCAAGTAGCTGCTGTGCACAAGGACCCGGCTGCAGGCGGCAGCCGGAGGCAGAGACCAGATGACAGGCCGCCATAGCCCAAGTACACCATGGAGTCCATGCTCTATGGGTCGTGCAAGTTCCACAGTGGTGGCAGCAAGCCTGTGAACCACACAACGCGTCAGTGCAGCTGGACGAAGAAGATGGCTGAAGCCGGCGGGCTCCCACCACCACCTCCATCGCCAGCCGGAGGCCCACCGGACAACAAGGAGCGGCGCAACCGCCACGAGGACGACAAGGATGGTTACCCACGACAAGTGGGAAACTACCACATCTTCCTTGCGGAGCTGGAGACAAAGCACGTCAAGAGGAGGCGCGAGGCGAAGGTGAACGCGATCGTTGCCCCCGTTCCCCAATACCTACATTGGTTAGACCAGGCAATTACCTGGAGCAAGGAATACCAGTCTGCTATGCTACCAAGCCCTGGCAGCTACGTGTTGGTCCTTGACCCCATCATCGTCTCCAAGAAACACCCGTGCCATTTCTCTCGCGTGCTCATCGACGGAGGAAGCAACATCAACCTCCTGTACCGCAATAGCCTCGAGCGGCTCGGCATCAGCGAGTCCCAGTTGCAGCCCTCAAGCACTTCGTCCAGCGGGGCGGTGTCAGGCCCATCGCACGCGCCAATCGGCAAGATCCGGATGGACGTCATCTTCGGCAACAAGAACAATTTTCGCTGTGAGCCGATTTGGTTCGAGGTGGTGAACCTCTCCAGCGCCTACCACGCCATACTAGGGCACCCAGCCCTCGCCAAGTTCATGCGAGTGCCGCACTACGCATACCTCAAAATGAAGCTGCCAGGCCCAAAGGGAGTGATCACCGTCGACGGCTGCTACAAGCATTCGATCGAGTTCCCACAGATGGCTCCAAGCTAGCCGAGGCAATGATTATCGCTGAGGAGAAGCGCATCATAATGTAGAACGTGGCGGCTCTATAGAAGGATATGCCGGCTGGAGAGCCTAAGTTGGCTGGAGAATCACAGTTCAAGCCTTCGCAGGGCACAAGGAAGATCCTGCTGAACGAGGAGGACCCAAGCAAGTTCGTCCTGGTCGGAGACGGCCTAGATAGCAAATAGGAAAGCATGCTTGTTGACTTACTTTATGAGAATCGGGACATTTTCGCATGGTGCCCCAAAGATATGCCAGGTGTCCCGAGGGAACTCGCCAAGCACTCTCTTCATGTTCGACCAGATGCGAAGCCAGTCAAACAATCTTTACGCTGCTTCGCAGAAGAGAAAAGAAGAACCATTGGTGAGGAGATCACACGGCTGCTCGCAACCGGCTTCATCATGGAAGTTTTCCACCCGGAATGGCTGGCCAACCCGGTGCTGAAGAAGAACAAGACGTGGCGCATGTGTGTCGATTACACCAGCCTCAACAAAGCATGCCCCATGGATCCCTTCGCTTTGCCGCGGATAGATCAAGTCATTGACTCCACCGCTGGATGTGATTTGTTGTCTTTTCTACATGCTTACTCGGGTTATCACCAGATTAAGCTCAATGTAACCGATCAAATAAAGACATCATTCATAACCCCGTATGGGGCTTACTGCTACACCACCATGCCCTTCGGTCTAAAAAACGCAGGAGCAACTTACTAGCGCTGCATGCAGAAATGCCTGCAGACTCAGATTGGTAAAAACATGCACACCTATGTCGACGATTTCATCATCAAGACCAAGGAGTGGCACACACTGCTCGAGGACCTGAAGGAAACATTCGACAATCTCCGCCGCTTCCAGATCAAACTGAACCCGAAGAAGTGCGTCTTCGGCGTCCCAGCCGGCAAGCTCCTCGGTTTTCTCGTCTCTGAGCAAGGAATAGAGGCGAACCCGGAGAAGATCGGAGCCATTGAGCGCATGGAGCTGCCACAAAGCCTGCGTGACGTACAGAAGGTCACCGGGTGTCTGGCTTCCCTCAGCCGGTTCGTCAGCCGGCTGGGTGAGAAGGCCCTCCCCTTGTACCAACTCATGAAGAAGACGGACAAGTTCGTCTGGACAGCTCAAGCGGACGAAGCCTTTCGGTACCTCAAGCGCATGCTCACCTCACCGCCTATTTTGGCGGCACCAGCCGCAAAGGAGTCAATGCTAATGTACATCGCTTCCACAAACAGAGTTGTCAGCGTGGTAATGGTAGTGGAGAGGCTAGAAGAGGGGAAGGCCCAGCCGGTCCAACGTCCCGTGTACTACCTAAGCGAAGTACTATTGCTCTACAAACAGAACTACCCCCACTACTAGAAGCTGGTGTATGGCGTGTACATGGCCGCCAAGAAGCACAAGCACTACTTCCAAGAACACTCCATCCAGGTGGTGGCGTTGGCCCCGCTCGCGGAGATTATCGGCAACAAGGACGCCACCGGGCGCATGGCGAAATGGGCCATAGAGCTCGCTGCACACAACATTCAGTACGAGCCAAGGACGACAATCAAATCCCAGGCACTGGCCGACTTCATCGTCGATTGGGAAGAGACGCAGTACATGCCACCGGTCCCTGATTCAACATACTGGAATCTACACTTCGACGGCTCCAAGATGTGAGGAGGACTCGGAGCCGGAATCGTGATAACCTCGCCCAAAGGCGATCAGCTGGAGTACGTCCTCCAGATCCACTTCAAGGCGTCCAACAACGTCGCCGCATATGAAGCACTCATCCACGGGCTCAAGATGGACAAGGAGATAGGCATTCAGAGGATACTATGCTTCGGAGATTCGGACCTGGTGGTACAGCAGGTCTTCGGCGAGTGGGACGCAAGGGACGCGAACTTGGCCCTCTACCCTTTCTTCGTTCAGCAGTTGTGCGCTTGCTTTGAAGGGTGCGGGTTCCATCACGTACCTAGGGCCAACAACGAAGCTGCTAACGCCTTTGCCAGGGCCGGCTCGACAAGACAGGCCATACCGCCTGGAGTCTCCATCGAGCACCTGCGCAAGCCCTCCATCACCCCTTCGCTAGAATCCGACTCCATAGTACTCAACGCAGACCCAGGAATAGCCGGTGCCTCGTCGTACCCAGGGACTGCCTCGTCGCACCCGGGGACTCCCTCGCCGCACCTAGGGACTGCTCCACGGCAGCCTGCGGTCGACACCAGTAATCTTCCACCCGACAAACCTCCCGGCGTTCCAGAGCCAGCCATCCGCGGGGAGATCAGGCTCATCATGCAGATGGTGTACGCCATTCGGGAGATACCCGACTGGGCGAAGCCATTCATGAACTTTTTGTCAAGGACGAGCTCCCAATGGAGGAAGTGGCAGCACGACAAGTGCGGCGAAGAGAAAGCGCATACACCATCATCAACAACGAGCTATACAAGTACAGCGTCAGGGGCATCTATCAGCGATGCGTAAGCCAAGAAGAAGGGACCAAGATCCTAGCGGACATACACCAGGGCAAATGTTGCCACCACGCTTCATCAAGAGAAATAGCAGCCAAGGCTCTTCGCCATGGTTTCTATTGGCCGACAGCACTGAAGGACGCTCAGGAGTTGGTCAAGGCATGCAATGGTTGTCAGCGATTCAGCCAGCTGAAGCACACACCGTCTGCGGCACTCAAGACTATACCGATCACCTAGTCGTTTGCAGTCTGGGGGCTAGACATGGCTGGGTCGTTCAAAACAGTCTGTGGTATGACTCACCTGCTCGTGGCCGTAGACAAGTTCACTAAGTGGATCGAGGCAAAGCCCATCAAGAAACTGGATGGAGCAACGGTGATCAAGTTCTTCACGGACATCATCATACGATTTGGCTACCCACACAGCATCACAACAGACAACGGCACCAATTTCGCCAAGGGTTTTTTTGCCTGCTTCTGTAGAGACAAAGGCATCCATCTAGACCTGGCATCAGTCGTGCACCCACAGTCAAACGGGCAGTGCGAGCGTGCTAACGGCCTTGTCCTTGCAGGGATCAAGACAAGGCTGATCGAACCGCTCATCAGGTCGCCCAGATGCTGGATCGAGGAGTTGCCAGCTGTGTTATGGAGCCTTCGCACCACCCTGAACCGTTCAACCGGCTTCACACCGTTCTTCCTTGTCTATGGGGCAGAGGCAGTTCTACCAACGGACATCCAGTTCGTTGCACCACACAAACAGCTCTACACGGAGCAGGAAGCCAAGGAAGCACGAGAGGATAGCATGGACCTTCTCGAAGAAGCACAAGAGCTGGCTCTGTCCAGGTTAGCAATCTACCAGCAGGACCTACGCCGCTACCACGCCAGCCGGATCCGGCCTACTTCTTTTCGCGAAGGAGATCTGGTGCTGCGCCTGGTCTAGAGCACAAAAGGAATGCACAAGTTGTCCCCGCCATGGGAGGTCGCATTCATCATCAGTTGGGTGCTACACAACAACTCATACTATCTGATCGACACCCAGCAGCTGACAAAGAACAAGGCAGATCGCTCGGACGAGGAGACGGAACGCCCATGGAATGCGAGCCTACTCCGGCCATTTTACACTTGAACTAGAAGTGTATGTATCTTCCCTTTCATGTAATAAATTAACAAGCTTGGAAGCCTTGGCACAGTCCCGAGGACCTTGTCCCAATTTCGCGCGCCACATTCGTTTCCGTACCGGCTGGCCCGGACACCCGTGATTTCTATAGACGGCATAGTACTGTATGGGATGCCTAGATCAAACTCTTTGGGTTCCGACTTCAGACCGCAAGCCGGCTGTCGACCCGGCAAGAGCAAAAGCTCAAAGTACCTACTGCAAGAAAATGCCACAGCAGAAAACAAGGGTGCTGGGGCGAACCGGTCGCGCCTGCACAAGCTAAGCCAATAACAACGAACCGACGTATCGTGAGGCACGCTAGCTTGGCTGTTCCTTCGGTTCTGGTTGTAGACCGCAACCCGGCTGGCAGCCGGCAAGGACAACGCTCGAAACGACAATGTTCGCTGAGAAAAGGGGAGCTGCTAACGGCCTAGCTTGAAAGGGCACCTTTCCCTTTTTTCGTTTAATCATAGCTATAAACGAGCGTGCGTATAATGAAACTAACCCAAATCAACGTTGTGTCTCGCACGACATGAGTCACAACTTGACAGGAAATAAGACGGCAAAGAGCTTCGACCCGACTGGCTACCCCAGCCGGCACGAACCTCGGGGACTACACCCAGTGGGCGCACTCCCGCGCACCCATCAACTTAAGTCAAGACGACAAAGAGCTTCGACCCGGCTGGCTACCCCAGCCGGCCCGAACCTCGGGGACTACACCCAGTGGGCGCGCTCCAGCGCGCCCATCAACTTAAGTCAAGACGACAAAGAGCTTCGACCCGGATGGCTACCCCAGCCAGCCCGAACATCGGGGACTACACCTAGTGGGCGCGCTCCCGTGCACCCATCAACTTAAGCCAAGAGCTCCAACCCGGCTGGCAAGACCAGCCGACTCGAATTTCAAGGACTACAACTGATGAAGGCATAAAGACAAAAATGCCAATGACAAACAAAAAGACATAATGAGCTCAAGAACAAAAGGGGGCACCAAGCCAATAGGAGGAACACAAAGGTTCCGCACAAAATTCAAAGTTTAACGTCAAAGAGTCACCCGCAGGCAGCACCAACAAAGGGCAAGTTTGACAAATACTCCTGGCATACCAGGGATCAAGACTCAGGAGCCTGAGCGGTAGAGGGAGCATCAGCGGCAGGAGCAGGAGGCGGACCGGCAGGAGGGGCACCAGCGTCGGCTGCAGGAACTTGGCTGGTGGAGGCAACATCGGCGGAATTCCAGGGAGCCGGGACCCAGTGAAACAGCAACGGCTAGGAGGGGTCGCAGAAGTCACGTTCTAGATCCACATAGGTGCTGATCTTCACCTCGTAGGACCGGATCGCCGGAATGCTATCGTGGAGGCCCTCGTAGCTGGTCCCAAGACAGAAACCACGAGTGAGCACACCTAGATCAGCCCCGGGATACCCGGACTTCACCAGGGCAAGAGCCATCTCCATGCCGCCCATTCCTTGTGGATCTCCAGCACGTCGATGCCACGAGACAAGGCAATAGCTAAGCTGGCGATGTCATGCAGATCGCTCGCCTCCGGCCAGATGTAATGGAAGAGGTTGTTAGCAACGGCACGAATACCATTGCTCTCCTTCGCCAGCACCTTAAATAGATCCAGGGAGGTCAGGTCGCGGCCAGCATCCTCCACCGGTAGCTTATCAAGATCCATCTCTGTCGACTCAGGGTAATGAGCTGCAACCGAAGACAGGAGTGAGCAGCAAGATTCAATTCAGCTAGCCATGGTACAAAGGAGTCAAGGAGCAGAAAAACTTACTGACAACCATCTCCGAGATGCTCTGGAGGTGCTGGGTCAGCTCCTCCTCCCGAGAGCGGAGAATCTTGATCGTCTCCTCCCTATGGGCGGAGATCGTTTCAAAATTCTTTAGCGCCTCCGCCCGGATGTCAGCTGCCTTCTTGCCCCTCTCCACGCTAACCTCAAGCTGATGCTTGGCCTCGGCCAGTTGGTCGAATTGCGCCTGACGCGTCCTGTTCGAATCCTCTAGCCGGGCAACCTCAGCCTTGAGGCGCTCCACCTCCTCCTCCTTGTCCAGGATCATGGCTGTAGGATGATACCCGATGGTCAACAAAAAACGGGAAAAGGGATAAAACCGCCAAGACAGGTCGAAAGAAGCAATCTTACGGCCTAGATCCCGGGTGTTTTTCATCGACTCCGAAAATGCTCTGTGCAAAGAGAAACGAGTAAGAGACGGAACGGCAACCCGGCTGCAAAAACAAAGTATGGAAAAAGATAATGGGGAAAGACACCTACCTCCATCCAGGCAGACACAGTTTTGGCCTCGCCAAGGCCCTTCTCCATTCCCTCAACCAGGTGGCAAACCTGGCTAAGTGCGACCGGCGCCGCACCCGAGAGCTGGGCGAGGATCGCACCCGGCATCAGCACAGCCGGAGCTGGCCTCAAGCCGGCCACCACGACCTCGTCATCATCAGCGGCCGCACCCGAAGTTGCGGCCACCACCAACTCCCTCCCCGCCGGGTCGGAAGCGCCCGACTGGCCCCCTCCAGCTGTAGCCGTCTGCACGGTCGCAGCCTCCTCCATCACCTCCGTGATGACGGGCCTGGCAGAACTAGCTGGAGTATCGCTCCAGGCCGGGTTCACGCTAGCCGCAAGATGGTGGAGGGGAGTCTCGGGGTCCTGCGCGGCCGCGAACAGCTGCCCCAACCGCGAAGACGCGGGCGCTTGGTGCAGCAGCCCCGTGGTCGGGGAACCCTGAGGATCCCTAGGTGGAGACGGCACAGCAGGCGCAACCGGCGCAGGTGCATCCGGTGACCTCGCCACCTCTTCAACCGCCGGAGGCGGGAGAGGAGCAATGATGGCGGCACCAGCGTCGCCAAGCGACATCGCCTTGCTGCATGGGACGAAAGTGAGAAAAAAACCACGACAGAACCACAAGCCAAGCGAGGAAGCTAGGACAAGGGAAGATGCTAACCCAACGACGGATGGCGCGACGACGACTTGGCGCGCCCGACGTGTCCTTTTTTCTCAATGGGATCCAGCACGGCAACAGGCGCCGCCCTCTTCCCCTGGGCTTTCGCCGTGGCCTTCTCTTGGCTGGCCTCATCGTCGGGGGCATCGACTGCAACAAAAGCAAAATCTTACCACAACTCCATGGGCCAGGACAAAGAAAGGAACTGCAACCGGCAGCTTACCATGAGGATCCAAAGGGCCGTCGTCCGTCCGGACAGGAAACCCTTCGGGGGCTTCGTCTAGGGGTACTTCTTCGGCTTCATGTCCACCAAGAAGGAGGGGAGCGGGAAGTCACCCATACCATCTTAGGCTAGCTGCGCCATGAACAACTACTCAAAAAGGGTAGCATAAGGCACCCAAGGAAAGCTAACAACAATGAAGATAAATGCAAGAGAACCAGGGAACAACTCACCCAGGGCGGCAGGTGGCCACGATGGTATGGCGGGCAGGAGTACGCGCAGGTCGCCTCCACGCGGAACTTGGAGATCATGGAGATCCAGTTCCGCAGGTCCTGGTAGGGCACATCCTTCTACGACATCCGCGTCGGATCATTGGCGGTCGACAGATGGCACATCTTGTGCGACCGCTTCTGCAGCAGAAGCACGCGACGTGCCATCCGCGATAGCGTGATGTCCCGGGCGGTGAGCCGCTCCGTCTCCACCCGGGCGGCCATCCGATCTAGGTCCGCCACAGCGCCCATACCCTTCATCGCCTAGCCCTTCTGCGTCGAGGGCACGTTGACGAAGGGCGGCAGGCAGATCCAATCCACCTCCGTGGCATTTCTCACATAAAAATATGAGCGCTACCACAGCTTGACGGTGTCGGGAAGCTCGAACCGTGGCATCTGCGAAGAGGGCCGCGGGTAGATGGCGCAGCAACCCGTCTGCGTCAGCGGACCGTCCTTGGCGGTGTTCTGGGCTTTGAAGTGGAAGAACTTGAGGAAGTTTGCCACCTCGGTCCACACCCCAAGGTACGATTCGCAGCAGGCCGCGTGATGCGATAGCTGCGCGATGGCATTTGCGCCAAGGTGGAGTTGGAGGTCAAAGAAGACGAAGAGTTGAAGGAGAACGTGGCCGTCGAGGAGGCCGAAGCCGCGGGAAAAGTGCACGAGGAAGGCGACGCGCTCCCCCGGCCGAGGGTCCAGAACCTGCTCCCCCTCCGGTGCAAGCCGATGCTTTACCAGCATCGACGAGGGAAGAAATCTACCCCGCCGATACTTGTAAACAAGGTCATCAGTCATGAAGGACCCGCACCAACCCCCACGCTGCTCCGACAGCATATTGACAGAAGAAGCGGCCATGATGGACGGTGTGTGGTGGCTCCGGCGGCAACAATGAGGAAGCGCAAGGAGCGATATGCGCTAGGAGGCAGGGGAAGGAGAGCCGGAGGAAGAGGAAGTGTAAACCTTGCACCCCTCCAGAGCCCTACTTATCCCTGCGGGGGGTACCGTCGCCCCCTCACCTTCTGCGCGACGCGTGGAAATGAGGCACCCCGACCACATGATGCTACGGCTCCGGATCGTCCGCGCCGTCAAAACCAACCACAGAAGATCCACCCGTTACCAGGAGACGAGGCGTGCGCGCTCGCCCCAAGAAACCGCTACGGCAAGTGGCGTGCGCAATTTTCAAAAACTGACGCAGCGACGCGGAAGTCCAACTGACGCGACGTGCGCCAGAGCAACAATCATGGATGACGACATCACCAACCTCATCAAACTGACGCTTCGTCTCTAGCTTCGCCAGTCGGTCCTTGCCTTCGCTGTCTACACCCAGTGGGCAGCCATCGATTTTGCATCCGGTTAAATCAAGCCGGAAAGCAAAAGAAAAAATGCAGCCGGATGCGGACAACCAACTACATCAAGACGCAAAAAGAGCACGCAAGACCTTACCCACCGGCCAAGTCCATACGCGCTCGGGGACTAGTGTCGGGGGGATAACCCCCGGGTGGGGAAAGCCAGGCACAAGTAGGCTGGGTCCAGAAGGAACAGTCCGCCTATCCCTCAAGAAGGACAACTCCAGCTGGTTGGCTAATACCGCCTAGCTGGGCTTAAAACTTTCTCGGTTGGCCCGTCTAGCCGGTAGCCAGAGGAAGCGGCCAGGTGGCCGCCTCCACCCGTCTCACCTCGGATTCGATGGAGAGCATGGAGGGGTGATGCTCCTTGCGGGGTATGCCTGTGGCCCCCCTTTGTCACCAGGCAAGCTGGCATGCCGTCACAGCCAGCGCTACCCAAAGAAGATAAAGCAAAGTGGTCAGCTGACCGCGAAAAGCAGTCCGGGTGACCGTTAAAGCAAGGGTGACGCCCCAAAGGAAGCCCGGGTGACCGCTAAAGAAGAGGATGACGCTAAAAGAAGGGCGGACTAGGTCCTGACCCACCGGCTGGGCTCTGCAGTCGGCCCTGCCCTGCAAACCCATATCCAAACAGTAAACCCTAGAGCCCAAATTGTAATCTCCCCCCCAGACCAGTATATAAGGGAGGGCAGATCTAGGGTTCTAGGTAAGCAAAGATAGAGGGATAGAAGTGCTAGCCTCTAGTTTCCATCTTCCTCTAGCTCTCGATAGTAGCTAAGGAAACAGCTCCAGGAGCATCTGTATTGGGCATTCGTCCCTTCATATAGTTCATCTTGCAGGAGTAGGGGTGTTACCTCGCCAAGAGGGCTCCGAACCTGGGTACATCGCTGTGTTTGCAGTTTACCATGCCTAACCCGTTGCGTGAGCCACCGATTGCATCCGAGTGTCCCTCTTTAGCCATCCCCGATGGCACTGCCGTATTCCACACCACGACATAATATATCGCGAGACAAAGGGATTTAGTTACGACGTCAATGGTTCTCACAATCACTAAGTCATCGTCGAATATATGGGAGTCAGTACGGATCTCTAGGTCTCGCTGCTGATTATTGATCGGATAGGGGTCTCGATCTTGTTTGCATTATTTGCAAACTATAGGATGACACACTTAAGGTATATATACACCAAATGGGGCAGATATAATATCAGAGAAAGGTTTTGAAAGCGCTGGCATTATTTCGATAAGCACTAGAATTGTTTTGGGTCAAATTGCAGAAATTGGTTTCAGATGCAATATCCAAGTTATGCAAGGGGGTTTATGCAAATGTTTGTTATTTAAAGTAATTAACAAAATTCTGAATAAAAGAAATAAAAATTGTGTTTATTAATGAGAGATTGCATTTATTTTGCTGGAAAATTAATGCAAATTTGAGTGGAGTTGGAATTTATGTGGAGGGCTTAGTGGAAGCTCCACTCACATGAATGAGGGAGAGATGGAGGCACCCACCATGGATGTCGGCCATGGCATGGGGACTTCCCCCTCCCCTATAAAAGTAGGTGGTGGCATCCTCTCCTCTCACACCTTCTCGTCAAGGATATATATATCTAGTAAATTCCCATGGCTTTGGATTAACAAAGTACATATTTTTGGTGTTTTTTTGGAAATAAACTTCTGCTTCCACTGCTTTGCTGGAGAGAGGAGTCGGAGGTTGTCGGGTGTTGGACATGTGCGATCACGGATGCGCTGCTGGTTTGCGGTACTGGACTTGCTGGAATTCAACGCGATCTTGAGATCGGCAGTGTACGACTATATCATCCACGAGAATAATTCTCGTAGAGCTTTTCGATCTTCGAGGGTAAGTTCTCTATAGATATATATATATCCACCCGTTGCTTGTATCTAGATAAATCTTGATGCTTAGTTGTTTATATTGTATTTTTTTCGATGCTGCAAACCCGATTTGCTTAGCATTGGCCTTCTCACCAAAAACACAGGGTAGGTCTTACAACTTGCTTCGGCTAGAAGTGGTTTTTGGTTGTTTCATAGATATGCAACTCAGTTGACCAAACAAAGTATGGAAAACATTTGAAAGTAGAAACAAAAAGCATAGTAAAAATGCAAATATTCTACTCCCTCCGTGTGTATTTAATCAACGACACTTATTGGATCAGAGGAAGTAGAAAAATTATGAAATATGTATAACAAGCACAAATACTTTGAAAATCATGCATTTCAGTAAAAAATTAAAAGATTTTATTTTTTCGCATTACTGAGCTTCTCAATTTGCGGTTCCTCAGACTTTTGGGTAACTTTTCTAGAATATTCATGTCCCTGATTTTTTTCTCTATTCATATTAAGTATTTCCATATTAAATTTCCTCTTTGAAAAATAAGCGCAGCTTGGAGTTTTCCTTTCTTTTTCTTGGATTGGTATTAGAGGCTGTGACATATTGACCCGGGCCTTTACCTAGGACGTAAAACCCGTTCAAAAAAACAAAAAACCTAGGGCGTAAAAAAAAGTTCCAGGGCAAGCGCCGGTTCCATATTTTTCTGGTTGGACCGCCAGTCCGGTTCGGTTGTTGAACCATGGCTCTCAGTCCCAAACCAGCCTTCAAAGGGCTTTCGATCTAATGGGCCATGTATCATAAAAATACTAGTAGTGGGTAACGAAAATATTTTCTTTTTTGCTAGGAGGGCGTTCAAAGGTACGTTAACCCTGAGTATTAGTGGCCTAGCCAGGAATTGAGCCTTTTTTTCTCCCTTTCTGAACTTATTTACAGTATAGGAGTAGTATAAAAATAAAAAGTTATGAACGTATACAGTGGGACCTAATGCCTAACTTGAAGAAATGATCTGGTCCCTCTAAGGTCTTTCTTAGCGCTCTATCCTAGTCAAAATGCTTATATGGCATCCTATTTAATGATAAAAGAAAAGGGTGTTATATCTTAGCTAAGGTACAATACTTGCACGCTATCATAGACTAAAAACTTGGCTAGTCCAATCTCACACGAACACAAAATCATTAAATACAATATCTCTAAGAAACACCATCTAAGATATACCCCATTGTGATAGTTGCTTCTTAAGTTTTAATAGCTCATATGAAAACGTGTCAATATATATCCCATTAAAAAAGGCCTAATACTCTTGCGAACTTCTACTGGGTAGTGTAACTCACAGAAGCAAAACTCTGAAGACTAACTCAAAGAAATTAATTTTGCTCTGAAGATAGAAATACATGTATTGGACTAATAAAGAGATAAAGGAGCAAGTAATTCTACCTGAATTGTTTCATGGTGCGACCATCGATGTAATTGTCAAGGCATTTGTTCACCTCATATTCCACGGGGCCGTCCAAGTACTGGTCCCTACAATTGTGACACAAAAGAGAATGTGATATAAAAATGGTACTCGTTCCGTTTAGAAATATAAAATGTTTTAACTTTATGAATCACATGTATCTAGATGTCTTTTAGTGTCACATATACAATAAAAGACATCTAGACACATTTATTTTATAAAGCTAAAATGTCTTATTTTTCTGAAGGGGAGTACGTAGCAACGCAATCGTTGATGCAACATATGGCTATGTGCGGGACTATTGCATATTTATCACACTTTTCTTTAAAATTTGCATATTTACCACATGACCACCATATATCAATAAACATAAAATAAAAATATGCAAATTACAAAGTAAAACATGGCAAATATATAAATCCTCTGGCTACGCCGATGGTATCTTACCACGGATTGGTGCAGAGAACGCTGAGATTGAGGCTGGGGAGGCTGGGGAACTTCTTCACCAGTTGAGAATAAAGACGGTAAAGGTAGCGAAGCCTGGCTCTTGCATCTTCCATGGCTAACTGCAGTGACTTTGAGCCTGGCTCGCGGATGAGCTTATCAACAATAATTCGAATTTCTTGGAGACTCCGTTGAATAATAAGTGTTGCATAATAGTCCTTGTCCATCCAATAGCTGCCATAGTTACCTCCAACTGGATCAGTGGCTTCATCGGAGTTGATTCCTCGGAACGGCTGGGACCTCGCCTGTGTTCTCTGAAACATTTCAGTTACAGCTTCTTGTTCTAGAAAACCAATCTTGCCGTAGTTCATGGGCCTTAGACAGAAACGACGAAGGCCGATGTATGGACTGTACGTACGCATGTATATAGCAAACAAACAATGGTTAGATTTCGACGGGATAATTCGATTGGTAAGCATATCATCTTAATTTCTATAACAGAGCACTATAAGTAGCAGTACAAATGATACAATATCGATCACTAGTGGCGGGGTGGCGATCAACTGGTAAATTATGTTTGGAGCTCTAACAAATCGCCTTTGGATGCTGCTAAAATTTGACTCGGTCGATTTATGGGTTAACTAAAATAATAATTAGTACTAGAATGGTTTGAGCTGCAAACAAAAGGTTAACTTTGACAATCCACTAGTTGAGAATGTTACTAGGTGCGCATGGTTTTGGGTGCTAGAAAATCGCGCGCCTGGCGAGGACACGTTTCTGCGCTCTATTTTACAGTGTTGTTTGCCGTCTCTAGCAGGGCCGGTCCTGAGATTTCGGGGGTCCGGGCGAAACTAAAATTTTGGGTCCCTTATTATATTTTTTTGCATATATGAGATGATGAAAAATAAATATTATAAGTAAACTCCAACTATAATATTTATATAAAAATAACAATGTTTATATGGTACCTTAAAATTTCCTCCGAAAATTTCTAGAAGCAAAGTCCGAAAATTACAATGAAACTTGAACGGGAAAAAGTTTAGAAACATGAGAAAACAATCATGATTACTGCTGAAACACAATTTTAGTCTGGAAGAAAATTCACAAGAGATATATTTTTTAGAGTAAGCAAAAACAATGTTTAGAGACATGAGGAACAAAGTCATAAAAAATATAAATCTAATTTAAACATGATAGAAGGTAAAGAAAAATAAAATTAAAAGGAAAAGGCATGAAAGAAATATACCAAAGAAAAAAGGAAAATGATGAAAGGGAATGAAACAGAAAGAAAATAAGTAATGGAACTTATGTAAGAAAAATAAATAAAAAAGGAAAGAGACATGCGTTGATGTGTTGAAAAGAACCCGTCTCATATCTCTCTGGTCGGTATGCCGATACCTTTTCGAGTGGATGCGGGGATCGATAGTCTGACAATACCTGAAGCTACATGCTCTAAACGGGTCCAGCCCACTATAGATTTTCTTTAGCGAAACTATACTAGAAACGCTCGCGCACTAGCGAACAGTTTTCTGGGACTCGAAGCGAATGGGGCGATCGATCGATGAATCGATCAATGTCTAGGATTGGCTACTGGAAGTTGAGTGTTGTCCACAAACCTAATAAAAACTATTTTTTATATATACTTGGCTTATAATTTTTTTGGTCCCTAATTTTTTTGGGTCCGGGGCGGCTGCCCCCCGGTCCCCCCCCACCCCCCCACAAGGGCCGTCCCTGGTCTTTGGTGAAGGACGCGCTGCAGCCACGCGTTGCATCCAGATAACGTGCACTGCATGCCTGGATCCGAGTTTTACAGCGCGCGGATATTCCGCGACTGCTGGAGATGCTCTAACTAAAATAATAATTAGTACTAGAATGGTTTGAGCTGCAAAACAAAAGGTTAACTTTGACCATCCACTAGTTGAGAATGTACTAGTATTGGAATCATGTGATTGGTAACTTGGTCCATGGTACGTTTTATATGTAAGTCCTATTAAGCAACATCTGACAAAATGTCAATTGACGACCATTAATATGAACCAGGGAGTACTACCATTCGACCACATCCGATCCATTTCTGCCCCTACCATGTGTATAACTTGCGTTGGGTTACAGCGGTCACAGGGGCTTCCACACACATGGCAGCCCAGTTAAGCAAACAAAGTAAGGAGACACATTTAAAAGTAGAAATGATAAATATAGCTAAAAGGGTGAATTTTGATTTACTAGTAAGATATGTAGCGTAGTGTTGATTTAGTTAGCGGTAAGATATGTAGTACAATAGTGTTGATTTAGTTAGAAAATGTGTAGGGTAGTGTTGATTTAGTTAGACTCTCAAGACTCTTCATACCACAACCCGGGAGATAACAAATTGTGTATTACCCCGAGGAATAATAGCTAGCTATAGCTGTATATATAGACATGTAGCTAGTGTGATCTTCGTTGATGAACGTCAATAATATGATATTGTTCTGTTATATGCCGCTACTGTTCTGTTATTTTGTTTTGCTGTCAAATTCAATAAAAGCAGTGGTTTTTTTAATTGTCAAAATTATCTTAGTGGTGTTGCATAAGTTACACGCCACTAGTGTTAATGTTACTAGTGGTGTGTCAGTGGGGGTCACGAACACACCACTATTATGTCAAGTACGACACGCAACATAACCACTGACATAACGCTCGTGATGCGGAGAGCGTCAATATGGAGGACAAGCTCATTTTTTCGTAATTTTAAAAGTCTACATTTTTAAGTTCCAAAAATTGTTGAAAAATAATCCTAGATGTATATAATGATGTCTTCTAGCTGTCGTGCAAACAGTTCAACGCGAAATATTATCATATTTCTGGCTGTGTAAAAATAAAAAATTCTAGATGTGGAGCTATGAACTATGCAAAGTTCAAAAATCTTCGGATTTTTCAGAATTCGTCATTTTTGTGTAGGCTAGGATACAAACTCTTTGGCGCTGAAATTTTGCAGGGCTATAAAATAATTCATTATCAACCTCTAGAATGTTATTTCAGATTTTCTTCAAACTTTGAAATGTTGATTTTCATCTTTTTTATTTTCTGCAGTGACATGCCACCGATACGCCACTAATACCAATTTGGCAACGCCATGGGTACCATGTTTCCTACTAGTGCGATCTTCATAGATGCAAACAAAAAGTATACATATATATCCAATTGGAAGATAATATTGTTTCGCTGTTAGGCCGAGCGTTTAAACCTCCTCTTTGAAGGAAAAATTGTACTACCGTTTACACTAATGCAGCAGCAACAACAAGAAGTAAGCCTTCAAGCTTGTGAAATATTTGTGTGTAGTGTAAGTGTGTAACTGACCCGAAGTTAGTATTTGGAAAAATATTTTAAATGGATTGAACAATAGAGTGGTGGGAGCAGGTAATAATACCTGAAATCGTCAACTTGTTCCATTATCACCAAGAATTTCACGCCGCTGGTCGGATGGGACAAGTCACGTGCACACTGAAAGTGCAAGTAGAACCTATACATGTGGCACAAAAGATAACACGACACAAAAAATGGTACTTCTAACCGTAAGACTTTCTAGCAGTTTAATAGTACTAATAATTAGATAGATAGAGGTGGTAATAGAAACTCAGTCGATCGTACCCCGGAGATGGGAAGAGACGATGGTTCACCCACCGTTGGAAGTAATGATGGTAAACCCAGCGAAGAGCAGTTTTTGCTTCTTGTAATACTAACATCAACGAGGTGATGTCTGGCTCGCGGATGAGCTCATCAACAGCAGCTCGAAATTCCTGGAAATGCTGTAGAATAAGCGTGCCACCGTAATAACCCCGCAATGGAATATTGGCTATCCGCAATTGTGGCCTCCACCTCTGAAACATTTCAGATTCAGCTTCTGGTTCCAGACAGCCAAACGCGCGGTATGCAGTGCAAATGCGGCTCATGGCCCCTTGACCAAAGCCAGGTGGTTTGTACAGGTACGGGCTGCAGCACGTACGGCGAATATCGATCAGTAGGTAAATCATGTCTGGTAATCAATGGTTTGAGCAGTAAGCACCTTGAATGTTTCAGGTCAGTTCGAGCCGGCTCAACCGCAGCCAGTTCAATGGGAACACCGGAATCTCCGATGATGTGCATGGACCACAATCCCCATGACCACTCTTGGACCACAATTTCTCTGCGTCGAACAATGAAATGGCAAGAAGAAACATTAGGGGCACGATCGTCGACAAACAAATTTAAGCGAGGCCGGTAGCTGTACCCATTCATGAACAACTCGGAGATCCCGCGCCACGGCGAGAATGTCAGCCATTCCTCCATGGTATCTTCCTTGATGCCCGGCAGCAGGGAGAAGTGGCGCAGTCGAGGAAGACGATCGTTGGGAAACCCGTAGTTCAGAGGAAAAAGAGGAAGCCATGCATTATTGGCGATGCTGTGAAATTTACTTATCACAGCATGCCCCCTGTATTTCTACCGGTCTTGCTCCTTAAACCTTTTCTCCCCGGAACTGCAGGTCTGTTCCCTCGTTTCCATCTGGTTCTTTGTGAGAATTGGTGCCTCCAGTTTTTCATAATTGAGATCACAGCTGCATGCCAACCCATGTCGTTGTTTTCTGCTTTCGCTGTCCTCTTAGGCCGGCGGACCTGCCGAAGTGTATGCTCGTCCGACCCGACGATGAAACCAAATGTCTTGTCTTTATCCTAGTCTGCAGTACAAGGTTCAGGCTCTCGTTTCCGCTGCCAGAAAATTTGTCGAATAACGACAAGTGCCTAGGAATTTGGTAGAGTATAGTTTTTTTTGAAAGGAGCATACGATTACTAATTATACATCCAGTATATGCAATTATCCTATTGGTATTACCGATACACGCAGCCGAAAAAAAATTTATAAAAAAGAAAAGTCCCACTACAGAGATAAGATCCTTAGTAGCAGTGATACTAACCCCACCAGAACAACACCAGAAGTCTAACATCTCCAATAGCGACGCCTTCAAGAAGGAAACAGAGCACAAACATCGTCATCGTCCGATCAAAGATCATAAGTTTTTATCCTAGAGAAAGTCTCCGCTTACAAAACAATGTCTTCAACAAGGTCATTGCCAGACACAACCAATTAAGGCCAGACCTTGGATTTTCACCCTACAAGGTAAGACTGTAAACTCCTCCTATGCAGTCGTCCCCACTTTCCGATGCCGCTGCTACAATTCACAAATCACCAAGTCAATTCCTTATTGCATGACTCAGCCCACCATAGCTAGTCCACAAATCTTGGCTTCCATGACATTCTCCACACACTGACTTCACCATGGAACTAAAGACATGTTCCATGATGGCAACAAACTGCAGAGCTTCACCTCGCTCCCTCTAAACCCAAACGGTTAAAAAAACACCGGTTGCGCGTGACCGAATCCCATCCGTTCCAGCAATCTCCAGGCATGAATCGCCCATGGGAGTTCACCGGCGAGGCCTTACGGAACACGACACTGCCACCAGATCAATGAGAACAGGCTGAAGGTAGATCTTCGTCTTGGCGTGAGAGAAATCCTAGAACCGCGCCCCTCACAGCAGATGCGACCCCCGCCGCCATTCGCCGAGGGAGAACCACCATCAAAACCCGAGACCACCGCCCCGGCTTCCGGTCCCCGCCGCCATTAGATCGTCATCAGGGCGAAAACCTTCGAGCTTCCAAGGGCCTCCCTGCGGGGGAGAGGCCACCACACAAGGAAGCAGCCCCGCCGCCACCGTCAGCCGGCCGGGCTTTGCCCGCTGGCATCCTCCGGTAGCAGCTGGGGAGAGGCGGGAGGAGGAGTCGAGAGCGGCGGCGGCTTGGGGTTCCGCCCGTGCCGCCTCCCCCGAGAGCGACGCATGCGTCCGTCCGTTTCGGTAGAGTACAGATTCATGGCAAACACATGCCCATCTCCATCTACTTGATCTGGATACATAAAAGTAAGAGCATCTCCACTCTTTCACCTTATATCCCCCAAACCTGTTATTGTGGGATGTCGGCGTAAAAAATCTGCCCAACCGCATCCTTATTTTAGTTTTGACGTTGGTGCGCCGGTCCGTTTCATTCGGTGTCCGCAGGCTGAATCCGGCGTGCAGGGAGACTATTCGAGGCACCGGATAGAGCGAAATAAGTGCACGAATTAGCCCTGTCGGTGAGACACCCCTAACATTCCCTTCAAAACATTTATTTTCCTCCACTTTGTACTCCATATCACCCTTTTCCTCCCATCTAGCCACACACTCTCGCCATTTTCTCATGGCGCCAAAGAAGAGGTACATCGCTCCCCGTTCAGTCGACATAGCTGGCGCCATCAACGTCGCACCGAAGAAGAGGGGAAAGGCCAAGAAGGAGTGGACGGAGGGGACAACCAACGTCGAGTGGGCTTTCAACCTCTAGCGCCGCAAGGTGGAGAACACCAGCCGCAGATAGAGGGAGCTGAAGGCGAGGCAGCGAAAGGCTATGGAGGCGCAGGTGGCGCAAGAGAAGAGGGCCGCGATGATGGCGGGGATGGTGTTACCGAATACACGTCAAGCTGGCCAGTTCGTTCCCGACAAGTGGGGGAGCCAAAGCAGCGTGTCCTTGTCCTCTCCGCCAGCCTCGTCTATGGTGCAAGCGGCCGGCTTCCCAGAAAGCCGAGGTATGCCACAGATCTCTCGCATCTCCCCGGGCCTCCATGAGTTCGATCCTCTAGGCAGCTTTACCATCACGGATCTGAGCTACGGCAGAATAGGATCTCCGGTACTCCGTCGTGCCCTTTTCAATGGCGCCCCTCCATCTCAGGCCGGCTTCCATCAGTTTGCGGTGGGAAGCAGCAGCCAGGGCGCCCATGGGCCGTTTGGCCGAATGCCGGATGGTAGCCACATCATGGCCGACCTCATTAGCACGGGCTCACAACATGCCTACATGTAGGAGGAAGCCGAGGCATACGACGACGATGAGTATGGCGCTAGGGAGTCATGGAAAACGAGGCCTACGCCTACACGGAGACCGATGAAGAGGTGGAGATTCCCGTGGCCGACCCGAAAGGGAAGAAGAAGACGGACGCAACCGCTCGGGCAAGAAGAAGAAAGCCGGGGGCCATGGACCGAAGTAGAGCTCGAGGGAGGACAAGTGCCTCGCCAAGATATGGAAGACAACGAGCATCCACCCTTTCACTAACACCAACCAAAACGCCGACATCCATTAGAAGAGGGTGAAGGCGGTGTACAACGAGCGTCACCTTTTGGATCCCTATTTAAAGTGTTTGGGCCATGATCTTAATGACTTGGCCATGTTGCACTGTTGGGTGTTGATCCAACATGCTTGCAACAAGTGGCACTATTGGAGGAGGTTTGATCAAGTAAGCAAGCCTAGCCAACGACCATGTGCATTGTAGCCCCTTTGTTTGATGTCTTGATTGTGCTCAACGCAATGTATATGCGCGCCATGATCACCACCTACCATGAGGAGAACAATGAACGTGGAGTTCAAGTTCATCCATGTTTTTGCTTGAATTGAGACATGTGACAAGTGGACAGATACATGGAAAACTCCCGCCAAGAATAGCGCGGCTACGACTCTGGCACGGCACCATCGACTGCCTCCTAAGGCGGCCCCATCGGGTAAAAGACAGTCAAGTCTATGAGGGATAAGCCCCCGATGATTGAGAAGCTACACTTGTCTATGAGGGATAAGGTGCCGAATCTAATGCAACTTTTTGCTTCATTTTAATTACTGTCAAGTTTACCGAGGATTGTAATAATCTACTGTCATTTGAAGTTGTAAGTTGTTTGAAGATTGTAATAATTAACTGTAATTCGTAGTTGTAAGTTGTTTGAGAATTATTACAAACCGAGTATCTATTAGAATTACTATACGTACACAGAAAAATAGTAAAATTGTAAGAGGTACAACACACGGTCTTCTTGAAACAAATAACATTCATTGTATTACGAGTACCATAAAACTTGCATAATTCACACACGTTCAATCAACAAAGTGAACACACAAAGATCAGACCTGCAGAGAATACAACGGGAGAAGACCCACACGAGCCATCAATTAATCTAACGGATAGTCGTCATAGTAATAGTAGTGGATGACACCATACTCGCCATAAGGCGTTACCATCTGCAGCTCAGAATGCTCGACACTTATGCAATACTCCGCCAGCATCGATCTAGTTCGAAAGGACGGTCCATAACACCCCTATTCTGTAATCATGTACAACCCTTGACTCCTCTTCCCACACAAGAGCCTTAAAGTTTTAAGATCTAATCCCGGATAGGTCAGCATAGTAGATTTTGCTAGCCTACACCATGGGTAACCTGGAGATGTCGACGCAAATGCATCGATTGTTAGCAACAAAGAGAGCACGGATGCCGATGCCTCTGACCGGCTGAAGGACACAATTATGGGTATCAATCCGGTAAGCAATGGCCAGCCGCCGTAAACTGGTCCACTTGTTGGAGATATGCCCAAGAGGCAATAATAAAATGGTTATTATTATATGTTTGTGTTTATGATAAATATTTATATCCCATGCTATAATTATATTAACAGGAAATATTAATACTTGTGTGTTTTGTAAACATGAAAGAGTCCCTAGTAAGCCTCTTGTTAAACTAGATTGTTGATTAACAGATGATCATGATTTCCTGATCATGGACCTTATATGTTATTAATAACAATATCATGTCATTAAGAGAATAATATGATGGACACACTCCTATAGTTAAGTGTAGTGTAAGATCAAGTCATTTAGAGTTCCTTTGCTACAAGCTTTCAAATACATAGTAACCTAATCCTTCAACCATGAGATCATGTTAACCACCATCACCGAATAGATTCTTTGAGGACATCAAACACCACTTTGTAATTGGGTGGTTATAAAGATGTCATTAGGTATTCTCAAAGTATGTGTTGACGCACATGGATCAAGAGTGGGATTTGTTCATCCTTATGACGAATAGATATACTCTGGGCTCTCTCGGTGGAATTTCGTCCAATTGGCTTGCAAGCATGTGACTAGGTCACAAGGAATGTCATATCACGGAACGAGTAAAGAGTACATATCATTAAAAGTTTGAACTAGGTATATAGACACCGACAATCAAACCTCGGATAAGTAAAGTATCGCGCGACAAAGGGAATCGGTATCGTATGTAAAAGGTTTATTCGATCACAAAGTAATCATAGAAATATGTGGGATCTATAATGGATTTCCAGATTGCTCTAATGATTATTGATCGGGGAGGTCTCTCGATCATGTCTGCATAGTTCACGAACCGTAGGGAGACACACTTAAGGATTCGATGTTGTTTAGTAGATATGAAATATGAGTTGGAGACTGAATGTTGCTCGGAGTCTCAGATTGGATCCAGGATACCACGAGGAGATCCGGAATGGTTCGCAGAATAAGATTCATATAAGGAAAGTTAATTTTCGGGGTTTGGAAATGTTTTCTGTGTTTTGACCGGAAGCTTCTAGAATGTTCTGGAAGGTCCACCACCCTGGGAGGGGGTACTTGGAATGCACCATACCCTAATGGGCTGGGCGCATGGAACCCTAGGTCCAGTCGGCCAAGGACAAGGAAGAGAGACACAAATTGTAGTTTGAATAGTCAAATCCTAGTTTGAAAAGTCAAATCCTAGTTTGAAAGTCAAAGTCCTAGTGGAGGAAGGAAAGAAAACCTTGAGGGAAAAGGTTTACCTTTCCCTCCCTATGTCGCCGACCATGAGGAGTTTGGGGAGGACTCGGCTAGGGCTGGGAACCCTGGCCGCCGCCTCTCCACCCATATAAGGAGGGGTGGGGCGCCCCTACTCCCTAACCCCAAACCCTAGCCACCAAGCGCCTCCCTCTCTCCTTCATACAGCTGCTCCGGCTTAGGCGAAGCCCTGCAGTAATCTATTCTCCACCACCACCACCACACCGTTATGCTGTTGGGATTTCGTGGAGATCTACAAACCTCCGCTGCCCTGCTAGAACAAGGGAGAGGAATGTCTTCATCGACTACCATACGTGTGACCAACTGTGGAAGGCTGCCGGAACATGGCGCCGGAAGGATCGTCTACACGATCTTGAGATCGTTAAGCGAACGACTACATCAACCACGAGAATCCGATCTCATTAAACGCTTTGGATCTATGAGGGTTAGTACTCTACAAACTCGTTGCACCGATCTCGTAGATTAGATCTTGGATTTTGTGTGTTCCCGTGATAGTTTTTTTTCCATGCCGTGAACCCTACTATGGTATTAGAGCCGTCTCTATGCATAGATCTGTTGCACGAGTAGAACACAATGGTTTTGTGGAAGTTGATGCTTTTTTCGTCGCTTGCTTTTTGTGTACTTTGCATCTTGCAGGATGGTGGGATGAAGCGGCTCGGGCTAACCTTACATGTCATCATACATGAGACTTGCTCCACGCTCAACGTATCCACTTAAGGGAAACTTGTTGCTGTTCTATAAACCTTTGCACTTGGAGGACCAACAACTGTCTACAAGAATAGAAGTGCGTAGACATCAAGCTATTTTCTAGCGCCGTTGTCGGGGAGGTAAGGTAAAAGGTACTCACATCCTCCCGTGTGAGTGCTCAAAGTTATTTCCTTTAGATTCTGCAATTATATCTTTTTGTTTCTTGTTTTCAGTAGTTAGGCTTAATGGAAAACAACAACAAAATTAGAGAGCTTTATAGTGTTTATCTTGAGTTAGGACATGAAGTGTTTGAAGAGAAAATTAAAAAAACTATGGAACTTTATTTGCATGCTAATAGCAATGTTATTAGTATGAATTCTTTGTACACCATTATTGCTAATGCTATGGAAACATCTAAGCTTGGGTAAACTAGTTTTTATGAAAATGGTCTTTTTAGTCCTCCCAGCTTTGGAAGATAGCTATTCTATTGCTTATGATGATACCAAACCTCCGATATATGATGATTACAATCATGATTATGATACTTTCAGTCCACCTACTATTGAGTAGAAAATTGATTGTGATTAAAATATGCCTCCTATATTTGATGACTATGGTGATGAGAATAGTAATGATAGCTATTTTTTTGAATTTGCTCCCACTACAATTAATAAGAATGACTATGCTTATGTGGAGAGCAATAAGTATTTTATGCACATGGCTTGTGATAAGAATGTTTTGTGTGATAGTTATATTGTTAATTTTATTCATGATGCTACTGAAAGTTATTATGTGAGAGGAAAATATGGTTGTAGAAGTTTTCATGGTACTAAAACACCTCTCTATGTGCTGAAAGTTTTGAAGTTGCTCTTGTTTTATCTACCCATTCTTGTTACTATGTGCTTCTTTGATTTATTTTCTTACAAGATTCCTATGCATAGGAAGTGGGTTAGACTTAAATGTGTTTTAAATTTTCTTCTTGATGATCTCTTTTACTTCAATTCATATTTCATATGTGAGCATCTTCTCAAAATTATCAAGCCTAACTTAAAGGCGTTAAAGAAAAGTACTTATTGGGAGATAACCCAAAAGTTTTCTTGAGTCTTGGAAGTTATTACTTCAGTAATGACCTCTCCTTTTCCTTTTTTATTTGATTTTTGTGCCAAGAATAACCTCTAATTAGAGGGAAGTAAGATTTGGGGAGTTGCTGTCCTGAAACAGATTTTTGTGCTCCAGCATAAAAATTCGTGAAGAATCTCTATAAGTTGGATTGAGCTGATATTTTCTGAATAAATCTCCTAGTATGTTAGATAACTTTAGTTAGTTCAACAATTTTTGATTTGATCAATAGAAGGTCTTCAAAAAAATCGGTTTCTACCTGCTGGTCTGTTTTGACAGATTTCTACCATTATTTGCATTTGCTTCTTATTGATTCCTTTTTGGGTTCTTTTTGGGAAATTGAGTTTTTGAGGGAATTGCTTCAGTAGCTTGTGTTTTTAGTGGAAGTTTTTATGTTCTAAAACTAAACCCCAAGGGTCTATTATCTTTTAAATACACTAATGTTGCTAATGAAGATTGTGTGAAGTTTTGTATGAAGGAAAATTTTCAGGTGTAGAGAAAGAATGATGCAATGAGATGAAGAATGGACAAAAGCTCAATCTTGGGGATGCCACCCTGTGTCACCCCAAGAAATATTTAAGAGGTACAAGCGTCAAACCTTGGGGATGCCCAAGGCATCCGCTTCTTCATCAATAACAATCTTAGGTCTTTTTAGACACTTCATTTTTATTGTTTCATGCACTATTGTGTTGTTCTTGGAGAGCCTTAGTTTTAGTTTTTGGTTTTCGTTTGCTTAGTTTGCTTGAGTAAGTTGGTTTGATCCCATCACACTTCTTTTGGAGAGAGACACACTCTGTTTTCATTGCCTAGAACACTCTAGTTTTCACTCTTATTGTTCTATGAGTGTTCACTTTTGCTAGCACTGTGTTTAGCCTTAGTTTTCTTGTGCTTTCAGCTTAGAACTTTTTAGTTCTTCTTTGTGGATTTGTGAGACAAGCTCAATGATATTTATTGATTATTATCTTTGTGAGTTGTTTCAAATAAGTTGATTTGTGTTGGAAAAGAGTAGGAAGCTTCATGCTGAAGTGGTACAAAAGGGAGCTTGTTTTGACTGTGCCCTAGGATTTATCATGTCATGCTAGATGTTGTTTTGACCTTATGCTTAGTGATTATTGCTGTATCATGACTTGTTCTATCAACACCCGGATTTTTAATCCCAGATGCCTGTTATGCCATACATCACAATCCCAGGATTACCATTTTTGCGAGACATAACAGAATTGGATACCACAGTACATCATCCATTACAAACCATACATAAGGTCTTACACAAATAAGGATCTCATGATCCAGTTCTTAATACAATTGAAGTGGCGGAAATACGTAATCATAAAGGTAGCGTAGGCGAAGCTCCATCTTCGGGGTCACAAGCAATGCTGACGATGGGAGATGATCCTAGTTGTCGTAACCTTCCTGGGGTCCATCATCCTGGTACTCCTCTTCATAGTCCGCCAGGAATAGCCAGGGACAAAGCCATGAGTACTCTTTAAGTACTCGCAAACTAATACTAACAAGTGAAGAGGGTTTTTGTAGTAGGACACTAAGCTCTAGGGTTGTTTTGCAAAAAGCCAGATTTACCTCTACTAAGTTCAGAATCAAGAGAAAGCTAGTTAAGTTTTATAACACCTAAGTGGGAACTTGAATTTCATGTCACAACTCTGTTGTGGTCAAGTCAAAATTCTCAATTCATTTCACAAGTCATTTTGAAAACATCTGACGGGGGAACAGTATGGCCACTCCAACTGTCCATAACCGCGGACGCGGCTATTCGAATTGTTTGACACTCTGTAGAGATTGTACACTTTCACCACAACATTTGATACATCCGTCAGGAACAAATCCTGAATTCACCATACTCAGTATCCGGATAATCAATCCTAACCTTTCAGTTACACGCCCTAGTATAAGCACCTCTCCTGTGAGTTTGGCCTCCCAACCATGACCAACTATCATCTTGGGTACTGCACAGGTGGACAATCTTCACAAGGTAGCCTCAGCTCAGACCTTGGCCGTGAGGGAACTAATACTAAGGTATATAAGTTTCCAGTCAAGCCCTACCCAAACTTCGGGTATTGTGGTTGTACGGTAAAATTGGAATGGTATCGCATCCAGACAACCATCAGTTTTATAAAGGGCTAATGCTCATGCCTTAACATTTTCATCACCAAAATCATCTGGTGTTCGGAAACACATGTCAAAACATCTCAGTAGAATGATCCATCATTACAAGGTTTTCATAACCATTTTTCACCAAGTATTCCCATCTAAAGTTGATCAAGTTTTATGCTTAGCACTAGCATCTACAAGTGGGGGTGAGTACTAATGAGGGGTGATAAACTAGTGGAGTTTTAACTAAGTTTAATCTCATGCCTTAGGATGACATCAAGATTATCTAGCTTAGGCCCAATTTTATGCTCTTTATGCAACCTTCAGTTATCTTTCTAGTATCTACAATTTACTTAAGTACCCTCTAAGTAAAAGCTTTGATAAAGAAATAAAGTAGAAGTTTGCAAGTAAAACTAGGATTGGGTTATCAAGGGGGTATAACCACATATGCTTAAGTCATATAGTTGGCATAGTAAGGCTTGCTAAAGTGGAACATCTTGCAAGTGTTAGCTTGGTCAATCAACTAGTAGTATTAGGCTTGCAAGTATTGGCTTGCAAGTATTAGTATAAGCTTGCCTTGTGCAGAGCAGTGGTTGAAGCTCTCCTCGGCTTCTTCTTCATAGTATCCTCCTTCCTCCTCGTATCCTTGGTCGGTACTAGTGTCTATAAATAAATACGAGGTACACAATCACCAAATAATACTTAACTACTTTCAATCATCACACAAAGGGGTTCTATAGATGATCTAGCATCATCACTAACATTACAAGGCTAAAGCATTTGACTTAATAATTTTATTTTTAGAAAAGTAATTTCTACTCATTGAAAAACTACTTAAGATTTAATATTCTCCAAACCAAACATGGGATCATGTTGACACATGTCATCACCACATATTTCAGTACATGGGAATGTGATTTAAAGTGGTGTCACAATTTAATAAGGTTTAACCCTTTTACTTTAAATAAAATAAGTGACTAGAAATGCCTATGTGGCATTCTTTTATTACTTGAACATTATTTCTGTAAGTAAACCCATATATTTTGATATATTATGAAAGGTATGGTCCAATGTGAGTTTTGAGAGTTGGAATCAACTCAAAAGCTATTGTGGTTGAAATTTGAAAAATGTTTGAATGCAGAAAAGCTTCTGCCTTGTTATTTTTACCAAGGTTGATCTACAGATTCAAATGATTTGAATCCAACGGTCTTGAATTAAGCATTTCAATAAATTTCTAACAAAATTGGTTTCATTCAATTTGGTTCACTGAATCGAGCTGGATTGATTTTTGAAACTAGGCACGAAACTGTGTTTGAATGAAAATAGAAAAATCTAAATTCAAACGAGTGGGCTGCGCGGGAAGGGTTAATGGGTCGGCCCAGTGTCACTCGGCGGCGTGGGGCGCAACTGATAGGGGGGTCTACTGGTCAGCGACTCATTAAACATGAAGCGGTACGGGGCGATGTGGTGCATTGGATTAGAAGTGAGATCAACGGCTGAGGGTCGTCGTCGACGATGAACTAGTCACCGGCGAGCTCGAACCCTAGCGGCTCGGTGGGGGTGCATATGGTGCGTACGGGGGCTCGAGCGACGACGGCGAGGCGGGCAAACGACGAAGTCGACGACGACGAACTCAGGGGTGGTCGCGGCAGCTCCTGGGGTGGACAAAATCAGCGGATCCTCTTCTCCTCTGCAGTGGCGAGCTCCGGCGCAATTCCGGCGATGCGCTGCTCGCCTTGCTTTGGCTGCGGGGTGGAACGATCAGTGAGGTGAGGGGAGTGAGATGGTGTGCTTAAATCGGCTGGGGGTGGCCTCCTTTTATAGGCCCGATGACGAGACCGAACGGGATGGGCAGGCAACGGTGGCGACACGGCTACATGAAGCTAGAGGCATGGCCGAGGGTGGCCATCGATCAGTGGTATCCTGGCGATGCTCTAAGGTTTAAATGCGCTTGTAGGGGCGGTGGCAAACGGTCGGGAACACTCGATGCTCTGCGAGGCAGAGGCAGCGAACTCCACGGCGAGCAGTGGCTACGGGGTACGGGCGGTGAAATGGGCATGTCTGGCGGTCTCCTGGGACGGTGGGGTGCATGCTGGCGGGCTGTGAGGGCTCGAGGTGGTCGGGTTGCATGGGAACGGTGTGTGCTCTGCGGTGCGCATCGGCATGGTCGACAGCAGCACGGGCGCGGTGTTCCTAGCGGTTCTGGTTGCTGTCCGCGAGGCAGGGCTGGTCGAAAGGGGGCGGTGAGGCATGGGCTACCTCCCAGACAAGGTTGGCACGGCTAGTTCTTCTCCTAGCCTGCTGTCCACACTAGGGTGACATGGGTGCTCTCGGCCTGTTCACCATTAATGATATTGGCAAGCTTACAGTGGGCTAGGGCTTAGTTAAGGTTGTTAGATGATCTACTAAGGGTGCTGTGAGCTAGAGAGGGAACCAGTTAGGCCAGAATCACTGCACACTATAGTGTTTAGGATTTGTTTGATTTGCATCAGCAAGATGTTTGATGAAATGGCCGCAAGAATTCAAGTTTTGAATTTTGAAAAGATTTTTGGTGGGTGTGCTAGGCATGTGCTGGTGAGTATGTGGATGCTTGGGTTTAGAAAATTGAGCTTGTTTGAGTGGTTTTTGAAAAAGTGGGATCTTCCCATATGAAATAGATTCAATTTTAAACCGTCATTTAAACTATGCATTCAATTGTTTTTGGATGATCACAAGGTGGTCCTTGGTACCTTGTTATGAGTACTATCAAAGGGTGCAAAGATCCATACATGTTTTTGTTAAGTTCTGAAAGTTAGAGATAGCCAAAGTAGGCATGGGAGTTAATTTGGCCAAAGTGACCATTCACTCATTTTGTTTGTTTTGATTTGTTTGTCTTTGGGAAAAGTGTTTGGATTGTTTAGATGATGTTTATTTCACCTAAGAATCCTTTTACAAGCAAAGAAACACACAAGCATGGCAATTCAAAAGAATCCAACTTGAAATGCTTACACATATGCATGCTTTCATATTTTTAATTTGAAAAGTTTTTGTTAACCCTAATTTTGATGATTAGAGTTTGATGATACAAGTTTAATATTTTTGGGATGTTACATGTGCCAAACAATTAGGATTGCTTAATGTGCCTTGAAAGAATCATGCGTTGTTTTAGCATACAAAAGCTTAGTATTGTGGTATTCTCCTTTGATGCTTTGTTTGGGTTGACTTGGCACATGCTCACACCATGTTATGACTATGAACCAGTCACCTTAGCCTCTATGATCATTTAGTTTTTTACTTGTGGTACCACTCTATGCTTTGATTAGTAATGTTTTGTCGCTCTCCATGATTATGGCCATTATTGCTCTCTTAGTTGGTCGCTCCCAGTCTTTTGCTAGCCTCCACTTGTATGAGTAATCTCTACTCATGCATACAACTCCCAAGAAACCAAGTTATTACAAATGTCCACTATAAATTCCTATGCATGGTGTTTTACACCATTCCAAGTATATTCTTGTTTTATCCATCTTCCAAATTAAACTTGTTATGTGAAACTTAGTGATTAAAGCTCTCACAAACTTGATGACACACTTTATTTTTCTTGCCCCTAATAAACTTGAATCATTGTGTCATCTATGTTGTATATGCTTGCACTTATACGTTGGGAATTAGCAGAACCGTGCTGTCACGGGGAACGCTTTCAACATTGCACATGTACTTTGTACTCAGTTGATATCATGATATTTTGTTTGCGGATGTCGTCGGTGTGAAATAAAAGGGAAGCTTGTAAGTCCATGGAGTTATTTACATGAGTTGGAGAAACGCCCGAGCCGCTAGCCTAAGCCATGCCTAATCGTAGTGGAAACTTGCAGCATCACCATAGTGAGCAATCTATGAAGCATTTTTCTTATAAAAAAGAGAGATAGAAAAAAGAGATTGAGAAAAAGAAAAAAAAGAGATGAGAAAAGTGGAAAGAGAGAAAAAATCACCATTTTCCCATGGTAAATAAGAAGATTGCTGAGATGCTCATTGTCTGCTTGCCTTGTCATTTTGATATGGAATAGCTCCTGTATCATGGGGAAAGGGGCACCCCGTTGGCGGTTCTTTATGATACACATGTATGACAAGAACTTACAGGTGACTAAAGTTGAGTAGCATGAGGAGCGGCCCTCCTATTCAAGGGACATGATATTGCCAACTTATACTTTGTCAAGCATATACTCCATAGTTTGTTCACTTTTACCTTAATCACTTCAAGATGCTTATGATAGGGGCAATGAGAGCTGAAAGATAATAAGTACCATAATTTTTGGAAGCTCTTTATGAAACTTGAAATCCTTGCTTCCCTTTTGAAGGGCCTTTCTTCCACTATTATATTGAGTCTCCACCTTCGATCCTTAGGCACTAGTTAAGAGAGCATAGTTGCCATTCTTAGTTCTATGTGTATTGTCCCAAAACTTATTGATTGATGCATATTATTGTTATTACTTGTTCTTCTGCTATTTGTATCTAGTCACTCTTATGAACTTTGAAGGTGTCCTATGCATCTATTTGCTACTTCATGAGGGACAAGCTGAATGCCACTATGCCATGTTTTCTGTATGTGAAACAAACAAACATCTTTCAATGCATTTTCATGATCTTTGTTTGTATCCTTTCATGTTGCAGCATAGTTGCTATGTCTTTTGTTAGAAATTCATCTTTCATGCTCATTTTTAGAGTACTTTGATCCCAGCTTTCAATGCTTTGCAAATGGTTTGATCAAGATTGTGATGGTGCATGTCACCTCAAAATTATTCTTTTTATCACTTACCTACTCGAGGACGAGCAAGAGTTAAGCTTGGGGATGCTAAAAAATGAATATTCTTGGAATTGGACGGGACAAAAGCCAAATTTCATATTTTTCCCTGAACGATACGAAAAATCAAAGACGATACGGAGAAGGACACCAAGGTGGCCACATCTAGGTGGGCGCAGGCCCACCCTGGGCGCGCCCACAGGGGGTGTGGGCCTGCTGGCCCTCCATCGACCTTGCCTCCTTCGCCTATAAGAAGCCTCAGACCCAAAAACCCTAAACAATCTGGCGGAAATCCACGAAAACCTCCACAGCGCTGCCGCCGAAGGGGAGATTCGGGGGACAGAAAGTCTCTATTCTGGCACCCTGCCGGGACGGGGAAGTGCCCCCAAAGCCATCTCCTTCGATCTCCACCACCATGTCCATCACCGTTGTTGATTCCCATGATGAGGAGGGAGTAGTTCTTCCTCGAGGCTAAGGGCTCTACCGGTAGCTATGTGTTCATCTCTCTCTCTATACATGATCTTGTTGTGGTCATGAGCTTTGTAATCAAGTAGATCTACTTTGCTACTCAAGTGCTTCAATTGATATATGCTCTCCTCATGTGTGTGAAAGTGACAGCATGCACGCCATGGTGGCACTTAGGCTAGAGTCTACATAAATACTCATCGTGCTTTAATAGATCTATAATTTTCCCCACGTGTGTGAAAGTGATAGTGTGCACACCGTGTGTGGCACTTAAGCTAGGTTACATATATATTTCATGAGTATATTTTGAGTTGGTTATCTCTATGAAATTGTGGTGTTTGTTGGAACCATCTAGCACTCAAGGTGACGGTGTGGGGTTATCTTGATGGGGAAGGCAGACTTTGAGGAGTGCTGTTATAGCCCTACCATGGATTAGAGTGTCCAAACGAAGAGTAGTTCAGGGTAGTATCATGAAGATAATATATTTATTGAGAGTGTTCACTAGTGAAAGTATGATCCCTAGGCCTTGTTTTTGAACATTGAAACACTGTTTACATCTAGATCTGTTGCATGTTTGCTTGGTTCCATCTTTATTTCAGTTTGACTTTAGTCTCTCCCATGTCAACAACAAGTCAAAAGCTCTTTTCTGGCACCGTTACCACTTGTATTTCACTATCTCTTCGTAGAACTAGTGCACCTATACACCTGACAAGTGTATTGGGTGTGTTGGGGGCACTACAGAATTCTTGTATCTTGATTGCAGGGTTGCTTGAGAGGGATACCTTTGACCACTTCCTTCCTGAGTTCGATAAACCTTGGGTAATCCACTTAAGGGAAACTTGCTGCTATTCTACAAACCTCTTCACTTGGAGGCCCAACAACTATCTATAAGAATAGAAGTGCGTAGACATAAGTGACCGAATGCGGAAAAGCTGTCGGAGCATGGCGCTGGAAGTATCATCTATATTATCTTGAGATCGGCAAGTGAATGACTACATCAACCACGAGAATCCGATCTTGTTAAACGCTTTGGATCTATGAGGGTTAGTACTCTAAAAACTCGTTGCACTGATATTGTATATTAGATCTTGGCTTTTGTGTGTTCCCGCGATAGAATTTTTTTGTTTTCCATGCTACGAACCCTGCACCACTCACAACGAACAACAACTCCTCGTCTGTGATAACCTCGATTTTTAAGTTTTGTATTATTTTAGGTTAAATGATAATTAGCTTCTAAACCACTTTGTTTTGGCTAATTTCTAGTACTCCCTCTATTCCAGAATATAGGGCTAATCACGTTTTTGTCAAAATTCCAAAAAAATAGGCTAATATATGTATTTATTGCCCCGATTTACTCCCCTCCTGATTACTCCCACCAATCATCTTCCTCTCCCATCCGGTTTCCTTGTGTCAAAACCGTGGAATTTGTTGCATGCCGTGTGAAATGAACGATTTCTGTTGCATGGCTGTATTCATTACCGAATCCATCAAGACTATACCCAATGAGAAGCCAAGTTGGTTCTAGTGTTTTGCAAAATTATCCCTATTAGTTGAATGCCCGTACATTACTACGGATTTATGAAGGCAAATTTCATTGAATGGCGAGAGCGGCGATGGACGACAAAGCAGATTCTCTAGAAGAACTTTTGTATTCTATATATGGATACATTTTTATAGTGGTGAATAACTAACATGTTATTGGTTGTGTAACTTAAATATTGAAGCCTAAATAACTCTTGTGTTACCGGTGTGTAACTTTTGGGTAAAAACAATCATCGAAACATATCAACATGTGGTCTTTTTTGCGCCTCATAAAACCTTGGCTGCACCATGTATTTTATTTTAGTTAATTAAATGTAAGCTATGAGCTAGTTTAATTGGGACGCGGTAGCCTAGATGTTAGGGTACCAAGATTACATTGTTGTCGATGCGTTAGAGTGATGAAGGCTCGGTACTATAATACTCTTCAAGGTTGTCACCTGTACGCCGTGGTAGCAGTGATAGACGATGAAGCTGAGCCTCTAGACTACTGGTTGCGCATTACATTTGTTCACTATGACTTAGTACGGTGTGGTGGGTGGGCCGTATGACCCTATTTATTATATCGTATGCAGAAGAGATTATATTTACACTAGTGGAGAACAAGGCTCTTTTTCCGGTTCGTAAGGGGTCTTTAGTCCCGGTTGCCCAGCCGGGACGGGGCAATCGGGACTAAAGCCCCACCCTTTGGTCCCGATTGGGCTACGAACCGGGACAAAAAGGGCTCCACGTGGCTGCTGCATGGCGCTAGGGGGAGGAGCATCCATTCCGGTTCCTAACACGAACCAGGACAGATCTGTCTCTGCCGCGACAACAATTTGGCACATTTATGTGCCGCGGAAGAGAATTCATTTTGGCCACTTTTTTTGCCGCAGCAGCATTTTTGCCACTTTTTGTGCCACGGCAGAGAATTAATTTATATTGTTTTCCTTTTATTGTTTTCCATTTATTGTTTTCCATTTTATTTTCTGTTTTGCATTCATCAATGAAGGAACCATTATATTACACAACATCATCATGAATATAGAGATCAAAGTTTCGCACATATTACATTCGATACACGGGTTTCATGCATATATATACATACAAAATCAGCTCTTTTTACGGTCCCTATTTCCTTATAAACCCAACTCCACATGGTATTCTCCTTTTGAGTTTATGACCTCTCCATCGAAGGATCCCGCCAATTCCTCCTAAATTGCTCGTACGCGATCCTTTGACAAAAGACCGTCCCATAGATGTTCGATTTGATTTAAAGGAGTAAACATATATGAATGAAACTAAACACAATTTTATGGTAATAAAAACTATGAAAATTATTTACATACATGAAGTTGCTCTAAATTTCTACCCTTCTCACAACATGTCTGACGAATGAACTCGCAAACATAATATCCACATAAATTATTCCCGGGTCCATGCGTCAGACACTTTACGAGAACATAGTTAATTCAAAATAATAATCAAGAATGATAATGGTATCGAAATTAGAACCAAAGAGATGTGCAGATCTAGCTAGTGGTACTTACATCTAGTGCTTGAAATGTAAGCTCCTCTTTCCAAACACCCCTAGCCTTCTTGGTGAACCGTTTCCAAGCGCTGTCCGGTGAAGAAAACGAATAAAAGGAGTTACTGATTGCTTGATATCAATAAATTCATGAACATTGCCGATATAGTGCCGTAATGATTAGAATTACCGCTGGAGCATCATAGGCATGTCCGCCCACGTCTCAAGGGGTTTATGTTTTGAGTCCATGACTAGTACCCGCCCTTTGTCGGGTTGAATTATTAGCAGAATATAGTGGAAGATGCGCATGTATAACTCATCAATTATACACTTAACATCGAGTAAGCGAAATAGAAAGTGTTTACAAGACAATAACACTCACTCAAAGTTTTAAAGAAATAGTATTTACCTTCTGGTTTCTTAAAACCTTAACGCGTGTACAATATTATCCTCTATATCCTAGTTTTTTTAATTAGCTTCATGAACAAAATATGGGTCAATGAACCCAATGTCATAGATTTGTTCTCTACTCCATTCAAGAATCTTCATTCTGCATAATATAGTATGATTATACATGCAATAAACAAGGTGAGATAGCTAGAGACTTAATTACAGAATTAGTACTTATAGATAATATGCACTGACGATTGATTTTCCAAGGCATCTTGATTGAATAATTGAAATAGTTTAACAAATTCAATCATAACCACGTCATATTCTTTCCCGTAATGCTGTTTTTTAACCCCCAACATTATCCAGTTTGCCCTGACCTTTGTGGCATTCAAGTACCAGTTATGCAATCTTCGCATTTTTGTTGGTAGATTCTTGACCTCCTCAGGTTTGACGAGAGGATTCCCGTACTGGTATTTATATGATACTTCAGTCGCAGTGGAGTACTCTAACTAGGATAAGTAGTTAGCAAAACTCATACCTTGAGCAGCGGCCGCTTCTCCGTACAATGTAACTACCTCTGGATCATAATGCTCTTCGATCGCATATTTGCTCGACCCCACATTGGTATGGGAAATCACCTTGAGCGGGGGACACGATTGTTTTTTGTTCTCCGAGCCGGGGAACTGATTTCCCACTTGCACTATTGCTCTTCGACAGATTCCATGCCGAATGTGGCATGAGAATAGAGAGCTCATAGTCTGATGACATCTTTGGCTCAGGTTGGTGAAGGCCCTTTATCATTTTGAGCACTCGGGCTTTATATTTTTTGATGCTGGGGAACTCTAGCTCTTTCGGCCGCTTCAGTTTAGCGAAAAACTCTGTCATTTCCGCCTCAACGATCGCCACAGTCTCCTTTGGAGTATAGTCGTAAGCTCTCTTGGGAGGAACCTTTGGTACTTTTGGTAGAGGCTCCTGTTTACGTATCGGCGATCTCTTACCACTCCGTAGAGTAGCGGTGGTACGCTTATGCTTTTTTTCTTGGCGCGACGGCGACGACTGGCATGGCGGCGATGGCTGGCGCGGTGGCGACGGCTGCGCTGGAGGCGGCTGTTGCGCTGGAGACGGGTGAGGCGACGGAGACGACTGTTGTGCTTGCGGAGACGGGTGAGGCGGCGGCAAAGATGGCCTTGGCGTCTGATTTGGAAGAATGATATATTCCTTTATCCATAGAATGGTGACGTTTGTTGCTTCTCCCAGTTCAGTCACATCCTCTTCACCCGCAAGGTAGTCAAGCTTCAACTGGTGAAGTTCGTGCATAACTTCATCCACCGCGACAACATCATAGCCCTGTGGAACCGGACGAAAATGGTTAAGTTGATTCAGGTCCAATTGGTAAGGCATAGCCGACCACCACCTTCATTGTTATGTTCACAACTTTGACATGTAGCTCACAATGTGTCGTATCTCTGATATCATCCACTGGGTAGCCAACATGATCCATCGTCGGTGCACCATCATCATCGTCATCACCTGGGACCTCTATGGAAGTCACACTGCTTTTCCAATTATTCGATAGGCCGGTAGCATCGAATGCAGGTTCTACCATGTGCCGTTGAGATGGGCTAGTAGTACCTTGCTGGCTAAGTGCATCAATTTGATCTTGCTACCGCTTAATTGT
Source organism: Avena insularis (assembly GCA_023614405.1). NCBI lineage: Eukaryota > Viridiplantae > Streptophyta > Magnoliopsida > Poales > Poaceae > Avena > Avena insularis. The sequence goes on from CM042691.1 coordinate 28,744,851, forward strand.
TCATGTTACGCATCCGGACTGTCTGATTATTTGCTTCAATTTCCTCCTTGTCCTTTCTCCTCTTACGGCTTCTATCAGGATATGTATTCCTATCTGCAGGAAACCCAATGCTCCATGGTTGGGAGCCTATTGCCTCGTGTTCGTCCTTCGTGTTCTGGATTCCCAAGGGCGAGTGTGAGCTCGTCATTCTCTTTATCAGAAATGAACATCCCCTCTTCAACAACCTTTACTGCATTTCTTATGTCCTCGATGGGAAAGGGGTTTTATTTATGTCTTATGTTATATATACACTTCCCTTTTGAGTCCAACGTGCCCCCATGCCCTAAAACCAATTCTTTGCGCATTCGATACAATCGGTTGTCTCTGGGATGATCCCTTTAGCACGCAGATCATCCTCAAATTTCTTCCATTTAGGAATGGCAGCCCTGTAGCCACCTTGCCCCATAGTATGGTGATACATCTTGTTAGAAGCATTATCTTATTTGTTTTAGACCTTTTCTGAGCTACCGCTGATCTCTTGTAGTCCACAAACTCATCCTAGAATTGTTTTATCTTCTCATACTGACCCTTGAAATCCGGAGTCTTCTTTTTCACGATAAAGTCAAGGTACAATATTTTCTTCTAGTTGGTGAATTGCTGGGCCATCTTCTTACGAGCCCAATCCTTGACCTTTTGCTACATGGTAGCGACATGTTTCTTAGCCTCCTCATCTGGATTCTCCGCATTTGGATCCACCTCTACCGTCAGTAGGCTGAAATTAAGCATGAGCCTCCTCCAACGTAAATCTTTGGCTTTGTTCAGGATATATAATTCCTCCTCAATAGGCCTATTCCAATTTCGAATGGTGATCGGGATAAAGTCCCTAACAATTACTCCGCATTGTGCCACAAATTCGTTTGCGACATGAAGGGGAGTGGTCGGTTTGCCGTTGTCAGCGACTTCTTCGATCATGTACCTTTCATGGTCTTCCAACTTTTTGGTTGGGCCTCGTTTGCCCTTTGCTGTAGATTTGGTCGATCCGGAGGGCTAAAAGAAGAAAGAGCATTAATATATGTATATAGACAACAGAGGATTAATTAATTAATATTACATGCACCTCGTCGGAGTTTGTAATATTCAGTGTTCTATCGGAGCGGTCGTCTTCTCCATCATGGAAGGCATCGCCTTATCCCTCAACAAAACCGACGCCTTCTCCCTCAATGAAGTCGTCTCTTCCGGCGAAAAGAGGATCTCCCTCACCAGAATTGTTCCGAAACATCGATATATCCATATTTTCTTCCCCGCGGATCACACCATGGATCAACTCTTCACTTTCTTCGTCTCTACCGCGTGGTTCCATATTTTCTGCATAGGTGGAAAAGCGGATAAGTCAAAGAGGCTAAGGGAGGAGGTTAGGTAGGCGAGATTTGAGGGGATAGGGCCGGGTGCCGAGAGATATAAACCCTAATTCGGAGAAACCCTAGTATATACATACACAATAATAAAAATGCTCATCAATTGATCTTTATTCATAATAAACTCGTCCCTAGGTGTAGACTCATGTATTCTTCAACCGGCTGCACGATTAGAGTCATCTAAAATCAACTAAATCCACTAAAATCAATATTCTGGAGTTCCGTGGTGTCTAAACCCTAGTTTGGAGAAACCTCGGATGCATATGATAGGGGTCACTTTGTTCTCTAAATAAACTTGTCAGCATGACGTCACGCCGGCGGGAGCTCACAACATGGCGGCGGGGGCGGCGATTGCGTGCGCGCGGGGCTACGGGACTATGCGCGTTCGAACCGCGGGTGCAAGGCGATTGCGTGCGCGCGGGGCTACAGGAAAATGCGTGTTCAAACCGTGGGAGCAAGGTGATTGCGTGCGCGCGGGGCTACGGGACTATGCACATTCGAACCATGGGAGCAAGGCGATTGCATGCGCGCGGGGCTACCAGACTATGCGTGTTCGAACCGTGGGAGCAAGGAGACCTTAAAATTGGCGGTGCCGATATGGGGTGCTCACCGGAGCAGAACTACAGCGAGCGGCGGTGCCGGTGCTCTCAGGATCACGGCAAGAAAGATCTGCAATAAAGATTATACTATCATACATATAGTAAAAAAGACCTTTTTATACTATCATACATGTGCAATTAAAGATTATCATGTAATTAAATAAGAATGTAAATATAAAAATGGTAATTAACTAAAAAAATGGTAATTATATACATATAAAAAGTAATTATAGTAAATAAGAATATACATATAAATAAAGATTATATTATCATACAATAATTATGTACTTAATTTGCAAGGGAAATTTACTGAAAAAATAACTGAATTTACTGAATATACATCTTTACTATTAAAAGGAAGTTGGTGTTGGTATGTCCACTTTGACACTTTGACATCAAACATTGAAAGCATCTGAGGCGTCCAATCTGCATCTAACGGCACAGAAAATCGTCCTAATGCTTGGCTTAGCTAATTACTATTAACTGCCACCGAGAAGTGGAAATAATCGGTTTAGAATAGCCCAACAATAAAATAAGCAATGGCCCCGACCTATCATCCTGCAACGCCCCCCCGTGAACATGTCAAAAAGATCTCCTCCCATGAAAACCTAGCACATGTCTCGCCGCCGCTCCTCCCGTCTCCCTCACCTGCCCCGCCTAGCCGCCACTAGCATCTAGAGCACCTTCAAGCCGGATGACCTCCTCCTTTCGGAGCGCCTCCAGCCCGACATGGTTTGAGATCGATCGCCGCCAACGACCTTTCCCAGCAGGCCGAAGAGGATCTAGCGCGATGGGACTTGTGCAAGTTAACCCAAGACCGGCTGTATCCCTTCTACTTGGCACATCTTTCACCCACCACCACTTCCGATCCATACCACATGCGGCCGTGTGCGGCACTGCGACGACGATGTCCATGGGCATGCCAGCACGGGGCGGTTGATGTTGGCCAATATCTCTGGATTCGTGTCCTGGTTGCTCTTGCAGCAGCGGCTCGCGCACAGATACCTGGCGGCCGGTGTACCCGACGACGGTGCATGTCGATGTTCAGATCATGGAGTGGAGATCCATCTGGGCCATGTGATTGGTTTCTTTTCTGGTAAGTACCTAACTTCGTCTAACGGATTGTTAGATGTGTGGTCTAGCACTTGCTTAACCAGATCCATCCATGCATGTTTCCATGGATCTTTTTGTTGCTTCCTATGGAAAATCAAATCCAATTCATTTTGTTTAGCACCTCGTCAGTTTATACATGGGGATTTATTAGCTGCATGATGCTATACTAATATGATCCATCCATCCACGGATGGATTCTGTCCCCTATTTTACAGCCTTAGAGATATTGCAGTTGAAATCAGGGATGGGGCTTTCTTGGACTACTCCCGATCATCTAGGGTGTGAAATTTTGGTGGATTTAAAGGTGCAATCTTTAGGCATTGTTGTTTCAGAAATCAGGTGCCTGATTCTGACATGCTACATGGAGAAGAGGGGTGTGGTGTTCGTTGCCTCCTTCAGCCCTCAGTCCCAAATGTTCGTTGCCAACACTCTACCTTGGAACATCGTTCAGCCATTAATATCCTCTCTGAACTTCTGAAGTCTTAAGAATGTTATTATTTCTTCAGATTACTCTTTGTAAATTACAATATGTAGACATCAGCCCTATTAGTGTTGATTTAATGATGACTTAATCTTGCAGCGTGCTGGAGTCGATATATAATGATGACCATTATATATCATTAACTTTCATATTATCTTGTGGGTGAAAATAGAGAAGTAATTTGCACTTTGTGGTACTGTTAAAAATACAGAAGTAATTTGCACTTTGATATATAATGATGACCATTATTCTCGATCAGGTGAAGCTGGACTTTTTATTCACAGTTGTTGGCGCGATAATTTTAACAGGTTAATCGGCAAGAGATAAGCCCTTCACGGGTGCACCTTGATTAAGTTAGAAGAAATGAGTAGTCAATTGGATGATTAAATTTGTACTTTGTTCTATCTATAGATGCAGGTGGGGCATGCAGCTGGACCTGTATTGTGGTGGTCAAAATGGATGATTTTGATGTAGTGGTAGCCTCATCACCATTCCACTTCCCGGTTGAATTTTATCCGATTAAGTGAGCGAGGGCTCTAACATAAAGGAAAATCTTAAAATTTGACCTGCTAGGATAAGCGGTACTTGTTATAGTCTGAATGTATGGTGCCTTATTGATTATGTTTTAAATGACAAGGTCGGTGTGACACCATAAGGTCTGAATTATTTCATGCAACGCGCCTATCCATTTTCTGCATCGTATACTGAACTATGTGTATGTTTTCTATACGACCTGAACTCTGAACATGTTATTGCTAATGGATTACCGTAGTGGAAAGAGACAATTGATTCCTGAGGTATGAAAATGATTTCTATAATTGAGGTACACATACAATGCATAAGCTTCGTCTATGTTGATGTTTCATGTAGTTTATATATACAATATTCCTGAAGTTACTTTTATCTTATTTCTTTTAGATTGTTGCTGAGATGGATGTATTTGTATTTGGCTTGTCAAAGGATGCACTTACCGCTATGATGAAGGGAGTAATTGCGAGTACTAGATCAGTTGTTTGGTTGCACATTGGGTGTAAATTTATTTTCTATTGAATTATTTGTATTTGAGAGCCCTACCCATATGTCATTGTGGCTTTAGCGGTCCGATGGGATGTCCAGGGCAACATGGGTGGGATGGCTGCTCACTCGCAACAGTTTCAGCGGGGTGTAAGATTATTATCTTCATTGTCACACTTTTACCAATTGTTTTCTTAGGATAGTTTGCATTTGAGAGTACTACCTACATGTCGATGTGGCTTCATATGTTTAAGCATCATCCAGGGCAAGATCGGTCGTGGCTTCTCACTTGCAGCAGCTTCAGCGGATCACTCTTTACCAATAGGGTATTCTTGGGATTATGTAAGTATCTTCTTCTTTCTTAGAGAAATTTTGTTACTGGGCTTTGAGAAAATAAGGATCAGCACATGGCAGCACCCAGTTCGAACGATCGGCAATTGTGCGTCCATATGCTCATGAGCATCTAGGATGAGGTAACTTCATAAAAAAAGTCATATATGTTCCGGGATAATATAGATGCATATAATGTTCTTTAATTTTAAAATCCTCCTAACATCTCATGTTACTTCTGTAGGTTAATGGGCTCTTCTAGATATTTATTTTGCCATATTTAAGCAGGCTGAAGGCGACAATAACTTATGATATCTCTATCATTCAGTGATTCTGTCCAAGGGTTCCATCTAGCATTTTGTATTTTTTTCCGGTGCTGCAATTGGAGGGTTCTCACAAGTAAGCTAAATCTTATGCTCCTTTATTTTAACGTGAGATTCAGATTCTTTATATTTTATCTAGCCTTACTCTCTTACATTTTTTATTGAAAGTACTGGGTAAATACCCTTCATATTATGTTAACATATTTTATAGCTTAATATATAGTAGAATCGATTTACTATATAATTTCTCAAATTTTTTAGAAGTTCGAACATAATCATAAACATAGCCATAGAGCACCACAACAAAAATAGGAATATCTGCTACGTAATCCATATTCATTCTCTCTATCTTTTGGTTGACGTTGTCTAGATTTCAATGGGATATTTTCCTACAAATAAAAGTACATTTGAAATTTTGTGATGACAGCGAAAATGTTAGAGCTATCCCATTTTCCTATGCATATATATGTTTATCCTAAGTTTGTCTTCAGAATTACATGCCTTCTAGGTTCAGTATTTTACTTTTAGCTTATTTTAGATATATGTATCGCAAGCAATTCATTATTATCGTCATGTGCAGATCGGATGAAATGGAGTGTGTCAGTGTCGTTGTTGAGTGTAGAATGGGATACTCTTCTATAGAAGGTAAATGCCTGCAAACATTACCTATATTTTCTAAACACTTACTACCGTTGTTGGAAATAAATAGATATGTTGTGTTCTACACAGGCAATTTTAAATACATATTTGTCCTATATTTTCTCGAGCGGCCTTTTCTAAGTTTGAGCAAGTAGTTGTGCCTGCTTATTTTATTAATCACTCTGTGCGATAAGATATATTTAGATTGTTGGATTCTGAAGTGGTTCTCAAGTAAATTATATTGTAGCTATTTATTTTCGCATTATTGACACATGGAAACCATTCAGCAGTGAAGGTATACCTAAACATGCACATGAGATTTTTTTTTCAATTTTCATACCGAAGTTCTAACTTACAATCTGTATTCAAATTGTCGAAGCCTATCAAGTTTACTTATGAGCAATGAATTTTTCTGCATGTTGTGAATGATTTGCACATGAAACAAGTAGCAAAAACTTGGTGCACTTAACAGGATCCTCTTACTTCATGCTTGCTCTTGTTACTTCATGAAGTGTTGTATGAACCATTTAATTTTATTTTGTAATCTTGTAATGTGCAAAATTCATTGGTTTGTCCATAATATGTTAAATGTGAAATTACGTGCGTTGCACGTGCGTGCAAAAAGATGTAAATCATGGCGAAGGAAACACCACCGCCTAGCCTTCTCACCTCCTGCCGCCGTGACATCAATGTGCCATCTTCGATCCATCCATCCCCACTACAACGCCATTAAGCCGCCATCCAGCCCCACGGCTAGGCCATCTTCCATGTTGTGTTGCTGTCAAGGAGCTCCTCCACGTTTGCCATGGGCGATGACCAGTTGTCTGACAATCGTATTGTTATTGAAGTTATTTACATACTTTCTTCTTCTAAAAGAACATAAGTTCTTTCAATTCCGTTTGTGCAAATTGGTGATCAGTGTTCTTTCTTGCCCTTTATATGGTTGCACATATAGTCACATAGGAATTATTTGGAGTCAATCAAGTTGAGTAGTCCAAAGAGGTTGGTAGAGAATGCACTTGTTTGCAAATTTATATCCCTTTGTGTAATACCAACCCATGTAATTCAGCAAGGCGAGGTCATCGTCAAAGTGGCCAAGAAGCTTTTGATTCTAGGCAAATACTCACCAAAGCAAAGCCTATGTTTGTTGTATCTCCAATAGCGGGGACTCAAAAGGGACACCATACCTTCTGATGTCTCATGTCATACAAACTACTCCATTTTCCGTGAGGTGGCGCCCTTCGCTCTCCATTTATTTGATCCACTCCTCTTTGCTATTTTCAGTCGTGTTGGAATGTTCGTCATAATTCCATTGCAAGACATCCGAAGATCTCTTCGTGATACATGATATAAAGGTGCAATGACAAAATCCATGCATTTTCTTCAAAGCTTTGACACTGCATTTCAAATAAGGGTGAGGAGCTCCTTTTGATTGTGATGGTCGTATGTATCTCAGAATTACTATTATCTCTTAATGGTCGTAAGTTTATGATTTTGAGTGGGAAGAATAATATTATTTGTATTGTCTTTGTAGACGAAGTTGTATGGCCGTTGTGGTGTACATCAACATAAGTTAATAAAGAGAGCACCATTTTCAGGGTGATGGGTGTAATCTTACATGATAATTGTATGAAGATCAAAAGAGAGATGTCCTGAAACTTGTTAGGCATCCCCTTGTTGTGGGGTTACATGAGGTACATTATCTACTTCTTGCTGGTAGATGTTGGTATTGCTAATATTTCTTATTAATTGTCTTCTTTAAGTACCACTAGGATCATTAATTGGCATTCTACTATGCGCAGGTGTTGGCAAGCCCAAAGAAGATATTTATAATATGGAATTTATCATTGGTGAACTATTTTATAATATTGTGCAGCCTCACTCTTCTTTGTAATTTCTGGCATTTCGTGTCTTGACTTTAATGTTGAAATTGGAACCAATTCTTCTATATGTAGCTTGGATGTCTGACTTATTCCTCTTGGGATGTACATACATTATTTTTCAAACTTCATCTGTTGATTATGAGTTGTGTGCTTAAAGAAAAACTATTTGTAGAAGTGGGATGAAATACTTTGAATCATGTAACACTAGCAAGATTTACACATATATTTCCTAGGTCGTGTGAATGCATGTGATTATATGCTTCTCTTGGTCTAACATTCTTGTACAACAGTTAATGGTATTACATAAGTTTTAGTCGGCACAAGTGTCTTTATTTCATCTGTTTTTAGAAAAATAAAGTAGAGGAAAATAGGGCCTCCTTTGGGCTTTTGAACCTTGTGAAAATACTTCGAAAAAATGCTAGATTTTTCACAACTCTTGTGGCATGTGTGGAAAGCTACAACTACTGTTGTTAGAACTGTAATGCTTGTTGCCACCTATCTAGAGTCTTGGGCTAAGTCTTTGACTAAGGTGATTGAAAAGATTTCAGAGGAGACACTGAGGCGTAGTCACGAGTGACACGTTGAGAACAAGGTGGTCACGGAGCATAGTGGCAGCGAAACAATAAAAGAGGTGAAACTGAGGTGTCGGGTCCTATGAATTGTGGCCTTTAAGTCACGATGCATATCCATTTTCCATGCAAGAACTAATTAGTTTGGTTCAGTTAAAAACCTGACATCTCACGTGTTTGTGTTGACGATTGTTATTTGCAAACATGTGATATAGATAAGTGATATATGCCTTTATTTCAATTTTATCAGTGTTATTTTATTATATTTTCATTCAAAAATTCAATTTTACTTATCTCATAGTACTACATATTTTAACAAAAAAGTGAAAGAAAAAAAGGGATAGTCACACAAAATGAGAAATTTACCCATGCTCATTTTTCCCCATCAACGCTTGAATTGACCAATGGCTTTGATGATTAGCTCTCTTTGTCATGTATTTTTTCTCCCTTGAGTAGTTTTGACTTTTGACAAAGGTTGTGCGTTATACATATGTCACATCACTACACATCTATTTAGAAAACATGGATATTAGATCAAGTGAAAATCACCAGGAAAAGAACAAGAAATCCACCAAAAAATTAAATTTATCACGTTTAATTACCAAAAGTACTTAAAAGAGCCAAAAGAATAATAAAAATTATATGAAAAACTAAAATTGGGATTTTCAATGAATTTTATTGCTATATTTTATTTTTCTAGATTCTTTGAAGATTTTAATTTACTCCTTTTGGATAATCTTGTTGAACAATCCAAACTGCTTTTGCTCGGACGGATTGTGTTGCCGCTCGCATATCCTCCACGTCACCGTGATCTTTTAGTGTTGGAAATAAATTACCATGATTAGTTACTCAAAGGAAAAGATTAAAATTGAGAGACCGTAGCAACCCACGGGCATTATGAAGTATATATAATTATGTACTTAATTTGGCCGAGAGGGGCCGCGCCAGCCGAAGACAATGCTGGCGCACCGTGAGGCTCGGCGCACCGTCTTGACTTGATGGCCAATGGGCGACGAGGCTCGATGTGGCTGGTCGGCCAGCGACGCTCGATCGGCGAGGCGACGCGGCGACGGCGCATGGACGAGCTCTGAGCGATTTAACGATGACGGTCGGCGCTCGGTGCTTTGTACTGCAACGACGGACGGAGACGCGAGGCGAATAACAGCGACGCAGTTAGGGCCTTTAGTCTCGGTTGGAACCACAAACCGGGACTAAAGGGCCAGATTTCAAAGTTTTTTCAGATTTTCTCTCGGTTCCCGCCTTATTTTTTATTTAGGTGTTGAAATTTGTAATGGTTTTTAAATGATAAAAAATTTGGAATCTTAAAAACTTAAACATAAAAAGTGTTTGAATTTGAATAAGTAATTTAAAACCATTTTCTGTCTTTTAAAATAATTAATATAACTATTTAAACTATTAACCATTTTTAATAAAAATGACTTAACTAATATTTTTTGCATATTGTTTTGGAATCTTAAAAAACTATAAATATAAAAAGTGTTTAAATTTGATTAACTAATTCAAAACCATTTTCTGTTTTTAAAAATAATTTATGTAACTATTTAAACTATTAACCGTTTTAAATAAAAAATGACTTAACTAATATTTTTTGCATATTATTTTGGAACCTTAAAAAACTTTAAACATAAAAAGTGTTTGAATTTGAATAACTACTTCAAAACCATTTTTTGTTTTTTAGAATGATTAATGGAACTATTTAAACTATTAACCATTTTAAATAAAAATGACTCAACTAATATTTTTTGCATATTATTTTGGAATCTTAAAACACTTTAAACATAAAAAGTGTTTGAATTTGAATAATTTATTCAAAAGCATTTTCTATTTTTTGTAATAATTAATGTAACTATTTAAACTATTAACCGTTTTAAATAAACAATGACTTAACTAATATTTTTTGCATATTATTTTGGAACCTTAAAAAATTTTAAACATAAAAAGTGTTTGAATTTGAATAATTAATTCAAAACCATTTTTTGTTTTTTAAAATAATTAATGTAACTATTTAAACTATTGACCGTTTTAAATAAAAATGACTTAACTCTTATTTTTTCATATTATTTTGGAACCTTAAAAAACTTTAAACATAAAAACTGTTTGAATTTGAATAACTTATTCAAAAGCATTTTTTGTTTTTTAAATTAATTAATGTAACTATTTAAACTATTAACCGTTATAAATATAAAATGACTTAACTAATATTTTTTGAATATTATTTTGGAATATTAACTAATAATGTCTGAAGAAACAACATAATGTGAGTCTAAAATTGATTTTTTCAAAAAATCACGAGCGTTAGATCATGTACATGTAGTTCAAACCGGACTCACTTCCTACCGATTCAGCAGACATTTGTCTTTTTCACCCGGCAAGGACAGAAAGGTTTGATTTCTCTCGGTTGGGAGACATCCATGTAAGGTGGTCTAGTATTTTAGAAAAATGGGATGGTAGCATTCTGAAACAACATTTTGGTATTTGCTTCACAAAATGACCCGTTTTTTGCGCTCGGAAAATGGAAAATGGCTTTTTCGTGCGACGAAAAGGAAAACTTCCTCCTGCAACATTGTTCTCCATCACAAGATCCACATGCATGCATAATATGGGTATATTATCACAAACTATGCTGCGATTCTGCATATAACATCGGTCATTTGGACCGAAAGCCATGAAACCTCGAACATGATAGGTCATTTTGTGAAGGTTTTTTGGAGACATAATGAATATACCAAGTTTGGTATTTTTTCTTGCAACTATGTCAGAAAATATGACACCACGCGAAGGATTTACATTGTTTGAACAATTTTTGAATTTCTTATGCCTGTTTTGAATTTTCCCGTTTGGAACTAAGGTCGAAACAACATGCATAAAGATAGGGACGATCACCGTTAGAACTTGCATTGGATATCTGAATAAACAACATATTGTGAGTCTAAAAATGATTTTCCAAAAAATCACGAGCATTAGATCATGTACCTATAGTTCAAACCGGACCCACTTCCTGCCGATTCGTCAGGCATTTGTCTTTTTCATCCGGGAAGGACAGCAAGGTTTGAGATCTCCTGGATGGGAGATCATCCATGTAAGGTGGTCTATATTTTAGAAAAAATGGGATGGTAGCATTAGGAAACAACATTTTAGTGGTTGCTTCACAAAACGACCCGTTTTATGCGCTCGGAAAACGGAAAATGGCTTTTCCGTGCGACGAAAAGGAAAACTTCCTCATGCAACATTGTTCTCCATCCCAAGGTCCACATGTATGCATAATATCGGCACAGTATCACAAACTATGTCACGATTCTGCACATAACATCGGTCATTTGGACCGAAAGCCATAAAACCTCAAACACGATAGGTCATTTTGTGGATGTTTTTTGATACATAATCAATATACCAAGTTTGGTATTTTTCCTTGCAACTATGTCAGATAATATGACACCACGCGAAGGATTTACATTGTTCGGATAGTTTTTGAATTTTTTTATGCCCGTTTTGAATTTTTTCCATTTGGAACTAAGGTTAAAACGGCGTGCATGAAGATAGAGGATGGGACTCGTTAGAACTTGCATTGGATCTCTGAATAAACAACATATTGTGAGTCTAAAAATGATTTTTTTTCAAAAAATCATGGTCGTTAGATCATGTACCTATAGTTCAAACCGGACCCACTTCATGCCGATTCGGCAGACATTTATCTTTTTTCACCCGGGAAGGACGGGAAGGTTTGAGATCTCCCGGTTGGGATATAGTCTATGTAAGGTGGTCTAGTATTTTAGAAAAAATGGGATAGTATCATTCTGAAACAACATTTTGGTGGTTGTTTCACAAAACGACCCGTTTTTTATGCTCAGAAAATGGATTTTCCGTGCGATAAAAAGGAAAACTTCCTCCTGCAACATTGTTCTCCATCCCAAGATCCACATGCATGCATAATATGGGCATAGTATCATAAAATATGCCGTGATTTTGCACATAACATCGGTCATTTGGACCGAAAGCCATGAAACCTCGAACATGATAGGTCATTTTGTGAAGTTATTTTCGAGACATAATCAATATACGAAGTTTGGTATTTTTCCTTGCAACTATGTCAGATAATATGACACCAAACGAAGGATTTACATTGTTTTGAATTTTTTTGAATTTGTTATGCCCGTTTTGAATTTTTCCCGTTTGGAACTAAGTTCGAAACAACGTGCATGAAGAAAGGGGACGAGCCTTGTTAGAACTTGCATTGGATATATGAAGAAACAACATATTGTGAGTCTAAAACTGATTTTTACAAAAAATCATGGGCGTTAATTCATGTACCTGTAGTTCAGGCCGGACCCACTTCCTATTGATTCGACAAACATTTGTCTTTTTCACCCGAAAAGGACGGAAAGGTTTGAGATCTCCCGATTGGGAGATCATCCATGTAAGGTGGTCTAGAATTTTAGAAAAATGGGATGGTAGCATTCTGAAACAGCATTTTGGTGGTTGCTTCACAAAACGACCCGTTTTGTGCGCTTGGAAAATAGAAAATGGCTTTTCCGTGCGACGAAATCATGGCGGGAAATATCTTTTGTCTCGGACTTAAGGGAAAACATGGCGGTAAAGGTTCATCTTTAGTCCCGGTTGGAGAAACCAACTAAGACTGAAGGGATTCCGGCAGGCTCGGGCAGGCAGCACTAATGATAGGGGTGAGTGTCGACATTATGTCGTGAGTGTCGACACTATGTTGTGCTGCTTGTACCTTGTCTCGGATGGTGTCGCCAACCGGGACTAAAGATGAACCTTTAGTACCAGTTATAGACACCAACCGGGACGAAACATGAGTGTCAACACTATGTCATGCTACTTGTAGTATAAATAGGCATTCTTGTGAGTCCTTAGGTATCTCCAACATGGTTTGCGAGAGCAGGAACATCACTACGGCTAGTTTGGGGGAGATGCCAGAGGATCCTAGTTGATGACCCACAAGTATAGGGGATCGCAACAGCCAAAGAATACTTGCAAGCCTTAACAACTGAGTTGTCAATTCAGCTGCACCTGAAAATAGTTCTTGCTCACAAAAGTTTATAAGTAGCAATAGCAAAGTAAAAACAACAGTAAAACAAGGAGAAATAGTAACAGTAGTAGCAAACAATAGTATAAGAGCGTGGTAGGCATAAGGATGGATGGACGGGCGTTGCATGGTCGTTACTAAACATGTAACTTCAAGATCTAGGGCAATTGCAGATAAATAAGATAAAGCATCTAAGTACTAAACAATCATAGGCATGTGATCCATATATAGTCATACGTGCTCACAATGAGAACTTGCACAACATCTTTTGTCCTGCCAGCCCGATGCAGCGGGGCCTCAAGGGAACTACTGGCAATTAAGGTGCTCCTTTTAATAAAGCATCGGAGCAAAGCATTAACACTCCGTGAACACATGTGATCCTCACATCACAGCCATCCCCTCCGGCTGTCCCAATTTCTGTCACTTCGGGGCCTTTGGATCCGGAGAATGATATGTGTACACAACTTGCAGATAAGATCAAAAACAATACTATCATAATGAATCAATAATAAGTTAAGATCTGAGATCATGGCACTCAGGCCCTAGTGAGAAGCATTAAGCACAGCAAGTTGTAACAAAGTCAAATAGCACTAATAGAGATACTAGGCACCATGCCCTAACAATCTTATTCGATTACATGATAGAACTCATCCAATCCCTACCATCCCTATAGCCTACAGTGGGGGATTACTCACTCATGGATGAGGGAAACATGGATGGTTGATGGAGAGGCGTTGTTGATGATGATGGCGATGATCCTCCCCAAATTCCCGGTCCCAGCAGGGTGCCCGAACGGAGTTTCAGGTTCCAAATCGCGATTTCTGGTGGTGGCGGCGCAGCGGAACTCTTTCTACAAAAACATCGAACCCCCTGAGTTTTTAGGTCAGAAGGCAACTTATAGGCAAAGAGGGAAGCCGAGGGGGTGCCTAGGGCGGCCACACCCCCTCCAGGCACGGCCAGGCCTGGCCCGCGCGGCTGGGGGGCCCCACTCCATCTCGTCTTCTGGCTCCGTGATTCTTCTGGTGAAATAGGATTTTTGGCATATTTTCCGGAATTTTTCCTGATAGTTGATTTTCTGCACAAAAACTAGACACCAAGGTAATTCTGCTGAAAACAGCGTTAGTCCGTGTTAGTTGTATCCAAATCACACAAGTTTAGAGGAGAAACAATAGCAAAAGTGTTCCGGAAAGTAGATACGTTTTGTACGTATCAACTCCCCCCAAGCTTAGCTTATTGCTTGTCCTCAAGAAATTCAGTTGAAAACTGAGTGCGATAAAAGAACTTTCACGAACACATTTGCTTCATATGATGTATATATTCTCAGAACAGGTGTAGATACTTAGACCATTCATAATAAGAAGTATGCATCTAAGTCTACTCAATAGTCTTTGCAAGCTATGAAGAGATTCCAACTCAATAATAATAAGTAGCATGAAACATAAACATAAGCAACATTGCAATGCTCATAAAAGGGTATGATAGAGTGGTACCTCGCTTTCCTTTGTTTGTAGATCACAACATAAATTCCAAGGCACCTCTGAAGTTCAAGTGGAGACCATAAGTAAAGATATCAGAGATACAAGTATCAAAGTCATGACATAATTAACCAAGTTTTCAGACAAGCACATTACACTAAGAATGACAACTATGCTCTCAAGAAGGTGCTCATAGAATAGGTGGTGACTCAACAAGGAAGTGAAAAGGTTTTGAAAACTTTGAAAGGCTTCCAAATGCTGAAAGTAAGGTACTCATTAGCTTTGAGATCTCATTGCCCCTATCATAGGCATCTTTAAATGGTTAAGGTGAAAGTGAGGTCCAATATGAGGTATATGCTTGACAGACCATAAACTGGAAATCTCATGTACCTTGAGTACGAGGGCCGCTCCTCATGCTACTCAACTATAGTTACCGGTAAGTTCTTGTCATAGTAAATACATGCGTATCATAGAGAACCGCCAATGGGGTACCCCTTGCACATGGTACAAGAGGTATCCCATAACCAAAATGACAAGGCAAGTAGACAATGAGCATCTCAGCAATCTCTTATTTACCATGGGAAAATGGTGTTTTTTATATCTTTCCTCTTTTCAATATGTCTCTTTTTTATAAGAAGAAAGCTTCATAGATTGCTCATTATGGTTATGCTGCAAGTTTCCACCATGATTAGGCATGGCTTAGGCTAGCGGCTGAAGCGTTTCTCTAACACAGATACATAACTCTATGGACTTACAAGCTCCCCTTTAATTTCACACCGACGACATCCGCAAACAAAAGAGCATGATATCAACTGGGTATATATTTACTGGTGTTGAGAGCGTTCCCCGTGACAGCACGGTTCTGCTAACTCCCAGCCTATAATTTGCAAGCATATAACTTTCATGGACAGTCACAATGGTTCATGTTTATTAAGTGCAAGAAATAAAGTGTGCCATCAAGTTCGTGAGAGCTTTACTAACTAACTTTCTCAAAATAGTCAAACATTTTATTTGGAAGAAAACAAGGCATAATAAATATGCACAGAAATAGCAAATGATGCTAATAGGTAGGTATGGTGGACATTGTTGGCAATATTGGTTTTGGAAGTTGGATGCACAAGTAGAGCTCATACTCAGTGCAAGTGAAGGCTAGCAATAGAGAGGGAGTGACAAACGAGAGAGCGATAACTGTCAATTCAGCTGCACCTGGAAATAGTTCTTGCTCACAGAAGTTTATCAGTAGCAATAGCAAAGTAACAACAATAGTAAAACAAGGAGCAATAGTAACAGTAGTAGCAAACAGTAGTATAAGAGCGCGGTAGGCATAAGGATGGATGGACGAGCGTTGCATGGTCGTTACTAAACATGTAACTTCAAGATCTAGGGCAATTGCAGATAAATAAGATAAAACATCCAAGTACTAAACAATCATAGGCATGTGCTCCATATATAGTCATACGTGCTCGCAATGAGAACTTGCACAACATCTTTTGTCCTGCCAGCCCGATGCAGCGGGGCCTCAAGGGGACTACTGGCAATTAAGGTGCTCCTTTTAATAAAGCACCGGAGCAAAGCATTAACACTCCGTGAACACATGTGATCCTCACATCACAGCCATTCCCTCCGGCTGTCCCAATTTCTGTCACTTCGGGGCCTTTGGATCCGGAGAATGATATGTGTACACAACTTGCAGATAAGATCAAAAACAATACTATCATAATGAATCAATAATAAGTTAAGATCTGAGATCATGGCACTTAGGCCCTAGTGAGAAGCATTAAGCACAACAAGTTGTAACAAAGTCAAATAGCACTAATAGAGATACTAGGCACCATGCCCTAACAATCTTATTCGATTACATGATAGAACTCATCCAATCCCTACCATCCCCATATCCTACAGTGGGGGATTACTCACTCATGGATGAGGGAAACATGGATGGTTGATGGAGAGGCGTTGTTGATGATGATGGCGATGATCCTCCCCAAATTCCCGGTCCCAGCAGGGTGCCCGAACGGAGTTTCAGGTTCCGAATCGCGATTTCTGGTGGTGGCGGCGCAGCGGAACTCTTTCTACAAAAACATCGAACCCCCTGAGTTTTTAGGTCAGAAGGCAACTTATAGGCAAAGAGGGAAGCCGAGGGGGTGCCTAGGGCGGCCACACCCCCTCCAGGCACGGCCAGGCCTGGCCCGCGCGGCTGGGGGGCCCCACTCCATCTCGTCTTCTGGCTCCGTGATTCTTCTGGTGAAATAGGATTTTTGGCATATTTTCCGGGATTTTTCCTGATAGTTGATTTTCTGCACAAAAACTAGACACCAAGGTAATTCTGCTGAAAACAGCGTTAGTCCGTGTTAGTTGTATCCAAATCACACAAGTTTAGAGGAGAAACAATAGCAAAAGTGTTCTGGAAAGTAGATACGTTTTGTACGTATCAACTCCCCCCAAGCTTAGCTTATTTCTTGTCCTCAAGAAATTCAGTTGAAAACTGAGTGCGATAAAAGAACTTTCACGAACACATTTGCTTCATATGATGTATATATTGTCAGAACAGGTGTAGATACTTAGACCATTCATAATAAGAAGTATGCATCTAAGTCTACTTAATAGTCATTGCAAGCTATGAAGAGATTCCAACTCAATAATAATAAGTAGCATGAAACATAAACATAAGCAACATTGCAATGCTCATAAAAGGGTATGATAGAGTGGTATCTCGCTTTCCTTTGTTTGTAGATCACAACATAAATTCCAAGGTACCTATGAAGTTCAAGTGGAGACCATAAGTAAAGATATCAGAGATACAAGTATGAAAGTCATGACATAATTAACCAAGTTTTCAGACAAGCACATTACACTAAGAATGACAACTATGCTCTCAAGAAGGTGCTCATAGAATAGGTGGTGACTCAACAAGGAAGTGAAAAGGTTTTGAAAACTTTGAAAGGCTTCCAAATGCTGAAAGTAAGGTACTCATTAGCTTTGAGATCTCATTGCCCCTATCATAGGCATCTTTAAATGGTTAAGGTGAAAGTGAGGTCCAATATGAGGTATATGCTTGACAGACCATAAACTGGAAATCTCATGTACCTTGAGTACGAGGGCCGCTCCTCATGCTACTCAACTATAGTTACCGGTAAGTTCTTGTCATAGTAAATACATGCGTATCATAGAGAACCGCCAATGGGGTACCCCTTGCACATGGTACAGGAGCTATCCCATAACCAAAATGACAAGGCAAGTAGACAATGAGCATCTCAGCAATCTCTTATTTACCATGGGAAAATGGTGTTTTTTCTATCTTTCCTCTTTTCAATATGTCTCTTTTTTATAAGAAGAAAGCTTCATAGATTGCTCATTATGGTTATGCTGCAAGTTTCCACCATGATTAGGCATGGCTTAGGCTAGCGGCCGAAGCGTTTCTCTAACACAGATACATAACTCTATGGACTTACAAGCTCCCCTTTAATTTCACACTGACGACATCCGCAAACAAAAGAGCATGATATCAACTGGGTATATATTTACTGGTGTTGACAGCGTTCCCCGTGACAGCACGGTTCTGCTAACTCCCAGCCTATAATTTGCAAGCATATAACTTTCATGGACAGTCACAATGGTTCATGTTTATTAAGTGCAAGAAATAAAGTGTGCCATCAAGTTTGTGAGAGCTTTACTAACTAACTTTCTCAAAATAGTCAAACATTTTATTTGGAAGAAAACAAGACATAATAAATATGCACAGAAATAGCAAATGATGCTAATAGGTAGGTATGGTGGACACTGTTGGCAATATTGGTTTTGGAAGTTGGATGCACAAGTAGAGCTCATACTCAGTGAAAGTGAAGGCTAGCAATAGAGAGGGAGTGACAAACGAGAGAGCGATAACTGTCATAATCATGCTTGCAACAAAACAAGACTAATTATGTCATGAAAGTGATACAATAACTCTGAGGCAAAATAAATCATCGAGGCTTACTGACTATTGTTCAGTCATATGCATGCGTGAGCATGTTCCAAGTTGATTCACATGAAACATTCAGAGGAGGATACTACAATATCATACCAAGTTATGAATAGAACAATGCAAGAAAACATTCATATGAAACGCTACAAACTATTAGCAAGCTGGAGCTAATCATAAGAGAGCAAGAACTACTAAGCATCCATAAATAACATACACCTTACATGAACAGACTAAGCATGCTCACAATAATGAGTATATGTACAAAAATGAAAACAAATAGAGTTCGTTACCTGCCTCTTACCACACCTCAAGTTGTCATAATCTTCATTATTTCCCTTCACTTGTGTGGCTTGAATAATAACATGAAACCAAACTCTACTAAGGACTGCTGAACCCTGCAAAGAACTTCACAAAATCAAAGAAGAACAACAAATATTTTTGGTGTTTTCGATTTTTTAAAGCAAGCACACAAAACAAAATCAAACAAAGCAAAATCTTCTTGGATTTTTCTTAAGGCAAACCAAATCTAAAAAGCAAAGAAACAAACCAAGAGAAACAATGAAAATATTTTTGGTATTTTTGTGTTTTGGGAAAGCAGAAACAAAAACCAAAAGAAAGCGAAACATGGATATACAAAGAACCGACAAAATATGATATATATATGTGTGTGATGTCGGTGTACCTCCCCCCAAGCTTAGGCTTTTTTCCTAAGTGGGGCTCAATAGCGCGAGTAGTAACCCCAAGCTGGTGGGTCATCGTAGGAATGATCGTAATCAGGCCCTCGTGATGAAGAATAAGACGCGCTCCAATCATAGGAGGGATGCTGGTATGAAGACTCTCCTATGTTGGAGGGCTGGACTGAATCATCTTCGGCATCCTCTCCAACATTCTCCTCTTGCTGGGAGAGCTCCGCCACGTATGTGCCAAACTCCTCCTCCGTGAGCGACCATCCTTGCCTGTTATCAAAATTAAACAAAGAAGGTGTAGGCAAATAAACTACTTTCTCAGTCCTGCCCCCTCTCCAACCACGCTTGACAAAAGATAATTCATACGGTAAATTTTTCATAGTAGCCCAAGAAGAAACAAAATTATGCTGAACCATGGAATCAAGATCAAGCCTCTCTATGGGGAACCGATAATATGAATGGTGAGGCTCTAAACCATGGAAAGCTAGCAACCTAGAGGGAATGAGACCTCCACAAATTCCACCCTTCTCACGGTTAGTGGTAAGACGATAAGCTATCAAAGCACCCAAGTTATAAGATCTATCCCTATTCAAAGCAGCTGAGATAAAAGCTAGATCAAATGAAGATATATTTCTAGCAAGAACACACTTGGTACTGAAATAGGCAAAATATCTAATGGATGGGAACTGAATGTTCCGAATTTTACCACTTTCCTTCTAGAAGTCGAAACCTTGACAAATTTCAGCATATAAATCCATAAGTGACTTAGGCCTCTCCTTGATCTTCTCACAATATCCCCAATGGGGCACTCTAATAGCTGCACGGAAATCAGCAAAAGGCAGGTCGACAGCTAGATTTTAGATTTTATAATGGACCATGGGATTAGACGAGGACCAAGTAAACCGGTAGTCCTGCACCACAACCATGGTTAGCTTAACATACTGATATGGTTCCTCTTCAACAAAGTGTTCCAACCCTGCATTAGTAATCATAGTCTAGAAATCCTGGAAGATTTCGGTGGATCTCATAAATTCAGGGCATGGATATATGGAAGGGAAGGCTCCTTCCTCACGATGGACTTTGATTGGCTCAGGTACCATCAAATCACGCTGATGCAATGTGTATGCACTCATCTTATTTTCGGAAAGTTTTAGACAAACATCAAACCAAGTGATTTCCATGTTGATAAATGATGAGAAACTACTATAGGAACTTGCTAGAGGGATAAATATGCATCAAAATGAAATCTCTAAGCATAGAACAAGCATGCAAGCTCACACAACCTGACACCTATAGCAGCAAAATACTCAAGATACAATCTACCAATCACAAATCTAATTGGACAAGCGGAGGAGGCACATACCAAGGAGTAATCCCTCCAAAAATCAACAGCAAAGATGGGCTGAGCAAGGAGATCGAAAATCGGGAGCAAGAACAGCAGGAACTCGAGCTTGAGAAAGTTTTCTGGTGTTTTTTGGGAAAGAGGAAGAAGTGGCTGGAAGGAGACAACCTAGAGGACCATAGGTGGACCCCACTCAGGCTAGGCGCGCCCTGGGGCTGGCCGTGCCACTAGGGGGTGTGTTGTCCTGGTGGGTCTCCTGGGCCACTCCAGGTGTCCCTCTGCCCCTTTTTTGGGGGAAAATTTAATAAGCATTTTCTGGGATTTTTCGGGAAATTTTATTTTTGGCCAATTTTCTCGTAGTAAAGATTTTTAGAAGAAGCAAAAGAAAACAAAAACCAATACTACAGAAGTTCTAAGACACTCTAACAAGCAAACAACTAGCAAAACTAAAGCTAACAAGAGAAAGAGCAAAAACTAGGAAGGAGAAAAATAAAAGTGAGTAAGTATAACAATTGTGAAAGCATTGTGTTGTTCATTAAAATCCCTTTGTTAACAAGGTTGATCAAGTCTTGTTACCAAAACAATCTTATATGAAGCAAAACTTTGCATTCCACAAAATTATTATATTACCTCAAACTTGATAGCAATAGTCCCAATCATAATAGTTTCAAAAATTTCTTGTGGAATGGGACAATATATTTCTCCAACTTTGATGCTCTCAATATTTTCAATAGAATTCAGGCAATATATCTTATCACTCTTCTTGGGGAAATAGACAGTATGCTCTTTGTCATTAATATTAGAAGTTACTTTTCCTTGATTAGAATTGATGATAGCACCTGCAGTATTAAGAAAAGGTCTCCCAAGAATAGTGAACATATTATCATCTTCAGGCATTTCAAGCACAACAAAATCAGTTAAAACCAAGCAATTATGAGCTACTTGAACATGAACATACTCACATATACGAACAGGAATAGTAGTAGACTTATCAACCATTTGCAAAGATATATCAGTTGGTATCAACTTTTCTAGCTGGAGTCTCTTGTAGAGAGAAAAAGGCATAACACTAACTCCAGCTCCCAAATCACATAAAGCAGTTCTAACATAATTATTCTTAATAGAGCAAGGAATAGTAGGTATACCTGGATCACCAAGTTTCTCTGGAACCTTACCATTGAAGGAATAATTAGCAAGCAAAGTAGAAATTTCCTCATTAGGAATCTTCCTTTTATTAGAGACAATATCCTTCATGTACTTTGAATAAGGAGGCAACTTAATGGCATCAGTCAAAGGAATTTGCAAAAATAAAGGTTTCATCCACTCACAAAACTTGTTATAGTGTTTTTCCTCCTTTGACTTGTGTTTCTTATTGGGAAAAGGCATAGGTTTCTGCACCCAAGGTTCTCTCTCACTACCATGTTTAATTAGCAATAAAATCTTCCTTAGTGTACCTAGTGTTCTTAGTGTGCTTATCAGGTTCTTCCTCAACTTCCTCCTTGTCAGGAGCATCATTTTCATCATTACCACTCTCAGTTTCAGCATCAAAGACTGATATACTATTAGGATCTACAACAGGTTCAAAGGGTTCCTGAACTATTTTGTGTTTCTTTTTCTTTCTCTTATGAGGACTACCACTACTGTCAACTTGTTGAGAATCCTGCTCAATTCCTTTAGGGTGTCCTTCAGGATATAAAGGATCTTGAGTTGCTATACCACTCCTAGTTCTAATTCCATAAGCATGTTTATCTCTTGAGGCATTAACTAGCATATCCTTTTGTACCTTAGAAAGTTGATCAATTTGAGTTTGAACCATTTGAAAGTGTTTACAAAGCATTTTAATATCATTAGCAGTTCTTTCCACAATATCTTTCAACTCATTAATAGCTCTAGAGTTTTCCGATAAATGATTCTGAACTTGTTTATTAAAGTTACGTTGTTTAACAATAAATGTGTCAAGTTCATATAAGCATTGATCAGGAGGCTTACCATAGGGAATATCACCTTCATCAAAGTGGAGAGAGTGTATCTCAATAGTAGATGAGTGGGGAATTGGCTTACATAATTCTTCTATGGGAGGTAGATTCTTCACATCTTCAGCTCTAATACCTTTCTCCTTAAGACATTTCTTAGCTTCTTTCATCACTTCATCATTTAATGGAATCACTCCTCTCTTCGTTGGTGTTGGTGTTGGAACTGGTTCAGGCACAATTGGTTCAGGAGTAATAGGCTCAGGTGTATTTAGCCCAGTTGAAGTCCAATCATCATAATTCTTGATTATTTTGGCCATTAATTTTTTAGCATCTGTAGGAGTTCTTTTCCTGAAAACACAATCAGCAAAACTATCTAGGTATGTCCTAGAATCATCAGTAATTCCATTATAATAAATATCAAGAAGCTCATTTTTAGGCAATAGACATCCAGGATGTGCATGAATCAAGGCATGGAACCTTGTCCATGACTCAGACAATTTCTCTTCTTCTCCCTGTTTAAAATCAAAAAGTTTCTGCAAAGCAGCATGTCTAGCACTGGGAGGAAAATATATTTGAAAGAAAGAAGCAATCAAGCATCTAGGGCTATCAATGGATCCAGGTGGTAATCTATTAAACCAAGCTTCAGCTTCTCCTTTTAGTGAAAAAGGGAAGATCTTAGTAACAAAGTACTTGCACATCTTAAAATCATCAGAGAATTAAGCACTCATAGTGGAAAGCTCATTAATATGTGCCACAACACTCTCACTCTCAGTCCCACAAAAAGGTTCTTTCTCAACAATGTCTAAATAGGATAAATCAATAGAGAAATCATAATCTTCATCTTTAATATCTATGGGAGAAGTGGAAAACTTAGGATCAGAAGACAATTTAGGAATAATGGTACGTCTCTCAAGCAGACTCCTAATAGCACTAGCACCATGTGTGTTTTGGTACTCTTCAATAAAATCATCAGTCATTTCAATGTAACCATCACTAATATCATATCTCTCTCTAGAACCAGGTGAGCTAACAGGTGTAATAGTGTCTTCACTAGGAGTTTCAGTATTTCCTAGTCTAGCCATAGTAGCATCTAGGAAAGGACCTAATGAAACACTCGCATCAAGCACAGTAGAAGTAACATCATGAGTATCAGAAGCAATTTCAGATTCAGCAGCAGTAGCAGTGTGTGTAGCATGAGTATGTGGTGGTGGTGTAACAAGCTTACTTATAACATACAGTGAATCAAGAGCAGCAGAGGTGTTTAGGACTGTACCTCTTCTTGTAGTGTTTGGTAAAATAGGAAACTTTCCATCGCGAGACTTACCCATGATGAAAGGAGTAGCAGTGAACAATAATAGATCCAAGTGTACTTACAAATAAAGCTATGCTCCCTGGCAACGGCGCCAGAAAATAGTCTTGATAACCCACAAGTATAGGGGAACGCAATAGTCTTCGAGGGTGGTATTACAAAATTTATTGATTCTACACAAGGGGAGCCAAAGGATACTTGCAAGCCTTAACAAGTGAGTTGTCAATTCAGCTGCACCTGGAAATAGTTCTTGCTCATAGAAGTTTATCAGTAGCAAAGTTTTGTAGTAGCAATAGCAAAGTAACAGCAGTAGTAAAACAAGGAGCAATAGTAATAGTAGTAGCAAACAGTAGGATAAGAGTGTGGTAGGCATAGGGATGGATGGACGGGCGTTGCATGGACGAGACTAAACATGTAACTTCAAGAGAAATTGCAGATAAATAATTAAGATAAAGCATCCAAGTACTAAACAATCATAGACATGTGATCCATGTATAGTCACACGTGCTCGCAATGTGAACTTGCACAACATCTTTTGTCCTGCCATCCCGTTGCAGCGGGGCCTCAAGGGAACTACTGGAAATTAAGGTGCTCCTTTTAATAAAGCACCGGAGCAAAGCATTAACACTCCGTGAACACATGTGATCCTCACTTCACAGCCATCCCCTCCGTCTATCCCAATTTCTATCACTTCGGGGCCTTTGGATCCGGACAATGATATGTGTACACAACTTGTAGATAAGATCACAAAAAATACTATCATAATGAATCGATAATAAGTTTAGATCTGACATCATGGCACTCGGGCCCTAGTGACAAGAATTAAGCACAACAAGTTGCAACAAAGTCAAATAGCACTAATAGAGATACTAGGCACCATGCCCTAACAATCTTATTCGATTACATGATAGAATTCATCCAATCCCTACCATCCCCATAGCCTATAGAGGGGGATTACTCACTCATGGATGAGAGAAACATGTATGGTTGATGGAGAGGCGTTTTTGATGATGATGGCGATGATCCTCTCCAAATTCCCGGGCAGGGTGCCAGAACAGAGTTTTTGGTTCCGAATCGCGGTTTCTGGTGGTGGCAATGCAGCGGAACTCTTTCTAGAAAAACGTCGAACCCCTTGAGTTTTTAGGTTAGGAGGCAACTTATAGGCAAAGAGGGAGGCCGAGGGGGTGCCTGAGGTGGCCACACCCCCTCCAGGCGCGACCAGGCCTGGCCCGCGCAGCTGGGTGTGTGGGACCCCTAGGGGCCCACTCCATCTCGTCTTCTGGCTCTGTGAGTCTTATGGCGAAATAGGATTTTTGGCATATTTTCCGGGATTTTTCCTGATAGTTGATTTTCTGCACAAAAACTAGACACCAGGGTAATTCTGCTAAAAATAGCGTTAGTCCGTGTTAGTTGTATCCAAATCACACAAGTTTAGAGGAGAAAAAATAGCAAATGTGTTCGAGAAAGTAGATACGTTTTGTACGTATCACTAGTCCTCTGGCATCTCCAACAAACTGGCCATATATGCACTCCCTAATATATGAAATTAGTTAGCTCCCTAGCAAAGTGATCTAGTTAGAGAAGTTACAATCTACAAGATGGTGTGCGAGAGGAGGGACACCACTACGGCTAGCTTTAGGGATATGCCGCCAGAGACCAGTCCTCTGTCATGTCCCTAAAGTTGGTCATAGAGGCACTCCCTAATATGTGACCACGCGTGTTCGGAGATCAGATCTCCATGGTCAGTATGAATCTGGACACCATCTTCATAGTTTGGTAAAGTCGTAGTATGAATCGGGACTAAAGGCCCCCTTTAGTCCCGGTCCAGCCACAAACCAGGACTAACACTCAAGACATTTATTAATATTAAAAAACCAATACTGTGGAATCGGGACTAAAGGCCGCCCTTTAGTCATGCTCATATATAGCCCTATAGTACACAGCTTCAGGGTTGTCTTCACCTTCGTCATCATCATTGCTGCTAGGCGCACGCGGCTGGATCCTCAGCCCAGCCATGGCATATTGTGGGGGCACCTGCCACTAGCCTCGGATTCACGACGCGTGGGGGACGGTGATACGTCGGAAACGTATCTATAATTTTTGATGCTCCATGCTTGTTTACTATCTACTTTGCTTTACTTGTCTACACTTTGAGGTGCTTTTTACATGTTTTCTAGTACTAACCTATTAACAAGTTGCAATAGTGCCAGATGCCTATTTTCTACTGTTTTTGGTTTCAGAAAAGTTAGTAAAGAAATATTCTCAAAATTGGACGGGACAAACGTCAAAGTCAATTACTTTCCTTGGGGAACAAGAAGTCTAGAGGGGAGCCAGAGGGGCCGGCTAGGGTGGCCAGACACACCCGAGGCGCGGGTGGGCCCCACCCCGCGCCTGGCTAGGGTTTGGCACCCCTGGCCGCCTCCTCGGCCTCCCTCTTTGCCTATAAGAAGCCCCTGATGCAGAAACCGTAAGCACTCGATCAAATGTCATATCCCCACCCGCGCCTGGGGTGTGTCTGGCCGCCCTAGCCGCCTCCTCGGCCTCCCCCTTTGCCTATAAGAAGCCCCTGATGCAGAAACCGTAAGCACTCGATCAAATGTCATATCCCAAAATTTTCCAAATTTTGTAATGTGAAAAATAAATAAACAAAATAAATAATTGTTGAAATTAGGGTGAAAAGAAACTTTTTGTTTCAAAGTGGAAACATCAAAACCCATCTTGAACAAACTTTTAATAAAATTTGAATCCAACTAAATTCAAATCAAGTGAAATGCATTCTTCATAAATGCATCTTAAAAATTTAAACACTTAGGAAAATAAACCAAAACTCTGAAACCCTAATGGAGGAAAATCATTTCAATGATATCCCTAAGATTATGGATTTGATCCATATAAAGATTTATCAACCAACATTTATAAATGATCAAAATGGATAAAGAGAAATATCATAACACCATGGAAATTGGTTTCACTTAATTTGGTGACATAGATAAAATCTTATGAATTTAATAAGATAAGGAAATTAAATTCCCAAAGCTAACAAAGCACCTATCTAAAATCCATACTAATTTGTGAGGAATTAATCCTAAAAGAGATTTAAAAGGATAAACAAATATTAAATAAGAGTTTACAAATTGGAATCACCAAGTTTGGATCTATAAATAAAAAGATATGGATTTTATGAAATAAAGAATGAAATAATTAATAGGGAATATTTAAAAGCCAAATTAAAACTTGGCCAAGTCCATAAGCAAATGGAATAATTATAATCCAAATCCAAATAAAATAAAAGGATAGAGAATTTTCAAATAAAATAAAATGGCATTAACCAAATTCTATTCCATTTGAATAAAGACAATTGACTAAATTAAATGAATCATAATCATAATACTTTAAATAATTCAAAGTAAATTATTTAACACCCCATTTTGAATACATAAAACCTACTGAAAAGGTTTAGTGAAAATTAGAATTCAAATAAAGGATTTGAAAATATATTTAGTCTTATTTGATTAATGGCATATGCTTGTTTTAATAAAGAATAAAACCGTAGAAGA
Organism: Avena insularis; assembly: GCA_023614405.1. Classification (NCBI taxonomy): domain Eukaryota; kingdom Viridiplantae; phylum Streptophyta; class Magnoliopsida; order Poales; family Poaceae; genus Avena; species Avena insularis. The sequence continues at coordinate 28,772,567 of CM042691.1, forward strand.
ATTAAAGAATTATTCCTAAAATGGTATTTAAAATACAAGTTTAAACAGTATGGAAATATACTGAACATTTGAAAAAGGTTTGAATTCAAACAAGGTTTGAAATCATTTAAACAAAATCAAAACAGAAAAATGAAAACAGAAAAAGAAAAGGATTCAGAACAAAAAAATATAATAGAACCCAGCCCAGCCAGACCAGGCCCAGCAAGCCCAGTCCAGCCCATCTTCCCTTCACTCCCGAACCGTTTTGTTCCACCACAATTCTCACCCACGCTGCCACTGACGAGGTGACCCCACTTCTAACTCCACACCTCGCTGATGAAACGACCCCACGCTGTTAGACCTTCTTACTCACCCCGCGATGACCACGCACGGCTGTTTCCTCCGTTGATTGCACGTTTCAATTCGCGTTGATAGCTCAGTTAATCCCGCCCGTGACCACGCTCGATTAATAGACTGCTTCCCCTCTCTCTTTCCCCTCAGATCCCATCCCACCGGAGCCACCAGGATGCTCGAATTGCTTGCTCTAACTTCACTGCCTCCGACGCCCTCCGGCGATGATTCCGGCCAAGTCTCGCCTCCCCTTTCCCCCTAGCCACCATGAGACTACTCCCCATCGCCAGGCGCACACTCCAGTACCACCAGCTCGCTCGCGCTCGCCCTGCAACCTCGACTGCGTCCCGTCTGTCACCTCTTCGACGAGCTCCCTCGGTATTTTTTGACCTCCCCTTCTCCTCTCTGTGATGCTCCTGTGACCGTGACTCTCTTACGCACCTAACTATGCCCTCCGTTTGTCCTAGCATGCTGTAAATCCTCGCCAACGACGACGAGCCGAGACGCCCGACACTGACGACAACTACGGCGAGCAATAGCCATCGACATCGTGCGCCCCTGTCGCTGAAATGACCACGTCGAGCTTCTCCATCATCCTACGAAACCAGTGAGCATTCTCTCCCTCTCCCGCGCTTCCTATTTCGCCGGTAACTCCATCGTCTGAGCGCACCGCCGCCACTCGCCGCTGCCAGCGCCGCCAGTAAATGGCCAGTGATTGTGAGCCGTAGGATTTCGATCTAATGCACGCGATAGAAACTTCAACGAAGGGGTAAGATTCGATTTGTGCCGTGCGATGCACTTTATATCTGACGGCTGCAACTGGGCAATCCAACTGAACCGGTATTGACGAATAAGAAACAGACGCGTGGCACTGACTCTGTTATAAAATCAGCAAATGTTCTATTAGATGTTAGAGTTTGTAAAATTCATAACTTTCGATCCACACGTCCAAATTTTGCAAATTTTATATCAATGGAATCAGCAAAACAAACTCTATCCAACCATGCACTTTGTTTAATGAATTGCTTCTAGAAACTTAGTTGTTTTTTACAAAAACTTGTGTAGGTATATTTTGAATATACAAATTATTCTAGCAATATTGTATGGTAAAATCTTTGGAAAATGGATTTTTTTGAACCTACTGACCTTAGAAACCAACTTTTAGTTTTAAAAACATATTTTGAGATGCTAAGGAATAAATCTTTGAATAAAAGCATTTCTAGCCAAATAAAAATATCGATTATGGTTTGAAAATGATTTTTGAGAAAAACCTTTGGAAATGATTTTATTTAAAACTTTCTGACCCTAAACACCAAGTTTTGAGATTTAAAAATATATTTGATGAACCCTATAAATTATTACTTTGCTAAAAAAGCATTTTCAACAACATAAAATATTACTTTGGTATAAAAATGGTTTATCGGTAAAACCCTTTGCAAATGGTTCCAATATTAAACACTTGACCTTAAAACACTAACATTTGTGTTAAAAATATGTTTGCTAAATTCTAGAAATATTCTTTGGATTTAAATCATTTCTAGCAAAACAAAAATGATTTAAGTGGCCTTTTTCACTAACTTGATATCCAATGGTTTTGCCACTTTTATAAATGATCAATATGTGTTTTAGAATTTTTATAACCTAATAGAAACCACCTTTCCAAATAAAACAATCTTTGGCATGCTTGCATGCATAGCTTTGTTTTCATTATTCTATGTGTTGATTGCTTGAATGGTATATTGAATTTGTGCCTTGCTTGATTGAATTCTAGTGACATTTGAAGAGTGTGACTATTGCAAGATCAAGGAGTGAACTTATAATTCTCTACCAAAAAGGCAAGTGGTACTTCATACTTTTGTCCCATTATTTTCACTATGCATTAGTGATATTTCTAAGGAGGACTTGCATGGAATTTTGCTAAGTATAAACTATGCTATGGGAAATCCTAGTAGATGAAACCTTAGTGGAATTTTCCCTAAGTTAAGATTCCTACTACTATCATGCTTAGCTGAGCTAGTAGAAAACAAGGGTGGATTATATACATGCTATGGAATATTTCTAAGTCAAGGACTTGTGTTTTGTTTAATAAAACAACTAATTGAATGAATCACCTGGGTGGAATGGAAAGAAAGGTTTGTGTTGAGTGGTTACACAAGTCCAGTATACTGGGGAAAACTTGGGCATCACCAAGTCCAGTATACTGGGGAAAACTTGGTATCTCACTTGTGGATTGCCACCCAGGAACAAAGAGATTTGAGATGTCAAATGTTGAGAAGCTTCAAGTGCAGCCACTTGGCATTATGGGCTCTGCCTGGATCATATAGGTTGCAATAACTTAGCCAAATGGACAGTTGGTGGTAGGGGTTTGATAGGTTGGAACGCGTCCATTCTGGTCTAAGGGAAAGCTTCTGAAAGATCTTGTCTTGGTGAAAATCAAGTCTTGTGGGGAAAGTGCACCACCTCTGCAGAGTGTAAAATCTAAGTACTTAGCCATGTCCCTGGTATTGGACAAATTGAGCATCAAGACATGGAAGCTATCAAGAATCTCATCATCCCAATTTTCTAAGTTAAAAACTTGTGGTGGAACAAGGGTTGAAGGATCACCAATTTCTATTGGGAGATGCCTTGGGTGATTTTTGCCAAACAAAAACCTAGTGTTTTCAAATGATAAGGAAAATCTATTTTGAGCAAAGCAAGCCTAAACTCCACTTAGCCAAATGCATATAGATTATAGACTCCACTATACTACCATAGTATCACTTGCCAATACAATTCAAATGTATTGACCCTTGTGGCTGTAACTTATTCTGTTGCAGGTTTGTTTGATGTTAGTGAAGTGTGTTGATTAGGATTACAAGTCTACAACCAACATGATCGCCTATGGCACTTTGAAGATGAAGGACTCCATGCTATAGTTATTTTTGCTGCATTCTAATGTGATAGCCAAATGAGCTATGTAAGATGTAATGAATTATTTTATTCCTGGTTATAAAGTTGTATTATGACCTTTGTTTCTTGATATTACATCTTAACTGTGGATGCTAGCTATTGATCTAGGCACTAGCATTGTAAACACAGGGATATCTACTTTACAAAGGTGGGATCTTACATCAAATCTCCATGAAACTATCTGTAGTCACCGCCACCATCGTCCCTAGATCAGGGGGGATCTGAAGTTCTTCCCGGCACCCTGCCAGAGGGGAGATCATCCCAGAGGCCTTCTCTCCAATATGATGCATGAGTAGTTCCACCTTGTACTATGGGTCCATGTATTAGCTAGATGGTTGTATCTTCTCCTTTGTGCTTTCATGTATAGATCTTGTGAGATCCGTTCATGATCAAGATCTAATCTATTTGTAATCATGCATGTTGTGTTTGCGGGGATCCGATGGATATTGAGATTATTATGTTGGTTTGATTAATGGTTTTGTCTTTATGATTCTATCATGTCTGTGTTGTTTGTGATCTTGCATGCTCTCCGTTGTTAGTAGCTAACTTGGCCAAGTAGTTGCTAGTGACTCCAAGAGGGGGTACTTACGCTTGATATTGGGTTCATTCCTCTAGTTTCCAAGGGAAGTGACAATAATCTCTTTGGTTGTATATGTGTTGTTGCTACTAGGGAGAAAACAATGGTCTCTTGTTCATGGAACATGTGGACTGTTTACCTTACCCACTTTGCTTAAAGCGGTTATGCATTGCTTGCAACTTATCTGGAGGGTTCAGAAGATAACCTGAAGGTGGACTTCTAGTCATAGATACGGTTGGATGGCGGTCTATGTATCTTGTTGTATTGCCCAAACGAATCTCATAGGATCTTTCTGACTAGTAATTGCATTGTTATGCATTGCTCAGTTCCTGTCAATTGCCCTGTTGTAATTTGTTTACCCTTCATGCCATGTTGTTTATTTAAGGATAGCACCTCTAGTGAACTATGGACCCCGGTCCAATATTTACAGTTGATACATCTTTCACTGTTACTTGTTTACTTGCTGCAAACCATTACCTTCCACACCATACGTTTAATCCTTTGTTATGGCAAACCGGTGAGATTGACAACCTCACTAATTCGTTGGGGCAAAGTCTTGAGTTTGTGTTGTGCAGGTCTCCTTGTTGCTTGCAACACCTGTGTGATGTTTCCTTCCTCCTTCTGGTTCGATAACCTCGGTCTCTACTAAGGGAAGACTAGCTGATGTGCTCATCACACCTTGCTCTTGGGGTTTCCAACGAAGTGCTCCACGTCAAATTCTCTGGCGCCATCAAGGAGTCCCCAGAGGGGGCTCCCAGATGATGACGCCGTTGTTGATTGCGTAGCTCAGATCACCGTAGAGCTTCATTGGGAAACCCAAGATGAAGTTATGATGAGCACAATAGTAGCAAGTTTTCCCTCAGTAAGAAACCAAGGTTATCGAACCAGTGGGAGGAAGGAAACGAATCAAAGGTGTTGCTAGCAACTTGGAAACCTGCACAACACAAACTCGAGACTTTGCCCCACGAACAGTGAGGTTGTCAATCTCACCGGTTTGCGGAAAACAAAGGATTAACCCTATGGTGTGGAAGGTAATGGTGGATTGAAGAAAGTAAACAGTAATAGTGGAAGATGTATCAATGGTAAAGATTGGACCGGGGTTCACAGTTCACTAGAGGTGTTCTCCTTAAGATAAACAACATAACATGCTGGGTAAACAAAATACAGCGAGGCCATTGACAGGACTGAGAAAGGCATAACAATGCAATACTAGACATTCATGATCCTATGAGATTCGATTGGGCATTACAACAATATACATAGACCGCCAAACAATTTGCATCTATGAATAGTAATCCACCTTCAGGTTATCATCCGAACCCCCTCCAGTATTAAGTTGAAAGCAACGGATAACTACTTTAATCAAAGTGTGTAAAGTAAACAATATAATTGTTCCATGAACAACAAATTGTTGTTTTCTCCCTAGTAGCAACAGCACATCTACAACCTTAGAGATTTATGTCACTTCAAAGATTCAATAGAGGCATGAATCCACTATCGATCATAAATACTCCCTCTTGGAGTCACTAGCATCTACTTGTCCAAGATAGCTACTAGAAACAGAGAGCATGCAAGATCTCAAACAACACAGACATGATAGAATCAATAAGATAGAATCATTAACCAATCTGACATTGTAATCTCAATATCCATCTGATCCCTGCTAACACAACATGCATGATTACAAATAGATGATCTTGATCATGAACGGAGCTCACAAGATCTAAACATGGTAGCACAAAGGAGGAGAAACAACCATCTAGCTACTGTATGGACCCATAGTCCAAGGTGGAACTACTCACGCATCATACCGGAGGCTGGCATGGTGATGAAGAAGGCCTCCAGGATGATCTCCCCCCTCCGGCAGGGTGCCGAGAAGAGCTTCGGATCCCCCGATCTAGGGACGATGTTGGCGGCGGCTACGGACTGTTTCGTGGATATGTGATCAGGTACTTAGGGTTTAGGTATCGGTGGAATCTTATAGGTGAAGGGGGAGGCTGAAGGGGTGCCTGAGGAGGCCGCACCCCTAGGCGCGGGCCAGGACGAGCCACGCGTCCAGGGGGTGTGGGCCCCTCGTGGCCCTCCTCCGTCTCGTCTTCTGGCTCCGTGTTCTCCTCGGTGAAATATTGACTTTGGCTTTTTTCCCATCCAATTCCTAGAATATTTATTTTCTGGCTTTTCTGGAACAAAAAACAACAGAAAACAGGAAACTGGCACTATGGCATCTTGTTGATATGTTAGTCCCAGAAAACAAATAAAAATACCTCAAAGTGTAGACAAAACAAAGCGAAGTAGATACTAAACAAGCATGGAACATCAAAAATTATAGATACGTTTATGACGTATCAAGCATCACCAAGCTTAACTCCTGCTCGTCCTCGAGTAGGTTAGTGATAAAAAGAATAATTTTTGAGGTGACATGCACCGTCACAATCAAGATCAAACCATTTGCAAGCATTGAAAGCTGGGATCAAAGCACTCTAAAAATGAGCATGAAAGATGATTCTAACAACAAGACAAAGTAACTATGCATGCAACATGAAAGGATACAAACAAAGATCATGAATAACAATGAATTGAAAGATGTTTGTTTGTTTCACATATAGAAAACATAGCATAGTGGCATTCAGCTTGTCCCTCATGGAGTAGCATAAATGCATATGACACATTCAAAGTTCATAAGGGATACTAGATACAGATACTTCAAGAACAAGCAATATCAACAATGATGACTAGATACATTCAAAGTTCATAGGGAAGTGTTCAATACCTTTCTTGAATGGAAATTGATATTTAATGGTGCCTTCTTTCATATCAATGATGGCACCAACAAAGGTCTTCTCAAAGTAATACGACAAGAAGCATTGTATTCAACATCCAAAACATAGAAATCAACAGGGACATAGGCATTATTAACCATAATAAGAACATCATTAACACTCCCCATAAGTTTCTTCTTAGCATTAACATTAAGTGGGACATTTAAATAGCAGTCTTCCAAAGGTGGCAAGTCAAGCATTTCATAAATCTTTCTAGGCATAATAGAGACACTAGAACCAAGGTCACATGAAGCTTTGAGATCAAAGTCATTCACTTGCATATTAATGATGGGTTCCCAACTATCTTCTACTTTCCTAGGAATAGAGGCTTTGTGTTTTAATTTTTCTTCCTTAATTTTAATGAGAGCATATGTATTGTGTTTGGTGAAAGCCACATTCATATCACTAGCATTAGGACTTATAGCATGCTTTTGTAGGAACATAATCACTTCAGAGATATTGCAACCATCAAGATCAAAATCAAACTTAGCATCATAGGTAGTAGACTTATTGGGTTTAGGCATTGTTGTAGGAGGAATGGGGACTTCTTGTGGCTTGGTAGCATCCATATTGGTGGTCGTAATAGTACATACACTATTGTTTCTAGCAATTTCAGCTTCTCTTTACCATTTAGCATGTATTTTAGCTAATAGTCTAACATTTTCATCAATAGTAACTTGTATGGCATGAGTAGCAGCAAAGGTACTTTCCAAGGTTTCAGGTTTAGCAACCATTTTATTAATCAAAGAGGACTGTGCTTCAGACAAAGAGGAAATATTTTTCTCAACATTCAAAAGTTTTTCCTCCATAGTTTTGTTGAAAATAGTTTGTTTACTAATAAAGTCTTTGAGCATGACTTCAAGTTTAGAGGGAGCACTTCTAGTATTGTTGTAGGAATTTCCATAAGTATTACCATTATTGGGAGGATAAGGCCTACAATTATTGTTACTACCAAAATTATTCCTATACGCATTGTTGTTGAAATTGTTATTTCTAATGAAGTTCACATAAACTTGCTCTTCTTGAGAAACCAAAGAGGCTAAGGGAACATTATTTGGATATATATGAGTTGTTCTATTAACAAGCATAGCCATGATAACATCAATTTTATCACTCAAAAAGGAGGTTTCTTCAACAGAATTTACCTTCTTACCATGTGGAGCTCTCTCAGTGTGCCATTCAGAATAAATAACCGTCATATTATCAAGGAGCTTTGTTGAAGCACCCAAAGTAATGGTCATAAAGGTACCTCTAGGAGTTGAATCCAACAGATTTCTTGAAGATAAGTTTAACCCTGCATAAAAAGTCTGGATAATCATCCAAGCGGTCAGTCCATGATTGGGACAATTCTTTACTGAAGATTTCATTCTTTCCCAAGCTTGAGCAACATGTTAATTATCAAGTTGTTTAAATTTCATTATTTCACTTCTCATAGATATAATCTTAGCAGGAGGATAGTATTTTCCAATAAAAGCATCTTTGCACTTAATCCCAGAATCAATACTATTTCTAGGCAAGGATAGCAACCATTCATAGATATAAGCTTTAGAAATGAAACATTTGAGCTTAATAATAGCTCCATCTACATCCCTATATTTTTGCATCTCACAAAGTTCAACAAAGTTATTAAGGTGGGCAGCAACATCATCAGAACTAGCACCAGAAAATTGCTTTTTCATCACAAGATTCAACAAAGCAGGCTGAATTTCATAAAAGGTAGCATCAGGAGTAGGTGGAGAAATAGGTGTACTCATGAAATCATTGTTGTTTGTGCTAGTGAAGTCACACAACTTGGTGTTCTCAGCAGAGTTCATTATTGCAAAAGTGGAGCAAACCAACAGCAGCTGCAACTAGGGAAGGAGCTATTTTTTTGTATTTTTGATAAAAGAAAGCAAACCAAACGAAACTAATTTTTTGGAATTTTTGATAAAAAGAGGCAAAAAAACAAGGCAAAAGAAACTAAGCAAAACAAAAACAAAGTAAAGAGAAAGGTTGTGAAGGACTCCCCTTGTGAAGCCGTCCTTAGCCTCTCCGGCAACGGCGCCAGAAAAGCTTGTTGATTGCGTAGCTCAGATCACTGTAGAGCTTCGTTGGGAAACCCCAAGAGGAAGGTATGATGAGCACAACATCAAGTTTCCCCTCAGTAAGAAACCAAGGTTATCAAACTAGTAGGAGGAAGGAAACGACTCAAAGGTTTTGCTAGCAACTTGGAAATCTGCACAACACAAACTCAAGACTTTGCCCCAATGAACAGTGAGGTTGTCAATCTCACTAATTTGCTGAAAACAAAGGATTAACTGTATGGTGTGGAAGGTAATGGTGGCTTACAGAAAGTAAACAGTAACAGTGGAAGATGTATCAATTGAAGGAAATATGCCCTAGAGGCAATCATAGAGATGATTATATTTCATATGTATCCATGAGTTATTGTAATGTTCCTTGAATATCCATATCAGGCAACTTGTATTGATTGGCAATTATGTGAATTGTTTGTGAAACTCTTTACTTGTATGGTTATTTAATAGTTGTCCCTAGTCGGAGTTCATGTGAGGACACACGTGAATATTAGACTAGCACATCGATTGGTTGATGACTATGTTTCGCAAGTCATAGACATGCAGATGTCAAACCAATGATGTGGACACATGTTATGAACATGGGGTTGGACTGACCCAACTTGAGACTGACAATTAGAATTGCAGCTCTCTCTACACATCGTGTACGTTTTGTCCTTAGACCTGAGATTGTCGCATGTAGTTGAGATGTGGATCGACCTACTTTGGGGCTATCAACCACTACTCCGTAACTGGGTAGTCATAAAGGTAGTTTTTGGGTTTGTCCTGAAGCATGCTGCAAGGCATGGTCAATCAAGATGGGATTTTCCCCTCTCTACTTGAGAGAGATATCTCTGGGCCCCTCGAGTGATCCGATCCAGAAATGCATGGCCGTGCTACATAAGGTTAAGAGTTAACCTAGTAAAGGGATTCCGAATCACAGTATCGAGAAAGGGAGGTCAGCTTGGAGCTAGACCAAATATCGTGAGGCAAAGGGAAATACATGTACTAAACCTTGTGATGGTTCGTCCGATATGATCTTTGTATGCGTTTAGGAGTTGGCACGTCTTGCTAGAGGCCGCTACCAACTATTGACAGAATATGTGTATTCGTGTCATATCTATACGTATATGAACCTATAGGGTCACACACTTAAGGGGCTGGAAGCCTAATTAGGATTGGATCCGAATTTGACCAGGCTTAGGCTACTAATGGGCTGCTAATGTAGAAGCCCACTAGGGACGCCTATATAAGAGAGGGTGGGGCGAGCTGACCAGGGTTAGACCATTCCACCCAGACGCCACACCTCATGCATGTGTTGCACGCGCGAACCTAGCAGTCCGGCGTCTGGCGCTTCCACCCCGCACGTGTGGATACCTCGGAGGTGCTGCATCTGTGGCACTTGGACGATCCGTGCAAGGGGAGCTACTCGTGGGATGAGAACGAGGAGGAGACGTAGAACGTCTGCACTGCCTCGACGCGCTTCATCAATTCCGCAACTGTGTGTCTAGTGGTAATCCCGTGATCTATGCAAACAGTAATTCTGGTTTACGCGGTAGAAAATTTTGATTTGCGCTAGTGTAGCCTACCCGTTTCCTTTCAGTGGTATCAGAGGCGATGTTTTTCAGTTATAGGTTAGGGATGGTTGCATATGGTGATATGCAGATTGATATGAATGATGTGATCATTTATATTGCGGTGGTTCAGGATTGATCTATGATCTTGCTTTCCATGATCGTGATTCTGAGGTAGTCGAACGACTTACCCCTACCGGTCAGTTTCCGCCATCGGGGTAGATAGTGACACATAAATCCCGTTGAATCACGTGAAGATCAATATGATTGATCGAATCAGAACCTAGATCTAAAATCGATGTACCGTGATCAAAGGAGTTTGATCAGATCGGAACAACAGACGGTTTATGGTAAATTTGATTTGCCGATTAAAATCCTTAAAGAAAATTGTGTAGATACTGCGAGAGGCGCTGCCCCTTCGAACCCCGCAGGGGGAGACCCCCTAGACCCCCCTAGTCGTAGCCCCTTTTGTGTCTCGTTAAGGTAACTAGAGTTCACATGATCCAGTAGAATGTGATTCTATGCATAACTTGTTTTTGCAGGATGTATGTGATTAGTATGGCCCATATATGTATGTGATGCATGTATGAAATTTATCATGACGTGCGTGTCGTGAGTAGGGCAACACAGCTGGAGCCATGTGTGTTGTCAATTATTGTAATGGCCTGCGTGCCAACTTGTGATGATCCCAATACTATGTAATTTTAATTACTAGCTATTAGGAGTAATAGCTTGTATTAGTTCTTGTAGGACTCATCACTTGAAGGATGGCTCACATGGAACATGAAGATGGAGATCATCATGGTGGACAAGTTCTATGGCGATGGAGATCACCATGAGAAAATGGGTCATACTGTGTCACAACTATGTGAATGCTATTCTTATGCGTTTTACTCTATGCATGCTTAAATGATAGTAGTAGAACGATCCCTCACAAAGTTTAAGTTAAACCATGCCCTCCCAACCAAACCTTGCACCATCCTATGCCCTGTACAATCGTTGGTGGGCCTATGAAATTAGGGTGTCGCGGTTTTCCTTGGCTGGATGGGTTTGTATCGGATACCTACACGCATAAGGGTTGGTGAGCTTGACAAGGTCATCTTAATAGTTAAGGACCTTGGGGCATAAAGGTTGGGCGCCTAGTTTTGACATAGAGATGTCACCCAACAACAAGAGTCATATGTGATATGATTAGCAAGAGTTGCTTACCGATTTACCTTGTCTTCTAGCAGTGATGCTAAAGATCACTAGTCGACCTGTTAATTGTGGATCTTGAATCACTTAGTATCAAAAGAGGGATATTGATTTAAGTGTGAGTATATTCTATTAAATTGTTTAATATGTTTTACTCTTTCATGGTTACATGGCTTAGTATTTTGCATGTTTTCTGTTGTAGATCAATGGCACCGAACACTGCATCACCTTTTTATTTGCGTTCGATTCTTGACAAAGATAAACTAAATGGAACAAACTATTCGTACTAGGTCCGTAACCTGAGAATTGTTCTTAGGTCTGATAAAAAGGAAAGGGTTCTGGATACCCCAATCCCCGATGAACCTACTGATAATGCATCTGCTGCCCTAAAGAACGCCTACAAGAGAGCATGTGATGATTCTCTTGAGGTTAGATGTCTTATGCTTGCATGCATGGAACCTGAACTCCAAAAGAAGTTTGAGGATCAGGATGCGTACGATATGATCGTCATGCTTAAGGACATGTTCCAAGATCAGGCAAGGACTGAGAGGTACAATGTTGCCAAGTCCTTTGTCGAATGCAAGCTAGCAGAGGGAGCAGCTGTAGGCCCTCATGTGATCAAAATGGTTGGTTATAGTCAGACTTTGGGAAATCTTGGTTTTCCACTAGGCCAAGAGTTGGCCACTGACTTCATTATGGCGTCTCTTCCATCCAGCTATGGCAGTTCATTTCGAACTACCATATGCATGGGGTGGAGAAGGGCCTTAATGAGTTGTGTGGGATGCTAAAAATAGCAGAAAGTGACATGAACAAGTGTGCAGGGCATAGCCATGTGATGGTTGTGCAGAACAAGCCTAGCTTCAAGAAAAAGGGTACTTCTTGGAAGAATAAGGGTAAGGCTAAGGATACGATCCCTAAGCCTGCACCCAAGCAAAAGGCTGGACCTGTAGAAGACACTGAGTGATTCTTTTGTCATGAACATGGCCACTGGAAGAGAAACTGCAGCAAGTACCAGGCTTCTTTGAAGAAGAGTGGAAGTAAGAGTACTTCCCACTCAGGTACGCTTGTTGTAAATGTTGTGGACATTCTTCTCGCTGATTCCTATGTTAACTCTTGGGTATTTGATATCGGATCGGTTGCTCATATTTGCAACTCGATGCAGGGGCTAATAAGGACTAGAGAAGTGCAGAAAGGCGAAGTGGATTTTCGCGTCGGAAATAAAGCAAGGGTTGCTGCATTATTCGTCGGCGTCATACAACTTCACCTTCCGTCAGGATTTATTATGGAGTTGAATAATTGTTATTACATTCCTAGTATGGGTCGAAACATTTTATCACCTTCATGTTTGATGAGGGATGGATATTCATTTGCGAGTATGAACAATGGTTGTGTAATCTCTAAGAATGATATGTTTATGGATAATGCTCCCATTGTGAATGGGTTATTTATCTTAAATCTTGATGATGCATCTGTTTACAATGTTAGTGCTAAAAGGCTTTGGCCTAATGATTTGAGTCCTACCTATTTATGGCATTGTCGTTTGGGGCATATAAGTGAAAAGCGCATGAAGAAGCTCCATGGTGATGGTCTTCTAACTTCATTTGATTTTGAATCATACGAGACATGTCAGGCTTGTTTACTTGGAAAGATGACCAAGTCACCTTTTTCGGGTTTACCCGAGAGAGCGACAGACTTATTGGAACTCATACATACTGATGTATGTGGACCAATGAGAATGACAGCCAGAGGAGGATATCACTACTTCATTACTTTTACTGATGATTTCAGTAGATATGGTTATGTATACTTGATGAGGCATAAGTCTGAAACTTTTGATAAGTTCAAGGAGTTTCAGAATGAGGTAGAGAATCAACGTGGCAAGAAAATAAAGGCCTTGCAATCTGATCGTGGAGGTGAATATTTGAGTCACGAATTTAGCGATCATCTTAAGAGTTGCGGAATTGTTCCACAACTTATGCCGCCTGGAACGCCTCAAAGAAACGGGGTCTCCGAACGGCGTAATCGAACTTTGTTGGACATGGTTCGATCGATGATGAGCCAGTTGGATTTACCGTTATCATTTTGGGGTTACGCTCTAGAAACTGCAACTTTCACACTTACTAGGGTACCATCTAAATCTGTAGTTAAGACACCATATGAGATGTGGACTGGAAAGAATCCCAGTTTGTCTTTTCTAAAGATTTGGGGTTGTGATGCTTTTGTCAAGCGACTTCAGTCGGACAAGCTAACACCCAAATCGGATAAGTACATTTTCGTGGGATATTCGAGGGAAACCTTAGGGTATTACTTCTACAACCGAGAAGTGGGCAAAGTGTTTATCGCTCGTAGCGGTGTTTTCCTAGAGAAAGAGTTCCTCGCAAAGGGAACGAGTGGAAGGTCGGTGCAACTTGAAGAAGTTCAAGATGAGCCAGTTGTGGATGCTTCTACGAGTGATGCTATTGTAGCAGAACAAATTGAGGAACCCGTGGCAACATAAGCACCACAACCACGAAGGTCGGCGAGGCTCCACGAAGCACGAGAATTATTATTGTTAGACAATGATGAGCCTGCGATCTATGCAGAAGCGATGGTAGACCCAGACTCTGAGAAATGGCTGATCGCCATGAGATCTGAGATAGAGTCCATGGGAGACAATCAAGTTTGGAACTTGGTTGACCTGTCTGATGGTTTTAAAGCCATCGAGTGCAAATGGATGGAAATGTTCACATCCATAAAGCTTGACTTGTTGCAAAAGGATTTCGACAAGTTCAAGGAGTTGACTACGACGAGACTTTCTCTCCCATAGCGATTCTTAAACCTATACGGATTATTCTAGCCATTGCTACACATTTCGACTATGAAATATGGCAGATGGATGTCAAGACGGCTTTCCTAAATGGAATCCAAACTGAGGACGTGTATATGATGTAGCCCGAAGGTTTTGTCGATCCAAACAATGATGGAAAGGTATGCAAACTTCTAAAGTCCATTTATGGGCTGAAGCAAGCATCTCGGAGTTGGAACATTCGATTTGATGAAGTTGTAAAGGAGTTTGGCTTCATCAAAAACGAACAAGAACCTTGTGTTTACAAGAAGGAAAGTGGGATAGCGCTGGTATTTCTAATCTTATATGTAGATGACATATTGCCGATTGCAAATGACATTCCTATGCTCGAGTCTGTTAAGACCTCATTGAAAAATAGTTTTTCGATGAAGGACTTGGGAGAAGCGGCATATATTCTGGGCATCAAGATCTATAGAGATAGATCAAGAAGGATAATTGGATTAAGCCAGAGTACATACATCGACAAAGTGTTGAAACGGTTCAGCATGGAAGAGGCTAAGAAGGGGTTCTTGCCCATGTCTCACGGTATTAAACTCAGCAAGACTCAGTGCCCTTTGACTACTAATGAGCGTGAGCGCATGAGTAGGGTTCCATATGCTTTGGCTATTGGATCCATCATGTATGCAATGATATGTACTCGCCCAGATGTTTCCCATGCTCTAAGTGTTACGAGCAGATATCAAGCTGATCCAGGTGAAGGTCACTGGACATCGGTAAAGAATATCCTTAAGTACTTGAGAAGGACTAAGGATGTGTTCCTAGTTTATGGAGGTGAGGATGAACTCGGTGTAAAGGGTTACACAGATGCGAGTTACCTTAACGACTCAGATTATTCAAAATCGCAATAAGGTTATGTGTTTGTCTAGAATGGTGGTGCTGTGAGCTGGAAAAGTTCCAAGCAAGATACGGTGACCTCCTCTTCAACAGAAGCTGAATATATTGCTGCCTCGGAGGCTGTAAAGGAAGCTATTTGGATTAGGAATTTCCTGATCGCTCTCGGTGTGGTTCAGGGCGCGTCCAATCCCTTGGACGTTTATTGTGAGAACAATGGTGCTATTGCACAAGACAAGGAACCTAGACAGCACCAGAAGAACAAACATATTCGCATGCGTTACCATCAGATTCACGAGTTCGTTGAGCATGGTAGTGTCATGATATGAAAAATACATACGGACTTAAATGTTGCTGATCCCTTGACTAAGCCTCTCCCGCAGCCCATGCATGAAGCGCACACAAGAGCAATTGGTATTAGATACATTTTAGATTGACTCTAGTGCAAGTGGGAGACTGAAGGAAATATGCCCTAGAGGCAATCATAGAGATGATTATATTTCATATGTATCCATAAGTTATTGTAATGTTCCTTGAATATCCATATCAGGCAACTTGTATTGATTGGCAATTATGTGAATTGTTTGTGAAACTCTTTACTTGTATGGTTATTTAATAGTTGTCCCTAGTCGGAGTTCATGTGAGGACACACGTGAATTTTAGACTAGCACATCGATTGGTTGATGAATATGTTTCGCAAGTCATAGACATGGAGATGTCAAACCAATGATGTGGACACATGTTATGAACATGGGGTTGGACTGACCCAACTTGAGACTGACAATTAGAATTGCAGCTCTCTCTACACATTGTGTATGTTTTGTCCTTAGACCTGAGATTGTCGCATGTACTTGAGATGTGGATCGACCTACTTTGGGGCTATCAACCACTACTCCGTAACTGGGTAGTCATAAAGGTAGTTTTCGGGTTTGTCCTGAAGCATGCTGCAAGGCATGGTCAATCAAGATGGTATTTGCCCCTCTCTACTTGAGAGAGATATCTCTAGTCCCCTCGAGTGATCGGATCCAGAAATGCATGGCCGTTCTACATAAGGTTAAGAGTTAACCTAGTAAAGGGATTCCGAATCACAGTATCGAGAAAGGGAGGTCAGCTTGGAGCTAGATCAAATATAGTTAGGCAAAGGGAAAGACATGTACTAAACCTTGTGATGGTTCGTCCGATATGATCTTTGTATGCGTTTAGGAGTTGGCACGTCTTGCTAGAGGCCGCTACCAACTATTGGCAGAATATGTGTATTCGTGTCATGTCTATACGTATATAAACCTATAGGGTCACACACTTAAGGGGCTGGAAGCCTAATTAGGATTGGATCCGAATTTGACCAGGCTTAGGCTACTAATGGGCTGCTAATGTAGAAACCCACTAGGGACGCTTATATAAGAGGGTGGGGCGAGCTGACCAGGGTTAGACCATTCCACCTAGCCGCCACACCTCATGCATGTGTTGCACGCGTGGACCTAGCAGTCCGACATCTGACGCTTCCACCCCGCACGTGTGGATACCTCGGAGGTGTTGCATCTGTGGCACTTGGATGAGCCGCTCAAGGGGAGCTGCTCGTGGGACGAGAACGAGGAGGAGAAGTAGAATGTCTGCACTTCCTCGACGCGCTTCATCAATTCCGCAGCTGCGCGTCTAGTGGTAATCCCGTGATCTATGACAACAGTAATCCGGGTTTACGCGGTAGAAAATTTTGATTTGCGCTAGTGTAGCCTACCCGTATCCCTTCATCAATGGTAAAGATTGGACCGGGGTCCACAGTTCACTAGAGGTGTTCTCCTTAAGATAAACAACATAACATGCTGGGTAAACAAATTACAGCGAGGCAATTGAGAGGACTAAGCAAGGCATAACAATGCAATACTAGACATTCATGATCCTGTGAGATTCGATTGGGCATTACAACAATATACATGGACCGCCTTCCAACTGCATCTATGACTAGTAATCCACCTTCAAGTTATCATCCAAAGCCCCTCCAGTATTAATTTGCAAGCAACGGATAACTGTTTTAAGCAAAGTGTGTAAAGTAAACAATACAATTGTTCCATGAACAACAGATTGTTGTTTTCTCCCTAGTAGCAACAACACATCTACAACCTTAGAGATTTTTGTCACTTCCCCAGATTCAATAGAGGCATGAACCCACTATCGAGCATAAATACTCCCTCTTGGAGTCACTAGCATCTACTTATCCAAGATAGCTACTAGAAACGAAGAGCTTGGAAGATCTCAAACAACACAGACATGATAGAATCATTAACCAATATGACATAGTAATCTCAATATCCATCGGATCCCCGCAAACACAACATGCATGATTACAAATAGATGACCTTGATCATGAACGGAGCTCACAAGATCTAAACATGGTAGCACAGAGGAGGAGAAACAACCATCTAGCTACCGTATGGACCCATAGTCCAAGGTGTAACCACTCACGCATCATACCGGAGGCTGGCATGGTGATGAAGAAGGCCTATGGGATGATCTCTCCCCTCCGGTAGGGTGCCGGGAAGAGCTTCGGATCCCCCCGATCTAGGGATGATGGTGGCGGCGGCTACAGATTGTTTCGTGGAGATATGATCGGGTACTTAGGGTTTAGGTATCTGGGCTTCTTATAGGCGAAGGGGGAGACCGAGGGGGTGCCCGAGGCGGCCACACCCCCTGGCACGGGCTAGGCCTGGCCACGCGGCCAGGGGTGTGGGCCCCTCGCGGCCCTTCTCCGTCTTGTCTTCTGGCTTCGTGCTCTCCTCTGTGAAATATTGACTTTGGCTTTTTTCCTGGCCAATTCCGAGAATATTCATTTTTTGGCTTTTCTGGAACCAAAAACAACAGAAAATAGGCAACCGGCAGTGTGGAATCTTGTTAATAGGTTAGTCCTAGAAAAAATATAAAAATACCTCAAAGTGTATACAAAGCAAAGAAAAGTAGATATTAAACAAGCATGGAACATCAAAAATTATAGATACGTTTACAACGTATCAGCCGCTACACCCATGTCCTTCACCACCGCCACCCTTCTTATGGCTCTACGGCGGCTACGGGCAGCGCATGCGAGAATGATCTCCCTATCCGATGTAGAGTATCACGCCGATGATAGTTTGGTTCGCCCACCACAGGCAGCGGCCAGCTTTGTTGTGGTTCACCAGGGGAGTGCCGTCACCCTCGTACCTAGCGATCTCCCTTTCCTGCCGGTTAGCAAAGAAGTCATTCCAGATGTCATAGTTGTCGGAATCCCAATGGGGATCAATCCACTTCTCCGTCGTGATCTCGAAGTATAAGTGGTTCATGATGGCCGCCTGACATGCGGAACCTTGAGGCACAGGAGGGACAGGAACCCCTCCAGCGCTCAACATCCAATCGGCGGGCATCCTGTAGCCCGACGGGCATGGGTAGCTAGAGGCGCACAGCGCCTAGGTCTCCTCGAGGGTCAGAATTGCCTAGTATGCGTTGTCCATTGTTGTGAGAGATGAAGGTGTGTATGTGTGGATAGCCATGGCGCGGTCAGCCTAGATATAGAGGGAAAGGGCGGGAAAACTTGGTGGGAAGCGGTGGCAAATGGCGGGAAATATCTTTAGTCCCGGTTAGTGACTACAACCAGGACTAAAAGCTTCGGTCAGAGGGAAAGGGCAGGAAAACTTGGTGGGAAGCGGTGGGAAATGGCGGGAAATATATTTAGTCCCGGTTAGTGCCTACAACCGGGACTAAAAGCTTCGGTCGGAGGGAAATGGCGTGAAAACTTGGCGGGAAGCGGTGGGAAATATAAGGTTTGTGAAGCAACAACCAAATTAAAGTTTCACAATTATCAAAAATACAAAACCCTTCGCATGCTGTCATGTTATGTGTTATAGTTGCAAGGAAAAATATTAAACTTGGAAAATTGCAAACATCCTAAAATACCCTTCACAAAATGAGATATCATGTCTCATGGCATTTAGGTTCACAATATGCGGCCGACCGGCCAGATTTGAACTAGAGGTACACAATATGAGGTCATGAACTTCTTGGCGTATGTCCCTTCCTTATGATCGCTTCAGCCATAACCATGGAGCATCTTCTTTACTTAATGGAATGTTTGGGTCAGTTTTCACTGTGAAGGGCAGAATTTCATCAAACTTATTATGATCTTCTGATATGTCTGACTTCTCCTCGATTTCCATGATGTTTCTTTTCCCTGAAAGAACTATGTGATGCTTTGTCTCATCGTATGATGTATTCGTTTGCTTATTTTTCCTTTTTTCGGTCTGGAGGACATGTACTTCACATAGAAAACCTGATCCACATCATTGGCTAGGACGAATGGTTCATCTCTATAACCAAGATTGTTGAGATCCACTGTTGTCATTCCGTACAACTGGTACACCTTTACCCCTTCCCCATTTAGGTTGACTCATTTGCAGCGAAACAAAGGGACCTTAAAAGAGACTCCATAGTCAAGTTCCCATATCTCCTCTATGTAACCATAGTATGTGTCCTTTTGCCCATTCTTATCTGTTGCATCAAAGCGGACACCACTCTTTTGGTTGGTGCTCTTTTTATCTTGGGCGATCATGTAGAATGTATTTCCATTTATTTCGTACCCTTGGAAATTCATTATAGTATAATATGGTGACGCGGACAAGAAGTATAGATGATCTCCAACAGTGGTGTCATTCATGAGATATGTCCGCAACCAATCGTCAAAATACTTCATGTGTCCATCTCTAATCCATGAGTCAGGCTTCCCCGGGTTGTTGGAGCATACAATATTCTTGTGTTCCTCGTTATACGGAGCTGCCAAGGTGGAATTCTGTATAACTGTGTAGTGTGCTTGAGTGAAATATTCCCCGTCCCTACATATCATTGCTTTCTTTCCCAGCGTGCCTTTTCCGCCCAGTCTCCCCTCATGCCACGAATCAGGAACACCAATCGGCTTCAGGTCAGGAATAAAGACAACACAAAACTTAGTGACCTCATCTGTTCCATAGCCCTTGGAGATGCTTCCTTCTGGCCTAGCACAGTTATGAACATATTTCTTTAAGACTCCCATGAACATCTCAAAGGGGAACATATTGTGTACAAATACATGACCGAGAATGGTAATCTCTTCCACTCGGTGAACCAGGAGATTCGTCATAATATTGAAGAAGGATGGTGGGAACACCAACTCAAAACTAACAAGACATCATACCACATCCTTTTGTAACCTTGGTAGAATATCTAGATTGATTACCTTCTGAGATATTGCATTGAGGAATGTAGATAGCTTCACAATGGGTACTCGAACATTTTTCGGTAGAAGCCCCCTATGTTGGGGATATACTTTCCGGGTATACCCACAGGACTCGCTGACCAGGGGTGGCCCACTGATGGGTTAGAGCTTTTCTTCACGGGCAGCCCAGTCAGAGAAAGAGGAGGATCCAGTTCCGGCTACGACAAGGCCCAGAAGAGTTACCGACTTAGGCATGTATTATTACTTGTAGTCCAAGCTATATCTAGTTACCGACTCTGTAACGTAGCCGGATAGGTCTCTCCTGTAACTCTAGGCCTTGGTATCTATATAAACCATCCCTATGGGAGCCTTTAGGGAACAACCAATCTTACTAACACAATCACAACTCGCACAGGCGGACCTATCTTGTAATTAGCTGTAACATCCGTCTTATGTCGATATATTACTGGGTTGCTAGCAGAAGTAGGATCCGATCACCGTAGTCGGATCTGAACCTGGGTAAACTTGTGCTCACTGCTCCTGGAACATCCGACGTCTCACACCTCATCTTTCCAACGCCACTAGGATCCCCTATGGCGTACATATCGACAAGCAATCCGACGACATTTAGTGCCCACCGTGGGGCGTGTGACCTTTGGAGCTTCGTTCCAGGCAGAATCTGCGCGTGCAGGAATCGGTTAAACTATCGCCATGGGTCGCGTGTTCTACGCCAGTGATGTCCCTCTCGTCCTTCTCGATGACACCTGGATTTTGGCTTCAAATCCCGTGACGACCTACACGATCATGTCTAACAGCGAGATTGATATTTATCTCAGTTTCGCTGAACCCGCCCAACCCACCCTTGAGGTGAAGACCATGGCGGAAGAAAAATCTAGATCTACTTTGTCTGAAGAGGCAGAAGAGTTCAAGATCCTGGAGAAAATTGAACCCACCCAACCCAGTCCTGTAGTGGAAGAAGAGGTGGAAGAAAAATCCAGATCTGCTCTCCCTGACAAGATCGGATACACGGACGAAGACTATATCCGCTACGGACCCGGCCCTGCCGATGTCATAGCAGAAAAGGAACTCTTGAGGAGCAAGATAAAGAAAATGACGAGACACCACTACATCGATTACGAAGCAATCGCCAATATCAAGGAAAGCTTTGAGATGGAGGAGGCGAAAGCCCAGCTGTGCCACTACCTCAAGAACATGAACAAGAAGAAGCACTATTTCGTGTACCACATAAGCTATGGATCCGACTATGTCGATACTGGAGCCAGCAACGATTCAGTCCTAGATGCAATCAAAGAAAACGCCAACTTACCTGGCTCCCCTCAGGAGTCAATAATGTCGCAGGAACTTCGAGAATACGACAAGGAGATGGAGGATTACGAACAAGAGCACGCCTCCAAGCCAATGCAAGGTGATCCGGAAAATTCTCCTAGTACATATGATAGCATGGATGAAAGCTACACCTCGAAGGATGATATGGATACCGGAGATTCCTCCGAGGTCCACAATCCAACCACTAAGGAAAGTACCGACGGAAGTTTTTCCCCCGGTACCGGACCAAAATCCGTATTTGCCACTGGTACGCATGTTAAGGCTACTAGGCGGTCAAAGAAGAAGAAGAAGAAGAAGAAGAAGAAGAAGAACAAGAACAAGAACAAGAACTCGACACCGGTAGAGCCAGACATCAAGGAAACCAACGAAGAAAAAGTTGATGAAGAGATCGAGATGGAGAATAAGGATGGAGATCCGATTAATAACACGCCGATCAACCCTCCTGTGGATGGACACATCGTCACCAAGGGTGCATATGAAATTTATGGAGATGCTCTCAAAATTCCAATCCCAACAGCTTCGGATCTTACACAGGAGGCGCTAGAGAAAAGGGCCGAGGACCTGGAAAAGCACCATCTGTTCTGCTCGAGGAGGCCGCACGCATCGTCGAGTTTAAACAACAGTTAGACAGTGATCCTGCCAAATATTAGTTAGATTTCAAGCGACACCCAAACAAAACAAGGGGAGGTCCGTTTTTTGCCAACAAGAACCCGGATATCCACAAAGATCTATTCGACGGAAAAACTGGAGAGAAGATCCGAGTCTACAACACACCGTTGGAGAATGCTGCTGTAGCTTGAGCCATCCTCGCCAATAATCCGTCTCCACAGCAGGTCCAACAGTGCGTCGTGTTGCTGGACAAAGGATTAAAGCAGCAGGAGAAGAAGAGAATTAAAGAACCGGCTCAAACGTCCACTCTCGCAGGCCGGCACATGATTGGGCAGGAGTTATTCCGGCTGCGTCCGAAGATGCTATCAGGGCAATGGTTGCTCATCACGACCATCTTCGTCAAAACACCCGCTACAGAGAAGACCCGTAAGCACGCCGCTAGTGAGAAGAGGAAGATCGGCTAAGGATGCCACCACTGAGCCATCCAGCTGGTAACGCCAGACGAAGAGATGATCCGGATCGTCCTGAATCAAGTAGGGATGGAGCCCGAAGAAACCGGCATCAGAGTCAGCATAATGAGGCTCCACTACCACCACCACGCAACCCAGCCAGAAACAATCCACCAGGGCCACCATCACCTCCTGGCAGCAACCATGAAGGATCCCGACATAGCCATGGAAGCCGCTGAGGAGAAGCAAAAATCAGACTGCGCCGCACAGAAGCCGTGAGCCTTCGCGGCGCAGATCTCTCTCGCCAAACGACTCTCGCCATCACATTGAGTCAAACATAGAGGCGCAACGGTACGAGGAAGAAGATGTGTACGTGGGACCCATGTGCTTTGGCCCACGCATACGTCGAACCAAATTTCCGGTTGACATTGGTATTCGCAAACACATCTATCCCTACAACAGCGCGGCTCGGCCAGATACCTGGCTCCAGGATTTTTTCCAGGCCTGCTGCATCACCAAAGGAGGAAACAACCTAGTCGTAGTCCGATAACTCCCGCTTATGCTGAGGAAGACGGCTCGATCGTGGATCAATGAACTGCCAGAGAATTCAATTCATAACTGGTTTGGTATGCAAAGTGCATTCTTTTCAAACATCGAGGGAACATACAGGAGACACTGCACAGTCAGAGACTTGAAGCGTTGCACACAAAGACCCGGAGAAACTGCGAAGGAGTAAATGAGAAAATTGCGATAGAAGCTTTTATCGCAGTAATTCTAGTCAGACTTTTGCGTCACAGACTGAAGCGTGACCACGTCATAGGTTTGGGAGAAATGATAGAGACGTCTAGCAAATATGCTGACGCCGAAGATGATTCAGAAGGGCCGCTAAATATTCTGGCCAATCCCAATGCGGCCAAACAACAAAAACAACAAGCTCAGAAGAGCAAGAACACCTCAGACGAACCCATCTCTAGACAACGCAGCTGTCAACGCAACATTCAGATCTGGCAGATGAGAAGTGCGCGGAGGCGGCCGGGGTAGAGGTCGTGTAACTTCCCAAATACAGGGCAGAGGAGATCACCAACCCGGAAGAACCTATTCCTGGGCCGACATTTCCAATAATCCCTGTGTCCACCACTTGGATAGTAACGGAGGATCTACCCACACAAATGTCGACTGTCGTTTCAATGACGACATCAAGAAAGACGAATCCGCTGGCTACAGGGCCAAGCGACGAAAAGGAAAGAAAAGTTCCGAAAAAGGCAAGGATCCCAAGGAAGATTCCGACCTGGAAGAAGCGGGTGCCAAACAACCCAAGTCGGATGGAAAGAAGGAATTTCCGACTAAGAAAAACGCATACGTCTGCTTCCTTGGATCTCAGCCAGCTAAAGACAAGAAGGCGGTTTTCTGTGAGCTCAACGCCACGGTTCCGGCTGTTCCATAGTTTCTGGATTGGTCAGACGTAACCATCACCTTTGATCAGTCAGATCACCCGAAGGAAACACATAATCGGGGAAAGTACCCTCTGGTCGTCAATCCTCTTATTGATGGCTATGAGTTCTCTAAAACACTCATGAACGGTGGGAGCAGCATTAACGTCCTCTATATCGAGATGATCCACCGCATGAAGCTACACGAAAGCCAGTTGAGTTACAGCAGTGTAACTTTACATGGCATTGTACCATGGAGACATGCGGATTCTCTGGGTGAGATTACTCTGGACGTGACATTCGGAACCCGAGACAATTACCGGACCGAGTCACTCTCTTTCGAAGTGGTACAGTTCAAAGTGCTTACCACGCCGTCTTCGGACGTCCGGCTTATGGGGCGTTCATGGCTCGTCCTTGTTACATCTATAATATGATCAAACTTCCACGTCCAAAGGGCATAATCACCATCCGGGGAAATTCGAGGAAGGCGCGAGAGTGCTATGAAGGATCTGCTTCCTTTGCCGAAGTTGTGCTACACGCCTAGGAGTACCAGGAGATCAAGAAGACCATCAACCTGTCCGAGATGCCCGCTATGAAGAACGAGGTGCTGAAGCCAAGTTTGCAGTTCAAGGCATCAGAAGAGACGAAGAAAATGTCGCTGAAGGAAGATGATCCCTCCAAGACGATGAACATAGGGGTAGGATTAGACCTTGCATAAGAAAGCACGCTCGTCGAGTTCCTCAAAGCTAATAGTGACATCTTTGCATGGCGGCCTTCTGACATGACCAGAGTACCTAGGGAACTTGCCGAGAACTCTCTTAATGTGTATCCTACCGCTAAACCCATCAAACAATTTTTACAATGGTTTGGTGACGAAAAGCGCAAAGCGATAGCCAAGGAATTAGCCCGACTAGAGTTAGCCGGATTCATAACAAAGTTCATCCACACAGATTGGATGGAAAATCCTGTACTCGTCCCTAAAACGGACACTATTGAATTATACCGCTTTGAACAAGGCATGCCCAAAAGACCCGTTCCCTTGCCAAGAATCGATCAAGTTATCGACTCAATGACAGGGTCGGAATTACTCTGTTTTCTCGACGCATATTCTGGATATCACCAAATACTTATGAAATAATCGGATCAAATTAAGACGTCTTTCGTCACTCCTTTCGGAACCTTCTACTACAAAACCATGCCTTTTGGCTTAAAGAACGCAGGAGTAACATATCAACGTACTATGTAGCATTGTCTCAACGATCAAATCGGACACAACGTCCATATATACATAGACGACATAGCAGTTATGTCCAAAAAGAAGGGAACCTTAATTTCTGACATAGAGGAAACATTTGCTAGTCTGCGAAAATTCAATATGATGCAAAATCCGAACAAGTGTTTCTTTGGAATTCCAACCAAAAAATTGTTAGGTTTCATCGTCTCAAAGCGAGACATAGAGGTGAACCGGGAAAAAATCAAGGCTATACTCAACATTACCAGGCCGACTCGCCTGAAGGACGTGCAACGTCTCACTAGTTGCATTGCAGCAGTGAGTCGGTTCGTCAGCCGGCTCGGCAAAAGAGCCGAACCTTTATACAAACTCTTGAAGAAAACCGACAAATTTGTCTGGACCCAGGAAGCTGAGACTGCCCTACAAAGTTTGAAAGACCTACTTTCAAACCCACCAGTTCTCGTAGCGCCAGAATCTCAGGAGCCTATGTTACTATACATTGCATAGACCAACAAGGTCATAAGTGTAGTAACAGTAGTGGAGCGCGAGGAAGAAGGCCACGAGCATAAGGTGCAGCGACCAACTTATTACCTGAGTGAGGTCTTGACAGAGTCGAAACAACGGTATCCACACCATCAAAAGTTAGCCTATGGAGTGTTCTTTGCATCCAGAAAGCTACGCCACTATTTTCAAGAGCAGAAGATCATAGTGGTGAGCATCGCTCCCCTGCGAGATATAATCAATAATCGTGACGCCATAGGACATGTCGCATAGTGGGGAATAAGGCTTGCATCTTTCTACATTGAGTACAAGCCGCGTACAACAATCAAATCCCAAATACTTTCCGACTTTGTTGTTGATTGGACAGAGACGGCAGAATATACAAGTCCTCCAAACTCAGAATTTTGGACCCTTCACTTTGACGGATCAAAATCACGAGGAGGCTCGGGGGCTGGCGTGGTGCTCAAATCACACCAAGGAGATAAGCTATTCTATGTGTTGGAAATACACTTTACGGCAACCAACAATATTCCTGAGTATGAAGCATTGCTGCATGGAATACACATGGCCAAAAATATTGGCATAACAAGACTCATGTGTTATGGAGACTCGGATTTAGTTGCTCAACAAGTATCCGATATCTGCAACACAAACAAGCACATGGCATCATACAAAGCTGTTGAGGATGAACTATCTAAATCATTCAAGGGTTTTGAGGTTCAACACATCCCTCGAACAGAAAATGAGGAAGCAAATACTCTATCAAGGATAGGCTCTGGGCGGAAACAAGTATCGAATGGAGCTTTTCTAAGCATTTAAGGGTCCCCTCCATAGTCGGAGTTTATGAGGACTATCCGACGAAATCCGACTCACCTTTAATAGCAGTTCTGGCTATAATTCCTAGCTGGACAAAATCCTATCTGGATTTCCTGATAGACGGAAAATTACACGAAGACGAAGCTTTGAGCCGGCAGATCATCCGACGAGCAAAAGCCTACACTATAATAAATGGTGAGCTCTATACGTGGAGTGTTTCTGGCGTTTTCCAACGATGTATTTCTTCGGAAGAAGGAGTGGAAATCTTACGAGAAATCCATGAAGGCGAGTGTGGTCATCATGCTGTAGCCAGATCCTTGGTGGCAAAAGCTTTTAGACACAGATTCTTTTGTCTTACAGCTAAGGCAGATGCCGACAAACTGGTCAAAACGTACAAAGGCTTCCAAAAGTACGCCCATCAGGCACATGTTCCGGCTGAACAGCTGCGAACAATCCCTATTACATGGCCATTTGCGGTATGGAGGCTTGATTTGGTAGGACCATTTCGCACGGAAAAATGTGTATTTACTCACCTGCTAGTGATGATGGATAAATTTACAAAGTGGATTGAGGCTAAACCCGTAACCAGTTGCGATAGAGCCACATCCAGAAAGTTCGTTGATGACATGATCATCCGATTCGGATATCCGCACAGTATAATTATTGACAACGGGAGCAATTTTTACATGGGAGAACTTGCTGAATTCTGCGAAGAATAAGGGACCCGACTCAATATTGCATCAGTCACACATCCACAAGCTAATGGACAAGTCGAAAGAACTAACGGTCTTCTTTTGCAAGGACTTCGACCTCTTCTCGAGGCACCGATTCGTCGGGCCGCGGGGGCTTGGGCGGAAGAATTACCGTCTGTGATATGGAGCTTACGTACAACTCCTAATAGATCGACCGGGTATACTCCTTTCTTCTTGGTCTATGATGCAGAAGCAGTTCTTCCAAGCAATCTTATTCATCAGTCTCCACGAGTCAAAGCGTATATCGAAGAAGATGCAGAAGTTTCTTGACAAGATGATCTCGATATAATCGAAGAAGTACGCGTTGTTGCTAAGCAGAGATCTACAGCCTATCAGCAGAAGTTACGCAAGTATCATAGTCAGAGAGGGCAACACCGTTCTTTCAGAAAAGGCGTTTTGGTTCTCCGACTTGTGCAAAAAATAAAGCACAAACTTTCTCCAATTTTGGAAGGCCTTTTATGATTAGTAGAGTTCTGCATAATGGGTCATATTATTTAACCGATACGAGACCAGTCAAGGAAAGACCACGATACTTAGAAAAGAAAGAGAGCTGGCAGTAGCACAGACCTGGATAAAATAGACCGTCCATGGAATATTGCACAGCTACGTACCTTCTATTCTTAGTTATATTTGCTTGTAATCATATATGTACATGTTCAAAGTGAAATAAAGTGTTGGTTTCCTCATATATTATTTTTGAGAAGTTTTTTGCCATCTTATTTTCAAAAGAGCATGTCATTTTCAAAAATCCCAAAATGCCTAAAAACTGTTACCTTAGGTTTAAAAAATCAATTTATTGTCTATACTTTGGTTTTTTATCTGATTGCATAGACGCGGGTATTTTCCGAGTAATGAATTGTTGGTATCGGAAGCCGGCTTTATTTCCGAGTTTAAACTAGTTTAGCAATTGCGCTCTGTTGCTCGGCAAAGTTTCCGTGCTAAAGGTTGGCCGGCTCATGAAAGGGACGAGGCAGAGAGCCAGATAAAACGATAAGTATAGACATAAACCAAGAGTGTTTGAAAAAAATATTCAAGCACACACATAAAATATATAAACATAAAAAGTGCTATGATAGTAAGAGCATCAGTTTTTACAGACCAGCACAAATCAAAATATTGTTCCCATTATTACATTGCCAAAATTCAGAATAATGCATAAAAACTGTTTATGCTGCAGATGCAGCAGGTGGTGATGAAGAAGGCGGAGCACTAGAGTAGACAATGTTTTTGCCCTGGACCTCAGACTCGGAAGCTGCTTCAGCGAGGCTGTCTTCTGACTCTTGAGGCGAGGGAGGCACATCGACGGATTCGAAGAATGGCGTTGTATAGTTGGTAATCTCTGCCACACGACAAGTGTATCCGGCATAGGAATCTTGGATAGCCTTGATGTCCTGCTGTTTACCCTCATCGTCCTCCTCGGCAATACCCTTGGTGACATGCTAGATTTCCATCTCGCTGTGGTGGCTCATCACCATGGTAAGAGCAGTCTGCGCAGCAGTCCGAGTGTAGGAGATCTTCCAGTACTTGATAAGCTTCGGAATCTCCTTAGCCTTATTCCTCGCCTCTTGCACTGACATCTTGTGCAAGTCGGAAAGTTTGACCGACTCGCCAGCCTCTTCAAGAGTCTGGCGGAAGTCGAACAAAACATTTCCGACGAGCTTGATGCGCTCGAGGCGAGGTTCGGAGGTAGGAGAGTCGGAAAGATTCAGGGGTGATGGGAAAGAACCAAAAGTCAAAATTTTACTCAAAAAATAAATTCGAAAAACAAATAGAACAAAGTAAGTCGAAAATCTTACCAAGCACAGAGTAATCCCACTGGACACGCTCCTCACGGAGGCTGTTCAGCTCATTCTCTATGGCCTGGGTGTTGTGAATATACCAAATGGGTATACCTACGGCATAGTCTCATACCGGCAAGCCGGGTGGCCCACAGTGGGTGTTTAGGCCTATGGCATAACCGGGCGGCCCAGTTGCTGATAGACAAGACGGAGATCCAGCAGGGATCAAGGAAGGCGACGTGCCACACCCTATGATGAAAGCCGGAGCCTTGGAGGACACGAAGACTAGTTAGTGTTAGTCTAGGACTCAGTAACCGTATCCGGCTGGGACTCTCCATGTAACCAAGGTCCTGGCGCTCATATAAGCCGGCCTACGGGAGCCTTTAGGGCACAAGCTAAACAATAGACAAGTGCATAGCACAACTCGCACACAGCGAACCCCACAATCCTCTAACTCGGCGTATTGCCATTATAGTGATTTATAGCAGGAGTAGGATCTCGCCACCGTCGTGAGATCTGAACCCTGGGTAAACTGTGTCACGCCGACCCGGACGCTCTCCGTCTTTCCCCCACGTCTCTAAACTCGCCATTGGGATACCCCTATGGCGTACGTGTCGACAAAACCACGACACTGGGATAGATCCCTTTGGCTATCAAATTCCTTCCGAAGATCGTCCAATTGTTTCTCTCGGAGGGCCAACAGCTTCTCGAGCCTCACGGTCCCATGGTTGCTTGACTCCAGGACATCAGCTATGGATTTCTCCGATTCAATAGTCAGCTTCTCAAGCTTGTCCCGGAGCTCAGCATTTTCCAGTTCCAAGACCTTGTAGTTCTCGGATTGCTCCACCATATTGCTATACTCGCACAACAGTTCTGCAAAGGGAAAATATCAGTCGGACAAAACAATTTTGACTATGACAATAGCTAATTGACAAAGAGGAATCCGGAAAATTTTACCTTATGCTTCAGCTTTTTCAACTTGCAACTTTGAATTCTCAAGGCGCAAGGCTTTGATCTCCTTGCGTTTATTACAAATGTTCTTGAGCATTGGAAGATGCAATTTTCTGTAAGTTTAGAGACGGAATACCGTTAGACGGCTACTAAGACTCGGGCTGCAATTTTAACTAAGTAAAATATAGCACGAGCCTTGGGGGCTACACTACATCATTCTTTTGCAACCTAGAAGCATCAAATCAGATCCAACAATGTTTATCCGACTTTATGCTTGGGGGCTAGAGGATATGATAATAAAATAAATGCAAATAAGAATCGGAAACTTATAATGTGTTCCAAGTGCAACTTCTCAAATCCGAGTTTAGTGTTGTGAAACACTTTCTCGGCAAGGGAGAGGGAGGGAACATCCGTCGCTGGGAGTTCGCCAGACTCTATCTTAGCATCCCAGACCAAAATTTGGTCCAGGAGGCTAACCAACTTGACGTCCTCCTGCTCCTGGCTTGCTGCCTCTGCGGTTAAGGTTTGCTTCTCAAGGCTGGACTGAGCCAGCCTGAGGATCTCTTCGTTCTTCTTCCTCTTCAGGCCAGAGACAGCAGAGCCGGCCACTTTATCCAACATTCCTGTAGAAATTACCATGGGATCATTACCCTTAGCGGGTTCACCCTTGTTAGTTGCTTGGCTACCAAAGGTGACATGGGCTTTCGAGATGTTTCCAGCACCATGAGAGGCGGAAGCCTCTGGTGCTAATGGAGTACTAGATGGAGTCGGTGGCGGCATGGCAGGGGAGATAACAAGCTTCTGCTCACGTAGAGGAAGCTTGCCTGGTTTGCTGTCTGGCTTCGTCTTACTCTTCAAAGTAACTTTAGCTCTGACGCATGAAAATCCAAGTATTAGGTATGCTTTGGAAAGAAAATAAAGGTACAAGATACTGAAAACAAAGAGACAGGGTGCTTACTTTTTAACTACTGGCAGCACTTGGTTACCAGTAGTGATAACAACTTCCTTCAGCTTACTCTTCTTGGAGGCGGAGGCGGAAACTTCTTGCACCTCATCATCCTTCATCGCCTCCGGATCGTCTGAGAGATAGCCCTCTAGTGGAGCTAGCTCAGAATCGGGGAGTTTCTCGAGATGACAAAGTCATCGATGAAAATAGAGTCGGAAAGAGAAAGAACAAAAAAGAACAAGAAAACGCGAAAGCAGAGTCGAAATATTTACCGGAGTCAAAGGACGGTTGGACGTGAACATCTTCATGGAAACATCCGGAACTTTTCGTTCCACTCTTTCCTTGATCAAATACCGCAAGGGTCTTGTAATCTTTCGCCGGAATTCGGCTCGAGCTGACCCGCATATTGTCCTTCTTATCGCTAGTGATCTGGTGCTGTAGAGGCTGAATCCGGTGCTCCAACCAGTAGTGGATCAAATCAGATCCACAGAGCCCCATGTGCTTCATCAGAAACTCAATCCGCCTTTTGGCGAGGATCAAGATATCCGACATCTCCGGCTCTTCCGCATCCCATGACTTCTGGTGGGGGCGGCACCGTCTGCAATTTCCGGAAGACCTTCCGCCTTTCCAGGAGCCGGAATATCCTTATGGTAAAAGAAGGTTCCAGTCCAGCGTTTGACGGATTCACTAGCGTTAATCCTAGGATAAACACGATTTCTCCTAAGGACTAAGCTAAGGGTGCCGGTGGTATAAGGCACACCGACGCTAATGGAATTCTTCCGGGTACCATAGTAGTACTAGAAAATGGTGAGACTTGGCCTAATGCCAAGAAACCCCTCGCACAGAGCTGTGTGAGTGCTAAGCTCAAGCAGAGAGTTGGGAGGGAGGTGATGGAGCTGCACACTGTAATGATTGAGGACCTCGACGAAGAAGTCCGACGGTGGCAGGCTGAGGCCACGATCGATGTGCGTGCCGAACAGCACCCGCTCGCCGTCGCGCGGGGCAGGAACGACGTGCCCTGAGGCGCTTCGCCACGCGCCGGCGATGATGAATCCTTCGTCCTCCATGACCTGGAGTTTGGCGTTGTCAATGACGCTGGGGACCCAGAGGCCCCGCATCTTCTTCTCATCCACTGTCGATGAACCCGCCGCCGCTCCTGAGCCCGAGGAGGACACCATCATTCTTGGAGAAGAAGGATTGGTAGGGGAGCGAGATTTTTTCTTGAGGCGTGTAGATGGGAATGGATGCAAAGCGCTTGAGGAGTACGAGGAGACAATGAATGAATTGGTGGAGAGATAAATCTGAGAGAAGGGTTTTCTCCTCTCTTTTATTTACCTCTACACCAAGATTTGTGCATTGATACGCGTGATTTACACCATGCATTTAGGATAGAGGTGGGTAACTTCCTCGTGACTCCTCACCCCCTTGATTCTCGCGTGAGCATTGAAACGGTGCTCTGTTCTATAAGGAGCGGACCCACCAACGGTCGTGTCGATGAGACTCCTGTCAGTGAAGAAGATTGGACAAAAATAACCCAAAATGAAAAGGATTTCACGAAATGACCTCTTTGGATAACTATTTCACTGGACTAACCCTTTGGGTAACGCCCAATATCTAGGCGCTGCACTCTACAGTGTAGAGCCTTGCAGCTAGGCACTATGCCCCCTGCCAGCGTGGCACCGCCTGGCCCCTCCCTGGCCCCACCCGAGTGGACGCTGGCGGGGGAAAACTCTAAGTCAGAGTGTAGCGCATGTCTGCTAGGCGCTATGCTCTGAGGTGTAGCGCCTATCAGACAGACGCTACACTCTAAAACTGCACTAGTTTCAAACAACATATACTCAAACAACATCAACATAGTCTCAAACAACATTAACATATTGTCATACATCAACATAGTCTTAAACAACATCAACATAGTGCCATACATGAACATAGTATTAAACAACATCAACATAGTGCCATACATCAACCCATACATTGTGCCATACATGACCGACTTCCGTCCACGCGTCCTTGGTCCTCGGCCCCTCCTTGGAGGTATCTTCTTTGTCACCTCCTCTTCTTGCGACTCATCTTCATCATCATACCGTAGGCCTCTCGTCCTCCTAGTCGCTCTTGACCTCCGTGGTGGCTCGTCCTCGACAACATTGGCCTTTCCCTTGATACGAAAGTCGTCCGGCGTCTAGTGATTAAACTGTTTCCTTGGCTTCAGCTGGTATGAGGAACGAATTCGGTACTCCTCCTCAGTCTCATTCTCCATATGAGGCAACTACATGTAAGATTGTATGGCTATGAGAAATGCATGGGAAACAGAAAGCACTAAATGCATGTAAGGTCCCATACCTCATCTTCCGAACGAATCGCCAAAGTGGTGTCATCCTCAACATCATCCTGAAGATGGGCCGACAGATCAGTAGTTGACTTGGACCTAGAACCGAACAGGGTTGTGTACTCGGGATCGCGACAACCTAGCATGTTAGAGAACCGACGCATCTTTTGGGCCGAGCGCTGTAACAAATAACAACATAAGTCAAACCAAGAACATGCCTATCTTGAGGAAGTCTCGCATCCATACCTTAAGGAAGTTTTGTATCATGCCTTCTCCTTTTTTCCCCTTAGGGGCAGCAAAAAGAATCACCTTGGCATCGTCGGCATATTTCTTTACCTCCGTTCTCTACAAAGTCAAGAACAAGAACATGTTAGGCAACAAAGAGATGAGAGTGCAAGGAAAGTAATGCAAAGGCAACGATAACTTTACCGCAAAGTTGAGTGAGGAAGAAAGCGGGATGTCGATCCCTTCACGACTGCCGGGTTGTATCTTGAGTGTAGGCAAGGTCATCGAACTGGACTGGCTCGTCCAATATTTCTTCCTCATAGGACGGCGGGCAAATGGAGACACGGGTACTACCAAGAAACCAATGGATGTAGTTGTTAAATGCAGCTGGGCAATGATCTCTTCCACTATTCCATTCCGTTCATCGAGCATTCTCCACACAAATGAGGAACTCCATGACGTGCCTCCTATGATGGTGATCCCAATTCTTGATCTTCCTCTGCCTCTTTCTGTCCAACCTGAACAACAACAAAGAACCATGTTAGTACCATCCAAAGCAATTGAGCATAAGTTCTCATGCTAACTGACCGATGAAGCTCCTTGTCGGTGTCCTTCCACACGGGAGGGTTGCACTGAAACAACCCGAACTGCCTCATCACCCGTTGTGGCATATGAAACTCAACCGCCCAATTGCAAATTAATGGGCAACACATGAGCCAGAGAGATTGTTCCTCCAAGCACTTCGGGTTAATATCAAACCCGGGAGCAATACCAAACTCGTCCCCACAACCATAAGGCACCCACTCCACCTGCAACATATCACAAGAACATGTTTGGTATCGATTTTGACTCGTGAAGTAAATATTATGGATAGTGACGTATAGATAAACATCTACCTGCTCGGGCATAATCGCATCGAACTCGTTCGTGTACTTGAGGTACATGGCATCGACATTGCTTGTCATCTCCGATACCACGTCCCACTTGTAAGCCCAAGTCGGGAGGCATAGAGGGTTTCTATTATACGCTGGCCAAGGATGGTGGCCCACCTCTTTGGGACGCCCAACTGGTAAGCGTTCCCAGCTCCATATCGAGAGAAGAACCATAGCACCACCTATTCTAGCATTTTCACCTGCCCTACGACAGGCATCGTCCAACTACAAGTGAACAAAAATGAGGTCAGTATAGCATATGTATGGACTCAACATATACAAATGAATGTAGAGTGCACAGGTGATTACCTGCCGGTACAAGGAGGCAAGAGCCGCCGAACCCCAGCTGATATTGCTATCCCAGTTTGCTAGTGCCTTCAGCCACATCCACTGAGCGGTCCTACCTCCGCTGTCTGCAAACAGTCCTAGAAAGGACATACCACACGTACACACGAGCATGTGTCTCGATCACCTCAACCTCGGCGGGGTTCGGGCATTCCGCAAAGTTCTCCATGATCCACGCATATGTTGCACCTGCTGGGACTCTATCTTTGCTCTTATCTTCAAGTTCTTCAGGAGCCATGCCAATAAGTAGCTGCATCGCATTGCGCCACCCATCGGAATCTGTGCTCATACAGAGAGGCTCCCCCGCGATAGGAAGTCCCAAGGTCATGGAAACATCCTGGAGAGTAGGAGTGATCTTGCCGGTCCGAAGGTGGAAAGTGTGCGTCTCCGGCCTCCACCGGTCGACAAGTGCGGTGATAGTAGCCGCGTTGAGGTTCGGCGTCGACCGGCTCACAAGCGTGATGAAAGGGAGGAGGCCTAGCCGCTTGATGTACTCGGTGTACCGCTCGTCGTACGACATGTCATTCGAAGACGCGCCATGAGACCGAAGCTTGAGGGGACGAAGCCTCTGCATACATACAAGATCGAACATTATGCTTTTTCCAACACAAATGAATCAATAGAAAAATAAAAACAAAGAAGTTCAACCATGGTTTTATTACCATATGCTTCTCCGCCATCAAGTATGCCCAGTGTTGATGATCATAGTAATCCTCAAGTAGCCACACCATCCTACATATATATTCCAAACATCAATAAAATGTGTGTGGTATGTGGCCATTGTTTCAATTTATACGATAAACTACAAAGAATATGGGAGCATATTATTCACACATCCATACAAATCCATATAAAACCATCATACACAATGCAAATCAACAACACACTTCCATTCCCCATCAAATACAACTAATATATAACTTCCAAATAACCAAAAACATACACAAATAGGTCATATTATGAATCCAACTAGACCTAGGGTTTGAGGATAATGTGCAAGATTCATTGGATGAAAGAGAGGGAAAAGGAGGGGATGACCTTGAGGGAGGGATGGGGAAGCAAATCCACGGTGAAATCTCTCAGATCTGATGGATTTGAGGAGTGGATTTGAGAGAGAGGGTTGGAGGAACCATGCGCCTCCTCATGCTCTAGCTTCACAGGAGTGAATGGGGAGGGGTGGGGAGGGGGCTGCGCGTGACAGACTATGTCTCAAAGTGTAGCGCATGTCTGCTAGGCGCTACACTTTAAGGCATAGCACCTATCAGATAGGCGCTACACTTTGTGCATAGCGCCTGGGCATCACACGGCCGGGTGGGGCCAGGGAGGGGCCAGGCGGTGCCACGCTGGCAGGGGCATAGCGCCTAGCTGAAAGGCGCTACACTGTAGAGTGTAGCGCCTAGCTGTTGGGCGTTACCCAAAGGGTTAGTGCGAGTGAAATAGTTATCCAAAGAGGTCATTTCGTGAAATCCTTTTCATTTTGGGTTATTTTTTTCCATTCTGCCTGTCAGTGACAAGACCTGGTCTGAAAAGTTGTCAGCCCGCACGCTGCTGTAAAATCCGGCTCATGTTTCAAACTAAGCAAGGAAAAGACTAAAGTCAGAACAAAACATATCCGAATCAACTGATTCAGAATCCTACACTACTAAATGATGTTTTAGGGAACCCTTCAAGATTCTCAAGACAAAGAAACCATCAAGCTAGACGATTTATCCTACTTTGGATCTTGGAGACTTCCAGGGGCTACTGTTGGGGATATACTTTCCGGGTATACCCATAGGACTCGCTAACCAGGGTGGCCCACCGACAGGTTAGAGCTTTGCTTCACGGGCGGCCCAGTCAGATAAAAAGGAGGAGCCAGTTCCGGC
Source organism: Avena insularis (assembly GCA_023614405.1). NCBI lineage: Eukaryota > Viridiplantae > Streptophyta > Magnoliopsida > Poales > Poaceae > Avena > Avena insularis. The sequence continues at coordinate 28,809,458 of CM042691.1, forward strand.
TACGATAAGGCCCAGAAGAGTTATTGACTTAGACATGTAGTATTACTTGTAGTCCAAGCTATATCTAGTTACCGACTATGTAACGTAGCCGGATAGGTATCTCGTGTAACCCTAGGCCCTGGTATCTATAGAAACCAGCCCTATGGGAGCCTTTAGGGAACAACCAATCTTACTACCACAATCACAACTTGCACAGGTGAACCTCTCTTGTAATCCGCTATAACATCCTGCTTACGCCGATATATTACTGAGTTGCTAGCAGGAGTAGGATACGATCACCACAGTCGGATCTGAACCTGAGTAAACTTGTGCTCACCGCTCCTGGAACATCCGACGTATCACACCCCATATTTCCAATGCCACTAGGACCCCCTATAGCGTACTTGTCGACAATCCGACGACACCCTCAATGCAACCAGAAGCAACTGCGTCATAATCACGTGACAGTCATGAGACTTGCGGTTTTGGAATTTTTTATCTTCCATATTTATTATCCTCTTTATATTAGACGAGAAGCCAGACAACACCTTGATACTATAAAGGACTTCAAAAAATATTTCCTTCTCTTCTTTGGTAAGAGCATAACTGGCATGACTTAAGTGATGCCCTTTATCCGTCTTGTTCTATGTATGCATGTTCTTTGGGTCTTTCATAAGTTGTTGGTTCTCCCGTGCTTCTGGTGTATATTTTGTCTTCCCATACACGCCCAAGAATCCTAGCAGGTTCACGTAAAGATTTTTCATCACGTGCAGCACGTCGATTGAAGAGCGGACATGTAGGCCTTTCCAATAGGGTAGCTCCCAAAATATAGATTTCTTCCTCCATGTCGGGGGGATAACCCTCGGGTGGGGAAAGCCAGGCATAAGTAAGCCGGCTCTAGAAGATGCAGGCCGCCTGGCCTCCAAGAAATTCAACTCTAACCGTCTGGCAAGCAAGCCCGGCTGGGCTTATAACCTTCCCGGCTGGCCCGTCTAGCCGGTGGCCAGAAGAACCGGCTGGGTGGCCGTTCCCACCCGGCTCACCTCGGATTCGATAGAGAGCACGAAAGGACTGACGCTCCATGCGGGGTACGCTTTTGGCTCTCCCAAGTCATCAAGGAAGCTGGCATGCCGTCATGCCTAGTGCTACCCGACGAAGATAAAGCGAGACGGTCGGCTGGACCGGCAAAAGCAATCCGGATGACCGTTAAAGCAGGGGTGACGCCCCAAAGGAAGCCCGGATGACCACTAAAGAGAAGGATGACGCTAAAAGAAGGGCGGATTGGGTCCTGGCCCACCGGCTGGGCCCTACAGCCGGCCCTGCCCTGTAAACCCATATCCAAACAGTAAACCCTAGGACCCGATCTGTAATCTGCCCCCCAGACCAGTATATAAGGGAGGGCAGAGCCAGGGTTCTAGGTAGAGGCAACAATAGAAGGATAGAAGTGTTAGCATCTAGCTCCCGTCTTCCTCTAGACATCGATAGTAGCTAAGGAAACAACAATGAGCATCTGTACTGAGCATCAAGCTCCCATACATAGTCCATCTTGCAGGAGTAGGGGTGTTACCTCGCCAAGAGGGCCCCGAACCTGGATACGTCCCTGTGTTTGCAGTGCATTGTGCCCAACTCGTTGTGTGAGCCACCGAATGCATCCGCGTGTCCCTTCTTTGCCATCCCCGATGGCTCTGCCGTGTTCCATCCCACGACAGTTGGCGCCCACCATGGGGCACAACGCTTCGGCTGGGATCATCTTCCGCATGGTACTTCTGCTCGTCGCCGTCAAACGCGTGGCCTCCGGCCTCGTGCTCACGCTCGGTGCCTTCGACTGCGTCATCGACAACATGGCATGCTTCGCTGGGAACGCCTTCCCCACCGGCGGCTCCATCATGAATTTTGGAGACGTCCGCGTCTACATCGCCACTGTCGCTGAGGATTTTCCCAGCATGGTCACCCCCGTCCTTGACGTGCCCCTCGCCCGTGTCCCGGCCGCAAGGAGGAGTTGCATCTAAGTCATGATGGTGAACACTCGCAAAAACCATCGGCAGCCTCAAGAACGTCGAGCAGGAGGAGAAAACTCCATGCTCGAGCAAGAGCAAGACCCGCTCACCCGCCTCCATACACCATCTGCGTGCTCCGGTCGCTGTCGAGACGGATCCAGCGGCTGCGGCGGCAGCGCTCAAAGCTACACGCCAAAAGCTCCTGGAGGAAGACACCAAGGTCGCGGCTAACCAGCGTCGACTGAACGCCACCATGCACGAGTACAACGCCGCTCATGGCTTCGCCAGGAAGATCCAGCACCGAGGGCGCGACCTGGCGTCAGAACTGGACCACACCGCCGACTCACATGCAGGTGTGGCGTAGCCCGTCTACAGCACTCCCGCCATGAACATGAGGGCAGCCGAGGCGGCGGCCGCGGAGTTGAAGCACCTGGAGGGCGAGGAGCTTCGTCGCCAGCAGGAGCGTGTGAAGCTCCTCGTGGCCACTGCTAACAAGCAGCAAGCCGAGGGCGTCCCTAGCCAGGTGGGCAACTCCCGTGACATCGTCGTCCGCAAGGGCGCAGACCAGACGACGCATGGAGGAAGCAAACATCATCAAGCCTCTTCTCCAGGAGGGGTTGGGCAAAACAGCCGCCTGCATGGCGAATCTGGCAACCGCGGTCGCCACAACCAGGACGCCGCTGCCTCTAGCGTCAGTTGCGTAGGAGGAGCCTCCCAGGGGAAAAAGGCACGAGCACCAGAGGAGGAAGCAGACGCTAACAAGGACGCCCCTGTGTCGCGCTTGAAGGGTCGGCTCGGGCCCCGAGAACCGGCTGACACGCCGGAGCGCATCGACCTCTTGGTGGAGTCACACACTTTGGAGGAGGAAAGTCCGGCTGGCCCAAAGTGTTTTGGCCCGCGCATCCGGAACGAGCCGTTTCCGAAAGGATTTTCGCTCCCAAGAGACACGCCAAAGTACAATGGGACCGTCAAGCCTAAGGATTGGTTGGTCGATTACACCACCGCGGTGGGAATCGCCAATGGCAACCTCCGCTTGGCCGTCCGCTACTTCTCCCTCATGCTCGTCGACTCGGCGAGGACGTGGCTCAACAGCCTCCCGGACAACAGCATCAACGCGTGGCTGGACTTTGAAGATGCGTTCATCCGTAACTTCACCGGAACATACAAGAGGCCGGGTCGACCTCACGAGCTCGCCCTCTGCATACAAGGCAAGGACGAGTCAGATCGCGCCTACCTCACCCGGTGAACCAGCATGCACAATTCGTGTGAAGGGGTGCGAGAGTACCAGGCGATAGACTTCTTCACCAACGGCTGCCGAAATGGCACCATGCTGAAGCATAAACTCAGCCGGGCAGACCCGCAAACCATGGCCCAGGTCATGGCCATCACGGACAAATATGCTACTGCAGACGCAGGAATGAAGAAGCCCATCGTGGTGGACGACCAGGGCCACATAGTAACGGACGAGCAGGCGGAGCGCCGCCAACCGGGCGACCATCATCCGAGGCGGCACGGCCACGACAACCGCCACGGCAAGAGTAAAGACGACCAGCCGGATAGCCGGTACGGTACCAAACAGGTAGCCATGGTGCATGAGGATCCGGCTGCAGGAGGCAGTCGGAGGTAGAGGCTGGATACAGGCCGCCTCGGCCTAAGTACACCATGGAGTCCATGCTCGACGGGCCGTGCAAGTTTCACAGCGGCGGCAACAATCCCGCGAACCACACTACGAGCCAATGCAGCTAGACAAAGAAAATGGCCGAAGCCGGTGGACTCCCACCACCACCTCCACCGCCAGCCGGAGGCCCACCCGATAACAGGGAACGATGCAAACGCCATGAGGACGACGAGGATGGTTACCCGCGACAGGTGGGTAATTACCACATATTCCTGGCGGAGCCGGAAACAAAGCACGCCAAGCGGAGACGTGAGGCGGAGGTGAACGCAATCGTCCCACCCGTCCCCCAGTACCTGCACTGATCCGATCAGGCGATCACCTGGAGAAAGGAGGATCAGCCGGCCGTGTTACCAAGCCCTGGTAGCTACGCGTTGGTCCTGGACCCCATCATCATCTCCAAGAAGCATTCATGCCGCTTCTCTCGGGTACTGATCGATGGAGGGAGCAACATCAACCTCCTTTACCAGAGCAGCCTCGAGAGGCTGGGCATCAGTGAATCCCAGCTGGAACCCTCAAGCACTTCATTCCATGGAGCAGTACCAGGGCCGTCGCACTCCCCAATCGGCAAGATCCGGTTGGACGTCATCTTCGGCAGCGAGAACAACTTCCGCCGCGAGCCAATTTGGTTCGAGGTTGTGAATCTCTCCAGCGCCTACCACGCCATACTAGGGCGCCCAGCTCTGACCAAGTTCATGGGAGTGCCGCACTACGCGTACCTCAAGATGAAGTTGCTAGGCCCAAAGGGAGTGATCACCGTCGATGGATGCTACAAGCGTTTGATCGAGTGCTCCACAGACGGCTCCAAGATGGCCGAAGCAATGATCATCGCTGAAGATAAGCGTGTCATAATGCAGAACGTGGCGGCTCTACAGAAGGACATGCCGACTGGAGAGTCCAAACCGGCTGGAGAACCGCAGTTCAAGCTCTCGCAGGGGACAAGGAAGATCCTGCTAAACGAGGAGGACCCAAGCAAGTTCGTCCTGGTCGGAGACGGCCTGGACAGCAAATAGGAAAGCGCGCTCGTCGATTTCCTCCATGAGAATCAGGACATTTTTGCATGGTGCCCCAAAGACATGTCAGGTGTCCCGAGGGAACTCGCCGATCACTCCCTTCATGTTCGACCGGACGCGAAGCCGGTCAAACAATCCTTACGCCTCTTTGAAGAAGAAAAAAGAAGAACCATTGGTGAGGAAATCACACGGTTGCTCGCGGCCGACTTCATCATGGAAGTTTTCCACCCGGAATGGCTCGCCAACCCGGTGCTGGTGCTAAAGAAGAACAAGACATGGCGCATGTGCATCGACTATACCAGTCTCAACAAGGCTTGTCCCAAAGATCCTTTCGCCCTGCCGCGAATTGATCAGGTCATCGACTCCATCGCCCGGTGCGATTTGTTGTCTTTTTTGGACGCTTACTCGGGCTACCACCAGATCAAGCACAATGTAACCTATCAAATAAACACATCGTTCATAACCCCGTATGGAGCATACTGCTACACCACCATACCCTTCGGGCTGAAGAACGCAGGCGCGACCTATCAGCGCTGCATGCAGAAATGCCTGCAGACGCAGATTGGAAAGAACGTACACGCCTACATCGATGACGTCGTCATAAAGACCAAGGAACAGCGCACCCTCCTTGAGGATCTGAAGGAAACATTTGACAACCTCCGCCGTTTCCAGATCAAGCTGAACCTGAAAAAATGCGTGTTTGGCGTCCCAGCTGGCAAGCTCTTGGGATTCCTCGTCTCTGAGCGTGGGATCGAGGCGAACCCGGAGAAAATCGGAGCCATCGAGCGCATGGAGCTGCCACAGAACCTGCGCGACGTACAGAAGTTCACCGGGTGCCTCGCTTCACTCAGTCGGTTCGTCAGCCGGATGGAAGAGAAGGCTCTTCCCCTGTACCAGCTGATGAAGAAGACAGACAAATTCGTCTGGACAGCCCAGGTGGACGAAGCTTTTCGCGACCTCAAGTGCATGCTCACCTCGCCACTCGTTCTGGCAGCGCCAGCCGCAAAGGAGCCCATGCTGATGTACATCACCGCCACAAACAGAGTGGTCAGCGTGGTACAGGTCATGGAGCGACCACCTGAGTGAGGTGCTCTCGCTATCCAAGCAGAACTACCCTCACTACCAGAAGCTGATGTACGGTGTCTACATGGCCGCCAAGAAACTCAAGCATTACTTCCAGGAGCATTCCATCCGGGTGGTAACATTGGCCCCACTCGCGGAGATCATCGGCAACAAAGACTCCACGGGCCGCGTGGCGAAATGGGCCATCGAGCTCGCTGCGCATAACATCCAATACGAGCCACGCACAGCAATCAAGTCGCAAGCATTGGCTGATTTCATCGTCGATTGGGCGGAGACACAATACATGCCCCTAGTGCCGGACTCAACTTACTGGAAGTTACACTTCGACGGGTCAAAAATGAGAGGAGGACTCGAAGCCGGAATCGTGATAACCTCACCCAAAGGCGACCGGCGGGAATACGTTCTCCAGATCCACTTCAAAGCTTCCAACAACGTCGCCGAGTACGAAGCACTCATCCATGGGCTCAAAATGGCCAAGCAGATAGGCATTTAGAGGGTGTTGTGCTTTGGAGATTCGGACTTGGTGGTGCAACAAGTATCTGGCGAATGGGACGCCAGGGATGCGAACATGGCCCTTTACCGCTTCTTCATCCAGCAGCTGTGCGCTTGCTTCCAAGGATGTGAGTTTCACCACGTACCCAGGGCCAACAATGAAGCCGCTGACGCTTTGGCCAGGGTCGGGTCAACGAGACAAGCCATACCGCCCGGAGTATCCCTCGAGGAGTAAGAGATAGAGCTAGGGTTCTAGGTAGAGGCAACAAGAGAAGGATAGAAGTGTTAGCATCTAGCTCCCGTCTTCCTCTAGCCATCGATAGTAGCCAACGAGACAGCAACAAGGAGCATCTGTACTGAGCATCAAGCTCCCATACATAGTTCATCTTGCAGGAGTAGGGGTGTTACCTCGCCAAGAGGGCCCCGAACCTGGGTATGTCCCTGTGTTTGCAGTGCACCGTGCCCAGCCCGTTGCGTGAGCCACCGAATGCATCCGTGTGTCCCTTCTTTGCCATCCCCGATGGCTCTGCCGTGTTCCACACCATGACACTCCACATGGACACGTGTCCGGTAGCGACGTCGTTCGGAACAGATTGACCGCCAGGACCCTTTCCAAAGATTACTTCTGTGTCCTTGACCATACCAAATACATCATCACTAGTAGGGAGGTCAGACTTCTTCCAGTGATCTGCCTCACCTTTGAAATGCTTGCCTTTATTTCTTATGGGATGATTGGTCGGAAGAAATCGTCGATTTCCTAGGTACACAACCTTCTTGCATTTATTCATATATGTATCTTCGGTCTTATCTAAAACAGTGCATGCATGCCTTATATTCCTTGTTTGTCTTTCGTGAAAGGTTACTAAGAGCAGGCCAATCATTGATGGATATGAAAAACAACCCTCATAGGTCAAATGTCTTATGTTTATTCTCATCCCACACATGTACACCTGGTTTGCCCCACAGCTATAAGAGTTCTTCACTTAATGGCCTTAGGTACACATCAATGTCGTTGTCGGGTTGCTTCGGGCTTTGGATGAGCACTCGCATCATAATGAACTTACGCTTCATGCACAACCAAGGAGGAAGGTTGTAGATACATAGAGTCATAGGCCAGGTGTTGTGACTGCAGCTCTGCTCCCCAAAAGGATTCATGTCATCCGTACTTAGACCAAACCATAAGTTCCTTGCGTCACCTGTAAAGTCCGGGAAGTCTCTCTCGATTTTTCTCCACTGCGACCCATTAGCGGGGTGCCTCAACTTCCCGTCTTTCTTATAGTCTTTTTTGTGCCATTGCAACAACCTGGCATGCTCTTTGTTTCTGAACATGCGTTTCAACCGTGGTATTATAGGAGCATACCACATAACCTTAGCAGGAACCCTCTTCCTAGGTTCATCTCGTCTGATCTTATACCGCAATGCAGTGCATACCGGGCATTTATCTAAATTCTCGTACTCCTCACCGCGGTAGAGGAGGCAGTCATTAATGCATGCATGTATCTTCTGCACATCTAATCCTAGAGGGCAGAGAGTTCTCTTTGCTTCGTACGCACTCTCAGGAAATTCATTATGCTTTGGAAGATTCGGCTTCATTATTTTCAGCAACTTTTCAAATGCGGAGTGAGGTAAACCACACTCTGCCCTCCATCGTAGCAATTCCAGTGTGGTACTAAGCTTTGTGCTGCCATCTTTGCAATTTGGGTACAACAATTTTTTGTGATCTTCTAACATGGCCTCCAACTTCAACTTCTCCTTTTCTGTTTCACAGTCTCGCTTTGCATCAGAAATGACCCTACCAAGATCATCAGTGGGCTCATCTGATGTCGTTCCTCACCTCCTTCCTCTCTATTGTCTTCTATTGCAGTATCACCGTATTCAGGAAACATATGATGATAGTTGTTATCATCATCCTCTTCTTCTTTATTGTCTTCCATCATAACCCCTCTTTCCCTATTCTTGGTCCAGCAATTATAGCTGGGCATGAAACCTTTCATAACCAGGTGGCCACGAATGATTTTCGAGGAAGAGTACTCTTTGTCGTTCCGACATTGAACATATAGACAACGCATAAAACCATTCTATTTGTTTTCCGTAGCCACATCGATAAATTTATCCACACCCTTAATGTACCCGGGTTCACGCGGGTCACCGTACATCCATTTCCGACTGTTCATCTGCATCATATAATTAAGTTATCAAAAACCATTACAGAACATCATAAATAGTGAAATGACCAATTCACATTGACACATGCATTGTATCAATGACAGATGAAAAGATAAGGTTGCTAACCTTGATCGAGGAGAAAGCTTAAGTGTGGCTTGGGCACCTCCTATATTTTTGTTTTGTGAGAAATTAAACGGGATCATTCACTCAAACATTTCATTGAACACCTCGCATGCATAGGAAAAATAAACTAGCACACACCTCTCACACCTTTCACCAAGAAAAAACAGAGAGGATGCAGAGGGCTGGGGCGACGTATTTAAACGCAGGGCGCACAAACCGGGACTAAAGGTATGCGGCATGCCACGTGTCTAACGCGCTACCCCCCCGCCTCCCGAGCGACGCGCCGTCCGCTCAAACGCGACCATTAGCACATGCTATGTATGAAAGTGCCTTTTTCTGGTAGTGTTAATTCCTTTAAGAAATATGATTGATTTTTGACGCGGTAGCCTTTTGAGTCTGAGTCGCTCGTACGCCACGATGTTAGAAGAACTTCTCGATTTTATTTGTGGTTAAATTTTTTAGTGACGCATATATATTATTGGGGATAACTTGTGTTAACTGGTGGGTAATTTTTAGGTTAAAAAGTCATTAAAATATATTAATATGGGATCTAATTTCGAAATCTCGCCACGACTAATCCAATAATAAAAATGGATCATAAATCAGATAAGAAGTCTGATCTAGAAAACATTTTGAATTTTTAGATTTCGCATTTAATTCAAATGACATCAGCAGTTTTGTCCTCTATTGTTCGTGTGGTAATTTGTCATGTTTAGAGCCGCGAGTATCTCTCGTTTAACGATGCACTTACAATTTGAACCCTCATATTAAGCGACAGGAACCTCGCCACCTCGCTGCAACGCTCTGATCGATTCCGACAAGAGATGTCGTAATGCCCGCCTGCAGGTGCTAGACATTTTTTTTAAACGAATAGGTTCTTAAACTGATTCCCACAAGAGCTGCCGGAATGTCCACAAGGTCTTTGCAATCTGCAGACCATGTGCCAGCTGGTAGCACCGTTCTAAAACTATGCATGCATCTCAACAAACTTCAGTGCGAATGTTTGTAGACAAGTGTCTACTACTGCAAACAAAACAAAAAAGGACAAACAGAGTGTGTGCGTAGTCCGGATCCGGCATGTACTCCATCACAAAGGAGTACTTACATCTTAATATACTGGACCATCTTTCGGAATGGTCACATACGTATACACATACCGCATCACAAGCCGCAGGTTCTGTGGGGTATGTACGGAAGCAATCAGGTTTTACACACACATATGCACGCACCGTCGCGTGGACATTTTATTTAGGAGGAGCACAGAGGATTGGTTCTTCTCAAGTACTCTCTCCGTATAGTTTTGTGAAACGAATATATCTAGATGTATTTTAGTATATAGATTCACTCAGAATCTATACACAAAAATAGTTTAAATATATTTGTTTACAAAGCTAGCAGAAATATTTTATATTTCTAGACCAAGGGAGTAGGTGGATGTGATACTGGCGGAGTCCTGTCAAGAGGGACCTGGAGGAAATCGATCTGGAACAGCCCCGCCACGAGCCGCCCTTGGCCGACGAGTTCGCCGGAGCCGGCGTCCCTGACAAAGCACCCCGTCCTGGTGAAGTCCACGTTGTAGTCGAGTTCCGCGAGCTTGGATACGGACACGATGTTCTTGGATAATCCCGGGACGTAGAGGACGTAGTTCAGCGTGATGCGGCCTGGGATGACCACGGCTCCGATTCCGCATATCAGCACAGGATCGCCATTGGCGACACGGATCACGTGTCCGCTGGCGGCGGGGATCCTCGTGAACCGGGACAGGAGGGCCCGGTTGTCCGTCGCGTGGACCGACGCGCCGGAGTCCATGATGAACCGTGGTGGGGCGGCGGCGGCGGCGGCTTGGGCGCCGCCGGTGATGCTTCTGCTACTGCCAGGTGCGACATCAAGCGTAAACACCTTGCTGTCGTCTTTGGCCGAGGACTGATTACCTGAAATTTCCCTGCTCAGATACGTACGGATAAAACAACCATGGTTAAAAAGCCTAAAAGATAGTTCGCTTGTGCTGTAATGTATGAACGGGTGCGCGCGTGCTGTACTGAATGTTCCGATATAAACAGTACAGCTCAGTTCCAAAATATAAGATATTTTAGTAATATATCAAACAATTTACAATTGAAACCATTCATTTTTCCATGAAGAAACCTGTGTGAATGAATGCTATCATTATTATCGCTCTCTTTTACTAAGGAGGAGCGAATGTTATCTTTCAAATGGAACATATCACAGCTCCGTAAGATGTTTTTTCATAGCAATTTTACCAAAAGCTTTTGGGAGGTGATACAATATGACCAGATGATACTATTTGCTGATTTTTAAGGGGAGTTTTGCTCCGGTGTCCTTCCCCTCCTCCCAATCTTAGAAAACTAAAAACAAAAGAACGACTAGGATTGACCAATATCCCTTCATGTACTCCGAACATAAAGACGGGCGGTCCTAGAGTTCCTTCAGCTCCAAGACGAAGATCTGCTTGCCACTTGCCCTCGTTGATCTGATCTGGACCGGTGTGTTTCGGAAGGCTCTGTCGGTGAAATCTCATTGACGAATATGTCTGAAGATTACTGGATCAAAAGGTTGTTGGAGATATGCCCAAGAGGCAATAATAAAGTGGTTATTATCGTATCTTCATACTTATGATAAATGTTTACATACCATGCTATAATTGTATTAAACGGAAACATTAATACTTGTGTGATTTGTAAACATAAAAGAGTCCCTAGTAAAGCCTCTTGTTAAACTAGCTTGTTGGTTAATATATGATCATGGTTTTCTGATCATGAACATAGAGATGTTATTAACAACAGGGTCATATCATTAGGAGAATGATGTGATGGACATACTCCTATAGTTAAGCGTAGCATAAAGATCAAGTCATTTAATATAGTTTATTTGCTATAAGCTTTCTGATACATAGTAACCTAATTCCTTCGACCATGAGATCATGCTTATCACCATCACCGGAAGGATGCTTTGATGACATCAAACACCACACCGTAACTGGGTGGCTATAAAGGTGGCATTGAGTGTTCGGAAAGTATGGGTTGAGACACATGGATCAAGAGTGGGATTTGTCCATCCATATGACTGATAGATAATACTCTGGGCCCTCTCGGTGGAATGTCATCCAATTAGCTTGCAAGCATGTGACTGGCTCACAAGGGATCACATACCATGGGAACGAGAAAAGAGTACTTATCGGTAACGAGGTTGAACTAGGTATGCAGAGATATCGACGATCAAAACCTCGGATAAGTAAACTATCGTGAGACAAAGGGAAATTGGTATCGTATGTAAGTGGTTCATTCGATCGCAAAGTAATCGTAGAAATATGTGGGAGCCATATAAATTTTCAGATTCCTCTATTGGTTATTGATCGGAGAAGTGTCTCGATCGTGTCCGCATAATTCATGAACCGTAGGGAGACACACTTAAGGATTCGATGTTGTTGAGTAGTTATGGAATGATGAGTAAGATACCGAATGTTGTTTGGAGTCTCGGATGGGATCCGGGATATCACGAGGAGATCCGGAATGGTCCGGAGAATAGGATTTATATAAGAAAAGTCTTGTTTCGGAGTTGGGGAATGATTCCGGTGTTTTCATCGGGAATGTTCTAGAAGGGTCCGGAAGGTCCGACACTCCGGAGGGGAAGGGTACATGAATGTTTCATGACAATGTGGAATGGTTGCATCATGTACTAGGTCACTTGGCTGGGCAAAATAAAGGGAGAAATCAAATCCTAGTTTGAAAGTCAAATGCCAATTTGAAAAAGTCAAATGGCAAGTTTGCTTGGTGGAGGGAGAGTAGGAAACCTACTTGGGGAGGAAGTCTCCTCCCTCCACCCGCCGGACAAGGAGGAGGATTTGGAGGAGGACTCCCTCCTCCCAAGCCGCACCCTCCCACCTATAAAAGGAGGGGCAGGGCTGCCCCTCTCCCACACACCTGAAAACCCTAGCCTCCAAGTCGCCGGCCACCTCCAAGCCGCCGCCTAGGGCCTCCTCTAACTCGGCGAGTTAGGGTTTCCCCAAACCCTAGCCACCGGCCAAGCCCTCCCCTTGGTGCTTCTAAACCCTAGATCGCCAAGGCCCCTCTCTTTCTCCACCATACTCGCTCCGGCTTAAGGCGAAGCCCTGCGAGATCTCCCCTCTACTTCTGGTACCACGCTGTCGTGCTGCCGGAATCTCGAGGAGAGTGCTACAACCTCCACTGCCTGCTGGAACAAGGAAGAGGAAGGTCTTCATCGAGTACCGAATGTGTGACCGACTGCGGGAGCGCTGCCAGAACACAGCGCCGGAAGGATCGTCTACGCGATCTTGAGATCAGCAAGAGTACTACTACATCACCCACGAGAATCTGCTCGCGTTAACCGCTTTGGAATCTTCGAGGGTGAGTTCCTCTATCGACTCGTTGCTACAATCTAATAGATAGATCTTGGCTTGTTTGTTTGCATGCGGTAGAAAATTTTGTTTTCCATGCTACGAACCCCTACAAAGGTATTCGGTCATGCGTATCCATGTTTTCTGGCCATTTGGTTTCAGCGGGAGCGTTGCAAAGCTCTGCTATCTGTTACCATCATGTGTCATGTCTTCGACGATCCATGGTGAAGTCAGAGGCGAAGAATGTCAAGAAAGGAGGAACATTAGTGTTGTGATGGTGGTTTGAGTCTTTGTGGCATCGAGAAACTGGCAGCAGCGACTGTTTGTGGGGGCGACAACACATGAGGAGTTTTTAGTCTTATCTTGCAGGGTGAAAATCTAAGGTCTGGCCTTAATTGGTTGTGCCTGGCAATGGCCTTGTTGAAGGCATTGTTTTGCGAGTGAGGACTTTCTTCAGGGTGAAAACCTATGATATTTGATCGGGCGATGATGGCGCTTATGCACTGTTTCCTTCTTGAAGGCGTTGCTATTGGAGTGGTTGGACTACTGGTGTTGTTCTAGTGGTGTTAGTGTCGTTGCTCTGAGGAATAGTTCTCTAGCGGGACTTTTATTTTTTTTGTAATTCTTCTTGCTTTTTTGTAGGTTGTGTGCATCCATAAGGCCTCTAGGGCAATGCGTTGTTGCAGAGGCTGGGTGTAATTGGTATATCCACGATATTAATATATACTTTTTTTTAAAAGTACTCTGAACCGAAGGGGCATTGATCAATCCTGGTTCTCCTTGTGTTTTCAATGGGGGAGGACACCAAAGCACGGCTCATGCCCCTATACCTTAGTTGAACTTTGGTGTTATTAGCATGCTACCTAAGAAAGAGTATGGAATGCAAATTTGGTGATACAAACCTATCTGCATATTTAATATCACTTTCAAACTATTTACAAAATTGGCAAAATTTGTAGCAGTAGTTGGCCGTAATTTCATTCACCCCATCCAAACAGTGTTCATGCCCGGTAGTCAACATGCCTGAAATAAGCCTTGAGCTATATCAGAAGAAGCTTGAATGCTTGATGGTGTGATTTTTAAGGTGGATTTTAAGAAGGCATATGATAAAATCAAATTCCTTTAACACACTTTACTCATGAAGGGCCTTGCACCGAGTGGTGCAACTAGATTCCTTGTTTGTGCAAGATGAGAATGTTAGGAGCAAAGTCAATGATTACATTGGTCTTTATTACCAAACAAGAACATGGTTGAGGAAAGGAGATGATATGTTCACGATCATTTTCAATATCGTCCCGGATACATATACTAACTATATCTGTATCCTTGCTCGTAGCAATGGCTAAGGAGGAATGCCATGTAAAAGGGCCCATTTCACATCTAGTTGATGGAGGAATTAATTTCTATCTTAGAACATGGTGTACTCATCCTTGCGGAGCATGGCATGTGAAAAGAAATTAATATTAAACTTGTCCTTCTATTTTCGAGTCGTTGTCTAGTCTAAAAATAATTTTCTACAGTAGTGAGATTTTTAATTTGACCAACCTAAAGCAGCCACATGCCACAAGGACATTTTTTTGCTTGTCAATTGGCGCATTCCCTTTTTTATGTACTTTTAATTCTTCACCATAAGCTCTTGAACATGGAACTGATGACCCTTATCATTATGTTCAGAAGAAACTAAGTAGTTGGAAACACGATCTTCCATCGTATGAGTGTCCATCTTACAATATGCTGATCATATAACATTTTTATGGAAAACAACTTAAATAAAGTTGTTAACATGAAACTAATTATTTTGTACCTTTGAATAATTATCCAATTAAAAATAAACTTCTATATTTGTGAAATATTTTGTTTAAAAATGTGAAAAAAGTAGAAGATCATATAAAGAATTCTTTGGTTGTGAATCGAGGAACCTCCTTTTTCTGATATATTTTGGGAGTACCAATCCACTACGTACAGACAAGAAACAAAGAACAAACTACTAGAGGTCCCCTTTGAATGAAAACTAGTGTGGTGGATGGGGAAGTTGCCATCTTACTGTGATCGTCTCGTTCTCACTAATTTTGTTCTAACTAGCCTTATGATGTGCATGTGTATGTTTTTTGGAGATACCCAAAGGAACATAAATAGAATACCATTTAACTAAATGGAACATGATCTATAGATGAAAAGACCAAGGGTCCTTGGGAGTTGAGGTTTTGGACAAAAAAACAATTGTTTACTTAGCAAGTCGCTATTTAAAATTTTAGACTAGAAAATGGTATAGAAAGAACGGCTAGAAAATAAATATTTACATTCAAAACCCTATCTCAAGTTAAACCAAAACCTTCTGGGCCCGGTCTTTTGGAAAGAGCCGATGAGAGCTAAAGACGATCTGTTCAACAAAGATTTGTTAGTTGGTTGGAATGGATGAGTACCCATTTCGAAGAAGATGCCTGGCCGGTGGCACACCTCTCTCTAACCAACACCCATCCCTACATAACATTGCTCCAAAAGATGTTTTAGTGGCAATAGTAATGTCATAGGTTCTGCTAAATATAGATTTTAGACATGGTTTAACTAGTTCCAATTGGATAGATTGGTTATACTAGGTCAACTCAGTCCAAAATTTGATGGCAATAAGTTTTCTTGGGAACCAAATATTTTACGTTGGAATTTTATAATAACGGAATCCTTTCTAGGGAAGTCAATGTATCATGACCTTCCAATGTGCAAAAACTAGATTTCTTCAAAAATACATTTATAAGATAATAATTCCACTAAAAATATTAAAAAAGTTAATTTGGTTTTTACAAAGAGAAGTTAGCATAACAAAGAAAAACGTTGCAAAAATGAACTTGCGCAGCAACAAGAAATGTTGTTTTGTGATGTACGCTAGAAGAAAAAATACAACACTTTTATATCATGCCCTTTTGATGAATTTATATGTCATACTGTTCACACGACTTCCAATATATCACCACCAACTAATATCAAAAATATGTTCAAGAGTTGGTCAAAAGGAGGTGCTAAAGTGATAAAGATCAAATTCTTATACCCCTTCTATCCTAAAAAGGAATTTCCAACTTTTTTTAGATTCGTATGTATCTATACACTAAATGCGTCTAGACAAAGTTGAGACATCCTTTTTTATGATGGAGAGAGTAGAAGTTTTCTCTTTACTTTGGGCTGTGTGGCATGCTGGAAATGAATTTGGTTATAAAATAATCAAAAAACTCCCTTTATTTTGTAAGTTATCCCTTTCCCTGCCTATTGGATACTTATATGGTCCTTCTCCAATCGGAGTTTGATATGTTTTTGCACACTTATGTATCTTAGTGGATTAGGAACTTTTGAGGTATAATTATGAAGATTTTTGGTGTGATTTATTTAGCTACAATTGTGATGAACTAATAGATGTGGCCTATTGAGGTCGGCGATTTGCTTAAGTATGATTATGTAGACCTAATCGATGAAGTTCCTTTAGTTATGTTATGTACATCTAATTGTTGTTATCTACAAATAAAGAAATGGTCTCCAATATATTGATGACCGAATGTTTTGCATTTCCATGAGATTTCTTGCACATATCTTAATTTTTGCTATAAAATGTAAGGTGTACTGCTTGACTTTGCACGATCTTTATTGTACTCCCTCCTTGCCAAAATAGAGTGCATATAAGATTTTTTTAAATTCAAACAATTTAAAGTTTGACCAAATATGTAGAAAAAATATTAAGATCTAGAATACCAAATCAATACGCTTAGAATCATCAGGATGTATATATTTGTATGGTATAGATTTGGTGTTGTAGATATTGATACTTTTCTTATAACTTAGTCAAAGTTGATGTCTCGTTTGACTTTTAAAAAACTTATATGCCCTATATTATGGCAAGGAGGGTGTACAATTTTGACCAAAGTGAATTATAATTGTGTTTATCTTGCGAAATAATTTTATTTCATATATATTTGAACTAATTTTGTAGACATGTTATAAGTAATCACCATAGACAAAGTTGTGCGTTGACGATTAGAAAAAATCAAGTGCCTTAAATTTTGGGACAAACCTATAGATTGAGAAATGGTTATTTCTAGGTCGATTAATATATATATATATATATATATATATATATATATATATATATATATATATATATATATATTTATTTAGGCCCGATTGCCGCAAAAAATTATGTGTCAGTTTGGATGTAAAAGTGTGCAACCGCCCACTTTGTTAAATGTGTATCGCACCAATTTCCGGTGGAGAAAGAATCAAAGTTGAGGATTGTCGATCAGCTAAAAATAATTAAGAACTTCATAGGCTCCAAGAAATAGTACTCGTAGACACTGCTCCCAAAAGAGCACCATCATGCATGAAGGGTTAATTGCGTGCATGGCAAATGATAGTCGAAGCTGATCACGTACTTTGCAGTGTGGAAGTGTGGAAATGATAGTCTGCTGGGATGGCGGAATGCCTGAAAGACGTTGCGCGATATGACCATAATGTGTCCGTATACGATGGCCAGGAAGTGAAAGAGAATCATAGTATTGCCTGTCATGCCACCATGCATCTTGTGCCTGCACAATTGCACATACAGTTAACCCATAAGCTAGATCATGAGAGTTTTAGTGTATTAATTTAGATAGCTTGCATACCGGTGACAAACCAAAACCGACAGAGCACTTAACTAGTAATAAGAAATAAGAAATGAAATCCGAAATCTGTAATGAAAAAAACAGCTCTGCCTATAGATATCAGGACAGGATCGAGGAGAATTTGTCCTTGTTACAGAGCATCCATGAATCCTCTGTCACAACTCACTAACTGCAGGTTACTGACTAACCTAAACCGGTGGGTAGCTAGGTTTCATGGTATCGGCGCGCAAAGCTCTTAATCCAAAACTAAGTATATAGATACTAGAGGTACACTCTAATTAAGGTGAAATCCCTATAAGGTGATCTAAACGCTTGAAGAAAAACTAATGGCGCGATACACAAACAAATTAAAAGGTAAAGGAACGTACGTCGCAGCATACTCATCGTCCATGCCGACGGCCCCGAGGGTTTTTGTAGCCGGATGCTCTGGCGCGGCGGCCGAGCAGAGCACCCGGCGGCCGGGACACGACGATGATGCCACCATTATCTTCACACCCTAGTCACCTCACACGTTAAGGGACCGGGAGGAGGAAGCAATGCGAAAGGACCAGCTGCGCTTGGGAAGATCGCCGGCCGGCCTAAGAGAGTGAGTGAGAGGTAAATTTGGATTTAGACGGTAATGCCCCTCTCCCTTTTACAACTCGCCCCTCCGCCTCCGGTTCACAAGTACGAAAACAAGAGGGCTGAGAACTGAGAGTATTTCTTTCGAGTTTGAACTGCATGCGGCCTCTGATCTATCAAGCAACCTTTCGAATCGAACTGCATGCGGCCTCTGCATGCTAATTACCGAAATCGAACCATCAAGCAACCTTTCGAAATCCATGCTCCATCAAGCTAACTGGTTGTGATCTGTGACTCGGCAGCGTGACTGTTTGTGGGGAGGCAATATAAAAGGAGTTTTCGGTCTTACCTTACAGGATAAAATCAAAGGTCTGGTTTGTGTCTGGCAATGACCTTGTTAAAGGCATTGTTTTGCGAGCGAGTATTTTCTCCAGGATGAAAATCTATAATTTTTAATCGGGCAACAACGACACTTGTGCACTGTTTCCTTCTTAAAGACGTTGTTATTTGAGTGGAGGACTACTGGTGTTGGTGGTGTTAGTGTCGTTGCTTTGATAAATAGTTCTCTATAGCGAGACTTTTCTTTTTTTTGTAATTTTTTTCTTTTTTCTGGGCTGTGTGCATCCGTAAGGCCGCTAGGACATGCGTTATTGCAGACAATGGATGTAATTGGTATCTCCGTGATATTAATATATACTCTTTTCCCAAAACAAAATAGTTTCTGTAAGAGCCATGATGAAAAAGTCCAAAAACTTGGCAGCCTGGCAGTTAGGCCAACTCCAATGGGCTAGACCAAATCGGACATCGAATTTGTCTGATTTAGTCTGTTTGTGGGATGGTCCGGGCAAAAATGGACCGGTATCCGGCCCAATTTTACACGTAGCCCCAACAGTGATTCCTTCCCAATACGGACACAACCGTTGCCCTCGCCGACCGTCACCGGAACCGTCGCCCTTGTCGGCCGTCAATAGGCTCACCACGCCCACACCGTCACTGGAGCTCCGGGGGAGGGCGGCACTTGGGTAAGGGTGCCGGTGGCGCTGCGGCCATGCCTCCATTTGCTCGTTGGCATCTTGGACCTCATGGTGGTCACGGGGCGCCACAGAAGCATCGGCGGTAGCATCAGAAGGGGGCGGCGCCGGTGGCTCCTCATGGCGCGATGAGCGGGTGGGGCTCAAGGCGGCCCGCAGCGACGCTTGCTCGGGGCTTAGGGTGGCCCAAGGCGGGGAAGGGCGGCGGGGGAGCTTAGGGAGGCTGGTGGTGGAGCTCGGGATAGCCCATGGCGGGGGAGGGCGGCGGGGGAGCTCCATGAGGCGATGGGCGGTGCGGCGAAGTGCTAGCAGGCGGGACGGCGAGGCGGAGGCGGTGCCTGGGCCGGACCTCGTGGAGGGCGCGGCTCAGGGTGAGCTGTGAGGCGAAGGCGGTGCTCGAGGTGATGGGTGGCGCGGTGACGGAACTGGCACTGGGAGAAACCAGGGCTTGCGAGGTCATGGCAGCGTTCGGAACTGGCACTGGGAGAAATAAAAACCTCTCGTGCTGAGGTTTGAGTACTGCTGGGAGTTGGAGGAGGTATCGCTGGAGATAGTAAAAGCTTCTGCTGGCGTAGTTGCTTGGCTGGCTTGCTTTTCGACTTTGGCTTACTCTTCAAAACAAACTTAGCTCTGAAACAACACAGGAATGAATGTCAGATGTGCTCGGATAGAAACGATGTACAAAGTACTAAAAACCATAAGGTGGTTAGCTTTTAACCACTGGCAGCACTTGTGTGCCAGCAGTAACAACAGTTTCCTTGGCCTTACGCTTCTTGGAAGCAGAGGCAGGAACTTCCTTCACTTCATCGTCCTCTATCGCCTCTGAGTCGTCAGAGAGATAGCCCTCAAGAGGGGCAAGATCGGATTCGGGGAGTTTCTCGAGATGATAAGTATTGAAAGCACCAGTAAAAGTAAAGTCGGATGACGAGGAAGAAAATGCGAAAAAGCTTAAAACAAAGTCGAAATATTTACCAGAGTCAGAGGACGGTCGGTAGTGAACATTTTCATGGAGACCTCGGGGATCTTCTTCTCCACCCGCTCCTTAATCAAAAACTACATCCGGGTCTTGTAGTCCTTCACAAAGATGAGAGTTGGACAGACCCTCGGGCTGTCTTTTCGGTCTCTGGTGACCGTATGCATCAAGCGGTCTCTGTGATACTGCAATGGCTGAATCCGGCGATCCAGCCAGCAGTGGATCAAGTTGGATCCACGGAGCCCCTTGTTCTTCATCAAAAACTCGATCCGCCTTTTGGAGAGGACCAAGTCTTCGAACAATTCTGACGCTTCTGCACCCCATGATTCTTGGTGGGAAGCACCACTATCGACGAAGGCCGGAAGACCTTCTGCCTTGTCTAGATTCGGAATATCCTTATGATAAAAGAAGGTTCTGGCCCATCTTTTTACTGAATCACTAGAGTTAATCCTAGGATAAACTCGGTTTCTCCTAAGGACTAGGCTAAGGGTGCCAGTGGTGTAAGGAACACCAGCATTGATGGAGTTCTTCCGGATACCATAGTAGTACCAAAAAAGGTTGAAACTCGTCTTAATGCCAAGAAACCCCTCACTAAGAGCCGCGTGAGCACTAAGCTCAAGCAAAGACTTGGGAGGGAGATTGTGAAGTTGAACACCGTAATATTGGAGAACTATGGTGAAGAACTCTGACGGTAGAAGACCGAGGCTGCGGTCGGCTTGCGTGCCGAAGAGGACTCGTCCGCCGTCACGCGGTGCGGAAACGACATCTCTAGTGCCGCTCCACCATGCGTCGGCGACGAGGTAGCCCTCGTCCTCCATGACATGGAGCTCGGCGTTATCCATGGTGCTTGGGACAAAAAGTCCCCGCAGCTTCCTCTCGTCCGCCGCCGCTATGCTTGTCGCCACTGTCGCTCCGTAGATGGATGGCGTTTCCATCTCGCCGGAGTAGGTTAGAAACTGGCAATGCTAAGGGTTTTTTTGTGTGAATATGGGGGCAGATGCGGAGTGCTCGAGGAGTACGAGGAGGCAATGAAGAACGGCGAGGAATGAATCTGGGAGAAATGGATTTCTTCTTTTATTAACCTCCGCGCCAAGATTCACGCTGATCCGCGCGATTTGGGCCACGCGTATAGGAGATAGAGATGAGGCTTCCTCATGAAGCCTCCGCCCCCTCGGTTCTCGTGCGGGCATTGAAATGGTGTTCTGTTCCGCAAAGGACGGACCCACAAATGGTCGTGCTGACAGGATGTTTGTCAGTGACAAGACCTGGTCTGGAAAAGTTGTTAGACAGCACGCCACTGTTTAAATCCGGCTCATGTTTTGAAACGATCAGGAATATGACTCAGGTCAAGAAGATATATCCGACTCAGATAAGACTCGGAATCCTACACTACTGGATGAAGTTTTTGGGAACCCTTCAAAATTCTCAAGACGAAGAAACCATCAAGCTAGACAATTTATCCGACTTTGGATCTTGGAGACTTCCAGGGGCTACTGTTGGGGATATACTTTCAGGATATACCCACAGGACCCGCTGACCAGGATGGCCCACCAACGGGTTAGATCTTTGCTTCACGAGCGGCCCAGTCAGAGAAAGAGGAGTCACTTTTGGCTATGACAAAGCCCAAAAGAGTTACCGACTTAGCCCTGTAGTATTACTTGTAGTCCAAGCTGTATCCAATTACTAACTCTGTAACATAGACGGATAGGTCTCTCTTGTAATCCTAGGCTCCGGTGACTATATAAACAGGACCTTAGAGATCCTTTAGGGCATACACAATACAACATACTCGCATAGGCCAACCTCTCTTGTAATCCGCCGTATCATCTGGCTCTCACTGACATATTACTGGGTTGCTAGCAGGAGTAGGATCCGATCACCGTAGTCGAATCTGAACCTGGGTAAACTTGTGCACACCGCTCCTGGAACACCGTACGTCTCACACCCCATCTTCTCAACGCCTTCGGGACCCCCTATGGTGTACTTGTCGACAATCCAATGACAAGCGTCGAGCTGCGAGGCGACGGGTGATATGTTGCAAGCATATCTATAATTTTTGATGCTCCATGCTTGTTTTGTACCAACTATCTTATGTTTTGTCTACACTTTGTGGAATTTTATGCATTTTCTAGAACTAACCTATTAACAAGATGCCACAGTGCCAGTTCCTGTTTTCTGCTGTTTTTGGTTTCAGAAAAACTAGTAAAAAAATATTCTCTGAATTGGACGAAACAAAAGCTGAAGTTCCTATTTTTTAGAGGCGAACACAAAGTCCAGAGGCCAGAGGAAGGCGCACCCCAGGGCGGCCACACCTGGCCCAGGCGTGGCCAGGGGCACTCCACCCTTGGGTGTAGCCCCTGGACATCCATCGACCTTGCCCCTTCGCCTATATATTCCCCCCAAGGCAAAATCCCTAGGCACCAGATCTGAAATCCATGAAAAGTTCCGCAGCACCGTTGCCACCGAAGATGAGATTCGGGGGGACAGAAGTCTGTTCGCACCGCCGGACGGGAATTGCCTCGAGCCATCAGAACACCTCGAATCGGCCCTATGCAAGTTTTAGCCTTTTCCGCCAAACCCGCATAGAAACGATTCAAGGACGCCCACCAGGCACTTTTGTGCGGGTGGAAAACGAAGTAATAACATTACACAACAGTCCTCGATGGGACCCACAGAACAGATATATACATCAACGACTCCATGAGTCAAGAATATAGATATATAATACAAAGATCCAAATCACCTGGAAAACGATATAGCGTCCGGGTACGGACAAGATGCAAATTGAGCTAAGAGCCCTGAAGAATAACCAATGGCGTCCATAACCCTGCCCAGGCCAAGCCGGAAGGGTAACCCTGCTAACGACGGCAATCTCAAACCTGCTAAACAAAAGGGGTGCCGACAAAGGGCAAAGGAAAAAGAGGAGCGCCAGTACTGAGGCCAGTACACGGCGAGGCTAGAATTCGGCGGTCCTCGCCTACATAGGTATGGTGGACTGAAGCGGCAGCGCAGCATGCACTAAACAACCTATAGAGACTCGAGATAACTGACGGCTATCAGAGAGGGATAAGAAAGACCTATTCGGAACCAACCTGATTCTACCACCAAACATACCCATCCTGGTATTTCCCCCTCGAGACCAAACGAGGAAGTCAACCGAGGAACTCACACAGTTGGCAGTTTTATTTATTCCGTTATCGTTGCAGCGATTACTAGTTAGGTATAGATAGTCATCCTGATATAATAAGCAGTGGGCAGTTTTAGTTATCCATTCCGTTGTAGTTGCAACACTTACTAGTCAGATACACTTAGCATGAGATATCCCAAACCCAGCAGTTGTTGGTACTTTTATTTAGCCATTCCGTTGTAGTGGAGCTGATTACTAGTCATATCGGATACAAGTCAAATTATAACAGTAAACTTTAGTTATAGTTGTCTATGATCGAGAACTGTGCTCCAAGTCGTCCATAACCGCGGACACGGCTTTTCGAAAAGATTTAACCCTGCAGGGGTGCACCAAAGTATCCACACGCACTTCGACCCTTTTTGCCAGATCAGTTAACATACACCCATCGGTATGTCGGCGGGGCCTAAGTCATGACGTTTCCCAGACCCAAAGCAAGTACATGGGGGCCACCCCACTAAGCTACCCGTAACGAAGTCGGCCGGTCTCCGAGACGGACTCAGGGTTTGCGCCAATGGCTGTAAACGACTGGGAACCCGAAAGTGTGACTGGGCTTGTCGATACCGCAAAACACTCAAATCCTAAACAAGATAAAAGATCAGCACAATTTAAAATAAAGCGGTAAAGCATGGCATAAGTACAGGATAGTAAATAAAACCTCAAACTAGTTGTGGCCCCCGGTACAATACTTTGAAATCAGGTACTAACCGATGGGGGTGCCCACACACCCCACCTGTGGTTAGCGCGCTCGATCTCGGAACAGGTGTCAAGAACTCGGGGTCCTACGGGACACCAGTGAGCAGTTGGAAACCAAATATTGTCTATCACCCACCGGTGCCTCTGCATTTACCTACTTCAATTTTAGTTGTTAAACAGTAATTAAGCCATAATCATCTCCAACAAGAAACATGCGGCAAGACTCCAACAACCGTGGTACTGGACGACACGCAACAGCACTTGAGCAAGCGACTACGACGCGCAAGTCCAACTATCTACCAATCAACAGGTAATAGGATGTGTCCAAGGCAATATAAGGCTGCAAGGGATATCACGGGCACTAAAACTAGAGCATCGCAACTCAGATAGCAATAGATCAACAGGAGGGAATAAATACTATAAAAGTAAGATAGGTAGAAAGGGGGAGAATGCTCGCTTGGGAAACACTGTCGGAGATTCATATCCGAAGAACTTGTCGATACTCGCATCAACTCATCGGCCTAATCCGTGAAGAAGCAAACACTAGAAGAAACACCGGATGCAATATTTAATACTACGGCAAAAGATCTGGCATGATTATGATATGCATGCGAGATGAACAATTCATATGCAACAAGTGATAATGCCATATTATAAAATAATGGGGGTCTCGAATAGGGAATCACATTAGGGTTCGGCAAACTTGGGCTCCGAGGGGTTCGGGGTCGGTCTGAGGGTTCGACGGGAGAACGGCTCGACGAGAACGGTCTCGGACAACGGAAGTTGATCTTGTCGCATCCGAGAAGAAGAACTTGGTTGGCGTCGGGGCACATCGAATTCGTCCTGGTCGGTGTCGATCTTGTCGTCGATGGCGAACTTGAGTGGACCGGGTACCGGGGTCTTCGGATCCAGGAAGTAGATCTTGTCGCACGGTGTACGGGTAGGCGAACTTGGCGGGTTGGGACAATCTTGTCGTAGTCCTCGGGTCGGGTCGGACTTGGCGTCCGGGGTGAAGTACTTGTCGTTAACGAAGAAGTTCATCGCGTTTCGGGAAGGAGACCTTGGTGTTCCGCGTCGGAAGCCTTCGTGTACGGGGTCTCGGTCAGCGGATCCATGTCGACGATCTCGAGTTGGCATGGATCCAGACTTCGGATGGCACGGGTTCTCGGAAAGGCCGTGTGGCGAACTTGGATAGGCTCCAACACATGGCCGAAGATCTTGGCGCTACACGATACACACGGTCGACGAAGATCTTGCACAGAACTTCAGTGTCGCAAGATAACCTCTCCACTTCGCTACACCTGGCCGCGTCAGACTAACTGGACGAGAGATGAACAAAACAACAGAGGAAAACGTCTTGGCCATGGACACCTGCAGAAAATACCACTAAAGCGTGACATCCTGTTAGCCTTAGCCAAAACAGAGGCAACGCTCGGCGGAGACGTGCTCGAGGAGGACGGAGGGCGGCTCCGCGGCGAGGGACTCGGACGCCAGGGAGGGAAGCGTCGGCGCCGGGAGGAAGGCAGCAGGGCAGGGGCCGGCGGCGCGTGGGACTCGACCTAGGACGGAGGGCGGCAGAAGCCCAGGGTGCCGGCGAGCTTGAGGCCCCACCGACGAGCGGAGGCGGGGATGCCCGCGAGTAGGAGGCCGAGGCGGCGGCGACCCGAGCCGGAATTGAACGGCGGGGCGGAGCAAGGCCGGCGGCATGGTGAAGTCAACGGTCGGGTTGGCGCGGAGTCCGTGTGGAGGTGGGGAAGCGCGGGGACGGGGCGCCGATGGCGGAGGAGACCGCGGCGGGGACGGAGACGGGCGACGGGTGGGCTTATTCCATGGGCGGCGGGATTTGGCGGCGGGGTCGGCGAGGTGTTGGGGAGGAGATGGAAGAGGGGTCAGAGGCGACGGCCGCCGCGGGAGGAGGGCCGAGGTCAAGGTCGGGGTCCGGCGGGGAACGGCCGCGTGGTGGCTGGAACTGGTGGCGGTAGGTGGGCTCGTGGAGGAGGAGGGCGGGGAGGTGAGCGGCGCGTGGCCAGGATTTGGTGCGGGCGCGTGGGGACGCACGCGGGAGGGGGGGAGTGGTGGGGCCGGGCGTCGGGATGGTGGGGATCGAGGTGGTCGGGAGCGGGTGGCGGTTGGTGATGGTATTGATGGAGGGAGCAACCAGGTCATGGTCTGCGCGTTGGGGAACGCGTGTGGGCGGGAGAAATTTGTGGCGGGGTGGAGAGAGGTGGTCAGGTGGTCAGGTGGGGTGAGG
The DNA here is from genome assembly GCA_023614405.1 of Avena insularis. Classification (NCBI taxonomy): domain Eukaryota; kingdom Viridiplantae; phylum Streptophyta; class Magnoliopsida; order Poales; family Poaceae; genus Avena; species Avena insularis. The sequence continues at coordinate 28,835,700 of CM042691.1, forward strand.
TGGCAGGTTGATTGGTTGGGATTTTGGGCCAGGGGGATGTGGCGAGCCGTGAGTGGCTGTGGTGAGGTGGAGGGGCTGGGTAGATTAGGTTTGGGTAGCTTTAGGAATTTTTGGAGGTGGCCGGTCAGGCTTTCGGGCCTGGCTGGTTGCCTCCTATAAAAAATAATATAAAGTTTGTTTATTTAAAACGGGGCTTCTGAAAACCGTTGGTAGACGACACAAAATATTCCGGAGACCCGGGTTTGTATTTGAATAAAGACAGGGCGTTCAGAAAACAAAAACAGATTTTTTTCGAGGATAGTTTTATGCAAACAAATGCAAGATGACATGACGATACTCAAATGCAATGTGGCATGATGACATGAGCATGCGGTCATGATGATGCAATGCACAAAAACAACGCGATTTTCTAGTAGTGGTTTTGCGGGATGCCACAATTCGACACCACTAACAATGGATCTCGCCCTCGAGATCCGCCTCATGGTACCGGAAGGAAGGTCGGCGATCTGCATCTTCTCGCTTCGTGTAGATCCTCGTGACACCACTAACAAGAGGTCGTTGTCCGTGATCGTCGAGAGAACACTCCAGGAACAAAAGGTCGAAGGTAGAGGTATCAACAATTAAAGCCACCTCTAACTTCGATATAAGGAGAGAAAAGATGCGGCCTATCCCACTTCAATGTACAAGAGCGAATAGAAAGGGTAGTCGGCATGGGGGCCAATCCATCACGCACCCAAACTATTACTCTGCACAATCGGTAGAAAAGCGTGCAACCATTCTCGGAATCAGACTAAAGATCCCGACAACCGAGGTTCGGGAACACAGGAAAAAAATGCAGACTCTGCATCGGATCTGGCGTAGATGATGTCGTCGCGTCGGAAAGCACCGGAAGGCACGAGAAGGAACAAAGAGAAATCCACCAGACGAAGGATTCCTCGGATAGCATGAAGACCAGATGTAGCAACACCGTTACCAAAGGAGGAAGCGAAACCCTGAAGGTACGATGGAACCCAACCACGAGAAATCCTGGACTCGAAGAGAGAGAAGAGAGCGGATTCAAAAACACGCAGAGGTAAGAGGAGAATAGCAGAGGGGTAAGGAGTAAAATCAGACCTAATCAGAACTATCCAACCGATTTTGCAAAGATAGTTTTGACACTCTACTTCGGCCGTTAGCTAGGTTATCCTACAGGCTGGACTTGTGGGGTATCGCAACTGCTGAGCTCTGATACCACTCTGTAACACCCTCGAATCGGCCCTATGCAAGTTTTAGCCTTTTCCGCCAAACCTGCATAGAAACGATTCAAGGACGCCCACCAGGCACTTTCGTGCGGGTGGAAAACGAAGTAATAACATTACACAACAGTCCTCGATGGGACCCACAGAACAGATATATACATCAACGACTCCATGAGTCAAGAATACAGATATATAATACAAAGATCCAAATCACCTGGAAAACGATATAGCGTCCGGGTACGGACAAGATGCAAATTGAGCTAAGAGCCCTGAAGAATAACCAATGGCGTCCATAACCCTGCCCAGGCCAAGCCGGAAGGGTAACCCTGCTAACGACGGCGATCTCAAACCTGCTAAACAAAAGGGGTGCCGACAAAGGGCAAAGGAAAAAGAGGAGCGTCAGTACTGAGGCCAGTACACGGCGAGGCTAGAATTCGGCGGTCCTCGCCTACATAGGTATGGTGGACTGAGCGGCAGCGCAGCATGCACTAAACAACCTATAGAGACTCGAGATAACTGTCGGCTATCAGAGAGGGATAAGAAAGACCTATTCGGAACCAACCTGATTCTACCACCAAACATACCCATCCTGGTATTTCCCCCTCGAGACCAAACGAGGAAGTCAACCGAGGAACTCACACAGTTGGCAGTTTTATTTATTCCGTTATCGTTGCAGCGATTACTAGTCAGGTATAGATAGTCATCCTGATATAATAAGCAGTGGGCAGTTTTAGTTATCCATTCCGTTGTAGTTGCAACACTTACTAGTCAGATACACTTAGCATGAGATATCCCAAACCCAGCAGTTGTTGGTACTTTTATTTAGCCATTCCGTTGTAGTGGAGCTGATTACTAGTCATATCGGATACAAGTCAAATTATAACAGTAAACTTTAGTTATAGTTGTCTATGATCGAGAACTGTGCTCCAAGTCGTCCATAACCGCGGACACGGCTTTTCGAAAAGATTTAACCCTGCAGGGGTGCACCAAAGTATCCACACGCACTTCGACCCTTTTTGCCAGATCAGTTAACATACACCCATCGGTATGTCGGCGGGGCCTAAGTCATGACGTTTCCCAGACCCAAAGCAAGTACATGGGGGCCACCCCACTAAGCTACCCGTAACGAAGTCGGCCGGTCTCCGAGACGGACTCAGGGTTTGCGCCAATGGCTGTAAACGACTGGGAACCCGAAAGTGTGACTGGGCTTGTCGATACCGCGAAAACACTCCGCAATCCTAAACAGTACAGGTGCAGTACTTCGCACAATTTAAAATAAAGCAGAAAAGCATGGCATAAGTACAGGATAGTAAATAAAACCTCAAACTAGTTGTGGCCCCCGGTACAATACTTTGAAATCAGGTACTAATCGATGGGGGTGCCCACACACCCCACCTGTGGTTAGCGCGCTCGATCTCGGAACAGGTGTCAAGAACTCGGGGTCCTACGGGACACCAGTGAGCGGTTGGAAACCAAATATTGTCTATCACCCACCGGTGCCTCTGCATTTACCTACTTCAATTTTAGTTGTTAAACAGTAATTAAGCCATAATCATCTCCAACAATAAACATGCGGCAAGACTCCAACAACTGTGGTACTGGACGACACGTAACAGCACTTGAGCAAGCGACTACGACGCGCAAGTCCAACTATCTACCAATCAACAGGTAATAGGATGTGTCCAAGGCAATATAAGGCTGCAAGGGATATCACGGGCACTAAAACTAGAGCATCGCAACTCAGATAGCAATAGATCAACAGGAGGGAATAAATACTATAAAAGTAAGATAGGTAGAAAGGGGGAGAATGCTTGCCTGGGAAACACTGTCAGAGATTCATATCTGAAGAACTTGTCGATACTCGCATCAACTCATCGGCCTAATCCGTGAAGAAGCAAACACTAGAAGAAACACCGGATGCAATATTTAATACTACGGCAAAAGATCTGGCATGATTATGATATGCATGCGAGCTGAACAATTCATATGCAACAAGTGATAATGCGATATAATAAAATAATGGGGGTCTCGAATAGGGAATCACATTAGGGTTCGGCAAACTTGGGCTCCGAGGGGTTCGGGGTCGGTCTCAGGGTTCGACGGGAGAACGGCTCGACGAGAACGGTCTCGGACAACGGAAGTTGATCTTGTCGCATCCGAGAAGAAGAACTTGGTTGGCGTCGGGGCACATCGGATTCGTCCTGGTCGGTGTCGATCTTGTCGTCGATGGCGAACTTGAGTGGACCGGGTACCGGGGTCTTCGGATCCAGGAAGTAGATCTTGTCGCACGGTGTACGGGTAGGCGAACTTGGCGGGTTGGGACAATCTTGTCGTAGTCCTCGGGTCGGGTCGGACTTGGCGTCCGGGGTGAAGTACTTGTCGTTAACGAAGAAGCTCATCGCGTTTCAGGAAGGAGACCTTGGTGTTCCGCGTCGGAAGCCTTCGTGTACGGGGTCTCGGTCAGCGGATCCATGTCGACGATCTCGAGTTGGCATGGATCTAGACTTCGGATGGCACGGGTTCTCGGAAAGGCCGTGTGGCGAACTTGGATAGGCTCCAGCACATGGCCGAAGATCTTGGCGCTACACGATACACACGGTCGACGAAGATCTTGCACAGAACTTCAGTGTCGCAAGATAACCTCTCCACTTCGCTACAGCTGGCCGCGTCAGACTAACTGGACGAGAGATGAACAAAACAACAGAGGAAAACGTCTTGGCCATGGACACCTGCAGAAAATACCACTAAAGCGTGACATCCTGTTAGCCTTAGCCAAAACAGAGGCAACGCTCGACGGAGACGTGCTCGAGGAGGACGGAGGCCGGCTCCGCGGCGAGGGACTCGGATGCCAGGGAGGGAAGCGTCAGCGCCGGGAGGAAGGCAGCAGGGCAGGGGCCGGCGGCGCGCGGGACTCGACCTAGGACGGAGGGCGGGAGAAGCCCAGGGTGCCGGCGAGCTTGAGGCCCCACCGACGAGCGGAGGCGGGGATGCCCGCGAGTAGGAGGCCGAGGCGGCGGCGACCCGCGGCCCGAGCCAGGTAAGACGGCAGAACGGCGGGGCGGAGAAAGGCCGGCGGCATGGTGAAGTCAACGGTCGGGTTGGCGCGGAGTCCGTGTGGAGGTGGGGAAGCGCGGGGACGGGGCGCCGATGGCGGAGGAGACCGCGGCGGGGACGGAGACGGGGCGACCGGGGCAGAACGGCGGTGGGGCTTGGTCGCTGACGGCCGGCGACGGGTCGGCCGCGCGGCGGCGGGATCTGGCGGCGGGGTCGGCGAGGTGTTGGGGAGGAGATGGAAGCGGGGTCAGAGGCGATGGCCGCCGCGGGAGGAGGGCCGAGGTCGAGGTCGGGGTCCGTGAGGAACGCAGCGTGTGAGGAAACGTGGTGGTAGGCGGGCTCGTGGAGGAGGAGGGCGGGAAGGTGAGCGCGTGGCGGGATCTGGTCTTGGGCGTGGGGACGCCTGGGAGGGAGTGGTGGGGCCGGGCGTCAGGATGGTGGGGATCGAGGTGGTCGGGAGCGGGTGGCGGTTGGTGATGGGATTGATGGAGGGAGCGACCAGGTGGTGGTCTGCATGTTGGGGAACGCGCGTGGGCGGGAGAAATTTGTGGCGGGGTGGAGAGAGGTGGTCAGGTGGTCAGGTGGGGTGAGGTGGCAGGCTGATTGGTTGGGATTTTGGGCCAGGGGGATGTGGCGAGCCGTGAGTGGCTGTGGTGAGGTGGAGGGGCTGGGTAGATTAGGTTTGGGTAGCTTTAGGAATTTTTGGAGGTGGCCGGTCAGGCTTTCGGGCCTGGCTGGTTGCCTCCTATAAAAAAATAATATAAAGTTTGTTTATTTAAAACGGGGCTTTTGAAAACCGTTGGTAGATGAAACAAAATATTCCGGAGACCCGGGTTTGTATTTGAATAAAGACGGGGCGTTCAGAAAACAAAAACAGATTTTTTCGAGGATAGTTTTATGCAAACAAATGCAAGATGACATGACGATGCTCAAATGCAATGTGGCATGATGACATGAGCATGCGGTCATGATGATGCAATGCACAAAAACAACGCGATTTTCTAGTAGTGATTTTGCGGGATGCCACACCATCTCCATCAACTCCACCGCCATCTCCATCGCCGTTGCTAACTCCCATGATGATGAGGGAGTAGTTCAAGTGTGCAGGTATTTCAATGGACCAAGTTAAGAGGAAGCTATTCTCTTTATCACTTAAGGACAAAGAAAGGGAGTGGTATGAGCTACTAGATGATCCTCATCATTTGGAGTGGAAGGAACTTGAATCTCCCTTTTACTCTAAATTTTATCCTCCTCATGAAATTCATAAAGATAGGAATTATATTTAAAATTTTCATCCTCGTGATGGAGAAATTATTTCCCAAGCATGGGGGAGATTTAAGTCACTAATGCTCAAATGTCCCATTCATGAGCTCCCCAGTAATATTGTTATTAATAATTTTTATGCAAGGCTTTCAAGACATTACAAGGAATATCTAGATACCTGTTTAGAGGGATTCTTCACAAGTAAGGAGGTCAAAGCTAAGTGGGATATTCTTGAAACAATTCAAAGCAATACCGAAGATTGGGATAATGACAAAGGTAAAGAACCAGGTATAAACTATGAGTATGGTTGCATTAAGTCTTTCGCTGAAACTGCTGATTTTTTCAAGAGATTAGTGCTAAATATGGTCTTGATCCTCAAATTCTTGTTAATTATTGTAGAGCCTTTGCTTCTCATATTAATGCTCCTAAAGAAAATTGGGACATATATCATGAACCTTTTAAACACACTTGCATGAAAAATGAAATTGTTATTAATGATTGCAATAAACATGCTCAGACCTCTGAAAGTACTATTTCTTATAAGCATGTTAATTTTTGTGGAGTACTTAGACCTTGTGAAAAGAATCAAATCGAAGAAGAATATTTTATCCACCACGGGAATGAAAAAACTAGAACGTGGGTTAGGGCTCTAAATGATCTTGGTGAAAAAGTTTATGCCCTTTATCCTTTTATTTGTGAACTTTGCTATAAAGTGGGTAATTTCAATTTTCAATGCTCGAGCTATGATAATAGCCTTTCTAATCCAATGACTAATGAAAGTTTGTATTGTGATGGCATGATCTCTCCTAATCAGCATGATGAACTTACATTAGTTTTGGGGTGTGAAGAGTTATCAAGAAAAACTTCTTTGATAGATATGAGTGCTTTTGATATGAATAGTGTCCTGCATGGTTGTCATCTTTACTGTGTTGATAATTGCCATGCAAACACTTACATACAAAAAATTATAAAAGATGAGATTTTATCAAAATATGACAGGACTAATATGTGTTTTGTTCTTATTAATGAAAAGGAGGAATCCTCCAAAGTTTCTTCTATTGTCTCTAACCATAAACCAGGGTATGTGGAGAAGCTTCCTTTCAAGCCTATCCCTCCTAAAGAGAGGAACAAGAAGAAGAATAAGAATAAGAAGAAGAAGATAAGGAGTAAAGGGAGAGAGGAAACAGTATCTTCCCCTAAGCATGTTGCTCCTATTATAGTTTTTGCTGATGAGTCTAACCTTGATGATGTTCCTATGCCTCTTACCTATAGTAGTGATCATGATTAGGAAAAGCACACTACTTTTGATATTGAAAATCTCTTGGGTACCAATTCTGAAAGGGATTTCTATTTTCGTGCCCCTGGTTCATTAGTTGTACTCAGTTTTCCCCAGCTGCTTGAATTTTCCTCACTTTTCCCCTCACCATGTTAAGAAACCCTCGCGGGCGTTTGTAGGCGCTCGGACGGAGGGATGCTATAAGGTCAAAGGCTTGACCATTACATGATGACTGGTGGGACCGCATTGGGGCGGGTTGGGCGTTGAGCGTTATGTTACGAGGCCTCGACTATTATATGCCTGACGGGTGGGGCCGTGTGTGGGTTAGGTCCTGCATACATGGTCAAGGGTGGGGCCGCGTTGGGACGAGTCTTGCATACGTGGTGAAGGGTGGGGCCGCATGGAGACACGTCGGGCCGGCCATTCTCGCTCACCTAGAGCATTCGCTTCCCCTGAGCCTGGAACAGCTCCCACACCGCCCCTCCGCTGCCCCGACATCGTTCCCTCCAACCTTATGTCTTCCTCGGCCCCAGAGTCGCCCCTTCCCCTAGCGGCAGATCCTACTCCACCTTCGGCTCCGCTCCCACCCCCGCTAGATCTACCCCTTTCGCAGAACAATATGCAATACCGACTGGTGCACCGTCCATCCGCGTCGAGCAAGGAGAAGATTGGGTGGAATCGCAGGGATCTAACGCATGGATTCCATCTGGGTAAGCATTGTTTCCCTTTTGTGGGTTGATTATTGGCAGTATTTGAGCGTGAATCACTGGTGCTCAACTAACTGCCTTGATTTTCGAATAGGATTGATCTAGTGCTAGCATTTTGGCTGGCGATTAGACTAGATACTAGCGTAATTCGTGGTTGTGAACAATATCTCTCTGGATTTTACTTCCCAGCGGTGCTTGCAACCTCCATAACTCGCTGAGATTTGATAGATAAAATCTATTGTAAATTCCCCTCGAGGAGTGGTGAATCAGTTGATTTGCAATATTTCAACATTAGTGAGCAAATATTGCTCCCACTAACTAGCGAAGATGATATGTTAATGCTTTTCTCTTTGAATGCTGCCGAACATTTTGGTCGAATTCGTCTCCATGTGCAACCTAAAGTTGAGAACATTGGAAAGAGTGTTAAATCACCATCTGGTAGTCACGTATCATCAGGTGGTTGGACATCATGTGTCTCTGTTGTCTCTGCTAATGGTGTGTGCCCCGGCGATCCTTGTAGGTCCACAGCAATACAATCTGTTTGCACTGCGAGTGTAAGCCAAACCGCTCGTGTGGCTGATGTGGAGGATGAGGCAGAGCCTCATGAGGGAGTGCCTCCACTAGATGATGAGGATGAGTTGATGTTTCCTGAATTTGTAGATAAATTTAGTAAACATGCACTAGAGGATCAATACACAGATGAACGAGGAGAACAATGACAGCCTCGTTTTAGCCGAGTACGATGGTGAGGACTTGCCAGTAATTGAGTGGGACAGGGATGATCCTAAGATTTCAGAAGGCAACGTATTTGAAACGATGCAAGACTGTCGTAATGCCCTTACTACATATTGCATTCGCACCAATAATGATTATGATGTTATAGTGAGCCAACAAGGTTCACAGTGAAGTTCCCATAGGGCCTGAGTTCCCATACAAGAGGTGTAGGTGGAGGATGCATGCATCCACTATGCTCAGGAGCAGTTTGGTTCAGGTATTACAACCACTTGTGTATTTTAGATCACTGTGTAGAGTTTGTTAGCTGTACCTGACATTTTAATTATGTTTCATATAAAAATTAACCAGTTCGAACATACTTGTCCACCTCAAGGGGGGCAGACAAAGGACAAAACAAAACTAGCAAAGACTAGGTGGTTGGAAGATGCAATCATGGATTGGATGAGAGTGAACCCATCACTTGGTGCAACGACGCTCATAAAGGAATTTTCTAAAAAGTTTACTATTACAGTACCCTACATGAGAATGTTCTATGCAAAGGAAATGGCTCTGAGAGGATCAATGGTCCATGGAATGAAAGTTTTCAGTTGCTTTACATCTTCAAAGCTGAAGTGGAGATGGCTAGTCCAGGTAGTGTTGTACAGATAGACAAGCATAATGTTCAGTATAAAATAAGAGGGAAGACAATGGAGAAGGAGTGCTTTAGAAGGGCTTTTGTTTGTTTCAAAGCTTGCTAACAAGGGTTTCTGGATGGTTGTAGGCCTTATTTTGGCCATGGATGCAACAACTCTTCATGGAAGATTTAAAGGACAGCTAGTAGCTGCTACTGCAGTTGATGGCCACAATTGGATGTTCCGTATTGCTTATAGAGTTTTGGAGATTGAGTCAGAGGAAAGTTGGACTTGGTTTCTGGAGAATTTGCGCGACCTTATAGGTCATCCACCAGGACTTACTATCCACACGGACGCTTGCAAAGGTTTGTAGAAAGCTGTAGAAGCAGTATTCCCTGGAGTGGAGCATAGGAATGTATGCGACACTTAGTGCAGAATTTTACAAAGAAATTCAAGGGTAAAGTTTATACTGACAACCTATGGCCAGCTTCATACACATGCAGTTTGAGGAAGCATTTGTATCATTTGGAAGTGTTGTATAAACAAAAACCTGCGGTGAAGGAGTACTTGGATGCACATCATGGAATGGTGTGGTCAAGAAGCCAATTCAATGAAATTTTCAAGGTAGACTATGTAACAAGTAACCTTGTAGAGAGTTTCAATGCAAAGTTCAAGTCATTGAAAGGGCTTATGCTATGGCAAATATTTGATAAGATTAGGCAGATGATCATGATAAAGATCGATTTGTGTCAAAGAATTAGATCAATAGTATATGGTGGCCATCTCATCCTCCCATCTTTGATTAAGGATTTGCATGCCAGGGCAAAACAATTGAAGATGAAATGCATTAGAAGAGAAATGGAGGCTGAGGTAACATACACTGATAGTAAAGATAGGCAATGGAGGTATCTAGTGAGTTTGGTTGGTAGGACATGCCATTGAAGGCAATGGCAGCTCCGTGGGAAACCCTGCATACATGCATTGTTTTTCATGGGTGTTCTAGGAGGTGAAGAGGGTGAAGTTTAGTACGTGTCAGAGTATTTCTCCGTTGCCAAAATTAGGGTAGCATATGCTCAGAATGTTCCAGCCTTGTTGGGAAAAGACCAATGGATGGAAGTGGATCCAGGCTTCAAGATATACCCTCCATTTTTTAATAGACCAGCAGGTAGGCCAAGGAAGAATAGGATAAGAGCTAGTGTAGAGGGTGGTGCACCTCCTCGACGACGTAAGTGCAAACGTTGTGGGATCCTAGGGCACATTGCTAGGCTTTCTAAAAATGCAGTGGACCCAGCTTATGGAATGGATGATCAGGCGGGAGCAACAAATGCAGATGAGAATGAGGCGTTTGAACGAGAGGATAATGAAGCAATGGATACATTGCAGATTGAACCAATAGATCGAGAGGAGATTGAACCAAATGCAGGGGAGATTGAACCAATGGATCGAGAGGAGATTGAACCAAATGCAGAGGAGATTGAACCAAATGCAGGGGAGATTGAACCAGTCGATTGAGAGGAGATTGAACCAAATGCATGGGAGATTGAACCAGTCGATCGAGAAGAGATTGAACCAAATGCAGGGGAGATTGAACCAGTCGATCGAGATGATATTACATCAACTGCGTGGGAGATTGAAGCAGAGTTCAAGCGTAAACGAATTACACCAGTGGATATGGCAGACATGGGGACAATGCTTTTTCAACCATATGAATCAGCGGATCGAAACGTGATTGAACCAATTATACGATAGACTGAAGCACTTGATTCATTGGATGCAGAGAAAAAGAACAAAGGGAAAAAACGGAAGAAGCTGATGACGGACTCTAAGAATATTCCAGCTAGGATCACCAGGAGCAAGGTGGTGAACCCTGCGAAAAACACTAGGAGCAAGAAAAAAATGTATTTTAATTATTAATTTGAATTTGTATGAAAATTTTAACTACTGTCAATGTTTGTATTTAATTCGAACTAGTGTGACGCTCCCAAGTTTGTATGTTGGATAATCCCATAATGTATTTATTATTGCAAGTTTCTACGGTCATGCACCTAGTTGCTTAGCAGTTCTCAGTTTTGCCCTCTACATGTGGTCAACACATGGGGTTTAGCTAGTTCATGGCTTAAACGTTGACCAATTGATCCAAAATTTGGCACACTTGTGTATCTTGGATTGATTTACCATATGAAATTGGAAATTTTGGATTAACTTGTAATCAGCCACATTTTTATTTTTCTAAGTGATTAAATTCAAAAAAATGGTTTTAGGGTTAGTTTAATTCAAAAAAGTCAAAACATAGTGCAACCTTCAAATGGAGTCTTGTTATGTTGCCTACAACCTAGCATGAATAATAAAGGAAAAGGAAATAAAGAGAAATGGACTTATCCCGTAAACCACTTCTTAAACCCTTGTTGGAATGATCTACTACCGATGAAGATGCATGGCTTTCTACTTGATCAACCTCCAAAATAACCCATCCCAAAACATATTTTGTCTAAATGAGGCGAAATTTGGAACACTTGTGTATATATGAGTTGCAAACAATATAATGTCAGCCAAGACAAATTATTTTGTTCAAATAACACATTTTCCATTTTTTATGCCCAAAGCTTGAATTTCCCTTACTAATTTTTTTATCTGAGTGCCCTTGTTTTCATTAGCTCTACTCGGTTTTCCCCTCCCTCTAAAGTTTTCCTCACTTTTCCCCTCTCTCCTGACTCAAACCCTCACAACAGCTCAACTTGCTCAGTTTGGCTGTTGTGCTTTGATTGGTCGAGATGTATGTCACACGGATCTTGGACAACCACCGTTGGTGTAACATCCTAGCATTTAGGAACCAAGGAAGGGTAGAATTAGGAATCTGTGCATATGCATGCATTCATTTGTAAAATGCGGGTAAAGTTTCTCCAAACAAAAAACCTAAAGTGATCAGAGTTTCTTTCACTCTTTGTGTTTAGGAATAGATATTGAGAGTGATCGTTATAAATTAGGACATGATCTTTTTGGATAAATGTGTTTTTAGGGGGAGAATTTGAATTCAAATTTGACAATTTGAACTTATATTTAAAAGTTAAGATTTGTTATTTTAAAATGATTTTTAAATGATTTATTAATATCATTTTTTATAATAATGAGATAATAATAAATAAAGTAATTCAAATAAGAAATGAATTCTTATTCTTTATCTTTATTCCATAAACATTTTACAAAGAGGAACTCATTAAATCAATGAATAGGTTCATTACAGTAAAGAGATTACATGAAAGGAATTTCAAATATGAATAAACTATTACATGATTCTTACAAACAAAATAAAATAAAGATTGCAATAAGAATCTATCTATCTATGTACTCCTATACTAAATCTTGAAACACCAGATCTTGTACCTGCAACAAAATTCAAAAGAAACAAAAAGTAAAATAAAAGGTTAGTTGTTAGAATACTCTCAATGGAGAGTAGTGAGGTGCACTACTCATATTACATAATTGAGTATTAATACAGGGGCAAGTTTCACCAATATGAAAGAATTGTTCTTTCATAATCAATAAGCCACAATACAGATTTTAACAGCAAGTAAGAGGGGCAAGTTTCACCAGGAGAGTTAAAAGTTAAAGATAAAAAGGTAAAACACCTCATCGATCTGATCCAAACTATGTACCAAGCACACAGGCAACACAATCACCTAAATGCATGGTGAGAGATGTGAACACAGCAGCAACAGCTACACAAGCAAAAAGGAAGAGCCCAGCCGTCGCAAGGCTCACAACAACATATTTTTACTTCCAACACCAAACCAGGAGCACACTGAGCTTAGAAAAAGCCAAGCAAATCATCAATCCAACCACACACAAGATCATCCAAGTACTCACCATATGGTGACATAAGGAGGGGGTGGATCCAGTGGACAGCAAGGGCAAGATCAAGGTCAAGTTTATAGGAACCAGAAGGTGAAGGGCAAGAGCAAGGCCAAATCTACAGGAACCAGAAGGAGAAGGACAAGCTCAAGCCAGCAGCACCAGCAGCAAGATCCAGCCAACCAAATCAATCAGCCACAACACCAGCAAAATCAATTGCTGTGGTGAGTGAAATAATACCATCACATGATCGTATTATCTTCTCTAGACTAAGATTCATGTGTTGTTTTATATCTAGATCTCTCAGAAATCACCCAAGTGGGGTGAATCCATCATAGATGATTTTTTAAATAAAGAGTATACTTAAATTTTACCAATCAAACCAGGATCTCAGACCAGCCTCATAGATCCGGGATTTGATATCCACATCATATATTCTAACATGTACATAGCATAGCTTATGAATTCTAGGCACATCTCCTAGTGGAGTAGAACCTCAGAATTCACAAATCTTATGAAATACAAATCTATGAGCACCCAACCATCTTAGCCAAAAGGATTCAAGATTCACTAACCAATGATAATATCCGAACATTTCTATTAGGGACAACAAGATAGGAAGCTAGTTCCTATGCCTCAGACCAACATCATAGGAAGAAATGTTTAAGAAGAAGATCCCAACTCAACTTTGATTCAAATCCAAAACTAAGCATCAATAGAATCAAGCCAGTAGTAGAACCCAAACTTGTGTACCATGTTAAGGTAGTGTCACAAAGATAGATTCTAAGATCAAGCAGATCCATTAATTAGCTTGCATAAGTAAACCTATAATATCACCTTCATGGAAGTTAACCAGGAATCATCACCAATACTATATCTATCCACATAATAAGGGCATCACTTTAATCACATCATTACCCTAATACTGAGTATAATTCCACAAATGAGGGCTCAATAATTCAGTGAATAATCACTGACAGTACCACTGTCAATACTAATAATTTAACAGTGGTGAACTCACCAATTACCAATAGCACCAGTCAAACTCCATAGAAACATTACATTTTGGTCATGCTTAATTATAAATTGAATCAATACCATAATGCCACTAGCATCATATAATCAAATGAGAGCAGTGAGAATTAAGAGTAATTGATTGATACGTCGGAAATGTATCTATAATTTTTGATGTTCCATGCTTGTTTACTATCTACTTTGCTTTGCTTTTTATACACTTTGAGGTGTTTTTATATGTTTTCTGGTACTAACCTATTAACAAGTTGCCACAGTGCCAGTTGCCTGTTTTCTTCTGTTTTTGGTTCCAGAAAGGCAGAAAATCAATATTCTCGTAATTGGACGGGACAAAAGCCAAAGTCCATATTTTACCATGGGGAACACGAAGCCGAAGTACGAGATGGAGGGGACCCACTAGCGGGCCATGCCCCCTGGCCGCGCGGGTGGGACCACCCTGCGCCTGGGGGTGCAGCCACCCTGGTGGCCCTCCAGCCTCGCCTCTTCGCCTATAAGAAGCCCCCGATGCAGAAACCATAGGGACCCGATCAATATTCCACGAAACCATCTGTAGCCACCTTCCACCATCGTCCCTAGATTGGGGGGATCTGAAGCTCTTCCCGGCACCCTGCCGGAGGGGAGATCATCCCGGAGGCCTTCTTCTTCATCGTTCCAGCCTCCGGTATGAAGCGTGAGTAGTTCCACCTTGGACTACGGGTCCATGTAGTAGCTATATGGTTGTATCTCCTCCTTGTGCTTTCATGTCTAGATCTTGTGAGCTCTGTTCATGAACAAGATCTCATATATTTTTAATCATGCATGTTGTTTTTGCGGAGATCCAATGGATATTAAGATTACTATGTCAGATTGATTAATGGTTTTGTCTTATTGATTCTATCATGTCTATGTTGTTTGTGATCTTGCATGCTCTCCGTTGTTAGTAGCTATCTTGGCCAAGTAGTTGCTAGTGACTCCAAGATGGGGTATTTATGCTCGATAGTGGGTTCATGCCTCTACTTAATCAAGGGAAGTGACAGAAATCTCTACGGTTGTAGATGTGCTATTGACACTAGGGAGAAAACAACGGTCTCTTGTTCATGGAACAAGTGGATTGTTTACCTTACACACTTTGCTTAAAGCAGTTGTCTGTTGCTTGCAACTTAATACTGGAGGGGGTTCGAATGATAACCCAAAGGTGGACTTCTAGTCATAGATGCAGTTGGATGGCGTTCTATGTATATTGTTGTATTGGCCAATCGAATCTCATAGGATCTTTTTGTCTAGTATTGCATTGTTATGCCTTGCTTAGTCCTGTCAATAGCCCTGCTGTAATTTGTTTACCCAGCATGCCATGTTTGTTTATCTAAGTAGAACACCTCTAGTGAACTATGAACCCCGGTCCAATCTTTACCATTGATACATCTTCCACTGTTACTGTTTACTTCCTGCAAACCATCATCACCTTCCACACCATACAGTTAATCCTTTGTTATAGCAACCGGTGAGATTGACAACCTCACTATTAGTTGGGGCAAATCTTGAATTTGTGTTATGCAGGTTTCCTCGTTGCTTGCAACACCTTTGGGGCGTTTCCTTCCTCCTACTGGTTCGATAACCTTGGTTTCTTACTGAGGGAAAACTTCCTGTTGTACTGCATCATACCTTCCATCTGGGGTCTCCCAACGAAGTGCTGCTGCACGCAACAAGGCTTTTTTTGGCGCCATTGTCGGGGAGGCTAAGGACGTCTTCACAATGGGATTCCTCCTCAACCTTTATCTTTACTTTGTTTTTAGTTTGCTTAGTTTCTTTTTTTTTGGTTTTGTTTCCCTCTTTTTATCAAAAACTCCAAAAAATAGTTTAGTTTGGTTTGCTTTATCTTATCAAAAACACAAAAAAATTAGTTCCTACTCTAGTAGCCACCTTGCTCTAGCTCACCATGTTGTTCCCCAAGTTCGCCCTGAAGGACCTTTCGATAAGGAGTGGCTCCATAACTAGGAAAGATAATATTGAAGAATTCTTCAATCATGTTAGCAAGCATGAGGATATTGAGGATAGATCTATAGCAGAACTTGCTCCTAATTATGAAATTGCTGCAGCTTCTTTAGTTCATATGTTGGAGGCTAGGTTTGTTAGCCTTAACCCCATGATGCAAATTTTGTTTCTAAAACTTAAAGAAGAAAAGAATGCTAAAAAGAGAGAATTTATTCTTGAAACTTTACTCAAAGAGTTCCATGATGTTTCTAAGGAAGCCAAAAATGTCTTTGAGCGTTTTAATATGCTAGGCTCTTGTGTAGATGTTGTGGTTACTTCATATAAAACCAAGCCTAGATAGGAATTTAAGATACCCATACCCTTTAAGCTTGTTGGGATGCATGAGGCCTTTGAAAAGAATTTGACTGGATTATTCCTGAAAATCCTTTTGATGAAAGTAGTAAACAAAAGAGAGATGAGAAGAGATCCTCCAAAACTCATTTGGATGAGATACCTTTCATAGTTGAAGACTTTGCAAGTATTGATCTTAATTCTTCATTTGAAAATACTTGATTTCTTGCTTGTTGTGCCTAACTTAAAGGCGTTAAAGAAAAGTACTTGTTGGGAGATAACCCAAGATTTTAATTGAGTCTTGGAAGTTATTACTTAAGTAATGACCTCTCCTTATCCTTTTTCTTTGCTTTTTTGCACTAGTAGAAAAAAGGCATATAGTCCCGGTTTATAAGGGCCTTTAGTCCCGATTTTGCACCCGGGACTACGAAATCGGGACTAAAGGCCCCTATCTCTAGTCCCGGTTTGTTACAAACCGGGACTAGAGGTCACCGCATGGGCCACCGCATGGCCGTTTTTATAGCGGGGGGACGAAGGATCTTTAGTCCCGGGTCACGACCCTAGACTAAGATCTTTTTTCAAATATTTTTTTTAATTTTTTTTCGAATTTTTTCTTGAACTTTTGAATTGTTTGACTCGTAATCCTATCACTTGGAACATTTTTAGTACTAAGTATATCTAATCTTAGGTCAAATTACACTTACGGTAAACTTTCCGGTCGGTCACCCATCCTAGCATTACTCCATCCTCAGCATGCTTAACTTCTCTGTTCCATCAGGATGTCCTCGCGCGAAGCCCATTTGTACCTTGTTTTCAACACTACCATATCTATCCTATTAGCCCATATCAATATGCCATACATCTTTATTTTTTGAAATTACAAACAACTATTTTAGTAAACAACAATAAATAAGTAATAATAATATTTTAATCCAATGAAAGTAAAAGACCAAATAAAATAATATTTTATTCTTTTTTGCCATTTATTCATTTAATATGGCATAAATAATATCTTTAAATTTGTAAATCGAAATTCGACAAATAATATATCCATAATTATCAGAAAAATGTGAGGAATCCAAATATCGAAAAAATAAAATTGCAAAAAAAATAAGTTTTTAAATAACTTTTTTTTCCTTTTCGAATTTTAAAAATCTAAAATAATCCAAAATGGTCTAAGGCTGTTGAAATCGAACTCACAATTTTTTCCACACATTTTGATTGGTTGTACATTTTTCTCGATATCGTATGCAAAAGTTATAGCTAATTTAAGTTTTCCTGTCGGGGCCCGCACCCCTTTAGTCCCGGGTCGTATCACAACCCGGGACTAAAGGATGTTGCCCGTGCGCGAACCCCTTTAGTCCCGGACCGTATCACGATCCGGGATTAAGGTCCGAAACGACCCGGGACTAGAGTTTCCTCGGGCTCCTAGCCACCAAAAACGATACGAACCGGGACTAGTGCTCATACTAGTCCCGACCCGTAACAAATCAGGACTAGTGTTAGACTCTAGATCGAACCGAAGACCCTTTTTCTACTAGTGTTGTGCTAAGAATGTCCTCTAATGAGAGGGAAGTAAGATTTGGGGAGTTGCTGTCCCGAAACACATTTCTGATCTCCACCATACAAATTCGTGAGGAGTCTTTGTAAGTCGGATTGAGCTGAAAATTTATGAATAAATCCCCCAGTATGTTAGCTAACTTTCGTTAGTTCAACACTTTTTGATTTGAGCAACAGAAGGTCTTCGAAAAGGTTTCTACCTGCTGGTCTGTTTTGACAGATTTCTGCCATTATTTGCATTTGCTTCTTATTGATTCCTTTTTGTGTTCTTCTTGGGAAATTGAGCTTTTTGAAGGAGTTGCTACAGTATATTGTGTTTTTAGTGAAATTTTTTTCTATTCTAAAGCTGAAATCAAAGGTCTATTATCTTTTGAATACACTAATGTTGCTAATGAAGATTGTGTGAAGTTTTGTATGAAGGAAAAACATTTAGGTGTAAAGAAAGAATGATGTAATGAGATGAAGAATGGACAAAAGCTCAAGCTTGGGGATGCCACCCCGGTGTCACCCCAAGAAATATCCAAGAGGTACAAACGTTAAAGCTTGGGGATGCACAAGGCATCCCCTTCTTCATCAATAAAAAGCTTAGGTCTTTCTAGACACTTCGTTTTTATTGTTTCATGCACTATTGTGTTGTTCTTGGAGCGTCTTAGTTTTCGTTTGCTTTGCTTTGCTTGTTTAGTTAGCTTGAATAAGGTAGTTTGGACCCCTGTTTTCGCTGTGTTGTTTCAAATAAGTTGATTGGTGTTGGAAAGGAGTAGTAAGTTCTTGCTTGAAAGTGCAAGAGGAGCTTGCATTGACTGTGACTTAGACTTTAGCATGTCATGCTAGGTGTTGTTGTGACCTTATGCCTAGTGATTATTGTTGTAGCATGACTTGTTCCAAACAATTGGAATTTCTTAGTGTGCCTTGAAGCATTCATGCGTTGTTTTAGCATACAAAAGCATAGTATTGTGGTATTCTCCTTTGATGTTTTATTTTGGTTGACTTGGCACATGCTCACACTATGTTATGACTATGAACAAGTCACCATAGCCTCTATGATCATTTGATCCTTGACTTGTAGTACCACTCTATGCTTTGATTAGTAATGTTTTGTCGCTCTGCATGATTATGGCCATTATTGCTCTCTTAGTTGGTCGCTCCCAGTCTATTGCTATCCTCCACTTGTATGAGTAAGCTCTACTCATGATTCCAACTCCCAATAAACAAAGTTATTCCTATGCATGGTGTGTTACACCATTCCAAGTATATTCTTGTTTTCAGCTATCTTCCAATTAAAAAGTATTTTTTTATGTGAAAACTTAGTGATTAAAGCCCTCACGAACTTGATGGCACACTTTATATTCCTTTCCCCTAATAAAATTGAACCATTGTGTCATCTATGTTGTATATGCTTGCACTTATACGTTGGAATTAGAAGAACCATGATGTGATGGGGAACGTTTTCAACATTGCACTTGTACTTTGTACACAGTTGATATTATGCTCTTTTGTCTATGGATGTCACTGGTGTGAAATAAAGAGGGAGCTTGTAAGTGCATGGAGTTATGTATGTTGTGTTAGAGAAACGCCTGGGCCGCTAGCCTAAGCCATGCCTAATCATGGAGGAAACTTGCAGCATCACCATAATGATCAATCTGTGAAGCATCCTCAATAAAAAGCTATGAAAATAGTAAATAAAAGATCATGAGATGCTCATTATGCCTTGCCTTGTCATTTTGGTTATGGGATAGCTCCTGTACCATGTGAAAGGGGTACCCCGTTGGCGGTTCTCTATGATACACATGTACTTACTATGACCAGAACTTACAGGTGACTAAAGTTGAGTAGCATGAGGTGCGACCCTCGTGTTCAAGGGACATGAGATTGCCAACTTATACTTTGTCAAGCATATACTCCATAGTTTGTTCACTTTAACCTTAATCACTTCAATATGCTTATGATAGGGCAATGAGGGCTGAAAGCTAACAAGTACCATAATTTTTGGAAGCTCTTTTTGAAACTTGAAATCCCTGCTTCCCTTTATGAAGGGCCCTTCTTCCACTTTTATATTGAGTCTCCACCTTGTACCTTTAGGCACCATTAAGAGAGCATAATTGCCATTCTTAGTTCTATGTGCAGTGTCCCAAAACTCATTGATTGATGCATATTGTTGATATTGCTTTTTCTTGTGCTATTTGTATCTAGTCACTCTTATGAACTTTGAAGGTGTCCTATGAATCTATTTGCTACTCTATGCGGGACAAGCTGATTGCCACTATGCCATGTCTTCTGTATGTGAAACAAACAAACGTTCTTCAATGCATGTTATTCATGATCTTTGTAACCTTTCATGTTGCATGCATAGTTACTTTGTCTTATTGTTGGAACTCCATCTTTCATGCACATGTTTAGAGTTCTTTGTTCCCAGCTTTCAATTCTTGCAAATGGTTTGATCTTGGTTTTGATGGTGCATGTCACCTTAAAAATTATTCTTTTATCACATACCTACTCGAGGACGAGCATGAGTTAAGCTTGGGGATGCTTGATACGTGGGAAACGTATCTATAATTTTTGATGTTCCATGCTTGTTTACTATCTACTTTGCTTTGTTTGTCTACACTTTGAGGTGTTTTTATATGTTTTCTGGTATTAACCTATTATCAAGTTGCCACTGTGCTAGTTGTCTGTTTTCTTCTGTTTTTGGTTCCAAAAAGGCAGAAAATAAATATTCTCGGAATTGGACGAGACAAAAGCCAAAGTCAATATTTTACCATGGGGAACACGAACCCAGAGTACGAGACGGAGGGCACTCACCAAGGGACACACCCCCTGGCCGCGCGGGTGGGCCCACCCCGTGCCTGGGGAGGGGGGAGGTGCAGCCGCCCCGGTGGCCCTCCAGCCTCGCCTCTTCGCCTATAAGAAGCCCCCAATGCAGAAACCCTAGGGACCCGATCAACATTCCATGAAACCGTCTGTAGCCACCGCCACCATCGTCCCTAGATCGAGGGGATGTGAAGCTCTTCCCGGCACCCTGCCGGAGGCGAGATCGTCCCGAAGGCCTTCTTCTTCATCAAGCCAGCCTACGATATGAAGCGTGAGTAGTTCCACCTTGGACTACGGGTCCATGTAGTAGCTATATGGTTGCATCTCCTCCTTGTGCTTTCATGTCTAGACCTTGTGAGCTCCGTTCATGATCAAGATCTCATCTATTTGTAATCATGCATGTTGTTTTTGCGGGGATCCGATGGATATTGAGATTACTATGTCATATTGATTAATGGTTTTGTCTTATTGATTCTATCATGTCTGTGTTGTTTGTGATCTTGCATGCTCTCCATTGTTAGTAGCTATCTTGGCCAAGTAGTTGCTAGTAACTCCAAGAGGGGGTATTTATGCTCGATATTGGGTTCATGACTCTACTTAATCAAGGGAAGTGATAGAAATCTCTACGGTTGTAGATGTGTTATTGCCACTAGGGAGAAAAGAACGGTCTCTTGTTCATGGAACAAGTGTATTGTTTACCTTACACTCTTTGCCTAAAGCAGTTGTCTGTTGCTTGCAACTTAATACTAGAGGGGGTTCAGATGATAACCCAAAGGTGGAATTCTAATCATAGATGCAGTTGGATGGCGGTCTATGTATATTGTTGTATTGCCCAATCGAATCTCATAAGATCTTTTTGTCTAGTATTGCATTGTGATGCATTGCTCAGTCCTATCAATTGCCCTACCGTAATTTGTTTACCCAGCATGCCATGTTTGTTTATCTAAGGAGAACACCTCTAGTGAACTATGGACCTCGGTCCAATCTTTACCATTGATACATATTCCACTGTTACTGTTTACTTGCTACAAACCATCATCACCTTCCACACCATACAGTTAATCCTTTGTTACAGCAACCGGTGAGATTGACAACCTCACTGTTAGTTGGTGCAAAGTCTTGAGTTTGTGTTGTGCAGGTTTCCATGTTGCTTGCAATACCTTTGGGGCATTTCCTTCCTCCTACTGGTTCGATAACCTTGGTTTCTTACTAAGGGAAAACTTCCTGATGTACTACATCATACCTTCCGCTTGGGGTCTCCCAACGAAGTGCTGCTGCATGCAACATTGATCACAATCCTCATTAGTCACCACCACTAGTTCCAGTTCATCATGTATAATTAAACAGAGGGAGAAACCCTTGAACAGGATATGAACCCTAATTAGGGATGCACAACAAAGACACACATCATAGCTCAGGAGAGGAAGAGCACAAGCAATCACAAGGGGAAAAACACGATCAAACTCACCGAAGGTCCTCGCTGTAGTTTAGAAGAGGAAGCAGAGAGGCCTACGAGCACACGACGGCACGGGGAGCACCCAAGGGGCACTGTAACCCGCACCAAGCTGAGGCGGTGACCACACCAGTGTTTGAGGTCGAGCAGGACCACCACAACACCACTAAGGGCATCGGAGGTGGCATCACCGGCACCACCCAAACCCTAGGGTTCGGGACAGAGCTAGCCTAGCCACAGAAGGGCCCCAAATCCAAATCGAATTGGACTAGATGAAGGAGAGAGGTCTACAACTACAACAAACACCACGGCGGTGGCCAGAGAAGACCATGGCGGCATGAATCGCATGGCGGCGGTGTCAGCGACCACGGGGTCGAGGAAGAAGAGAAGAAGAGAATGATGGAGAGAGAGGAGGCTGTGTACTAGGCCAATAGGGCTAGTACCAACTCGGGTGGCTATTTTGACCAGGCCAATTGGGCCAACATTGGCCCAAATAGCCCAATGGGTTGGCCCAACACCAAAAAATAAATTTTAATAATTTAAGTAAAACACCAAAGTACCCCTATAATTCAATAAATCTTAGAAAATACAATAAAACCTTAAAATATATAAACCATGTATTTTTAAATACATGATAAAACAACCTATTAAAATAAATTAATAAACCTATTTTTTATAAATAAATTTTAGGTTAAAGATTTATAATATATATATTCCTTATGGAATTTTATAAAAATCAAGAAAATACATAAAAAATAAAAATAACTTTTATTATACTTGATTATTATAGTATTTTAGAAAATACTAAATAAATAGTTGAAGTTACCAAAATAAAATCTCCTTAATTAAAATGCTTATTCTTAAAAATAATTATTAAGTAAATAAATATAAGAGTTAATATTAAATAAAAAATAGTGAATATAATATTAAGGATATTCCTTAAAATAAATTTCTTAATTTCCTAAAGAAATTCCAGAAAACTAAAATATTGGATAAAACATATAAAGAAAATACATAACAAATAATGCATTACATTACCATGCATGTTCATTTTTGCTTCTTTAAATATTGTCCTAACCGGGCAATAATGATGTTTTGTAGACATAGAACCTCAAGGTCCAGTGCAAGCATCCGACTTAACTACCTTGCAATCACAAGGCAAGTTCATCACTTGCTCATGTCCTTTGAAGAGACTTTATCAAACTATCTGTAAATTGTGTGTTATCATCTATGTTCCGAGGAAAGAAAATATTATTCTCTTGAATAAATAAATTGTTGATATCATCCTAGGTGATGATATAGTGGAGCAATAGAACTGAGGTTTCTATTTGCAACAAGGATAATCATCTAGGAATTAACAACCCATGACATCAGTGATTCTAGCACCATACATAACGCGTTAACCATGAGATTTGGAATGGGACGGAGAAGTCCGCTATATCCTTTTCCTTTCGTATGGAGGCAAGACGACCTTAACGTGATGTTATGATTCCTTGTGCAGATCCAACATATGGGTGGGAACCCTTAGGCCCCATGATTTGGTGTCTAGATTATCTATGAGTGGCTGTCGGAGGTATAACCGGACCTATATGGTACTTGTCAGGGGCATGACCAACTCATAGAGTCTTTGGGAACTCATCAGGGTTTTAGCCTGCCTGAAAGGGGGGTTAACGGAGGTGAGATAGCCCCGAAGGATCGCACAGACATACGAGGTCGCGGAAAGGGCAGTGATTGGCTTAGATCACCTACTGAGCCCCACATCATGGAATCGTGGACGGGAAAGTAAGCCCGGTTGTGAAACAAAGAATTGATCTCTCATGGGTAAAGTAGCGCATCTCTGCAGAGTGTAAGAATTGTAACTTGTTACTCCCTATTCCAGGAAGGAGCTATGAACACGGTGATGACCCACAAGTGTAGGGGATTGCAATAGTCTTCGCGGGTAGTATTACCCAATTTATTGATTCGACACAAGGGTATCCAAAGAATACTTGCAAGCCTTAACAACTGAGTTGTCAATTCAGCTAAACCTGGAAATAGTTCTTCCTCATAGAAGTTTATCAGTAGCAACAGTTTGTAGTAGCAACAACAAAGCAACAACAATAGTAACAGTAACGGTAACAGTGGGATTCGAGTGCGGTAGGCATAGGGATGGATGGACGGGCGTTGCATGGACGATTCTAAACATGTAACTTCAAGATCTAGGGCATTGAAGATAAATAAGAAAAAGCATCCAAGTACTAAACAATCCTAGGCATGTGCTCCATATATAGTCATACGTGCTCGCAATGAGAACTTGCCCAACATCTTCTGTCCAGCCAGCCCATGGCAATGGGGCCTCTAGGGAACTACTGCCAATTAAGGTGCTCCTTTTAATAGAGCACCAGAGCAAAGCATTAACACTCTGTGAACACATGTGATCCTCACACCACAACCATCCCCTCCGGTTGTCCTAATTATTGTCACTTTGGGGACTTTAGATCCGGGCAATGATATGTGTACACAACTTGCAGATAAGATCACAAACAATACTATCATAATGATTCAATAATAAGTTCATAGAGATACTAGGCAAGCATTAAGCACAACAAGTTGCAACAAAGTCAAATAGCACTAATAGAGATACTAGGCACTATGCCCTAACAATCTTATTCGATTACATGATATAACTCATCCAATCCCTGCCATCCCCAAGCCTACAGCAGGGGATTACTCACTCATGGATGAGGGACACATCGATGGTTGATGGAGAGGAGTTGGTGATGACGATGGCGATGATCCTCTACAAATCCCCCGTACCGTCAGGGTGCTAGAATGGAGTTTCTGGAACCGAATCTTGGTTTCTGGTGCCGCCGGCGGAGCGTGATGGTGCTGATTAGCACTTCGTTGGAAACCCCAAGAGCAAGGTGTGAAGCAGTAAGAAGCAAGTCTTTCCTCAGTAGAGACCGAGGTTTTCGAACCAGAAGGAGGAAGAAAATGTCACACAGGTGTTGCTAGCAACGCGGAGACCTGCACAACACAAACTCAAGACTTTGACCCAACGAATCAGTGAGGTTGTCAAGCTCACCGGTTTGTTGTAACAAAGGATTAAACGTATGGTGTGGGAGGCAAAGGTTTGCATCAAGTAAACAAGTAACATTGGAAGATGTATCAATGGTAAAGATTGGACCGGGGTCCATAGTTCACTAGAGGTGCTCTCCTTAGATAAACAACATGGCATGAAGGGTAAACAAATTGTAGCAGGGCAATTGACAGGAACTGAGCAAGGCATAAAAATGCAATTACTAGTCAAAAAGATCCTATTAGATTCGATTTGGCAATACAACAATATACATAGACCGCCATCCAACTGCATCTATGATTAGAATTCCACCTTTGGGTTATCATCCGAACCCCCTCTAGTATTATCCCTAGATCGAGGGGATCTGAAGTTCTTCCCCTCTAGACTCAGGCTTCTTATAGGCGAAGGGGGAGGCCGAGGAGGCGGCCAGGGTCACCAAACCCTAGCCAGGCGCGGGGCTGGGCCCACCCGCGCCTGGGGTGGGTCTGCCCCCCTGGATGGCCCCTCCGGCTCCCCTCTGGACTTCTTGTTCCCCATGGAACGTAATTGACTTTGAAGTTTGTCCCGTCTAATTCCGAGAATATTTCTTTACTAACTTTTCTAAAACCAAAAACAGCAGAAAACAGGAATCTGGCACTGTTACAACTTGTTAATAGGTTAGTACCAGAAAACATGTAAAAATCACCTCAAAGGGTGTACAAGTAAAGCAAAGTAGATACTAAACAAGCATGGAGCATCAAAAATTATAGATACGTTTCCAACGTATCAGCATCCCCAAGCTTAAATCCTGCTCGTCCTTGAGTAGGTAAGTGATAAACAGAATAATTTTTGAGGTGACATGCACCCTCACAATAAAGATCCAACCATTTGCAAGCATTGAAAGCTGGGATCAAAGAACTCTAAAAATGTTGCTGAAAGATGGAGTTCTAACAATAGGACATAGTAACTATGCATGCAACATGACAAGCTACAAACAAAGATCATAAATAATATGCATTGAAAAATGTTTGTTTGTTTCACATGCAGAAAACATAGCATAGTGGCAATCAGCTTGTCCCTCATAGAGTAGCAAATAGATGCATAGAACACCTGCAAAGTTCACAAGGGTGACTAGAAACAAATAGCACAAGAACAAGTAATATCAAAATATGCATCAATTAATAAGCTTTGGAACACTGCACACAGAATGACAACTATGCTCTCTTAATGGTGCCTAAATATAGAAGGTGGAGACTCAATAATGGTGGAAGAAAGGCCTTTTTGCAAAGGAAGCAGGGATTACAAGTTTCAAAAAGAGCTTCCAAAAATTATGGTACTTGTTAGCTTTCAGCCCTCATTGCCCCTATCATAAGCATCTTGAAGTGGTTAAGGTTAAAGTGGGAAAAACGAGTATATGCTTGACGAAGTATAAGTTGCCAATCTCAAGTCCCTTGAAATGAGGGCCACACCTCATGCATACTCAACTTTGGGTCTAGGTAAGTTCTTGTCACTGTATGTATTTGCATATCATTGAGAACCGCCAACGGGGTACCCCTTGCACATGGAACAAGATCTTTACCATAACCAAAATGACAAGGCATGCAGACAATGATCATCTCAGCAATCTTTTTATTTACCATATGCATATCTTTTTATTGAGGATGCTTCATAGATAGCTCATTATGGTGATGCTGAAAGTTTCCACCATCATTAGGCATGGCTTAGGCTAGCGGCCCAGACGTTTCTCTAACACAGGATACAAACTCCATGGACTTACAAGTTCCCTCTTTATTTCACACTGGTGACATCCATAGACAAAATAACATGATATCAACTGAGTACAACAAGGTACAAGTGCAATGTTGAAAACGTTCCCCGTGACAACACGGTTCTGCTAATTCCAACTTATAAGTGCAAGCATATACAACAAAGTTGTCACAATGGTTCAAGTTTATTAGGGGCAAAGAATAAAGTGTGCCATCAAGTTCGTGAGGGCTTTAATCACTAAGTTTTCACATAACAAAATAATTTTTAATTGGAATATAATTGAAAACAAGAATATACTTGGAATGGTTTAACACACCATAGATATGAGTTTATAGTGGACACTTTGGAAAAACTTGGTTTCTTGGGAGTTTGAAGCATGAGTAGAACTTACTCATACATGTGGAGGCTAGCAAAAGACTGGGAGCAACCAACTAAGAGAGCAATAATGGCCAAAATCATGCAGTGCAACAAAGCATACTAATCAAAGCAAAGAGTGGTACTACAAGTCAAGGACTCAATGATCATAGAGTCTAATGGTGACTTGTGAGAGTCATAACATGGTGTGAGCATGTGCCAATTCAACCCAAGCAAAGCATCAAAGGAGAATACCACAATACTATGCTTTTGCATGCTAAAACAACACATAATTTCTTCAAGGCACACTAAGCAATCCCAATTTTTTGGAACAATATATGCTACAGAAATAATCACTAAGCATAATGCTAAATCAACACCTAGCATGTCATGCTAAAGTCTAAGTCACAGTCAATGCAAGCTCTTCTTGCACTTCAAGCAAGAACTTACTACTCCTTTCCAAACACCAAGCAACCTTATTTGCAAAACAACATAGAGAGAACGGGGGTCCAAACTACTTAAGAAAACTAAACAACTAATAAAAGCAAAGGAAACCTAAGACGCTCCAAGAACAACACAACTGTGCATGAAACAATAAAAACGAAGTGTCTAGAGAGACCTGAGCTTTTTATTGATGAAGAAGGGGATGCCTTGGGCATCCCCAAGATTTGACGCTTGTACCTCTTGGATATTTCTTAGAGTGACACCATGGTGGCATCCCCAAGCTTAAGCTTTTTTCCATTCTTCATCTCATTGCATCATTCTCTCTTTTCACCTGAAATTTTTCCTTCACACAAAACTTCACACAATCTTCATTAGCAACATTAGTGTATTCAAAAGATATTAGTCCTCTGGCAAAGCTTTGGAACAGACAGGCTTTTCACTAAAAACACAAGATACTGTAGTAACTCCTTCAAAAGTCTCAATTGACCTAAAGAGAACTAAAAAGGAATCAATAAGAAGCAAATGCAAATAATGGCAAAAACCTGTCAAAACAGACCAGCAGGTAGAAACCGATTTTTTCGAACTTCTTTTGTTGCTCAAATCAAAAAGTGTTAAACTAACTAAAGTTATCTAACATACTAGGGGATTTATTTGTAAATTTTGAGCTCAATCCGAGTTACAGAGCCTCCTCACGATGTTTTTTGGTGGAGGACGGAAATCTGTTTCGGGACAGCAACTCCCCAAATCTTACTTCCCTCTCATTAGAGGTCATTTTTGGCACAAAAAGCAAACAAAAAGGATAAGAAGAGGTCATTACTGAAGTAATAACTTCCAATACTCAAGGAAACTCTTGGGTTATCTCCCAACAAGTACTTTTCTTTAACGCCTTTAAGTTAGGCACAAGAAGCAAGAAGAATAATGTATTTTCAAATGAGGAAGCATTAACATCCATACTTGAAAAGTCTTCAACTATGAAAGGTATCTCATACAAATGGGTTTTGGAGGATCCCTTATCATCTCTCTTTGGTATACTACTTTCATGAAAAAGATTTTTAGGAGCAATCCAATCAAAGTTCTTTTTAAAGGCTTCATGCATTCCAACAATCTTAAAGGGGATGGGTATCTTAGTTTTATCAGAGATACCCACAACATCTACACTTGAGTCTAGCATATTGAAACGCTCAAAAAGCTTTTTGTCTTCCCTAGCAACATCATGGAATTCTTTTGATAAAGTTTCAAGGACGAATTCCCTCTTTTCAGCATTCTTCTCTTTTTTAGTTTTAGGAATAAAAATTGTATGAAGGGGTTAAGGCTAACAAACCTAGCCTCCAACATATAAACTAAAGAAGCTGTAACAATCTCATAATTAGGAGCAAGCTCTGCTATAGATTTATTCTCAATATCCTCATGCTTGATAACATAATTAAAGAATTCTTCAATATTATCTTTACCAATTATGGAGCCACTACCTATTTCAAGATATTTCAGGGTGAACTTGGGGAGCAACATGGTGAGCTAGGGCAAGGTGGCAACTAGAGCATGAACTAATTTTTTTGGGTTTTTGAATAAAGCAAGCAAACCAAACTAGACTAATTTTTTTGGGTTTTTTGAAAAGAGGCAAACAAAACCAAACAAAAGAAACAAAGCAAACTAAAAACAAAGTAAAGAGAAAGGAAGTGAAGGACTCCCCTTGTGAAGACGTCCTTGGCATCCCCGGCAACGGCGCCAGAAAACTTGTTGATGGTGCTGATTAACACTTCGTTGGAAACCCCAAGAGCAAGGTGTGAAGAAGCAAGCAGCATGTCTTCTCTCAGTAGATACCGAGGTTATCGAACCAGAAGGAGGAAGGAAATGTCACACAAGTGTTGCTAGCAACGCGGAGACCTACACAACACAAACTCAAGACTTTGCCCCAACGAATCAGTGAGGTGTTTGGTTTTGTTTGCTATAACAAAGGATTAAACTTATGATGTGGAAGGCAATGTTTTGCAGCAAGTAAACAAGTAACAGTGGAAGATGTATCAATGGTAAAGATTGGACCGGGGTCCATAGTTCACTAGAAGTACTCTCCTTAGATAAACAACATGGCATGAAGGGTAAACAAATTACAGCAAAGCGGGCAATTGAGCAAGGCATAACAATGCAATTACTAGTCAGAAATATCCTATGAGATTCGATTGGGCAATACAATAATATACATAGACCGCCATCCAGCTGCATATATGACTAGAAGTCCACCTTCAGGTTATCATCCGAACCCCCTCCAATATTAAGTTGCAAGCAACAGACAACTACTTTAAGCAAACTGTGTAAGGTAAACAGTACACATGTTCCATGAATAAGAGACCGTTGTTTTCTCCCTAGTAGCAACAACACATCTACAACCAAAGAGATTATTGTCACTTCCCTTGGAAACTAGAGGCATGAACCCACTATCAAGCATAAATACCCCCTCTTGGAGTCACTAGCAACTACTTGGCCAAGATAGCTACTAAAAATGGAGAGCATGCAAGATCACAAACAACACAGACATGATAGAATCATAAAGACAAAACCATTAATCAAACCAACATAATAATCTCAATATCCATTGGATCCCCGCAAACACAACATGCATGATTACAAATAGATTATATCTTGATCATGAACGGAGCTCACAAGATCTATACATGAAAGCACAAAGGAGGAGATACAACCATCTAGCTACTACATGGACCCATAGTCCAAGGTGGAACTACTCACACATCATACCGGAGAGAAGGCCTCTGGGATGATCTCCCATCTGGCAGGGTGCCGAGAAGAACTTCAGATCCCCCCGATCTAGGGACGATGGTGGCGGCGGCTACAGAAAGTTTCGTGGATTTCTGATCGGGTACTCAGGGTTTCTGCATCGGGGGGTTCTTATAGGCGAAGGGGGAGGCCGAGGAGGCGGCCAAGGTCACCAAACCCTAGCCAGGCATGGGGCTGGGCCCACCCACGCCCGGAGTGGATCTGGCCCCCCTGGTTGGCCCCTCCGGCTCCCCTCTGGACTTATTGTTCCCCACGGAAAGTAATTTACTTTGATGTTTGTCCTGTCCAATGCCGATAATATTTCTTTACTAACTTTTCTGAAACCGAAAACAGCAGAAAACAGGCATCTGGCACTGTTGCAACTTGTTAATAGGTTAGTACCATAAAACATGTAAAAAGCACCTCAAAGTGTGGAAAAGTAAAGCAAAGTAGATACTAAACAAGCATGGAGCATAAAAAATTATAGACACATTTCCAACGTATCAGAGTAGAACTCTTTCAGGAAAACTATCGAACCCCCCTCTGTTTTTAGGTCGAGAGGCAACTTATAGGCGCAGAGGGAGGCCGAGGGGGTGCCTACACCCCTAGGCCCGGACAGAGGTGGGCCCGCGCCTGGCAGGGGTGTGGGCCCCCAGGCCCCTTCTCCGTCTCGTCTTCTGGCTCCGTGGGTCTTTTGGTGAAATATAATTTTTGGCATATTTTCCGTGATTTTTCCTGATAGTTTATTTTCTGCACAAAAACTAGACACCAAGGTAATTCTACTGAAAACAGTGTCAGTCTGTGTTAGTTGTATCCAAATCACACAATTTTAGAGGAGAAATGATAGCAAAAGTGTTTGGGAAAGTAGATACATTTTGGACGTATCAACTCCCCCAAGCTTAGCTTATTGCTTGTCCTCAAGCAATTCAGTTGAAAACTGAGTGCGATAAAAGAACTTTCACGAACACATTTGCTTCATATGATGTATATATTCTCAACACAGGAGTAGATACTTAAACCATTCATAATAAGAGGTATGCAACTAAGTCTACTCAATAGTTATTTTAATCTATGAAGAGAAACCAACTCAATAATAATAAGTAGCATGGAACATAAACATAAGCAACATTGCAATTCTCATAGTAAGGTATGATAGAGTGGTATCTCGCTTTCCTTTGTTTGTAGAGGACAATATAAATGCCAAGGCACCTCTGAAGTTCAAGTGAAGACTAGAGATAAAGATATCATAGATACAAGCATCAAAGTCATGACATAATTAACCATGTTTTGGAACAAACACAAGAATGACAACTATGCTCTCAAGAAGGTGCTCATAGAATAAGTGGTGACTCAACATGGAAGTGAAAACGGGTTTGAAAGGTTTGAAGGGCTTCCTAATGCTAAAAGGAAGGTACTCATTAGCTTTGAGCTCTCATTGCCCCGATCATAGGCATATTTATGTGGTTAAGGTGAAAGTGAGGTCCAATCTGAGTTATATGCTTGAAACACCATAAACTAGAAATCCCAAGTCCCTTGAGTACGAGGGCCGCTCCGCATGCTACTCAACTTTGGTTACCTGCAAGTTCTTGTCATTGTTCATACATGCATATCATAGAGAACCGCCAACGGGGTACCCCTTGCACATGATACAGGAGCTATCCCGTTATCAAAATGACAAGGCAAGCAGACAATGAGCATCTCAGCGATCGTTTTATTTACTATGTGCATAGCTTTTTATTAAGGATGCTTCATAGAATGCTCATTATGGTGATGCTGCAAGTTTCCACCATGATTAGGCATGGCTTAGGCTAGTGGCCCAGGCGTTTCTCTAACAATGTATAGACTCCATGAACTCACAAGCTCCCCTTTTATTTCACATTGTCGACATCCATAAACAAAAGAGCAAAGTATCAACTGGATAGGATATCCAAAAAGT
Source organism: Avena insularis (assembly GCA_023614405.1). Lineage (NCBI taxonomy): Eukaryota > Viridiplantae > Streptophyta > Magnoliopsida > Poales > Poaceae > Avena > Avena insularis. The sequence goes on from CM042691.1 coordinate 28,867,894, forward strand.
GTTAAAAGCGTTCCCTGTGACAGCACGGTTCTGCTGACTCCCATCATATAATTTGCAAGCATATAACTTTCACGGACAAGTTACAATGGTTCTGGATTATTAAGTGCAAGCAATAAAGTGTGCCATCAAGTTCGTGAGAGCTTTACTAACTAACTTTCTCCAAACAGACAAACATTTTATTTAGAAGAAAACAAGGCATATTGAATATGCATTGAAATAGCAAATGATGCTAATAGGTAGGTATGGTGGACACAGTTGGCAATATTGGTTTTCGGGAGTTGGAGACACAGGTATAGCGCATACTCAGTGCAAGTGAAGGCTAGCAAAAGAGAGGGAGCGACAAACGGGAGAGCAATAATTGTCATAGTCATGCTTGCAACAAAACATGACTAATTATGGCATGAAAGTGATACTAGAACTTTGAGGCAAAATAAATCGTCGAGGCTTACTGACTATTGGTTAGTCATATGCATGCGTTAGCATATGCCAAGTCGATTCACAAGAAACTTTCAGAGGAGGATACCACAATTTCATACCAAAATATGAATAAAACAATGCAAGCAAACATTCATATGACACGCTACAAACTATTAGCAAGCTGGAGCTAATCATAGACAAGCAAGAACTACTAAGAATCGATCAGTAACATACTCCTTACAATGAACAGACTAAGCATGCTCATAATGATGAGTATATGTACAAAAATGAAAACAAATAAAGTTCGTTACCAGCCTCTTACCACACCTCAAGTTGTCTTAATCTTCATTATTGCCCTTCACTTGTATGAATTGAATAATAACATGAAACCAAAATCCACTAAGGACGGCTGAACCCTGCAAAGAACTCACAAAACCAAAGAAGAATGACAAATATTTTTGTAGTTTTCGATTTTTTTAAAACAAGCCAACAAAGCAAAAACAAGCAAAGCAAAAACAAACCAAGAAAAGAAAAATCTTTTTGGATTTTTCTTTAAGGCAAACCAAAGCAAAAAAGCAAAGAAACAGACAAAGAGAAACAACGAAAATATTTTTGGTATTTTTGTGTTTTAAGAAAACAGAAACAAAAACCAAGAAAGCGAAACAATGGATATACAAAGAACCAACCGAACATGATATATATATATGAGTGTGATGTCGGTATACCTCCCCCCAAGCTTAGGCGTTTGGCCTAAGTGGTGCTCAATAGTGCGTGTAGTAACCCCAAGCTGGTGGGTCATCATAGGAATGATCGTAGTTAGGCGCTTGCGATGAAGAAGAAGACGCGCCCCAATCAAATGAGGGCTGCTGGTATGAAGACTCTCCCAAGTTGGAGGGCTGAACCGAATCATCTTTGGCACCATCTCCAACATTCTCCTCTTGCTGGGGGGAGCTCCGCCACATAGGTGTCAAACTCCTCCGTGAGCGACCATCCTTGCCTGTTATCAAAATTAAACAAAGCAGGTGCATGCAAATAAACTATTTTCTCAGTCCTACCCTTTCTCCGACCTTGCTGGGCAAGATACAATTCATACGGTAAACTTCTCACATCAGCCCCCAAAGAAACAAAACCATGCTGAATCATGGATTCAAGATCAAGCCTCTCTATGGGGTACCGATAATCTGAATGGTGAGGCTCTAAACCATGGAAAGCTAGCAACCTAGAAGCAATGAGACCTCCACAAATTCCACCCTTCTCGCGGTTGGTGGTGAGATGGTGAGCTATCAAAGTACCCAGGCTAAAAGATCTATTCCTATTCAGAGCAGTTGTGATAAAAGCTAGATCAAAAGAAGATAACTTCCTAGAAATTTTTCTAGCAAGAACACACTTGGTAATGAAATAGGCAAAATATCTAATGGCTGGGAACTGAATGTTCCGAATTTTACCACTTTCCTTGGAGAATTCGAAACCTTGGAAAATCTCTGCATATAAATCCATAAGTTACTTGGGTCTCTCCTTGATCTTTTCACAAGATCCCCACTGAGGTACTCTAATCGCTACACAGAAATCAGCAAAAGGCAGGTCGACAGGTATATTATATATTTTGTAATGGACCATGGGGTTAGATGTAGACCAAGTGAACCAGAAGTCCTGCACAAATTCCATGGTTAGCTTAACAAATTGAAATGGTTCACCTTCAACAAAGTGTTCCAACCTTGCATTGGCAATCAAAGTTTGGAAATCCTGGAAGATCCCCGCAGTTCTCATAAATTCATGGCATGGATATATGGAAGGGAAAAATCCTTCCTCACGATGAACTTTCATTGGATCAGGCACCATTAAGTCATATTGATTCAGTGGATAAGCACTCATCTTCCTTGCTGAAATTTTTAGACAAACATCAAACCAAGTGATTCCAAGTTGATAAATGATGAGCAACTACTAAAGGAACTTGCTAGAGGGATACACATGCATCAAATTGAAATCTCTAAGCATAGAACAAGCATGCAAGCTCACACAACCTGTCACCTATAGAAGCAAAATACTCAAGATACAATCTACCAATCACAAATCTAATTGGACAAGTGGAGGAGTGTGGCATCCCGCAAAACCACTACTAGAAAATCGCGTTGATTTTTGTGCATTGCATCATCATGACCGCATGCTCATATCATCATGCCACATTGCATTTGAGCATCGTCATCATCTTGCATTTGCTTGCATAAAACTATTTCGGAAAAACCTGTTTGTGTTTTCTAAAATGCCTCTTTGTTCAAACGCAAAACCGGGTCACCGAATATTTTGTTTTGTTTGCTATCGGGTTGCAAAAGTCTGTTTGAAACAAATAAAATATTTAATTATTTTTGTGGGGGCGGTCGAACGGGCCGAATCGACCCAGTCGACCACCCCCAGAAGTAAAACGGTCCACCTAATCAGCCCCATCTAATCCTAGTCCCACCAAATCCATTCCTACCCACCTCTCACAGCTCGCCACCTCACCCTCTCCCCCAATCCATACCCTCCCCGCCACATCATCAATCCACCAGCCCACCCTCTCTCCTTATTTCACCCTAGCCCATCCTACCCTCTCTCTCTCTCCCTCGCTGCCAACCCGACCCCACCATGGCCCCCACGCCCAGGCCCACCTGCCCGGCCGCCCACCACCTTTTCCACCTCATGGGCCCGGCCACTGGCCCACCCCCACAGCCCCGTGTCCCGCTTCCCCACATCCCTCACGCTCTCCTCTCCTTCCTCCACCCGACCTTGGCTCCCTCTCCGGCGCGGACCACCCCTACTGGCGACCCGTCCCGCTGCCCGTGGGCGCGCAGCCACGACCCAGGCTGCGGCCCCTCCTCTTCAGACGACGCCCTGCCTCGCCTCCGTCCAGCTCCACTGCGCCTCGCCACCTCCCCGTCGGCCCCGCTCACCTCCTCCATGGCGCCTTCCTCCCGCATCCTCACGGCCAGCTTCGCCCAGCCCGTTCGTCGACCGCCTCCGCCGCCAGAACCCCTGGGCTCGCCTCTCCAACCTGCCTCAAGGTCCCTGCAGCCGTGACCCCCTCGCCGGCTCCTTCCCGAGCCTCCTCGTCGCCCACCTCATCCTCGCCTCCGGCCGGCGCCCCTCGCGAGGTCGGCTATGTCCCCTCCTCCGCAGGCCGCTGCGGGCCCTCCATCGCCGCCGATCCGTCCGCGCGGACGTCCCGGTTCGTGCGGGTACCTCCCCTCTGCTCTGCTGCGACCATCGGTTGGAGGCATCCGTCCTGTGTCGTTGCTGTAGTGATGCCGATGACCTGCAGGCAGGCTGATCTTCAAGTCCAGCGGATGCCCAGGGGCTCTGCCTGTTGCTGCACCATTCCCAAGTCGAAGACCACAAACCCCAAGCTAATCTTGACAAGACCGGCCGAGACGCTAAGTTGTACAAGGACCACCGACAACGAACCCGCCGGTACCCCAAGATCTTCCGAAGGCCGAGACCTAGGGCGCCGACCCGGATGCGAAGTCGAGAACCCGAACGCCAAGATCGCCGATGCGGATACGCCAAGTTCGTCTACCCCGGACACCGTGCGACAAGTTCTACTTCCCGGATTCGACGCCCCGAGACCATCACGAGGAGGCGAAACGCCAAGGCCTTCGACACGGAGCACTGAACCCCGTCGAACCCCCCGGACGCCAAGTCCGACCCGATACGAGGACACGACAAGATCGGCGCGACGACGAGATCGCCACCGACCAGGGCGAGCCCGATGCGCCCCGACGCCAACTAAGTCCTTCTTCGCGGAACGCCAAGATCTACTCCGCTATCCGAGAATGTTCCCGTCGAGACCGATCCCGTCGAACCCTGGACCCTGAGACCGACCCCGAACCCCCGGAATCCCAAGATCGCCGAACCCTAATGTGTGCACCTTTCCCGAGCCCCTACTTTATAAATGCTATATATAAAACTTGTTGCATATTAAATTGTCATACTCGCATGCATATTGTCATGTGGCTGGGGGCACTATGCCGATTCACCTTATAATCAAATATGGGGCCCATATGCGGGCAAATCCAGTCGTATATTGGCCTCATTTAAATTTGTGTAGCGAACCGGTGCTACCTTTTGCCATGATAAAATAACATTTAAATTGCGGGGAAGTTAAACAACTTGAACCACTTAAGTATTGGTCGGGACCCCGGTTCCGCTTAATATGACCTAATTGCATTGCACCTTTGCCATGCCATACATCATACATGCATCATGCCCGATCTTTTGCCGTAGTATTAAATCTTGCATCCGGTGTTTATTCTAGTGTTTTGGTTCTTCGCGGATAAGGCCGTTGAGTTGATGTGAGCTTCGCCCCGATCTTCGGTTGAATCTTCGGCAATGTTTCCAGGCGAGCATCTCCTCCTTTCTACCTATCTTACTTTTATAGTATTTATTCCCTCCTGTTGATCTCTTGCTATCTGTGTTGCGATGCTCTAGTTTTCGTACCCGTGATATCCCTTGCAGCCTTATATTGCCCTGGACACCTCCTATTACCTGTTGTTTGGTAGATAGTTGGACTTATGTCGTGAGTCGCTTGCTCAAGTGCTGTTGCGTGTTGTCAAGTGCCACAGTTGTTGGAGTTTGGCCGCATGTTGATGTTGGAGATGATCATGGCTTTACCTTTCGTTCACTTTAATTACTGTTTAACAACAAAAATTGAAGTAAGTAGCGAGGCATCGGTGGGTGATAGATAATGTTGGTTTCCGACCGCCCACTTGTGTCCCGTAGGACCCCGAGTTCTTGACACCTGTTCCGAGATCGAGCGCGCTAACCACAGGTGGGGAGATATGGGCCCCCCATTGATTATTACCTGATTTCAAAGTATTGTACTGGGGGCCACAAACTAGTTTGAGGTTTTATTTACTATCCTGTACTTATGCCATGTTTTACTGCTTTATTTACGATTGTGTGAGGAGCATGCTGTCATTTAGGAAGCGGAGTGTTTTCATGTATCGACATCCCCAGCTTTTGGGATTCATTCGTTTACAGCCATCGACAAACCCCGAGTCCGTCTCGAGACCGCCGACCGTTCATGGGTAGACTTAGTGGGGTGGCCCCGTGCTTGCTTTGGGTCTGGAACGTCATGACTTAGGCCCCGCCGACATACCGATGGGTGTATGTTAACTGATCTGGCAAAAAGGGTCGAAGTGCTTGTGGATACTTTGGTGCACCCCTACAGGGTTAAATCTTTTCGAGAAGCCGTGTCCGCGGTTATGGACGACCTGGAGCACAGTGCTTGATCATAGACAACTATAACTAAAGTTTACTGTTATAAATTGACTTGTATCCGATATGACTAGTAATCAGCTTCACCACAACAGAATGGCTAAATAAAAGTGCCAACAACTGCTGGGTTTTGGGTTATCTCATGCTATTTGTATCTGACTAGTAAGTGTTGCAACTACAACGGAATGGTTAACTAAAACGGCCCACTGCTTATTTTATCAGAATGATTATCTACGCCTGACTAGTAATTGCTGCAACGATCACTGAATAAATAAAACTGCCAACTGTGTGAGTTCCTCGGTTGACTTCCTCGTTTGGTATCGAGGGGGAAACACCAGGATGGGTTTGTTTGATGGTAGCATCAGGTTGGATCCGAATAGGTTTTTCTTACCCCTCTCTGACAGCCGCCAGTTGTATCGAGTCTCTATAGGTTGTTTAGTGCATGCTGCGCTGCCGCTCAGTCCACCATACCTTTGTAGGCGAGGACCGCCGAATTCTAGCCTCGCCGTGTACTGGCCTCAGTACTGACGCTCCTCTTTTTCCTTTGCCCTTGTCGGCACCCCTTTTGTTTAAGCAGGTTTTGAGATCGACGTCGTTAGCAGGGTTACCCTTCCGGCTTGGCCTGGGCAGGGTTATGGACGCCATTGGTTATTCTTCAGGGCTCTTAGCCCCATTTGCATCTTGTCCGTAGTCGGACGTCAGGTCATTCTCAAGGTGATTTGGATCTTTGTATATTATATTCAGATCCTTGACTCTCTGAGTCGTTGTTGTATATATCTGTTCTGTGGGTCCCATCGAGGACTGTTGTGTAATGTTATTACTTCGTTTTCCACCCGCACGCAAGTGCCTGGTGGGCACCTTTGAATCGTTTCTATGCGGGTTTGGCGGGTTTCGCTAAAACTTGCATAGGGCCGATTCTGAGGGTGTTACAGAGTGGTATCAGAGCTCAGCAGTTGCGATACCCCACAAGTCCAGCCTGTAGGATAACCTAGCTAACGGCCGAAGTAGAGTGTCCAAACTATTTTTGCAAAAATCGGTTGGATAGTTCTGATTAGGTCTGATTTTACTCCTTACCCCTCTGCTGCTCTCCTCTCACCTCTGCGTGTTTTGAATCCGCTCTCTTCTCTTTCTTCGAGTCCAGATTTCTCGTGGTTGGGTTCCATCGTACCTTCAGGGTTTCGCTTCCTCCTTTGATAACGGTGCTTCTACATCCGGTCCTTCTGCTATCTGAGTGCCCCTTTATCTGGGTACCATTCTTTGTTCTTGTTTGGGCCTCTCAGTGTTTTCCGACGCCATTTACATCATCTACGCCAGATCCGGCGCGAGTCTGCATCACTCCTTTGTTTCGAACCTCGCTTGTCGAGATCTTGATCCGAATCACGAGGGTTGGTTGCATAATCTATCTGTTTGCAGTACAGAGTAATGCTTCGAAAGGGATGGAGTCGCGACCATACCACTACTCTTATCATTTGCTTTGTATATTGAATGGTGGATCGATGCAATTTTACTCCGTCCACGGAAGCTAGAGGTGGCTTTATTTGTGGATACCTCTACCTTCGCCCTTTGTTCCCGGAGTGTTCTCTGACGATCACGGACAACGACCTCTTGTTAGTGGTGTCGCGAGGATCTACACGGCGAGAAGACGCAGATCGCCGACCTTCCTTTCCGGTACCATGAGGCGGATCTCGGCGAGATCCATTGTTAGTGGTGTCGAATTGTGGCATCCCGCAAAACCACTACTAGAAAATCGCGTTGATTTTTGTGCATTGCATCATCATGACCGCATGCTCATATCATCATGCCACATTGCATTTGAGCATCGTCATCATCTTGCATTTGCTTGCATAAAACTATTTCGGAAAAACCTGTTTGTGTTTTCTAAACGCCTGCCTTTGTTCAAACGCAAAACCGGTCACCGAATATTTTGTTTTGTTTGCTATCGGGTTGCAAAAGTCTGTTTGAAACAAATAAAATATTTAATTATTTTTGTGGGCGGTCGAGCAGGCGAATCGACCCAAATGACCACCCCCAGAAGTAAAACGGTCCACCTAATCAGCCCCATCTAATCCTAGTCCCACCAAATCCATTCCTACCCACCTCTCATAGCTCGCCACCTCACCCTCTCCCCCAATCCATACCCACCCCGCCACATCATCAATCCACCAGCCCACCCTCTCCTTCTTTCACCCTAGCCCATCCTACCCTCTCTCTCTCTCCCTCGCTAACCCGACCCCACCATGGCCCACGCCCCAGCCCAGGCCCACCTGCCCGCCAGCCACCTTTTCCACCCCGCGGGCCCCGCCACCTGGCCCCACTTCTCCCCTGTCCCGCTTGCTTCTCCTCTCCTTCCTCCACCCGACCCATGACCGCCTCCCTCTCCGCGCCGGACCACCTCACCGGCGACCGTCCCCACGCCGTGGGCTGCAGCCACGACTCCCAGCTGCGGCCTCCTCCTCCGGACGACGCCTGCCTGCCGCCTCCGTCCCTCGCCACCTCCCGTCGGCCCGCTCACCTCCTCCATGGCGCCTTCCTCCCCAGCGTCCCGCCTCGGCTGCCTCAGAGCCTTCCGCCTCATTGCCGCCTCACGCCAGAACCCTCTGGGCTCGCCTCTAACCCGGCCTCGCAGCGTCCCCGCAGCCACCCTCGGCTGCTCCTTCCCGAGCCTCCTCGTCGCCCACCTCATCCTCGCCTCCGGCCGGCGCCCCTCGCGAGGTCGGCTCTGTCCCCTCCTCCGCAGGCCGCTGCGGGCCCTCCATCGCCGCCGACCCGTCCGCACGGACGTCCCGGTTCGTGCGGGTACCTCCCCTCTGCTCTGCTGCGACCATCGGTTGGAGGCATCCGTACTGTGTCGTTGCTGTAGTGATGCCGATGACCTGCAGGCAGGCTGATCTTCAAGTCCAGCGGATGCCCAGGGGCTCTGCCTGTTGCTGCACCATTCCCAAGTCGAAGACCACAAACCCCAAGCTAATCTTGACAGGACCGGCCGAGACGCTAAGTTGTACAAGGACCACCGACAACGAACCCGCCGGTACCCCAAGATCTTACGAAGGCCGAGACCTAGGGCGCGCCGACCCGGATGCAAAGTCGAGAACCCGAACGCCAAGATCGCCGATGCGGATACGCCAAGTTCGTCTACCCCGGACACCGTGCGACAAGTTCTACTTCCCGGATTCGACGCCCCGAGACCATCACGAGGAGGCGAAATGCCAAGGCCTTCGACACGGAGCACTGAACCCCGTCAAACCCCCCGGACGCCAAGTCCGACCCGATACGAGGACACGACAAGATCGGCGCGACGACGAGATCGCCACCGACCGAGCGAGCCCGACGCCAACTAAGTCCTTCTTCGCGGGCCAAGATCTTCTCCGCTATCCGAGAATGTTCTCGTCGAGACCGATCCCATCGAACCCTGGACCCTGAGACCGACCCCGAACCCCCGGAATCCCAAGATCGCCGAACCCTAATGTGTGCACTTTTCCCGAGCCCCTACTTTATAAATGCTATATATAAAACTTGTTGCATATTAAATTGTCATACTCGCATGCATATTGTCATGTGGCTGGGGGCACTATGCCGATTCACCTTATAATCAAATATGGGGCCCATATGCGGGCAAATCCAGTCGTATATTGGCCTCATTTAAATTTGTGTAGCGAACCGGTGCTACCTTTTGCCATGATAAAATAACATTTAAATTGCGGGGAAGTTAAACAACTTGAACCACTTAAGTATTGGTCGGGACCCCGGTTCCGCTTAATATGACCTAATTGCATTGCACCTTTGCCATGCCATACATCATACATGCATCATGCCCGATCTTTTGCCGTAGTATTAAATCTTGCATCCGGTGTTTATTCTAGTGTTTTGGTTCTTCGCGGATAAGGCCGTTGAGTTGATGTGAGCTTCGCCCCGATCTTCGGTTGAATCTTCGGCAATGTTTCCAGGCGAGCATCTCCTCCTTTCTACCTATCTTACTTTTATAGTATTTATTCCCTCCTGTTGATCTCTTGCTATCTGTGTTGCGATGCTCTAGTTTTCGTACCCGTGATATCCCTTGCAGCCTTATATTGCCCTGGACACCTCCTATTACCTGTTGTTTGGTAGATAGTTGGACTTGCGCGTCGTAGTCGCTTGCTCAAGTGCTGTTGCGTGTTGTCAAGTGCCACAGTTGTTGGAGTTTGGCCGCATGTTGATGTTGGAGATGATCATGGCTTTACCTTTCGTTCACTTTAATTACTGTTTAACAACAAAAATTGAAGTAAGTAAGCAGAGGCATCGGTGGGTGATAGATAATGTTGGTTTCCGACCGCCCACTTGTGTCCCGTAGGACCCCGAGTTCTTGACACCTGTTCCGAGATCGAGCGCGCTAACCACAGGTGGGGAGATATGGGCCCCCCATTGATTATTACCTGATTTCAAAGTATTGTACTGGGGGCCACAAACTAGTTTGAGGTTTTATTTACTATCCTGTACTTATGCCATGTTTTACTGCTTTATTTACGATTGTGTGAGGAGCACGCTGTACTGTTTAGGAAGCGGAGTGTTTTCGCGGTATCGACAGTCCCAGTTTTGGGATTCGCTGTCGTTTACAGCCACTGACGCAAACCCTGAGTCCGTCTCGGAGACCGGCCGACTTCGTTGCGGGTAGACTTAGTGGGGTGGCCCCCCGTGCTTGCTTTGGGTCTGGGAACGTCATGACTTAGGCCCCGCCGACATACCGATGGGTGTATGTTAACTGATCTGGCAAAAAGGGTCGAAGTGCTTGTGGATACTTTGGTGCACCCCTACAGGGTTAAATCTTTTCGAGAAGCCGTGTCCGCGGTTATGGACGACTTGGAGCACAGTGCTTGATCATAGACAACTATAACTAAAGTTTACTGTTATAAATTGACTTGTATCCGATATGACTAGTAATCAGCTTCACCACAACGGAATGGCTAAATAAAAGTGCCAACAACTGCTGGGTTTTGGGTTATCTCATGCTATTTGTATCTGACTAGTAAGTGTTGCAACTACAACGGAATGGTTAACTAAAACGGCCCACTGCTTATTTTATCAGAATGATTATCTACGCCTGACTAGTAATTGCTGCAACGATCACTGAATAAATAAAACTGCCAACTGTGTGAGTTCCTCGGTTGACTTCCTCGTTTGGTATCGAGGGGGAAACACCAGGATGGGTTTGTTTGATGGTAGCATCAGGTTGGATCCGAATAGGTTTTTCTTACCCCTCTCTGACAGCCGCCAGTTGTATCGAGTCTCTATAGGTTGTTTAGTGCATGCTGCGCTGCCGCTCAGTCCACCATACCTTTGTAGGCGAGGACCGCCGAATTCTAGCCTCGCCGTGTACTGGCCTCAGTACTGACGCTCCTCTTTTTCCTTTGCCCTTGTCGGCACCCCTTTTGTTTAAGCAGGTTTTGAGATCGACGTCGTTAGCAGGGTTACCCTTCCGGCTTGGCCTGGGCAGGGTTATGGACGCCATTGGTTATTCTTCAGGGCTCTTAGCCCCATTTGCATCTTGTCCGTAGTCGGACGCTGTGTCATTCTCAAGGTGATTTGGATCTTTGTATATTATATCTGTATCCTTGACTCTCTGAGTCGTTGTTGTATATATCTGTTCTGTGGGTCCCATCGAGGACTGTTGTGTAATGTTATTACTTCGTTTTCCACCCGCACGCAAGTGCCTGGTGGGCACCTTTGAATCGTTTCTATGCGGGTTTGGCGGGTTTCGCTAAAACTTGCATAGGGCCGATTCTGAGGGTGTTACAGAGTGGTATCAGAGCTCAGCAGTTGCGATACCCCACAAGTCCAGCCTGTAGGATAACCTAGCTAACGGCCGAAATAGAGTGTCCAAACTATTTTTGCAAAAATCGGTTGGATAGTTCTGATTAGGTCTGATTTTACTCCTTACCCCTCTGCTGCTCTCCTCTCACCTCTGCGTGTTTTGAATCCGCTCTCTTCTCTTTCTTCGAGTCCAGGATTTCTCGTGGTTGGGTTCCGTCGTACCTTCAGGGTTTCGCTTCCTCCTTTGATAACGGTGCTTCTACATCCGGTCCTTCTGCTATCTGAGTGCCCCTTTATCTGGGTACCATTCTTTGTTCTTGTTTGGGCCTCTCAGTGTTTTCCGACGCGACGACATCATCTACGCCAGATCCGATGCAGAGTCTGCATCACTCCTTTGTTTCCGAACCTCGCTTGTCGAGATCTTCAGTCTGAATCCTGAGGGTTGGTTGCATAATCTATCTGTTCGTGTACAGAGTAATGCTTCGAGTGCGGGATGGAGTCGCGACCATACCACTACTCTTATCATTTGCTTTGTATATTGAATGGTGGATCGATGCAATTTTACTCCGTCCACGGAAGCTAGAGGTGGCTTTATTTGTGGATACCTCTACCTTCGCCCTTTGTTCCCGGAGTGTTCTCTGACGATCACGGACAACGACCTCTTGTTAGTGGTGTCGCGAGGATCTACACGAAGCGAGAAGACGCAGATCGCCGACCTTCCTTTCCGGTACCATGAGGCGGATCTCGAGGGCGAGATCCATTGTTAGTGGTGTCGAATTGTGGCATCCCGCAAAACCACTACTAGAAAATCGCGTTGATTTTTGTGCATTGCATCATCATGACCGCATGCTCATATCATCATGCCACATTGCATTTGAGCATCGTCATCATCTTGCATTTGCTTGCATAAAACTATTTCGGAAAAACCTGTTTGTGTTTTCTAAACGCCCCGTCTTTGTTCAAACGCAAAACCCGGGTCACCGGAATATTTTGTTTTGTTTGCTATCGGGTTGCAAAAGTCTGTTTGAAACAAATAAAATATTTAATTATTTTTGTGGGGGCGGTCGAACGGGCCGAATCGACCCAGTCGACCACCCCCAGAAGTAAAACGGTCCACCTAATCAGCCCCATCTAATCCTAGTCCCACCAAATCCATTCCTACCCACCTCTCACAGCTCGCCACCTCACCCTCTCCCCCAATCCATACCCACCCCGCCACATCATCAATCCACCAGCCCACCCTCTCTCCTTCTTTCACCCTAGCCCATCCTACCCTCTCTCTCTCTCCCTCGCTGCCAACCCGACCCCACCCGCGGCCCCACACGCCCCAGGCCCACCTGCCAGCCGCCCCAGCCACCTTTTCCACCCCGCGGGCCCCGCCACCTGGCCCACCCCCCTGGCCCGCGTGTCCCGCTCCCCCCTGTCCCGCACGCGCTCTCCTCTCCTTCCTCCACCCGACCCCGCGCGCGACCGCCTCTCCCCTCTCCGGCGCCGGACCACCCCTCGCCGGCGACCCCGTCCCCGCTGCCCGTGGGCCGCGCAGCCACGACCCCGAGCTGCGGCCCCCTCCTCTCCGGACGACGCCCCTGCTCGCCTCCGTCCCCGCAGAAGCTCCACCGGCCGCGGCCCCCTCGCCACCTCCCCGTCGGCCCGCTCACCTCCTCCATGGCGCCTTCCTCCCCAGCGTCCCTTGGCCGCCCGCCTCCGCCGCCAGGAACCCTCTGGGCTCGCCTCTCTAACCCGGCCTCGCGCGCGTCCCTGCAGCCGCGACCCCCTCGCCGGCTCCTTCCCGAGCCTCCTCGTCGCCCACCTCATCCTCGCCTCCGGCCGGCGCCCCTCGCGAGGTCGGCTCTGTCCCCTCCTCCGCAGGCCGCTGCGGGCCCTCCATCGCCGCCGACCCGTCCGCGCGGACGTCCCGGTTCGTGCGGGTACCTCCCCTCTGCTCTGCTGCGACCATCGGTTGGAGGCATCCGTCCTGTGTCGTTGCTGTAGTGATGCCGATGACCTGCAGGCAGGCTGATCTTCAAGTCCAGCGGATGCCCAGGGGCTCTGCCTGTTGCTGCACCATTCCCAAGTCGAAGACCACAAACCCCAAGCTAATCTTGACAGGACCGGCCGAGACGCTAAGTTGTACAAGGACCACCGACAACGAACCCGCCGGTACCCCAAGATCTTCCGAAGGCCGAGACCTAGGGCGCGCCGACCCGGATGCGAAGTCGAGAACCCGAACGCCAAGATCGCCGATGCGGATACGCCAAGTTCGTCTACCCCGGACACCGTGCGACAAGTTCTACTTCCCGGATTCGACGCCCCGAGACCATCACGAGGAGGCGAAATGCCAAGGCCTTCGACACGGAGCACTGAACCCCGTCAAACCCCCCGGACGCCAAGTCCGACCCGATACGAGGACACGACAAGATCGGCGCGACGACGAGATCGCCACCGACCAGGGCGAGCCCGATGCGCCCCGACGCCAACTAAGTCCTTCTTCGCGGAACGCCAAGATCTTCTCCGCTATCCGAGAATGTTCTCGTCGAGACCGATCCCATCGAACCCTGGACCCTGAGACCGACCCCGAACCCCCGGAATCCCAAGATCGCCGAACCCTAATGTGTGCACTTTTCCCGAGCCCCTACTTTATAAATGCTATATATAAAACTTGTTGCATATTAAATTGTCATACTCGCATGCATATTGTCATGTGGCTGGGGGCACTATGCCGATTCACCTTATAATCAAATATGGGGCCCATATGCGGGCAAATCCAGTCGTATATTGGCCTCATTTAAATTTGTGTAGCGAACCGGTGCTACCTTTTGCCATGATAAAATAACATTTAAATTGCGGGGAAGTTAAAAAACTTGAACCACTTAAGTATTGGTCGGGACCCCGGTTCCACTTAATATGACCTAATTGCATTGCACCTTTGCCATGCCATACATCATACATGCATCATGCCCGATCTTTTGCCGTAGTATTAAATCTTGCATCCGGTGTTTATTCTAGTGTTTTGGTTCTTCGCGGATAAGGCCGTTGAGTTGATGTGAGCTTCGCCCCGATCTTCGGTTGAATCTTCGGCAATGTTTCCAGGCGAGCATCTCCTCCTTTCTACCTATCTTACTTTTATAGTATTTATTCCCTCCTGTTGATCTCTTGCTATCTGTGTTGCGATGCTCTAGTTTTCGTACCCGTGATATCCCTTGCAGCCTTATATTGCCCTGGACACCTCCTATTACCTGTTGTTTGGTAGATAGTTGGACTTGCGCGTCGTAGTCGCTTGCTCAAGTGCTGTTGCGTGTTGTCAAGTGCCACAGTTGTTGGAGTTTGGCCGCATGTTGATGTTGGAGATGATCATGGCTTTACCTTTCGTTCACTTTAATTACTGTTTAACAACAAAAATTGACGTAAGTAAGCAGAGGCATCGGTGGGTGATAGATAATGTTGGTTTCCGATCACCACTTGTGTCCCGTAGGACCCGAGTTCTTGACACCTGTTAGAGATCGAGCGCGCTAACCACAGGTGGGGAGATATGGGCCGCCCATTGATTATTACCTGATTTCAAAGTATTGTACTGGGGGCCACAAACTAGTTTGAGGTTTTATTTACTATCCTGTACTTATGCCATGTTTTACTGCTTTATTTACGATTGTGTGAGGAGCACGCTGTACTGTTTAGGAAGCGGAGTGTTTTCGCGGTATCGACAGTCCCAGTTTTGGGATTCGCTGTCGTTTACATACCAGCGCAAACCGAGTCCGTCTCGAGACCGGCCGACTTTGCTTGGTAGACTTAGTGGGGTGGCCCCGTGCTTGCTTTGGGTCTGGGAACGCCATGACTTAGGCCCGCCGACATACCGATGGGTGTATGTTAACCGATCCGCAAAAGGGTCGAAGTGCTTGTGGATACTTTGGTGCACCCCTGCAGGGTTAAATCTTTTCGAGAAGCCGTGTCCGCGGTTATGGACGACTTGGAGCACAGTGCTTGATCATAGACAACTATAACTAAAGTTTACTGTTATAAATTGACTTGTATCCGATATGACTAGTAATCAGCTTCACCACAACGGAATGGCTAAATAAAAGTGCCAACAACTGCTGGGTTTTGGGTTATCTCATGCTATTTGTATCTGACTAGTAAGTGTTGCAACTACAACGGAATGGTTAACTAAAAGCATTGCTTATTTTATCAGAATGATTATCTACGCCTGACTAGTAATTGCTGCAACGATCACTGAATAAATAAAACTGCCAACTGTGTGAGTTCCTCGGTTGACTTCCTCGTTTGGTATCGAGGGGGAAACACCAGGATGGGTTTGTTTGATGGTAGCATCAGGTTGGATCCGAATAGGTTTTTCTTACCCCTCTCTGACAGCCGCCAGTTGTATCGAGTCTCTATAGGTTGTTTAGTGCATGCTGCGCTGCCGCTCAGTCCACCATACCTTTGTAGGCGAGGACCGCCGAATTCTAGCCTCGCCGTGTACTGGCCTCAAGATCTTGGCTCCTCTTTTTCCTTTGCCCTTGTCGGCACCCCTTTTGTTTAAGCAGGTTTTGAGATCGATGTCGTTAGCAGGGTTACCCTTCCGGCTTGGCCTGGGCAGGGTTATGGACGCCATTGGTTATTCTTCAGGGCTCTTAGCCCCATTTGCATCTTGTCCGTAGTCGGACGCTGTGTCATTCTCAAGGTGATTTGGATCTTTGTATATTATATCTGTATCCTTGACTCTCTGAGTCGTTGTTGTATATATCTGTTCTGTGGGTCCCATCGAGGACTGTTGTGTAATGTTATTACTTCGTTTTCCACCCGCACGCAAGTGCCTGGTGGGCACCTTTGAATCGTTTCTATGCGGGTTTGGCGGGTTTCGCTAAAACTTGCATCGGGCCGATTCTGAGGGTGTTACAGAGTGGTATCAGAGCTCAGCAGTTGCGATACCCCACAAGTCTAGCCTGTAGGATAACCTAGCTAACGGCCGAAATAGAGTGTCCAAACTATTTTTGCAAAAATCGGTTGGATAGTTCTGATTAGGTCTGATTTTACTCCTTACCCCTCTGCTGCTCTCCTCTCACCTCTGCGTGTTTTGAATCCGCTCTCTTCTCTTTCTTCGAGTCCAGGATTTCTCGTGGTTGGGTTCCGTCGTACCTTCAGGGTTTCACTTCCTCCTTTGATAACGGTGCTTCTACATCCGGTCCTTCTGCTATCTGAGTGCCCCTTTATCTGGGTACCATTCTTTGTTCTTGTTTGGGCCTCTCAGTGTTTTCCGACGCGACGACATCATCTACGCCAGATCCGATGCAGAGTCTGCATCACTCCTTTGTTTCCGAACCTCGCTTGTCGAGATCTTCAGTCTGAATCCTGAGGGTTGGTTGCATAATCTATCTGTTGGTATGCAGGTAATGCTTGAGTGCGGGATGGAGTCGCGACCATACCACTACTCTTATCATTTGCTTTGTATATTGAATGGTGGATCGATGCAATTTTACTCCGTCCACGGAAGCTAGAGGTGGCTTTATTTGTGGATACCTCTACCTTCGCCCTTTGTTCCCGGAGTGTTCTCTGACGATCACGGACAACGACCTCTTGTTAGTGGTGTCGCGAGGATCTACACGAAGCGAGAAGACGCAGATCGCCGACCTTCCTTTCTGGTACCATGAGGCGGATCTCGAGGGCGAGATCCATTGTTAGTGGTGTCGAATTGTGGCATCCCGCAAAACCACTACTAGAAAATCGCGTTGATTTTTGTGCATTGCATCATCATGACCGCATGCTCATATCATCATGCCACATTGCATTTGAGCATCGTCATCATCTTGCATTTTCTTGCATAAAACTATTTCGGAAAAACCTGTTTGTGTTTTCTAACGCGCCTTTGTTCAAGCATAAACCCGGGTCACCGGAATATTTTGTTTTGTTTGCTATCGGGTTGCAAAAGTCTGTTTGAAACAAATAAAATATTTAATTATTTTTGTGGGGGCAGTCGAACGGGCCGAATCGACCCAGTCGACCACCCCCAGAAGTAAAACGGTCCACCTAATCAGCCCCATCTAATCCTAGTCCCACCAAATCCATTCCTACCCACCTCTCACAGCTCGCCACCTCACCCTCTCCCCCAATCCATACCCACCCCACCACATCATCAATCCACCAGCCCACCCTCTCTCCTTCTTTCACCCTAGCCCATCCTACCCTCTCGCTCACCCTCACGCTAACCCGACCCCACCAGCCCCACACGCCCAGGCCCACCTGCCACCGCCTCGACCACCTTTTTTCCACCCATGGCCCCGCCACTGCCCACCCCCTGCCCGCGTGTCCCGCTTCCCCGCCTGTCCCTCACGCTCTCCTCTCCTTCCTCCACCCGACCCCGCGCGCGACCGCCTCTCCCCTCTCCGGCGCGGACCACCCCTCGCCGGCGACCCCGTCCCGCTGCCCGTGGGCCGCGCAGCCACGACCCCGAGCTGCGGCCCCCTCCTCTCCGGACGACGCCCTGCTGCGCCTCCGTCCTCAGAGCTCCACCGCCATGCCCCTCGCCACCTCCCCGTCGGCCCTGGCCACCTCCTCCATGGGCGCCTTCCTCCCCAGCGTCCCCTTGGCAGGCTCCCCGAGCCTGTTCCTTCGTCGACCGCCCGCCTCCGCCGCCAGAACCCTCTGGCTCGCCTCTCTAACCCGGCCTCCCTGCAGCCGCGACCCCCTCGCCGGCTCCTTCCCGAGCCTCCTCGTCGCCCACCTCATCCTCGCCTCCGGCCGGCGCCCCTCGCGAGGTCGGCTCTGTCCCCTCCTCCGCAGGCCGCTGCGGGCCCTCCATCGCCGCCGACCCGTCCGCGCGGACGTCCCGGTTCGTGCGGGTACCTCCCCTCTGCTCTGCTGCGACCATCGGTTGGAGGCATCCGTCCTGTGTCGTTGCTGTAGTGATGCCGATGACCTGCAGGCAGACTGATCTTCAAGTCCAGCGGATGCCCAGGGGCTCTGCCTGTTGCTGCACCATTCCCAAGTCGAAGACCACAAACCCCAAGCTAATCTTGACAAGACCGGCCGAGACGCTAAGTTGTACAAGGACCACCGACAACGAACCCGCCGGTACCCCAAGATCTTCCGAAGGCCGAGACCTAGGGCGCGCCGACCCGGATGCGAAGTCGAGAACCCGAACGCCAAGATCGCCGATGCGGATACGCCAAGTTCGACTACCCCGGACACCGTGCGACAAGTTCTACTTCCCGGATTCGACGCCCCGAGACCATCACGAGGAGGCGAAACGCCAAGGCCTTCGACACGGAGCACTGAACCCCGTCGAACCCCCCGGACGCCAAGTCCGACCCGATACGAGGACACGACAAGATCGGCGCGACGACGAGATCGCCACCGACCAGGGCGAGCCCGATGCGCCCCGACGCCAACTAAGTCCTTCTTCGCGGAACGCCAAGATCTACTCCGCTATCCGAGAATGTTCCCGTCGAGACCGATCCCGTCGAACCCTGGACCCTGAGACCGACCCCGAACCCCCGGAATCCCAAGATCGCCGAACCCTAATGTGTGCACCTTTCCCGAGCCCCTACTTTATAAATGCTATATATAAAACTTGTTGCATATTAAATTGTCATACTCGCATGCATATTGTCATGTGGCTGGGGGCACTATGCCGATTCACCTTATAATCAAATATGGGGCCCATATGCGGGCAAATCCAGCACTATATTGGCCTCATTTAAATTTGTGTAGCGAACCGGTGCTACCTTTTGCCATGATAAAATAACATTTAAATTGCGGGGAAGTTAAACAACTTGAACCACTTAAGTATTGGTCGGGACCCCGGTTCCGCTTAATATGACCTAATTGCATTGCACCTTTGCCATGCCATACATCATACATGCATCATGCCCGATCTTTTGCCGTAGTATTAAATCTTGCATCCGGTGTTTATTCTAGTGTTTTGGTTCTTCGCGGATAAGGCCGTTGAGTTGATGTGAGCTTCGCCCCGATCTTCGGTTGAATCTTCGGCAATGTTTCCAAAGCAGCATCTCCTCCTTTCTACCTATCTTACTTTTGTAGTATTTATTCCCTCCTGTTGATCTCTTGCTATCTGTGTTGCGATGCTCTAGTTTTCGTACCCGTGATATCCCTTGCAGCCTTATATTGCCCTGGACACCTCCTATTACCTGTTGTTTGGTAGATAGTTGGACTTGCGCGTCGTAGTCGCTTGCTCAAGTGCTGTTGCGTGTTGTCAAGTGCCACAGTTGTTGGAGTTTGGCCGCATGTTGATGTTGGAGATGATCATGGTTTACTTATCGTTCACTTTAATTACTGTTTAACAACTAAAATTGAATTAAGCAGAGGCACCGGTGGGTGATAGGTAAGATTTGGTTTCCGACCGCCCACTTGTGTCCCGTAGGACCCGAGTTCTTGACACCTGTTCCGAGATCGAGCGCGCTAACCACAGTTGGGGAGATATGGGCCCCCCATTGATTATTACCTGATTTCAAAGTATTGTACTGGGGGCCACAAACTAGTTTGAGGTTTTATTTACTATCCTGTACTTATGCCATGTTTACCGCTTTATTTACGATTGTGTGAGGAGCACGCTGTACATTTAGGAAGCGGAGTGTTTTCGGTATCGACAGTCCCGGTTTGGGATATTTGTCGTTACAGCCATCGACGCAAAACCCGAGTCCGTCTCGAGACCGGCCGACTTCGTTGGGTAGACTTAGTGGGGTGGCCCCGTGCTTGCTTTGGGTCTGGGAACGCGTCATGACTTAGGCCCCGACATACCGATGGGTGTATGTTAAGCGATCCGGCAAAAGGGTCAAGTGCTTGTGGATACTTTGGTGCACCTCTGTGGTTAAATCTTTTCGAGAAGCCGTGTCCGCGGTTATGGACGACACAGAGCACGTGCTTGATCATAGACAACTATAACTAAAGTTTACTGTTATAAATTGACTTGTATCCGATATGACTAGTAATCAGCTTCACCACAACGGAATGGCTAAATAAAAGTGCCAACAACTGCTGGGTTTTGGGTTATCTCATGCTATTTGTATCTGACTAGTAAGTGTTGCAACTAAAACGGAATGGTTAACTAAAACGGCCCACTGCTTATTTTATCAGAATGATTATCTACGCCTGACTAGTAATTGCTGCAACGATCACTGAATAAATAAAACTGCCAACTGTGTGAGTTCCTCGGTTGACTTCCTCGTTTGGTATCGAGGGGGAAACACCAGGATGGGTTTGTTTGATGGTAGCATCAGGTTGGATCCGAATAGGTTTTTCTTACCCCTCTCTGACAGCCGCCAGTTGTATCGAGTCTCTATAGGTTGTTTAGTGCATGCTGCTGCGCCGATCCACCATACCTTTGTAGGCGAGGACCGCGAATTCTAGCCTCGCCGTGTCTTGGCCTCGATCGACGCTCCTCTTTTTCCTTTGCCCTTGTCGGCACCCCTTTTGTTTAAGCAGGTTTTGAGATCGACGTCGTTAGCAGGGTTACCCTTCTGGCTTGGCCTGGGCAGGGTTATGGACGCCATTGGTTATTCTTCAGGGCTCTTAGCCCCATTTGCATCTTGTCCGTAGTCGGACGCTGTGTCATTCTCAAGGTGATTTGGATCTTTGTATATTATATCTGTATCCTTGACTCTCTGAGTCGTTGTTGTATATATCTGTTCTGTGGGTCCCATCGAGGACTGTTGTGTAATGTTATTACTTCGTTTTCCACCCGCACGCAAGTGCCTGGTGGGCACCTTTGAATCGTTTCTATGCGGGTTTGGCGGGTTTCGCTAAAACTTGCATAGGGCCAATTCTGAGGGTGTTACAAGGAGGCACATACCAAGGAGCAATCCCTCCAAAAATTAGCAGCAAAGATGGGTTGAGCAAAGAGATCTAAAATCGCGAGCAAGAACAGCAAGAACTCGAGCTTGAGCAGGTTTTTCGGTGTTTTTAGGGAGAGAGAAAGAAGATGGCTATGAGGGGGCACCTTGGAGGGGCCCAGGTGGGCCAGACCCCCCTAGGCCACCCACAGGTAGGTCGCGCCTACCATGGGTGTGTTGGCCTGGGGTGGCCCCTGGGTCACTCCAGGTGTCTCTCTGCCCCTTTTTTCGAGGAAAAATTTATTTTGAATTTTCTGGGATTTTTCGGGAAACTTTATTTTTGGCCAATTTTTAGGGTATGAAAATTGATTTTCTCGTAGAAACAGTTTTTCAGAAGAAGCAAAAGAAAACCAAAATCCAAACTACAGGAGCTCTAAGACACTCTAACAAGCAAACAACTAACAAAACCAAAGGTAGCAAAAGAAAGGCAAAGACTAGGAAGAAGAAAAGTAAAAGAAAGCAAGTATAACCACAGTGGAAACATTATTTTGTTCATTAAAATCCTTTTGTTAACAAGGTTGCTCAAGTCTTGTTACCAAAACAATCTTATATGGAACAAAACTTTGTATTCCACAAAGTGATTATGTTACCTCATACTTGATAGCAATGGTCCCAACCATAATAGTTTCAAAATTTTCTTGTGGAATGGGACAATATATTTCTCCAACCTTGATGATCTCAATATTTTCAATGGAATTCAGGCAATAGCTTTAACAACCCTCTTGGGTAAATAGACAATATGCTCTTTTTCATTAATATTGAATGTTACTTTTCCTTGAATACAATTGATGACAGCACCTGCAGTATTAAGAAAAGGTCTCCCAAGAATAATAGACATATTATCATCTTCAGGCATTTCAAGCACAACAAAATCAGTTAGAACCAAGCAATTATGAGCCACTTGAACAGGAACATCCTCACATATACCAACAGGAATAGTAGTTGACATATCAGCCATTTGCAAATATATATCAGTTGGTATCAACTTTTCTAGCTGGAGTCTCTTGTAGAGAGAAAAAGGCATAACACTAACTCCAGCTCCCAAATCACATAAAGCAGTTCTAACATAATTGTTCTTAATAGATCAAGGAATAGTTGATATACCTGGATCACCAAGTTTCTTTGGAACCTTACCATTGAAGGAATAATTATCAAGCAAAGTAGAAATCTCCTCATTAGGAATCTTCCTTTTATTAGAGACAATATCCTTCATATACTTTGAATAAGGAGGTATTTGAATAGCATCAGTCAAAGGAATTTGCAAAAATAAATGTTTCATCCACTCACAAAACTTGTTGTAGTGTTCTTCCTCCTTTGACTTGTGTTTCTTACTGGAAAAGGCATAGGTTTCTGTACCCAAGGTTCTCTCTCTTTACCATGTTTATTAGCAATAAAATCTTCCTTTGTGTACCTAGTGTTCTTAGTGTGCTTCTCAGTTTCTTCCTCAACTTCCCCCTTATCAGGAGCATCATTATTATTACCACTCTCAGTTTCCGTATCAGAGACAGATATACTATTAGGATCTACAGCAGGTTCAAGTGGTTCCTCAACTACCTTATGTTTCTTTTTCTTTCTCTTACGAGGACTACCACTACTTTCACCTTGTTGAGAATCCTGCTCAATTCTTTTAGGGTGTCCTTCAGGATATAAAGGATCTTGAGTAGCTATACTACTCCTAGTTCTAATTCCATAAGCATGTTTATCTCTTGAGGCATTAACTAGCATATCCTTTTGTACCTTAGCAAGTTGATCAAGTTGGTTTTGAACCATTTGAAAGTGTTTGCAAAGCATTTTAATATCATTAGAAGTTCTTTCCACAATATTTTTCAACTCATTGATAACTCTAGAGTTTTCCAATAAATGATTCTGAACTTGTTTATTAAAATTACCTTGTTTAACAATAAAAAATGTCAAGTTCCTATAAACATTGATCAGGAGGCTTACCATAAGGAATATCTCCTTCATCAAAGTGTTGGAGAGAGTGTACCTCAATAGTAGATGAGTGGGGAATCGTCTTACATAATTCTTCTATAGGAGGTAGATTCTTTACATCTTCAGCTCTAATACCTTTCTCCTTTAGACATTTCTTAGCTTCCTTCATAACTTCATCATTTAATGCAATAACTCCCCTCTTCTTTGGTGTTGGTGTTGGAACTAGTTCAGGAACATCTAGTTCAGGAATAATAGTCTTAGGTGTATTTAGCTCAATTGAAGTCCAATCATCATAATTCTAGCTTATTTTAGTCATTAATTCTTGAGCATCTGTAGGAGTTCTTTTCCTGAAAACACAATCAGCAAAGCTATCTAGGTATGTCCTAGAATCATCAGTTAGTCCATTATAATAAATATCAAGAAGCTCATTTTTAGTCAATGGACATCCAGGATGTGCATGAATCAAGGCACAGAACCTTGTCCATGACTCGGGCAATTTCTCTTCTTCTCCCTTTTTAAAATCAAAAAGTCTCTGCAAAGTAGCATGTCTAGCACTGGGAGGAAAGTATTTCTGGAAGAAAGAAGCAATCAAGCAATCAGGGCTATCAATGGAACCAGAAGGTAATCTATTAAACCAATCCCTAGCTTCTCCTTTTAGTGAAAAAGGGAAGATCTTAGTAACAAAGTACTTGCGCATCTTAAAATCATCAGAGAATAAAGAACTCATAGTAGAAATCTCATTCATATGATCCACATCACTCTCATTTTCAGTCCCAAAGAAAGGTTCTTTCTCAACAATATCTAAATAGGACAAATCAAGAGAGAAATCATAATATTTATCTTTAATATCTATGGGAGAGGTGGCAAACTTAGGATCAGAGGAAAGTTTAGGCATAATAGTACGTCTAGCAAGGAGACTCTTAATAGAACTAGTACCATGTGTGTTTCGGCACTCTTCAACAAATTCATCAGTGAACTCAATGTAACCATCATTAATATCATAACTCTCACTAGATTCAGGTGAGCTAACAGGTGTAATAGTGTCTTCACTAGGAGTTTCGGTATTTCCTAGACTAGCCATATTAGCATCTAGGAAAGGACCTAATGAACCACTCACATCAAGCACAGTAGAAGTAACATCATGAGCATAAAAAGCAGTTTTAGATTCAGCAGTAGTAGCATTGTGTGTAGCATGTGTATGTGGTGGTGGTGTGACAAGCTTACTTATAATAGACGGTGAATCAAGAGCAACAGAGGTGTTTAGGACTTTACCTCTTCTTATAGTGGATGGTAAAATAGGAAACTTTCCATCACGAGACTTTCCCATGATAAAAGTAG
Organism: Avena insularis; assembly: GCA_023614405.1. Classification (NCBI taxonomy): domain Eukaryota; kingdom Viridiplantae; phylum Streptophyta; class Magnoliopsida; order Poales; family Poaceae; genus Avena; species Avena insularis. The sequence continues at coordinate 28,892,457 of CM042691.1, forward strand.
CAGCAGTGAACAATAATAGATCCAGTTGAACTTACAAATAAAGCTATGCTCCCCGACAACGGTGCCGGAAAATAGTATTGATGACCCACAAGTGTAGGGGATCGCAACAGTCTTCGCGGGTAGTATTACCCAATTTATTGATTCGACACAAGGGGATCCAACGAATACTGGCAAGCCTTAACAACCGAGTTGTCAATTCAGCTGCACCTGGAAATAGTTCTTGCTCACAGAAGTTTATCAGTAGCAACAGTTTGTAGTAGCAACAACAAAGCAACAACAACAGTGAAACAGGAGAAATAGTAACTGTGACACCTCGGATTTACAGTTCGAGAATACCTATTATGCATACAATTCATGTGTGAAAATTTAGATCTAGCCAAAATATGGTGTCTTACAAATTTGTTTGGATTTAATCCAAACTGCTAGTTGCCAGATCTGAAATTCCAAAGGAAAAAGGGGAAGGGCTAGGAGTCATTGGGCCAGATCTGGAGGGTAGGCGGGCCGCGCAGGGGCAGGCCGGCCCAGCGGCAACGGGAGCACGCTGGCGGTGCGTAACCAGCTATGGCCCAGTAGCTGGCCTGCCAGGCGAAAGGGTAAGAGGCGACCCTGGACGTTAGATCTTGGGTAGATCGACGGTCGGGGTTCGTCGTCCTCGCGGCGCCGGCCAGACGACGGCGAACCCTAGCTGGCGATAGGGGAGGAGTGGGGAGGCTTACCAGGGGCTCGTGGGAGGTCGTGGAGGCGACGGGTCGACGCGGTCGATGATGATGACTCCGGGGATGGGCGGCAGGGGACGGTTTGGCGTCGGGGAGGTCCTCGCGCGATGACGACTGGGAGGGAGTTCACCGGAGCTCGCCGGTGCGGCCACAGGGATGTCTGCATGTCAAAGAAAATGCTAGGATTAGATAGAGGAGGAGGGAGTGTTGCTGGGTAACATGTAGGGCCAGGGGAGCACAGGAGGAGGATCTATGCTCGTTTCTTTCTTGGAGGCCGAAGCTCCTTGTTTCTCTTCTCCCGGGCAAGGTAGAGCAAGGGAGAGGGAGAGGGAGCTCTGGGGAGGCTCTCTGGTGGTAAGCGGGAGAAATGAGAGTGCAAGGAAGAGCTAGGGCGGCCTGTGGCCTTATAAACAAGGGAGGGAGTGGTGTGGGTGGACAAAGATTTATTTGGACAAGGGCAAGGGTGGAGGTTGTCCATTGGCTGCTTGGGGCTGGTGATGGGGTGTGGTGGGGCCAATAGCACAACCAGAGAGGGAGAGGGGAGTGGTGTAGCTGTTGTCCCTTTTATTACAAATATCTTTGCAAGATTGCCTCTCTCTCTCAAGCACATGGGACAAGGGAGGTGCTAGGTACTGTAGTGCTATAGTGCACACGACCAAGGGGTGTGTGTGCTGCCGTGGAGGAGTACTTGACAAGATTTTGTGAGGAGTAGAGTTGGTTTGAATCATGATTTGATTGTTTTGGCAAAGTTTATCAAATGGGGGCTTGTGAAGGAAGTTGATATATTTGTATTGGTAAAGTGTGGAAATGGTACTGGTAGGTGGAGTAGGTCAAAAAAACCTTTTCATGATTTAAATGGGATTTTTCTAGAGATTATAATCCCATTTAAATGCACTTCTTCAAAAAGTGCAGAAATAGATTATGGAAGCTAAGATGATATTTTTACATTGTACAAGCTTGGTTTTTGATGTGATATGGTCCTAAATACCATAACACACGTTGGAGAATTTTATTGGGATTTATTGAGGTGGAAAAGCATTTTTGGGTAATTATTTCTTGTTTCTGCCATTTAAGAAAAAGGGCAAAATAAATAATAAAGAATCTTAAAAATATTTATTTTTGAGTTGGAAAGGTGGGATATGATATGTAGGCATCAAATGTTCCTTGAGTTGGCAAGGTGATTTGGAGAAAAGAAAACTTGTCATTGTAGACAAGGTTGTTGAGAAATTGGTAAGTAAGGGAAATAAAATAGTTTAACAATCTAATAATTGTGGGAATTATTTGGAGATTCTTATATCCAAGGTAGATGATGTAAAATTGGTGTACGCATCAAGGTAAACCTTGGTTTTGAAGATAAGTGGTGAAAAGGATGGAAACTAGATAAGTGAGGATCTAGGGTTTAGTTATCCTGATGCCATCTAAACAGGGTTGGATTTGGGAGCTTAGAGCTCACCTTGGTACGAGGGGTATATAGATGGATAGACCAAGTCATATAGATGATGATGGAGGCAAGGGTTAGGCTTGGTTGTATTTGGGGTGGTGTAGAGGAGATGGCAAACTTTGTTGAAAATAAGGCTGTCATATCAGCTACATCAGGTAGCCTCCTAAACCATGTGGGTTTAAGAAGCACAAGGCTCCAATGGAAACAAGTAGTGGGGATTGATAGGACATGATTAGTATATCATAACCAATAGAGGATTTGTTAAAGGGGAGGTGGCATATGGATGAGATCTTCTGCCAAAGTAGGCAAGATGAGAAGATTTGCAGAAAGATTATTATCTTGACTACATAACCATCATGGATGAGTGGGAATTAAATTGGCTTATCCAAGGGCAAGAGTGGGCCTTGGTAGTACTAAAGATTTACTACAAGATGGTTGAAGTACATTCTCAAGAATGCACACAGGATGGAAGAGGTAGGGCTCCAAAGATTGAATCTAGATAAGAAATCCAGACTTGGGGTTTTAGACTAGAGTGCAAGTGTAGATGATTTTGAGAGAATGCTAGTTTCCAAACTCATGATCAAGGAGAGGATGTTAAGTGGTAACTTAGTAGATAGGATTTATGCTTAGATTCGGTCCCTAATGAGTTGGAAACCATCTAGAGGGATTATCCTTGGATTGAGATAAGAATGAGATGAGATGGTCACTTGAGTGGCTTAGGATAGATCCAGACTTGGATGCTTGCTTTGAGGTTGATGATCACATGCATAGATTTGTTCCTAAGGGATGAGCTACTAGATTATCTTATTTTAGTTCCTAAGCAAACAAGGCAGTCAGCAGATCAAGGCAATTCATCAGACAGCAGATCAAGGCAATTCATCTTATTACTTATCTTACTACTACTGGGGTTACCATCAAGCCTATCTTGAGGTAAGGAGGGGTATTTTGAAAGGGTTTTTATTTGAAGTAGGATAAGTACTATCTTGGTATTTCTACCAAGATTGAGATGAAAAGGGTTTTAATAAAGGTTTTGGAAAACCTAGGGGTAAGAGTAGTTGAAGCTTATGTCTTGAAAACATAAGGAGAGTATATATATATCCATAGTTTTGGCAATAGAAACTAGTAAAGTATTTGGTTGTGTCAAAGTCATCTTGGCTCAGGTTTTTGCAATGCTAGAACATTTGAGAATATGAAAGATGAGCCAAGACATCTCTTTTTCTAAAATAGTTTTTGTAAACTAGTGTTGAGGTGAGGAGTACACAACTAATACACCAACAGTTGCTTGAATAAAACCAAACAGGTAAGCACATAATGTAAGAAAAAGTTTGTGTTCCCCCTGATTTTTGCCTTTTGGAAATTTAATCAGGGTTGCTGAAATTGGGATGTTATAGTAACAGTAACGATAACAGTGGGATTCGAGTGCGGTAGGCATAGCTATGGATGGACGGGTGTTGCAGGGACAAGTCTAAACATGTAACTTCAAGATCTAGGGAATTGCAGATAAATAAGAATAAGCATCCAAGTACTAAACAATCCTAGGCATATGCTCCATATATAGTCATACGTTCTCGCAATGAGAACTTGCACAACATCTTCTGTCCAGCCAGCCCGTGGCAGCAGGGCCTCTAGGGAACTACTGGCAATTAAGGTGCTCCTTTTAATAGAGCACCGGAGCAAAGCATTAACACTCTATGAACACATGTGATCCTCACACCACAGCCATCCCCTCCGGTTGTCCCAATTATTGTCACTTTGTGGCCTTTGCATCCGGGCAATGATATGTGTACACAACTTGCAGATAAGATCACAAACAATGCTATCATAATGATTCAATAATAAGTTCAGATCTGAGATCATGGCACTAGGGCCCTAGTGACAAGCATTAAGCACAACAAGTTGCAACAAAGTCAAATAACACTAATAGAGATACTAGGCACTATGCCCTAACAATCTTATTCTATTACATGATAAAACTCATCCAATCCCTACCATCCCCAAGCCTATAGCAGGGGATTACTCACTCATGGATGCGGGAAACATCGATGGTTAATGGAGAGGCGTTGGTGATGATGATGGAGATGATCCTCTCCAAATCCCCCGTCCCGGTAGGGTGCGAGAACGGAGTTTCTGGATCTTGGTTTCTGGTGGCGGCGGCGGAGCGGAACTCTTTCTAGAAAACTATCGAACCCCCCTCTATTTTTAGGTCGAGAGGCAACTTATAGGTGCAGAGGGAGGCCGAGGGGGTGCCTGGGGTGGCTGCACCCCCTAGGCGCGGCTAGAGGTGGGCCCGCGCCTGGAAGGGGTGTGGGCCCCCCAGGCCCCTTCTCCGTCTCGTCTTCTGGCTCCGTGGGTCTTCTGGTGAAATATATTTTTTGGCATATTTTCCGGGATTTTTCCTGATAGTTGATTTTCTGGACAAAAAACTAGACACCAAGGTAACTCTGCTGAAAACAACGTCAATCCGTGTTAGTTGTATCCAAATCACACAAGTTTAGCGGAGAAACAATAGCAAAATTGTTCGAGAAAGTAGATACGTTTTGGACGTATCACACAGCAGGAAAGGAACTCCATGGAAGTTATGGTCAACCTATGAAGGCTGATGGGCATAGTTTTTAACAATAAAATCAATCTTTGAAGAAAGATTTACGAAAACTGCATAGTGCCAAGGACTGATAGTCTGAGGTGGTATATAGAGCATCAAACTTCCCACCTTGCTTATAATGAACTTGCTGGGTAATGTTGTTACTCACCCTTTCCTTTGATCCCCTGCTTAGACTCTGAGGATCCAGAAGATACCCCAATGTATGCAAGTGAAAGCCAAGAGGAGGTCTTCTACGAGGAACCAGATCTGTACGGTACTGTAGAAGGTGTGGACTACAACGTCGTCTATGGAGGAGAGCACAATGAGTCAGAATAACTGCCTTAGTAGGAGTAACCAATTGAGCCGAGCAACATGAACAATATATAATAATAAGTTGCTGATCTCAATTCGGAGTTGAAGTTGTCACTTTAAAACTTCCGCTGAAACACCTTATATTTGTTTTGTAAGTTGAATCTTTTGAAGTCTTGAACTTCTGGTATTGTAATAATAATAATGTGTGTATGCTTGTAATATGGACCCGCAATGTTTTTGTTGTACCACTCTGAGGGATGTGATATTTGGTAAACGGTGTTCTGTGAATGTCATGTCAATGACTATAGTGTACTACACATGCAGTGGTATGCTGGGTCACCCTAGTTGGTATCAGAGCAAATTGCTTTGACCTTAGGTTGGAAACCTAGTAAAGGATATTACCTGTAGGAGTTTATAGCAATAATAAAGAATTCTCTAAAAAGATATAATGGGTATTCAAATGAGAATATTCCGTTATATATTTTAGTGCAATAATTATTTGTTATGATGTAATATATTATTTATTACTAATAAAAATATTTTTGTTATACATAGTTATGACACCAAAGTTTCCAAAACAAACTTTGGTAAGGAAAGAGGAGACTCTCGATGATTATCAAGGATCGTTCACTAATCAACTTCGTCAACACTTAAGGATTTTTAGTTGTCCAACTAAGATCCCAGTGAATACCATAACCTATTATGATGGTCGTATGTTATCAAAGTATCGAGTGAGTATCCAACTTCTTGAGGAGCTTGGATTATATCACAATCTACCTATAGGTGAAGGTAGGAGTCATTTAGCAGCATATCATGTTGCTGTTGTGGTGGCGACAACCAATATCCAGGAGCATAAAGACCAGGAGTTAGAAGGGAGCATATTTTTTGTGATTCCTGATGATTCTATAGACTTGGAGCCAGTACCGGATCATCTTACTTAGTAAAGAAGCATCCAAAGTTAGCTTCCAAGTTTATGGATCGATATCAAACAATTTTTTTCTTTGTATAAGACACATCAAGTCATAGTAGAGGATAAAATGACATGTTAGAGGATCTAACTGATCCAGAAAGAAGGAACCAGATAGCATCTCAGTTGGAGAATGAAGCAAGGAGTAGTGCAAAACCAATCTTTAAGGATATAACTATATATCCCAAATCATTTACACCATATCCTTATTCACCCAGACCAGAACCTACCTATGATCATAATTTAGATATGAGGTATTCTATATCACAGGCCTCTGAGGAAGGATCTGATTCAGAACTTCATATCGAGAATTCTGATGGATGGATAATAGGGTCACCTGAGGGATCCCGAGGGAATCAAATGTCAGTGGATGGGTCTGACAGAGATGTTGGACAATCCACTTGGATGGGTGCGAGAATCAATCCTCATAACAGTAGTAGAAATATCATATTTGTAGGAAGACAGGATGAGGAAGAAGATCATAAGCAGAGAGTGTTTGAATCATCAACATCTTCTCAAAACACAGGGAAATGTACATTAACTAGTGTTTAACTAACTTCCCAACAGAGCACCTGGGGGGCAGCAGAATCTGGGTATTCTGTTGACAAGTCTAGGAATGTAGCTCAGGAGATGCAAGTGGGTGATAATGTTGAACAGGTCTCTGAAGACTTTTCAGCTGAGCTGGATAGAGTCAATGCACTCAGGCTGAGTAATGACTCAAGTTCTGATACTTCAGATACCGAGTATGTTCTATCTGGAAGGCCATTTGTTCCACAAACTGTACGACAGACGTCACGTCATCATGGTGGACTTCAGGCATGTATGATGAGCTTCACAGATACTAAAGGTGTGGGTTACTTATTAGGAAGTAGCTGGTATTGCGTATTGTAGCCGAGAGAAAGATGTATCTAAATAAGTGAGGTAGTGTTGTTTATGGGTTATGGTACGTATATGGTACAGCTTTGTAATGACTTTGTATTTACTAAGTGGTTTGTAATGTATAATATGTGAAATGCATATTTGGATCTTATTTGGGTTTTGTTTTCCATTTTATGACTAGTTCTGTGCATGAAGTCGAGCTCAAAACACATGTGCATGATGTAATTATGAGTATTCGCTTTATGTTGCAGGACTAGGTGGTCATGGAATCGAGTGTAGAAACTGAATCTGAATAGCAGCGCATGGAGCTAGAGGCTAAGGAGAAGGCAGGTGCAGATACTGGAAATCAAGGAACATTACCACCACCACCAATGAGGCCGCTAATGGAGCCGAACTTTATGCAATGCATGCAAATGATGCAAGAGTCCAGAACAAATTGATGGAAGATTTGTTGGGACAAGCTGGAAACCAGAGAGCACCTGAAGGAGGAGGAGTGAGTCTTTCTGACTTACAGAATGCAAGGCCGTTACCTTTTGCATCAGCTCCAGAACCAATGGATGCATAGGATTGGCTAGCGGATACTGAGAGGAAGTTAAAGACTATAGGTTGCAATGATGAAGAAAAGCTAAGGTATGCAACCCATCTCTTGACTGGACCTGCAGCATCATGGTGGGAAAATCAGTTAGAAATGCAACCGCCAGGGAGAGCGTATACCTGGGAAGAGTTCAAGTAGAGGTTTTGTGAGTACCATGTTCCTGAAAGTGTGATGGACTTGAAGCGTAGGGAGTTTGAGGAGCTTCAGCAAGGTTATACCAGTGTCGTGAAGTACATCCGGGAGTTTATCCAATTGTCTCATTATGCCGAGGATGAAGTGATCACTGAGGAGAAAAGGAAGAAGCGTTTTCTGCAAGGATTAAATCCGTTCATGAAGATGTAGTTAAGGTTGGCCAATAAACAAACTTTTCAGAAGTTGCTTGATGCAGCCATCACTTTCGAAGATGACTAGAAGAATGTTCAAGAGGACCGAAGGAAAAGAGCCAAGAAGGAAACAAAGAGGATTCAGGAAAGTAAACATAAGCCTAGTTTGAAATTCAAGCCGAGGAATAGACCATACAACAACAACAATTCCAACCGGAGTGCAAATCCAACCGGAAGGAATATTATATGCCATAATTGCAAACTTCCAGGGCATATGAGTAGGGATTGCCAGAAACCAGTGATAATTTGCCATGCTTGTGGCCAGAGGGGTCATATAAAGCCAAATTGTCCGAGTAAACCACCAGGTGGTTGGACTATTAAAGGTGGAGGACAAACCAGTGGAAGCAATGGACAACCCAATAGAGAAGGAAACTTCGTCAAGAAAAATAATGGCAAGAGGAGCAGGCATACCAGGGAGCTGAATTATGCAACCTTGGAGGAGGTGGATAAATCCAAGCATGTAGTGATAGGTACGCTCAATATCCTTACCAATCCTGGAATTTTTTTATTTATGCCGGTGCAACTACATTCATATCTGAAGAATTCGGTGACAAATTTGGGATTAGAAGGGAAGCGTTAGAAAACCCTATGACCGTGGTGACGATAGGGGAAATGTACTTGTACGCCACATTAAACAAGATCAAGTTATCTCGATCTGTGTAACATCCCAAAACTTTAATCCAAGTTGATCAAGATCCAAATCATCAAAATTAGGGTTAACAAAAACTTCTCCATCTCAAAATATGAAAGGAATCATGTGTATGTGTAAAATGATTCTTAGGTGAAATAAACATCATCTAAATCATTCCCAAACTTTTCCCAAAGAAAAACAACTCAAAACAAAGAAATGAAGTGAATGGTCATTTTTGCCAAATTAACTATCATGCCTACTTTGGCTATTCCTAGTACCCAAAACTTAACAGAAACAATTGTGGATCTTTGCACCCCTTGCTAGTACACATAATGAGGTACCAAGGCCCACTTTGTGATCTGCCAAAAACATTCAAATGCTAAGTTTAAATGAAAATTTAAAATTGAATCTATTTCATATGGGAAGATCCCACTATTTCAAAAACCACTCAAACAAGCTCAATTTTCAAAACCCAAGCAACCACAGAGTCTCAAGCTTATGCCTAGCACACCCACCAAAAGTCTTTTCAAAATTCAAATAGAATTTTCTTGCGGCCATTTCATCAAACACTTGGCAAGCAGAATTTAAACAAAACCAAATTCACTATTTTGAATAGTGTTCTGGCCAAACTTGTCTCCCATTTGACCCCCATTTGCTCACATTGTCCCCTCTGGATCAAACCAGGGCATAACTACCCCATCCCCTACCTCCTAGCAGCATGGCCATGCCAAGCCGAGCCCCACCTCGCCGACCAACTTGGTCGCCGCCGCAACTGACTGCCTCCCCCTCTCTTGCCATGTCTAGGAGATAGCCAGCACCTCACCGCCGCCCACTGTCCCCTCCCCGAGCCAGGCCTAGTCGTGGACCACCGAGAAATCCCCGCGCCCAGTGCCACCGCGCCATGCCGATCACGCGCCAGAGCGCCGCACCTGGCACGCGTGCACAAGCTGCCACTCAAACGCATCTCACGTCCACCGCGTCGCCACGACCCAGGGAGCACGCCAGACACCCCATTCGCCGTCCAATGCCTCACAACCATCGCTCGCCGTCGAAGCCGCCGCCTCTGCCGCTCAGAGCGCCAGCTCCGCCCGACCGCTTACCACCGCCCCTAAGCCCGCATTACAGTCCTAGAGCACCGCCAGGAGTCCGCGTGTCAATGGACACCCTCATCCATGTCGCTAGCATCCTGTAGCCATGTCGCCACTATCGCCTGCCCATCCCTCTCGGTCTCACCATCGACCCTATAAAAGGAGGGCACCCCCAGCCGTTTGCAGCACACCACTCCACTCCCCTCACCTCACTGATCGTCCCACACCTCTAGCCGGAGCACGGGAGCAGAGCTCACGGAATTGTATCGAGCAGGCGCCTCAAGGCGAGGCGCCGCTGATTGCGACCACCCCCGGAGCTGCCTCAACCATCCCTGAGCTCGCCGTCGACCACTAGTCCATTTTCCCACCTCGCCGTCGTCGCTGGAGCCCTGGTACGCCCCCTATGCACCCCCACCGAGCCGGTAGGGTTAGAGCTCGTCGGCGACAGGTCCGTCATCGACGACGATCCACAGCCGTTGATCCCCAATCAAATCCAACGTCCCACACCGCCCCGTGCCGCTTTTGCGGGTTTTGAGCCACTAACTGGTGGACCCCCTGTCAGCTGAACCTCGCGCTGCGGAGTGACACTGGGCCGGCCCGTTAGCATCTCCCGTGCGATCCAACAGTTTAAATTTAGATTTTTCATTTAATTTCAAACACAGTTCTGCACATAGATTGAAAAATCAACCAGCTCGACTCATTGAACCAAAATACATGAAACTAATTTAGTTAGAAAGGTACTGAAATGCTTAATCCAAGCCCGTTGGATTCAAACCCTTTGGAGTTATAGATCAACCTTGGTAAAAATAACAAGGCAGAAGCTTTTCTGCATTCAAACATTTTTGAAAATTCAACCATAAGAGCTTTTGAGTTGATTCCAACTCTCAAAAATCACATTTGATCATACCTTTTAGAATATATAAAAACATATGGGTTTACTTACAGAAATAATGTTCAAGTAATAAAAGAATGCCACATAGGCATTGCTAGTCACTTTATTTATTTAAAATAAAAAGGTTAAACCTTATTAAATTGTGACACCACTTTAAATCACATTCCCATGTACTGAAAGATGTGGTGATGACATGTGTCAACATGATCACATGTTTGAGTTGGAGAATATTAAATCTTAAGTAGTTTTTCAATGAGTAGAAATTACTTTTCTCAAATTAAAATAAATAAGACAAATGCTTGAATTCTTGTAATGTTAGTGATGATGCTAGATCATCTATAGTACACCTTTGTGTGATGATTGAAAATAGTTAAGTATTGTTTGGTGATTGTGTACCTCGTATTTATTTATAGACGCTAGTACCGACCAAGGACACGAGGAGGAAGGAGGATACTACGAGGAAGAAGCCGAGGAGAACTTCAACCACTGATTTGCACAAGGCAAGCTAACACTTGCAACTATGAAAGTTAGATAACCTATGCAACGCATTAAGCATGCTTGGTTAGACACATTTGATGATACCCAATCCTAGTTTTACTTACAAGTTTAATACTTCATTTTCTTTACTAAGGTTCTCTTAGAGTTTACTTAAGTGACTTGTAGATTCTAGAAAGATAACTAAAGGTAGCATAAAGAGCATAAAACTTGGACTAAGTTAGATAATCTTGATGTCATCCTAAGGCATGAGATTGAACTTAGGAAATCCCCACTTGTTTACCACCCCTCATTAGTATTTACCACCACTTGTAGATGCTAGTGCTAAGCATAAAACTTGATCAACTTTAGATGGGAATACTTGGTGAAAATGGTTATTTAAACCTTGGAATGATGAGTCATTCTACTTAAATGTTTTGACATGTGTTTCTGAACACCAGATGATTTTGATGATGAAAATGTTGAGGCATGAGCCTTAACCCTTTATAAAACTAATGGTTGTCTGGATGCAATACCATTCCAATTTTACCGTACAACCACAATACCCAAAAATTGGGTAGGGCTTGACTGGAAATTTATATACCTTAGTATGGGTTCCCTCGCGGCCAAGGTCTGAGCTGAGGCTACCTTGTGAAGATTGTCCACCTGTGCAGTACCCAAGATGACAGCTGGTCATGGTTGGGAGGCCAAACTGACAGGAGAGATGCCTATGCTAGGGCGTGTAATTGAAAGGTTAGGATTGATTATCCGCATACTGAGTATGGTGAATTCAGGATTGTTCCTGACGGATGTATCAAATGTTGTGGCGAAAGTGTACAATATCTACAGAGTGTCAAACTATTCGAATATCCGCGTCTGCCGTTATGGACAGTTGGAGTGGCCATACTGTTCCCCCGTCAGATGTTTTCAAATTGACTTATGAAATGAACCGAGACTTTGACTTGACCACAACAGAGTTGTGATATGAAATTCAAATTCCCACTTAGGCGTTATAAAACTTTCAACTAGCTTTCTTTGCTTCTGAACTTAGTAGAGTTAAATATGGATTTTTGCAAAACAACCCTAGAGCTTAGCATCCTCCTACACAAAAAACCCATTAACTTGTTAGTATTAGTTTGCGAGTACTTAAAGAGTACTCATGGCTTTGTCCCTGGCTATTCCCGTGGACAGACTATGAAGAGGAGTACCAGGATGATGGACCGCAGGAAGGTTACGACAACTAGGATCATCTCCCATCGTCAGCATTGCCTGTGATGAAGATGGAGCTTCGCCTACGCTATCGTTACTATTACATTATTCCGCTGCTTGAGTTGTATTAAGAACTGGATCATGAGATCCTTATTTGTGTAAGACCTTATGTATGGTTTGTAATGGATGATGTACTGTGATATCCAAATATGTTATGTCTCGCAAAAATGGTAATCCTGGGATTGTGATGTATGGCATAACAGGCATCTGTGATTAAAAATACGGGTGTTGACAAGTTGGTATCAGAGCCATCCTGACCATAGGAGACCCTAGTTAGAATGGACGTTTGAATCAAAAACCTTAGTTTCAAACCAAAGGAAGTGGATATTTACAAAAACTTATTCTCATTCTTATCACTTGGATTCTTTCATGATAATTCATGTTCCTCAAAAATTCTTGCAAAATACATAAAATTTGACACACTTGATCCCTCTACTAACTTACTCATCCTATATTCTTATAGATGGACGTGACGTTCAATAAGTTTTTTTAGTTGGGGAATGGAGGAGACCTCATCTTTGAGCATGACTTGGACCAGCTTTCGTAACTTCTGGAGCGTCCGCACCCCGAGTTCTTCGGATCTCAGCTCGATGATGAGGAAGGAGAAGATCTGCAGTGGCTAGTTGTTGCAAGTCTCCGAGGAAAGATTGAACCTCCCGCTGCCGATGGAATTCAGTTCACCTTAAGAGAAAAGAACTGGCTCGATGGACTGGCCAGGGCAATGCAGGAAGCTCTTGCCCGTCTATGTGGGCAGAGTATCAATCAGATCAAGGGTACCCGCTTTGAGTTCTACCCAAGGCGTGTTGTTATGGGACAGCCACTAGAGGCCCCATATCATCCCGAGATGAAGACTTAGTTGGACCACCTCAGCTTCATGATGTACGACCGTCAGAAGGAGTTGAACAATGTCCGTGCCTACGCCAACCACAAGTACGCCATCACCAAGAAGAAGGATCAGACCCTCGCCATGTTAGTGAAGGATCGCAAGTCTCGTCGCCGTCATCTCGACAAGAAGGAGCGCATCATTGCCTGTCTTCACCACCGAATCACGGGTTTGGAGGATACCATCCACGAGAGAGACATGCAGTTGGAGGAAAGGGAGAATGCCATAGAAGACCTTCGTGGAGATCCCTACTCCTATCTCAGCGATGATGATGACTTTCTAGAGGATCAGGCCATGGACTTCTTCACCGACGAGGAGGATTTCGCCTTCATCGATGACGATGATGATGATGATGATGATGATGATGATGAGTACATTGACTCCAAGGAGTAGTAGCACTTGAACACTAGCATTAGTGAGTTGTATTTGGTCCCACTATATCGTAGTTTCTAGAATGGTTCTTAAAACCATCTGTTTTCCTTTGTTGTGGTGTGTGTTTGTATCGTGTGCTATGAGTGAATGAATGAAAATCAAGTTGCTAGAAAAATTTGAGTCAAACTTAAAAAAAGATTTCAACCACCTCTGAACCTTAGAAATTTCCCTCTTTTCTCATGATCTATCTCAAATTTCAGATGCCTCGCAGAGGAAGCGGTTCATCCCCGGACCCAATGTTGCAGATCTTGCAAATGTTGGTTTCTGACCGCGAAGCTGAAAGAGCCGAATGTCAAGCCAACCTATCCACCCTTCAACACATAGCTCAAATGGCCAACAACAATCAAGGCCAAGGAAATCAGGACAACCATGGATCTAAACTCAAGAATTTCCAGAACACTAATCCACATGTTTTCACTAAGTCAGAGGAACCCTTAGATGCTGATGATTGGCTGCAAACAATGGAGAACAATCTGGAAGTCGCCGGAGTAGAAGCTAACGAGAAATTTCTGTTCGCCACCCACTATCTAGCCAGAGATGAAAGAGCATGGTGGAACAGCGTTCGTGCAATGACCGGAGGTCAGATGATGACCTGGGATGAATTCAAGGTCAAGTTCAGCAGAACCCATGTGCCACCGGGTTTGAGCAAGAGGATGAGAGATTCATTCAGAGAACTGAAGCAAGGAAGGATGACCGTAGTGGAATACCGTGACAAATTCTTGTCATTAGCTAGGTATGCCCTAGATGAGATCGACACTGAAGCCAAGAAGAAAGAGAGATTCTTGAATGGTCTGCACGATGAGATGCAGACGGTGTTGGTCAATATCCCCTTTGCTGATATTGAAGCCCTAGTTGACTCTGCCATTCAGATGGAAGGAAAGATCAACCAAGCCAATGAGAACCGCAAGCGCCGCATGATGCATCAACCAGGAACCCACCAGACCCGAAAGTATCGGCCCAACCCATCTCTAGGATTTGCCCCGAGAACCAATAGACCCCTGATGAACCGTCTGATCTATCCCAACCGTGGAAACCCAAGGCCCGGAGGAAAACACAACAACCCCGGCAACTCTAGCAATTTCAACCGTGCACCACCCAAGTTCAACAACAACAATGCCGCCACCAACACCAACACTGCCCCAAGGACTGGAAGCAATGTTGTGCCTGTTGCAGCGAATGATAAGTCGCAAGTGACTTGTTATGAATGTGGAACCAAGGGTCACTAGTCCAATGAGTGCCCCAAGAAGAATGTCGTAGCCCCCAATGCAAATGCCCCAGCTCAGCAACAACGTCGTGTTCAGTCCGGAAGAAGGTTTGCCCCAGGGAACTCGCTCAACCGCAAAGGACGTCTTTTTCTCATGCATGCTGAAGAAGCCCAGGAAGCGCCAACATTGTGCTGGGTATGTTTTCTGTTAACTCAGTACTTGCAAGAGTGTTGTTTGATTCTGGTGCATCGCACTCATTTGTCACCGAAGAATTTGCATGCACTAGTAAGATTCAACCAACCAAACTGAAGCATGTTATGATTGTTCAAATACACGGTTCAACCACCAAAGCTAGGCAAATTTGCAAAGCCGTCCCTATCTGAATCCATGGCATAGATTTTTATGCTAATATAATAGTACTCGGAACTAAAGGTTTGGAAGTAGTACTAGGAATGGATTGGATGTCCAAACATAAAGGATTAATTGACTATGCCAAGAAATCCTTAACCATGACCAGTACAGCCGGAGTATCAGTCGAGCATGTATCTGAAACCTTACCTCGTCAATTCAAGTGCAACAGGAGTATAGCCCAACCTACCATTGACCAAGTCCGGATAGTCTGTGAATACCCCGATGTATTTCCAGATGTTTTGCCCGTTATGCCCCCAGATCGGGATATCGAGTTTATCATTGAACTAATCCCTGGAACAGGACCCATAGCCCAGAGACCATATAGTATGAACCCATCTGAACTAGCAGAACTGAAGAAGCAACTGGATGCCATGGTGGAAATTGGATTGATTCAACCAAGTGCGTCACCATGGAGATCATCTGTTTTGTTCGTGGACAAGAAAGATGGAGGTAACCGTTTGTGTACGGATTATCGGAAGTTGAATGATGTCACTATAAAGAACAAGTACCCATTGCCCAATAAATAAGATCTGTTTGACCAGTTGACCGGTGACAAGGTGTTTTCTAAGATTGATCTTAGAACTGGCTATCATCAACTCAAGATTCGCGCAGAGGATATTCCAAAGACTGCCTTTACCACCAGATATGGATTATATGAGTATACTGTCATGTCTTGTGGTGACCCAGCATAACACTGCATGTTATAGTATACTATAGTCGTGGACATAACACTCACGGAGTACCATTCCGAAAATATTACATCCTCAGAGTGGTACAACAGAAACAAAGCGGGTCCACAAAATACATTGTCATTATTACAATCAGAAATTTACATGACAACTTTGAGATCCTCCTAGGTCCATAGAGGTATCCCGATGACTCAGGGCTAAACTATAATAACTCAGAGAACAAAATAAAGAAACAACTAAGGTTTATACGATATTTAATATAGATAGAGGATAGAGATCTATGCTACTTGACTAGATCACTATATATGCTACATCTATACTTCAGATACGTCGGTCTCCATTCCATAGATGTTTTCATAATTGTTCCCTTCGACGCTTCCGGATACTTCTGGTTCTTCATAGCGGAATTCTTCTTGGTCTTCAATTGGATATAGTATTTCCTCTTCCTGACCGTTAATGTCTTCAAAATCTAGCAAGGGTTAAGAAGATACGTTGAGTACGAGCGTACTTAGCAAGTTCACTAAAAAGGAGTATTTGATGCACTATATCTACAGCCACAGACCATAGGTCATAGGCAATACAAGTTTTTGTAAACATTTCTTCAAAGGTTGCTTTTATTCTGAAAAGCTATGTCCGTCAGCCTTCATGGGTTTACCAGAACTTTCATGGAGTTCCTTTCCCGCCGCGTTCGCAGCTCGTTCCCGGAACAGGGAGTAACAAGTTACAGTTCTTACACTCTGTAGAGGTGCGTTACTTTACCCATGAGAGATCTTAGCTTTGTTGCACATCCGGGCGCGCATTCCCGTATAAAATGGCTATACCCACGATCTGCAACTTACAAATGCCTAGAACAGTGTCCAATGCATGCGAAAGGGAGACGATTCAGCAGACTTCTTCGTCCCATTCCAAATCTCATGGTTAACGCGTAATATACGGCGCAAGAATCACTGGCGACATTGGTTGTTAAGTCCTAGATAATGTGTTCCTTTACCACCAGAACTTTCATAGTAGATTATTACCTCATGGTAAATAACCTATAATCATATTATTATGAAAATAGTGTTTTCTGACCCTTTTCAAATGCAGGTGTTGACAATACTGGATTTGCAACATACTTGACAAAAAATAATCGAAGGACATGAGCAAGTGTGAACTTGCCTTGATATAGCGGAGTATTGTAGTCGAATGTCTCGACTTGACCCTAAACCTCGGGTTCTACAAGAATACCATCATTGCCTGGTAAAGACAATGTTTAAAGAAGCAATATGCTGTTATGCATAAGTAATGCTATGCATTTTGTAAAACTTTAAGTGATTCCCAAACATTACATGTGAGTTGGATTTAGATGATTCGTTTAGGATGTGAGTTATTCTTAAGTTTACTTCTTAAATGAGTGTAGTTGTAAGGGTTTTTGGATAACATATAAGATATGAAAGTAAGGTACAATTGTAATACAATTATAAGATTGGGTGATACCATGTAATCATTACAAGGTTTATGTTTTAATTTTGTTATGGTTTAAAAGAAATGGTATAGTTTTCTTTTGAAAGTGGCAAAAAGAATAACATTTGAAGAAAATATTATTTATATTAAGTTAATCAACTCTAAAGATTAATAAGATTAAAGTTATGGTTTAAGATAAGGTTTAAATGATTTTGAGTCATTATATACCTAGCTTATGATATGTCAGACCAAAGTTAATTTTAAAGATATAATTGGGCTTGTGATATAATATTTATGGTATTAACAATAATTAGGGTTTTTCCTAAGCATAATGGAACTTAATCTTAAAGACTTAAAAATAGTATATTTAATATTCATAGATTATACTATAAGACTTGCTATATAAAGCAACATGTGAATTTATTTTATAATATATTTAATGAATACTAAGTTTGTTAATATGATTATATATGAATTGAGATCACTTACTTCTAATTTAAGTTAATGATTTGCAAGACTAATCTTGTAAATCTTGGACTTATAGTTGATTAAATATTTTAAAAGAATATTATAAAATTGATTATTAAATTTGGATAGTATCCTAAATTATAATTATAGGTTAGACTATTTTAGAGTTAAAAGATTGTGTTTTGAACATGATTATTTCTTACTTAGGAATTAATGTTAAATATTTAATAAAACAACTATCTCATTTTAATAATTGAAGATATATGATCTAAGAATTTTAAAATGTTTTTGGAATAATATATTTAGTATTATCCTAGTAAGTATTCTCACTTAAAATCTTAAAATTGAATTTTATTTATCTTTAGATATTTTTTATAAAATTTCTCAATTATTGAATGTCTTTAAATATTTGTTTTAAGTTTTATTTGTAAAAATTTTGAGTTAGTATTTTTAGTAGATAAGAGATTTTTTTATGTATGAAAGTGATGTTTATTTATTTTTAGGAATTTTTCTGAATTTATTAAATTTCATCTAGTTATTTAAGGGTGTTAATACTTATTTGTATTTTATTAAACCAAATAAATATAATTATATTTTTCTTAGGTGGATATTATTTTAATTAACATTTTGATGTATTACATATATTTTTAGGATTTTCTACATTTTTCTAGGAATAAAATAGTGTATAAGGGTATCTTGGTCATTACTTTATTCTAGCTTTTTTTATACCCTCATTTTCTTTTTATTCTAGTCTGTTTGGTTTGCAACATAATTGGCTGGACCCAGCCAGGTCTGGTTCGAGGTCAACCCGACCCCGGCCCCTTCACCCCTCTCACATCTCGCTTCTGGAACAAACCGGATCCTCCCCTCTGCGACGCCCACCACCGCCGCTCGCCAAATGCCTGCGAACACCGGTTGGTACGGACACCACCGCCAGCCACCCTAGCTCTGCCTATCTCAGACCTACTCATCCCTCCAATTTGATTTGTGAATGACGCCCTCTTGATCTCGCCCCCTTCAGTTATCTGATTCTAGGGTTCTTGTTGCTCATAGCTCTAGAGGTTGATGGTGATGCGGAGAGGGTCTGGTGGTGGTGTGTTCGTGGTCGCTGGACACAGTGGCTTGCGGTGACGAGCTGGTGTTTTGCCGGTGTGGGGCTATCCAGCACCGCCGTGCTTCTCCTTGGCTGTCTTGGTTGCGGTCTAGGTGCGGGTTGCAGCGCCTCTAGGTGCTCCTCGTGCCGCCGTGCTGGCTCCCATCACCTCTATGTCACCATTGTCTAGTTCCTATTCTTGCTGTGCGAGGCCAATCGGGTAAGTTTCTTTCTATATCACTCTCTCTCATTATGAATCCTAATTCGGGTTCCTCACTTTGGTTCATGATACATTAGAGTAGCTTTGCTACATAACTTGCTTAATGAATTTGGCTTGAAAATTCCTCTATCTGAATTGGATAGTGGATGATACTGGTTTGTGACTCCTGAATAATGAATTTATTCTTATATAAGGTTTGGTTGGTGGTTGAGATGATCCAATATTAATTTGTTTTGATCTAGTTGGCTTATGGAATTGTGTGGTATTGGCCCCATGCTAGCTAAACAGTGTTGTTGTGAAATGAGGCCCTTGGATTGGATATTCAGCTTGAGCTATTTATGTTCCTGGTTGGGTACTATGTATAAGTAGCTTGCAGTATTTTCCTTGAGCTGCGATGTTGGTTGTGGTGTGGTGTTCTCCTGGACATGTGCCATGCCCATGGTTTGTTTTAGTTAAACTACTGGTTGCTAGTTAGATTATTTGATATGACTTTGCTCTAGTTTGGAACTTGGGGAAAGAATCTGACTCTATGTCCTTGTTGATAGTGAAATGGTGTATATATTTGATTCCTTGATTCTCTTACAAGGAAGATGATAAATCTGTTTTTAATAGACATAGATGAGCTTGTTGGTACAGAGGTGCTACCCTCTGGGAATGTACCCTGTAGCCTATCAGCTGTGGTATAAGTTTATCTAATAAAACTAGATCATAAGCTAATGATGTTGGTCTGAAGCTATGTTTTTTATAAATTCCCAACTGATGCATGTGCTTGGTAGAGAATATATTCAGCTAATGATTTAGCTGAATCATGGTGGTGTTGATTGGGAAATAATTGGAAAAATATGCCTTGCTTGCTAGCAGATGGAATATAAAAAAGGATGGTGGTTTTCTTTGGCTTGTACATGTGCTCTTGACCTGGTGGTTAGATGATACAATAGCTTAATATGCTCCCCACATCAGATTCATATGGTAAATGACTATAGAATGATTATTATAGCTTTGCTACAGTATAATAAATGATTCCTAGTTTATGAACTAGGAAAATGATTTGAGATATGGTTTGGTTGCCTATAGCTAGTTGACTGGGTGGTCTTTTACCATATAGAATTTGGCTACTGTGGTGCCTTCTTGGAGTGTGCATAGTGGCCAAATCCCAAGCCATAATAGCTGTTGTTTTTTCTTTAAGAGCTTTCTTGAAATGATAAGAACTGCTACTACATAGATCTGATACCAACCTATGGTTTGTGTGTGATCTATGGACTACTGTAAATCTGTACTTGGCCTGTGATGCAAAGGCTAAGGCCAAACCTCTATGATGAATCTTGCCTGGCATCTCCATGCAATTTTGAGAGGATCTCTCTATTCAATCCTCCTAGAGAAAGATCTAGTTGAAGGATAGATAGAATTTGTTGATTTGTAGAATTTATCTGGTATTTCCAGATCTGTGTGTGAGCTACAAAAATGATTTCTACATGATTCAGTAGTTGGTTCTGATGATTTTTACCTGAGGTTGGTGACTGGATTATAGCTTGTTGTAGATCTTCTACTTGCCCTTGATCAGCTGCTGGAATTCCTACTTGAGCACCTGGATGGCCTTCCCAAGCAACCAGGATGCTTGTGTTGTAGATGTGATGCACCAAATTGATCTAGGAATGAATCAGTGTTTGTGTTCCTGATTTAATGGAATAAGTGTGCTTGACACTCTTGTACTACTGAGATAGAGGATTGTGGTTTCGGCTGGACTATTGAGGCAAGTGAGAAAGAATCTTGGAATTCCCTCACTGTTACCTTTATACTGCTCTACTGGTTGCTGTGGTGGTGATAACACTTGCTATGCATGTATTGTGTAAGCTATGTGTGTGCTTGCCTTTTGTGTGTGGATCAGATCAAGTAGATATTGGATATTTGCTGATGGTTTTACCTTTAGTACTTACTGTTTTGGTAAAACTTGCCCCACTTTTGTCAATGATGTTGGGCTGAGACCAGTACTATACTGATAAGAAAAGATATCATTTTTGGTGAAACTTTCCCCTCATCAACTCTGCTCAGTGATGTAATGAACAGTGCACCTCACTGTTAGACTGAGAGCAAAATTACTAACACTAACCCTCTTTGTTTTTATCTTTTATTTATTTGTTTTGCAGGAATGAAAAGAATATCTAGGAACATCAAAGTAGATAGAAATCCTAGCTTAGGTTTATAGCTTATGTAATATTTTTATTTAATTGTAATAACAATGTAATTATTATATATTGTAGTGAAGCTTTTCTTTTTCTTTATTTGTAACTATTCATCTATGTAATGACTTTGAATTTTATTGTATTGATTAAATCTTTGTTTTATTGAACAAAGATTTCTTCATATTTGTAATTCTTTGATTTCCATCAATCTGTATGACTTCTACTTTTTATTTAATGTATTGTAATTTATCTTTATTCTTTTATTGTAAAAGAATAATGTAACACTTCATGTATTCCTTTTTTATTAACAATCTTGTTATATCCTTGTTGTAACCATTTCTGTTTATTCATTTATTATAAAAGGATAATGTAATATACGTTTATTCTTTTAATAAGGAACTCTTCCATTTGATCCATTATTGTAATTCATTTTCAATTTTCTTTATTCATTTAATTATTTTATTATAATCTTTCCTTTATTATTTTATTTTGAAGGAACATTCTAATGTTGGATTTTAAGGATCTTAATACTTTTATTTATAATACTTGCATTTGTATTATTGTGAATAATTAGTTATAAGTCAAATTTCTCCCCTCATAACTCGAGAAAACAATAGAGGTCATGTCAAGATTCATCTCACTCCCCTTCTGATAAAACTAAACCTAATTCATCGGAGTGAGAATTCTGATCACTCTAGTCTTTTTATTTGGTGAAAAATTTATCCGGATTTTGAGATGCATGCATGCAGATGCACAAAATCCTAAATCTACCCTTCGTTTAGTCCTAAATGCTGGGATGTTACATGTCTTTTGGATTAACCAATGCCCCCGCTTATTTCATGAATCTCATGAATAAGATTTTTATGGACTTCCTGGATAAGTTTGTCGTTGTTTTCATCGATGACATTCTGATTTATTCCATATGAGAGGAAGAACATGAGCTACACCTAAGGACCATTCTTGGAACCCTTAAAGAGCATCAGTTGTATGCCAAGTTTAGCAAATGTGAATTCTAGTTACAGGAGGTAGGATTCCTCGACCACATTGTATCAGCCGGAGGAATTGTCGTTGACCCTGCAAAGGTGAAAGTTCATGCATTTCTCGGATTAGCGGGATACTACCGCAAGTTCGTAGAAGGATTCTCGAGTATCGCCAGACCCATGACCCAATTGCTGAAGAAGGACAAGAAGTTTGAATGGACGGACAAATGTGAAGCGAGTTTCCAAGAACTCAAGAGAAGATTGATTTCAGCCCCCATCTTGATCATGCCAGATATCACAAAGCCCTTTGACGTGTATTGTGATGCATCCAAGATCGGTCTCGTATGTGTGCTAATGCAAGAAAGAAAAAGTTATATCCTATCTATCTCGACAACTGAAATAGCATGAACAGAACTACCCAACCCATGACCTCGAGCTCGCAGCCGTAGTTCTAGCCCTGAAGACATGGAGGCATTATCTCATGGGAAACCGTTGTGATATTTATTCAGATCACAAGATCCTAAAGTATATATTCACTCAGAAGGAGCTGAATATGAGACAGAGAAGATGGATTGAGCTAATCGAGGATTACGACCTAGACATTCACTATCACCCCGGTAAAGCCAGTGTGGTAGCAGATGCCCTAGCAGATTGTCATCCCGCTTGAACTCCATGATGAATAGAATTAGTGAGCGAAGGATGTTTGGCTAGCATATAACTTCAACCCACTTTGATCATCCAGATCAAAGAGGCGCAGAAAGGAAATGCTAGTATCGACGGAATCAAGTGTCGTATCGGTACATGAAAAGTACCCAGATTTACCGAAGACGAAGAAGGAGTTCTATGGTACAAAGGACGTCTTTGTGTACCAGCAGATTCAGATTTGAAAGAAGTTATTCTGAAGGAAGCTCATGATACTCTTTATTCTATCCACCCCGGAGGAACGAAGATGTATCAGGATTTGAAAGAACAATTCTGGTGGCATAAGATGAAGAGAGAAATCGGAAGCTATATCGCCAAGTGTGATATATGTCAGAGAGTCAAGACGGGACATCAAAGACCCGCAGGACTGTTGCAACCCTTACAGATACCAGAATGGAAGTGGGATTTAGTAGGAATGGACTTTATCACCGGATTGCCTACTTCTAGTAGGGGAAATGACTCCATTTGGGTCATAGTTGACAGATTATCCAAAGTCGCCCATTTTTTACCAGTCAAGACCACATACCAGAGTTCGAAACTAGCTGAGTTGTACATCACTAGAATCGTCAGTTTGCACGGAGTCCCCAAGAACATTGTATCGGATCGAAGAACGCAGTTTACCTCGAGATTATGGAAGAAAGTCCAAGAAGGTTTAGGAACCCGACTAGATTTCAGCACAGGTTATCACCCTCAGACCGATGGACAAACGGAGCGAGTAAATCAAATACTCAAAGATATGTTGAGAGCATGTGTGTTAGAGTATGGATCTAAATGGGAAGACTGTCTACCATTCATAGAATTTTCATACAACAACAGTTATCAAGCTAGTTTGCAAATGGCCCCATTTGAATTCATGTATGGAAGGAAGTGTCGCACCCCCTTTGAATTGGTCGGAAGTAGGAGAGAGTCAAATTTTCGGACCCGACATCCTACGAGAAGCAGAAGAGAAAGTTCACAAGATTCGTGAGCACCTCAAGACCGCCCAGTCAAGACATAAAGAGTTACGCCGATAAAAGACATCGAGGCCTCGCTTTCAATATCGGAGAATTTGTGTATCTTAAATTGTCGCCCTTGAATGGAATGCAGCGTTTCCAACTGAAGGGAAAATTAGCCCCCAGATATATCGAACCCTTCAAGATTCTGAATCATTGAGGAGAAGTATCATATCAATTGGAACTGCCAGAAGAAATGTCAGCCGTGCACAATGCGTTCCATATCTCATTACTTCGTAAATTCCTCGAAGTTCCGGAGAACACTGAAGTTTTTAAGAATATTGATCACCGGACCATAGAAATCAATGATGACCTGACGTATCCCGAAGTACCCATCCGTATTTTGGAAGAAGCTTCTAGAACTACCAGAACCCGAAGCATCAAGTTTCTCAAGATTCAGTGGAGCAACCACAAGGAAGAAGAAGCTACCTGGGAGCGCGAAGAGCACATCACGACAGAGTTCCCCGATATCTTTAAATCCTAGGTAATCTTTGTTCTTCTTTCTCAAATCTCGGGATGAGATTTTGTTTAAGGAGGGAAGGTTTGTAACATCCCAAAACATTATTCCAAGTTGATCAAGATCCAAATCATCAAAATTAGGGTTAACAAAAACTTTTCCATCTCAAAATATGAAAGCATTCATGTGTATGTGCATTTAAATTAGGAGTTCATTTGAATTGCCATGGTTCCGTGATTCATTGCTTGTAAAATGATTCTTAGGTGAAATAAACATCATCTAAATCATTCCCATACTTTTCCCAAAGAAAAACAACTCAAAATAAAGAAATGAAGTGAATGGTCATTTTTGCCAAATTAACTATCATGCCTACTTGGGCTATTCCCAGTACCCAAAACTTAACAGAAACAATTGTGTATCTTTCCACCCCTTGCTAGTACACATAGTGAGGTACCAAGGCCCACTTTGTGATCTGCCAAAAACATTCAAATGGAAAGTTTAAATGACAATTTAAAATTGAATATATTTCATATGGGAAGATCCCACTATTTCAAAAACCACTCAAACAAGCTCAATTTTCAAAACCCAAGCAACCACAGAGTCTCAAGCTTATGACTAGCAAACCCTACAAAAATCTTTTCAAAATTCAAAAAGAATTTTCTTGCGGCCATTTCATCAAATAGTTGGCAGACAGAATTCAAACAAAACCAAATTCACTATTTTGAATAGTGTTATGGCCAAACTTGTCTCCCATTTGACCCCCATTTGCTACCATTGTCCCCTCTGGATCAACCATGGCATAACTACCCCATCCCCCACCTCCTAGCAGCATGACCATGCCAAGCCGAGCCCCACCTCGCCGGCCAACTTGGTCGCCGCCGCAGCAGACCGCCTCCCCTCTCTCGCCATGTCTAGGAGATAGCCAGCACCTTACCTCCGCACACTATTCCCTACCCGAGCCAGGCCCAGCCGTGGATCACCGAGAAATCCCCGCGCCCAGTGCCACCGCGCCATGCCGAGCACGCGCCAGAGCTCCACACCCGGCACGCGTGCACAAGCTGCCACTCGACCGCATCCCGCGCCCACCGCGTCACCACGACCCAGGGAGCACGCCAGACACCCCCATTCGCCGTCCAACGCCTCACAGCCACCGCTCGCCTTCGAAGCCGCCGCCTCTGCCGCTCAGAGCGCCAGCTCCGCCCGACCGCTTACCACCGCCCCTAAGCCCGCATTACAGTTCTAGAGCACCGCCAGGAGTCCGCACGTCAATGGACACCCTCAGCCATGCCGCTAGCAGCCCGTATCCATGTCGCCACTATCGCCTGCCCATCCCTCTCGGTCTCACCGACGAAGATCCACAGCCGTTGATGCCCACTCAAATCCAACGTCCCACACCGCCCCGTACCGCTTCGCGCGTTTTAAGCCACTAACTGGTGGACCCCCTGTCAGCTGAACCCCGCGCTGCGGAGTGACACTGGGCTGCCCGTTAGCGTCTCCCGCGCGACCCAGCAGTTTAAATTTAGATTTTCTATTTAATTTCAAACACAGTTCTGTACATAGATTCAAAAATCAAACTAGCTCGACTCACCGAACCAAAATGCATGAAACTAATTTTGTTAGGAAGGTACTGAAATGCTTAATCCAAGCCCGTTGGATTCAAACCCTTTGGAGCTATAGATCAACCTTGGTAAAAATAACAAGGCAGAAGCTTTTCTGCATTCAAACATTTTTCCAAATTCAACCATAAGAGCTTTTGAGTTGATTCCAACTCTCAAAAATCACATTTGATCATACCTTTCAGAATATATAAAAACATATGGGTTTACTTACAAAAATAATGTTCAAGTAATATACCTTAGTATGGGTTCCCTCGCGGCCAAGGTCTGAGCTGAGGCTACCTTATGAAGATTGTCCACTTGTGCAGTACCCAGGATGACAGCTGGTCATGGTTGGGAGGCCAAACTCACAGGAGAGATGCCTATACTAGGGCGTGTATTTGAAAGGTTAGGATTGATTATCCGCATACTGAGTATGGTGAATTCAGGATTGTTCCTAACGGATGTATCGAATGTTGTGGTGAAAGTGTACAATCTCTGCAGAGTGTCAAACTATTCGAATAGCCGCATCCGCGGTTATGGACAGTTGGAGTGGCCATACTGTTCCCCCATCAGATGTTTTCAAAATGACTTATGAAATGAATTGAGACTTTGACTTGACCACAACAGAGTTGTGATATGAAATTCAAATTCCCACTTAGGTGTTATAAAACTTTCAACTAGATTTCTTTGCTTCTGAACTTAGTAGAGTTAAATCTGGCTTCTTGCAAAACAAACCTAGAGCTTAGCATCCTACTACAGAAAAACCCCCTTAACTTGTTAGTATTAGTTTGCGAGTACTTAAAGAGTACTCATGGCTTTGTCCCTGGCTATTCCCGTGGCCAGACTATGAAGAGGAGTACTAGGATGATGGACCGCAGGAAGGTTACGACAACTAGGATCATCACCCATCATCAGCATTGCCTGTGACCCCGAAGATGGAGCTTCACCTACACTATCGTTACTATTACATTATTCTGCTGCTTGAGTTGTATTAAGAATTGGATCATGAGATCCTTATTTTTGTAAGACCTTATGTATGGTTTGTAATGGATGATGTACTGTGATATCCAAATCTGTCATGTCTCGCAAAAATGGTAATCCTGGGATTGCGATGTATGGCATAACAGGCATCTGTGATTAAAAAGCCAGGTGTTGACAATCTGTGGTTATACATACTTTATGGATCTTTATGTGATTCCTTTGAAGGGAATTATAGTAGTGCTGGGTATGGACTGGATGACTGAACATGGGGCTCAGATTAATTATGAGGATAAGACTGTCTCGATCAAGACTCCAAGTGGAGCAAGGATAGTATATCAGGCAGATAAGCACAGTCATATCATGGTAGATCTTCAATTGAACTCAATGAAGGAGTTCAAGTTGGAGGATATTCTTGTAGTAAATGAGTTCCAAGATGTTTTCATAGCAGAGTTACCAGGAATGCCACCGGATCGGGAAATAGAGTTCACTATTGATCTAATCCCTGGTACAACACCAATAGCTCAAGCACCATACAAGATGGGTCTGAACGAATTAAAAGAGCTTAAAGAGAAAATTGATGAGTTAGCCAGAAAGGGATTCATTCAAGAAAGTGTATCACCATGGGGGACTCTGGTGATCTTTGTAGATAAAAGAGATGGAGGACGAAGGATTTGTGGGGACTATAGAAATATCAACAATGTTACCATCAAGAATAAGTACCCATTCACAAGAATTCAAGATTTCTTTGATCAAGTTAAGGGAGATGGATTATGTTCCAAGATTGATCTAAGATCAGGATACCATCAAATAAAAATCAAACCGGAAGATGTTCCAAAGACATCATTTGTGTCAAGGTATGGACACCATGAGTATCTTGTCGTACCTTTTGGTTTGACCAATGCACCAGCAATATTCATGAATCTGATGAACAAAATCTTCATGCCATACTTGGACAAGTTTGTCATAGTGTTTATTGATGATATTTTGATGTATTCAAAGGATAGGGAAGACCATGCAGATCATTTGAGAATAGCAGATCTTAAGAGAACATAAGCTTGACGCTAAGTTGAGTAAGTGTGGATTCTCGTTGGATGAGGTAGAATTTCTTGGTCATGTGATCAGTAAGAATGGAATTGCTGTAAATCCATCCAAAGTTCAATCAGTTCTAGAGTGGATGG
Source organism: Avena insularis (assembly GCA_023614405.1). NCBI lineage: Eukaryota > Viridiplantae > Streptophyta > Magnoliopsida > Poales > Poaceae > Avena > Avena insularis. The sequence goes on from CM042691.1 coordinate 28,920,597, forward strand.
CACCAACCAATGTGAAGCAAATCCGAGGTTTCTTGGGTATGGCTGGTTATTATCGGAGGTTCATTGAAGGTTTCTCCAAGATAGCTGCACCAATGACAAAATTGCTAAGAAAGAATACACCACTCATCTGGGATGAGAAGTGTGAAGCAAGCTTTTAGGAGTTGAAGACTAGTTTAACTACCGCTCCAATTTTAGCAGTTCCTGAAACAGGAAAGGATTACACAGTATATTGTGATGCATACAAAGAAGGTTTGGGTTGTGTGTTAATGCAAGATCTTAAAGTAATTGCTTACGGATCAAGACAATTGAAACCACATGAGGTCAATTATCCAAAACATGATTTGGAATTAGCAGCAATAGTCTTTGCCTAGAAAGGATGGAGGCATTTTTTCTATGGAGCAAGGTGTGAGTTATACACTGACCACAAAAGTATCAAATACTTCTTCAATCAAAAGCAATTGAATATGAGACAGAAGCTTTGGTTGGAGCTAATCAAAGACTATGATATAACAATCAATTATACCCCTGGAAAGGCCAATGTTGTAGCAGATGCTTTAAGACGAAAGAGCATAGATATTCATCCTATTAATCAAGAACTACCAAAAGAGATACAGATGGATTTGGATAGGTTGGAACTTCAATTCATAAGAATAGAGACTCTTGGAGGACTAGCTACCATGGGGGTAGTTGCAGAACAGAATAGTGATCTTAGGCATGAAATTTTGAGACATCAAGCTAAAGATCCTTTTGTTGCTGAACAAATTCGAAGGATATCTCAAGGTCAAACATCAGTTTTCCGCTTAGGACATTATGGATCTTTATGCTTCCAAGACCGTTTTTGTGTTCCAGATGTGTCAGAAATTCGTGAAGTGATACTCCGAGAAGCAAATGAAACACCATATTCCATTCATCCAGGAATTACCAAGATGTACATGGATTTGAAAGAATTATTCTGGTGGAATAACATGAAAAGAGACATTGCAAAATATGTGTCGGAATGCCATACTTGCTAAAGGGTAAAAGTTGAACATCAAAGTCCAGCAGGACCGTTACAACCTTTGGAAATTCCAGAATGGAAATGGGAAGAAATTGGTATGGATTTCATCATAGGATTACCCATGACACCAAAATGGAAGGATATGATATGGGTGATTGTTGATAGACTCACAAAGAGTGCACATTCTATTACCATAAATCAAAAATATAATGCCGAGAAGTTAGTAGAAGTTTATGTCAATGAGATAGTAAGTAAGCATGGAGTTCCCAAGAAGATTGTATCTGATAGAGGATCTGTGTTTACTTCAGCATTTTGGAAAAAATTACATGAATCACTTGGTTCAAAATTAGATTTCAGCATAGCCTGTCATCCAGAAACTGGGGGTCAGACTGAAAGAACCAATCAAATATTAGAAGACATGCTTAGGGATTATGCATTAGACTTTGGAGGTTCGTGGGAATATCATCTACCATTAGCAGAATTTTCCTACAACAACAGCTATCAGAGTAGTATGAAGGCAGCCCCATATCAAGTACTCTACGGAAGGAAATGTAGATCACCAATATGTTGGTATGAGACTGGAAGTAGTAAACAATTTGCACCAGACTACATCAAGGAAAGGAAAGATATCATCGATATAATCAAAGATAGATTGAAAATAGCTCAAAGTAGATAGAAAAGTTATGCTGATCAAATCGAAGATCATGGCATCCTGAAGTGAGAGAGATGGTATATCTCAAAGTAAGCCCAATGAAAGGAGTTAAGAGGTTCGAAGTTAAAGGAAAATTGAGTCCCAGATATATAGGAACATTTAAAGTACTGAGTCAGAATAGGACTATAGCTTATGCTTTAGAGTTACCACCATGATTGGCTCAAGTTCACAATGTTTTCCATGTGTCACAACTCCGGAAATGTCTTAAGGTTCCTGATGATGCAATCACACATCAAGAAGTGGAATTACAAGCAGATTTAATGTATGTTGAGAAACCCTGTAAAATCCTAGAAGAGAACTGGAAAAGGTTGTGAAACAGGGCAATTAAGTACTACAAAGTACAATGGGAGCATCACCCTAAGAGAGAAGCCACATGGGAGAAAAGCATGACTTAAAAGAATCCTATCTAGAATTATTCAGGTACACTTCGGCAAACTTCAAGACGAAGTTTAATTTAAGGGGGGAAGTCTATAACATCCCAGCATTTAGGAACCAACAAAGGGTAGAATTAGGAATTTGTGCATATGCATGCATTCATTTGTAAAATGCGGGTAAATTTTTTGCCAAACAAAAAACCTAAAGTGATCCGAGTTTCTTTCACTCATTGTGTTTAGGAATAGATATTGAGTGTGATCGTTATAAATTCTGACATGATCTTTTTGGATAAATATGTTTTGAGGGGGGTAATTTGAATTCAAATTTGAAAATTTGAACTTATATTTAAAGTTAAGATTTGTTATTTTAAAATGATTTTTAAATGATTTAGTAATATCATTTTTTATAATAATGAGATAATTCAAAATAAAGCCATTCAGAGGTGTGATTCCATAGACCCCCTACTCTAAAAAGTTGTAAATATCTGAAAGGGTAGAATTTCCCCTATGCGTATTAGAGGAGGGCGCGTGAGGGTAGCCCATCGATGGGTCCAAAAGAACTCACCCTAAATGATGTACGCGGTGTTGCAATGTTAGCGCACACATGCAAGTGTTGTATTTGAGTTGGACACTTATGTTTCCACGTCGCATGCACAAAATACCCGGTAACTTACATGCTTCGGTCCCATACGGGCTTGGTGGGCATTACATACATGGTCTAAATTTTATGAATCCCGATCCTACCCCCACGCACGAAGAGGTACCGGTCGATCCAAGCCATCGATATAATTTGTCTCCTTATTTTCATTCCTTTGGGGTCCTATTGAATCAGAAGCCATTCAAATAAGAAATGGATTCGTACTCTTTATCTTTATTCCATAAACATTTTACAAAGAGGAACTCATTAAATCAATGAAAAGGTTCATTATAGTAAAGAGATTACAAGAAAGGAAATTCAAATATGAATAAACTATTACATGATTCTTACAAACAGAATAAAATAAAGATTGCAAAAAGAATCTACCTATGTACTCCTATACTAAATCTTGAAACACCAGATCTTTTACCTGCAACAAAATTCAAAGAAAACAAAAAGGAAAATAAAAGGTTAGTTGTTAGAATACTCTCAGTGGAGAGTAGTGAGGTGCACTGCTCATATTACATCATTGAGTATTAATATAGGGGCAAGTTTCACCAATATGAAACAATTGTTCTTTCATAATCAATAAGCCACAATACATATTTTAACAGCAAGTAAGAGGGGCAAGTTTCACCAGGAGAGTTAAAAGTTAAAGATAAAAAGTTAAAACACCTCATCAATCTAATCCAAACTATGTACCAAGCACACATGCATCACAATCACCTAGATGCATGGTGAGAGCTGTCAACCCAGCAGTAGTAGCTACACAAGCAAAAAGGAAGAGCCCAGCCGTGGCAAGGCTCACAACAGCATATTTTTACTTCCAACACCAAACCAGGAGCACACTGAGCTTAGCAAAATCCAAGCAAATCATCAACCCAACCACACACAAGATCTTCCCAGTACTCACGAGATGGTGACATAAGGAGGGTGTGGATCAGGTGGACAGCAAGGGCAAGATCAAGGTCAAGTTTATAGGAACCAGAAGGTGAAGGGAAAGAGCAAGGCCAAATCTACAGGAACCATAAGGAGACGGACAAGCTCAAGCCAACAGCACCATCAGCAAGATCCAGCCAACCAAATCAATCAGCCACAACACCAGCAAAATCAGCTATTGTGGTGAGTGAAATAAAACCATCACATGATCGTATTATCTTCTCTAGACTAAGATTCATATGTTGTTTTATATCTAGATCTCTCAGAAATCACCCAAGTGGGGTGATTCCATCATAGATGATTTTTTAAATAAAGAGTATACTTAAATTTTACCAATCAAACCAGGATCTTAGACCAGCCTCATAGATCCTGGATTTGATAGCCACATCATATATTCCAACATGTACATAACATAGCTTATGAATTCTGGGCCCATCTCCTAGTGGAGTAGCACCTCATAATTCACAAATCTTATGAACCAATATAAATCTATGAGCACCCAACCATCTTATCCAAAAGGATTCAAGATTCAGTAACCAATGATAATATCAGAACATTTCTATTAGGGACAACAAGATAGGAAGCTAGTTCCTATGCCTCAGACCAACATCATAGGAAGAAATGTTTAAGCACGGGATCCCAACTCAACTTTGATTAAAATCCAAAACTAAGCATCAATAGAATTAAGCTAGTAGTAAAACCTAAACTTGTGTACCATGTTAAGATAGTGTCACAAAGATAGATTCTAAGATCAAGCAGATCCATTAATTAGCTTGCATAAGTAAACCTGTAATATCATCTTCCTAGAAGTTAACCAGGAATTATCACCAATACTATATCTATCCACATAATAAGGGAATCACTTTAGTCACATCATTACCCTAATACTGAGTACAATTCCACAAATAAGGGCACAATAATTTAGTGGATAATCACTGACAGTACCACTATCAGTACTAATAATTTGACAATGGTGAACTCACCAATTACCAACACCACCAGTCAAACTCCACAGAAACATTACTATTTTGGTCATGCTTAATTCTCAATTGAAATCAATACCATAAGGCCACTAGCATCGTATAATCAAATCAAAGTAGTGAGGAATTAAGAGTAATTAATCACAATCCTCATTAGTCACCACCACTAGTTCCGGTTCATCATGTATAACAAAACATGGGGAGAAACCCTAGAACAGGATATGAACCCTAATTAGGGATGCACAACAGAGACACACATCCTAACTAAGGAGGGGCAGAGGACAAGCAACCACAAGGGGAAGATCAAGATCAAACTCACCGAAGGTCCTCGCTATAGTTTAGAAGAGGAAGCAGAGAGGCCGACGAGCACACGGTGGCACGGGGAGCACCCAAGGGGAGCTGCAACCCGCACCGAGCCGAGGTGGCAGCCACAACAACGTTTGAGGTCGAGAAGCACCACCATAGCACCACTAGGGGCATTAGCGGTGGCATCACCGGCACTAACCCAAACCCTAGGGTTCGGGACGGAGCTAGCCTAGCTGCAGAAGGGCCCAAATCCAAATCAAATTGGACTAGATGAAGGAGAGAGGTCGACAATTACAGCATACACCACGGCGGCGTGAATCGCACGACAGCGGTGTCAATGACTACGAGGTCAAGGAAGAAGAGAAGGAGAGAACGAGGGAGACAGATGAGGCTGTGTATTAGGCCGATAGGGCTAGTACCACCTCGGGTGGGTATTTTGACCAGGTCAATTGGGCCAAGATTGGCCCAAATAGCCCAATGGGTTGGCCCAAAACCTAAAAAGAAAATTTAATAATTTAAGTAAAAAACCAAAGTATCCATATAATTCAATAAATCTTAGAAAATACAATAAAAACCTTAAAAATATAAACCATGTATTTTTAAATACATAATAAAACAACTTATTTAAATAAATTAATAAACCTATTTTTTGTAAATAAATTTTAGGTTAAAGATTTATAATATATATTCCTTATGGAATTTTATAAAAATCAAGAAAATACATAAAAATAAAAAAATAACTTTTATTATACTTGATTATTATAGTATTTCAGAAAAATACTAAATAAATAGTTGAAGGTAAGAAAATAAAATCTCCATAATTAAAATTTGTATTCTTAAAAAGAATTATTAAGTAAATAAATATAAGAGTTAATATTAAATAAAAAATCATATTTTAACTCTATTAATAATATATTGTATTATAAAAATAGTGAATATAATATTAAGGATATTCCTTAAAATAAATTTCTTAATTTCCTAAAGAAATTCCATAAAAGTAAAATATTGGATAAAACATATAAATAAAATACATAACAAATAATGCATTACATTACTATGCATGTCCAGTTTTGCTTCTTTAAATATTGTCCTTACCGGGCAATAATGATGTTTTGTAGACATAGAAGCTCAAGGTCCAGTGCAAGCATCTGAATTCACTACCTTGCAATCACAAGGCAAGTTCATCACTTGCTCATGTCCTTTCAAGAGTCTTTATCAAAGTATTTGTAAATTGTGTGTTATCATCTATGTTCTGAGGAAAGAAAATATTATTTTATCAAATAAATAAATTGTTGATATCATCCTAAGTGATGATATAGTGGAGCAATAGAACTTAGGTTTCTATTTGCATCAAGGATAACCATCTAGGAATTAACAACCCATGACATATGTGATTCTAGCACCATATATAACGCGTTAACCATGAGATTTGGAATGGGACGAATAAGTCAGCTGTATCCTTTTCCTTTCGTATGGAGGCAAGGAGACCTTAACATGACGTTGTGATTCCTTGTGCGGATCCAACATATGGGTGGGCACCCTTAGGCCCCATGTTTTTGGTGTCTAGATTATCTAGGAGTTGCTGTCGGAGGTATAGCCGGACCTATATGGTACTTGCCAGGGGCATCACCATCTCATAGAGTCTTTGGGAACTCATCAGGGTTTTAGCCTGCCCGAAAGGGGGCTTAACGGAGGTAAGCTAGCCCCAAAGGATCGCGCAGACATACGGGGTCATGGAAAGGGCAGTGATCGGCTTAGATAACCTAGCGGGCCCCACATCATGGAATTGTGGACGGGAAAGTACGTCCGGTTGTGCAACAAAGAGTTGATCTCTCACGGTTAAAGTAACGCACCTCTCTAGAGTGTAAGAATTGTAACTTGTTACTAATGCGTGTGGATGCCCCGTTGGGAAACCCCAAGAGCAAGGTATGATGCAGCAACAGGAGCAAGTTTTCCCTTAGTAAGAAACCGAGGTTATCGAACCGGTAGGAGGAAGGAAACATCTCAAAAGTGTTGCAAACAACATGGAAACCTGCATAACACAAACTCAAGACTTTGCCCCAACTAACAGTGAGGTTTTCAATCTCAAACATTGCTGTAACAAAGGATTAACTGTATGGTGTGGAAGGTGATGATGGTTTTCAGCAAGTAAATAGTAATAGTGGAAGATGTATTAATGGTAAAGATTGGACCGGGGTCCATAGTTCACTAGAGGTGTTCTCCTTAGATAAACAAACATGGCATGCAGGGTAAGCAAATTACAGCAGGGCAATTGACAGGACTGAGCAAGGCATAACAATGCAATACTAGACATAAAAATCCTATGAGATTCGATTGGGAAATACAACAAGATACATAGAGCGCCATCCAACTACATCTATTACTAGAAGTCCACCTTTGGGTTATCATCCGCACCCCCTCCAGTATTAAGGTGCAAGCAACAGACAACTGCTTTAAGCAAAGTGTGTAAGGTAAACAATCCACTTGTTCCATGAACAAGGGACCGTTGTTTTCTCCCTAGTGGCAACAACACATCTACAACCTTAGAGATTTATGTCACTTCGCTTGATTAAATAGAGGCATGAACTCATTATCGAGCATAAATACCCCCTCTTGGAGTCACTAGCAACTACTTGGCCAAGATAGCTACTAACAACGGAGAGCATGCAAGATCACAAACAACACAGACATGATAGAATCAATAAAACAAAACCATTAATCAATCTAACATAGTAATCTCAATATCCATCGGATCCCACAAACACAACATGCATGATTACAAATAGATGAGATCTTGATCATGAACGAAGCTCACAAGATCTAGACATGAAAGCACAAGGAGGAGATACAACCATCTAGCTACTACATGGACCCGTAGTCCAAGGTGGAACTACTCACACTTCATACCGAAGGCTGGCATGATGAAGAAGAAGGCCTCCGGGATGATCTCCCCTCCGACAGGGTGCTGGGAAGAGATTTACATCCCCCGATCTAGGGACGATGGTGGCGGCGGCTACAGACGGTTCTGTGGAATATTGATCGGGTACTTAGGGTTTAGGCATCGGGGGCTTTTATAGGCGAAGAGGCGAGGCAGGGGCGGCTAGGGGGGCCACACCCTGCCCAGGAGCGGGCCCACCCTAGGCCGTGCTAGGGGGGTGCAGCCGCCTTGTGGCGCCCCTCCGTCTCTCCTCTGGACTCTGTGTTCTCCTCGGTGAAATATTAACGTTGGCTTTTGTCCCGTCCAATTTCGAGAATATTTCCTTACTAGCTTTTCTAGAACCAAAATGTAAGACCCCACCTTTTAAAGGTAAAGGTCCTTGTGATTGCAATGCTAGTCCCTCGATCAAATGCTAGTATCCATAGTTTAAGATGAAGTCCACAGAAACAAAGGTCGTTATTACATCGTCATTCCAGAGATAACATAGCCTTTTACAACTCATTAGCCAAAGGCTAGTGCAAGAGTTCATAACATAAAGTAAATAACTATAAGTCTTCATCTTCATGTGCCACAGGCAAGCATGTTGAGTGTAGACTCACAACCCTAATCTCCATCAGAGTAACCTGCAACATCATAAGTTACAACCACAGTGGGTCAATACATTTGGAATTGTATTGGCAAGTCATACCATAGTAGAATAGTAGTATCTAACGTCTATATGAATTTGGCTAAGTGTAGCTTAGGCTTGCTTTGCTCAAAATAGGTTTTTCCTATCATTTGAAAACACTAAGTTTTTGTTTGTCAAAAAATTCCCAAGGAACCACCAATAGACATTGGTGAACCTTTACCCTTGTTCAACCACAAGTTTTAACTTAGAAATTGGGATGAGGAGATCCTTGATAGCTTCAATGTCTTTGATGCTCAAATTGTCCGTTGCCGGGGACACGGCTAAGTACTTAGGTTTTACCCTCTCGAGAGGTGGTGCACTTTCCCCACAGGACTCGACATGCATCGAGACGGGACCTTTTAGAATCCTTCCCTTAGACCACCATGGACGTATTCCATCCTATCACCCTACCACCAACTGTCTATCTGGCTAAGTTATTGCAACCTATGTGGTCAAGGCAGAGCCCATATGCCATGTGGTTGCACTAGAAGCTTCTCAACACTAAATATCTCAAATCCCTTTGTTCCTGGGTGGCTTTCCACAAGTGAGATACACAAGGTAAACCATATACATGGGCCTTGTGTAACCACTCAACATAAACCATCATACCATTCCACCCAGGTGATTCATTCACTTAGTTGTTTTATTAATCAAAACACAAGTCAAAGACTTAGCAAAATTTCCATAGCATGAATATATTCCACCCTTGTATGCTACTAGCTAGTCTAAGCATGACAACATGACAAGTATCTTAACTTAGAGGAAATTCTACTAAGGCTACAACTACTAGGATTTCCCAAGGCATAGCATATATATACTTAGCAAAATTCCATGCAAGCCCTATTCAAAATATCATTAACGCATAGTCAAAATAATAGGGAAAAATATATACAGCACCACTTGCCTTGGTAGTAGTTGGGGGAGTAGCAACAATCCTCACACTCACAATCACCACTAGCACCAAAATCTACACATAGAATAATAGCACCAAATTCACATTCAAATAATCAAACATAAATATATATGAATGCATGCAAAAAGCAATGAAATGATTTTTCTATACTAAACAAGTCAAATCAAACAGTACTGAACACAAAGTATATCATTTAAATTCTAAACAAACTCAAATTTGCTTTAAATCATTTTCTAAATGATTTAAATAGTCAAAATAAGCATACAATTGGTTCTGCAAATAAACCCATTTTTCCAGAATCAAAATACAACTTCAATCCCAAAGTAGTGTAGGGCTTAATTTTGTGAATCCATTGATATATTATTTGCATTTTTGGATAAACAGAACAAAAGATATGCAATTTACAAGTTTAAACAACTAATAGATAAAATCCTGGATTTTAAATCAAATTCTCTGCCATGCAACGTGTCCTGATTGGAGCGTACCAGTTAGAGTGGATCACGCTCGTGAGCCACAGGATCTAAGTGGAGATGTGTGGTCTAGATCTGAGTGTACCCCTTCGCATCTAATTCTAATCTCGACTGCTGGATCTAGATCCAACGGATCCTAATGCCCTGACCAAACGCGAGCGGCGCAAATGACCACCGTGGCGGCATCTCTGACGGTGATGCTCTGGCGAGACTAGAGGGAAAAGGAGGGGGTGCTGGCGCTTACCAAGGTCGCGAGGACGCGGCGATGCTCAACGTGGTCGCGGTGGAGGCTGGTGTGCACGGACACGAACAGAATCGCTTGCCGGAGTTCGTCTCGTTGTCGGGTAGGCGCGGATGTTGACGGAGGCGATGCTACAAGCCACCAGAAGGAAAACAGCAAGCAGTATTAGATGCACGGGAGGGCGGCGAACACGTTAGTAAGAACCAGAGGGCGAGGGGCGGGCAGTTCTCACCGGAATCGATCGTCGGAGACACTACAAGGAATCTGCAGATACATGACGCTCCATTTTCGTCACTGGATACAATATATGACGATCTTATGACGAAAAACATATAGTCAAAAACTGAGCATTAGTAATTGCACACAACGACATTTTGCACCAGATCGTCGTAACCGTCTGTGACGATAATGCATCGTCATAAACTCTATGACGATCCAGTATCGTTACGGGCTGTCGAGCCTCACCATGTCAGTTCCTATGTGGCAAAGCCTATGTGGCAAAATTGTGACGATATTAGATCGTCGTATTCAAAATCAGCCCGGTCCATTCTGGTTGTTTATATGGGCTGAGATCGATCACGCTCTTGGGCCGTGGCCATTTTACGGCCCACATTTGTTTTGGGCAAGGGACTATTTTGGTCTCTTTTTTTTCCTATTTTAGAATTCCAGTCAATATAATATGGGCCATGGGCTTTTTGGAGCCCATATATATTTGTCCTGATCCACCTTTCGGCCATTTTAATTATAGCTTTTTATTTTTAATTGTAGTTTGTATATTGGATTCAAGCATTGTTGGGCCAGGTTGTGGCCTTTTTCAGTCGTCTGGGCCATGGTCTTTTTCCAGTCATTTGGGCTAAATAAGAGTCCATTTTGTTGCCTTTACTTCAGGACAATTTTCGAATAACCAGACAACTTGGACAAATTGCAAGATAATAAGAATATGAATTTGAATAACCAGACAAATTTTTAATTCACATCCAACATTATAAATTCCACTTCCAAGTTTACATAACTTATCGTAGCCAAGTTCGCAGCCAAGTTCATAGCCAAAAGATACATCCAAGTTCACAGCCAAAATATACATCCAAGTTCATAGCCACAGTCCACACCCAAGTTCACAGCCATAGCACCAAGTGCATTGCCAAAATAGCACCAATCTGCTAACAAGTTCACTACCAAAATAGCACCAAGTGCATTGGATAACACTAGTTCCATGTAGGTTTACCTGAAAGCAGCGCCAACAGCTGAGCATACCTCGCATCATTCTCTTCGTCTCTTTTGAGAAGCAAGGCATGTGCAACTTCAGCTTCTTCGGCCTTCTTCTTCATGGCAACCATCTTTGTGCCCATGGCTTCGGTTTGGTGCTCCGACCTCTGCAGATTCTCTTCAAGATCAAGCACATGAGCAGTAACAACAGCATTCGACTTGCTGGTCTTGTTAGTAGAGCTTGACTGCAGACCAACATTCTTCAGGAATGTGCTTTTCTTGGTTAGAACCTCGGCAACAACCTCTACATCAGATTTGGGCGATTCGCCTTCTGGTACAGGAGCATCCATCTTCTTTTCCATTTCAATCTGACACAATACCTTACAATTTATCAGCAAGTACAAGAATAGCAGCAATTGACATAAAGGATAAAAACTTTGCTCCAGATTACATTACATAAAGGCAACACTTCATCAAAGAATTGAGTTCAGGTTTCATCTTCGAATACAACTAAATTTGCAAACACAACTAAAACTGAATAAATGGCTGTTTCATTAAAGATTTGAGATATGGCAGCAGGTTTTTAGGATCAAATCACAAGAATTATATAATAACTATAGCAACCACACTTCTAGCGTTTGGTGCACACACCAACCAGACACCAACATAGAAAATATGGCAGTGTGACTTACTATGGCAATCTTAGCCTCCTCTGAAAAGCCATCCTTGGTTCTGTTGTGGGTTACCTTGAACATCTCAACAGCAGACAGCTTATCAACCTTTCTTTCCTCCTTCTAAAAATGTTTCAGCAAGAATCAAACCATAAGCTTTTGCGAGAAAGTTACTTATGTGTGAAGGGAAAAAATAGAGGAAAACAACAATGTGGATCTTAAAATTGCATGCACATGAGCTAGATAGCAGCGCGAACCAGATTTTTTGCCCAAACTTGACTTTTGTTCTATTATCCTTGTTCTTCCTACAGGTCTCCTGCAGATTGGTACATCCCATCATCTTTTGCATACAACAAAGCAAATAAGACAGGTGGCATGCACATGGTAAAGCAAGGTACTAACATGCCTAGTCATTCTAGGAGCAGGTTCTTCTTCTGTTTCCAGCATTCTCTTCCTTCCTCCAGGAGGTACCGCAAAAAACCTTCCTGCAGCCATTGTTGTTGATGTTTCCGGACTATTCTTGCTCCTGCTTACTTTCTTGACTGCACCCTTCTTCCTCCTAGACTTATGTGCCTCATATAACCAAGTACAACGGCATTAAGCATCAATGGCAAGTAACAAGAAATGAAAGATAAACAAGGAAGAACAAAGCATTTAAGTACTCCCACCCCTCCAAACAAGATAAAGAATTTGCACCTTCACATTATTTTTCACTACAATGTCATCTACTTCCTCTCCATCCATAACTTCATCATCCTTTGGATTATAATCTGATCTTCCGCCGTTTTTTATGGCAGATTCCTCACTGGTAAGTGCACTACCTTCTTTCCCCGCACGTGACCTTCTAATCATTGATACTACCGCGGGTATACCAAGGTACTGAAGAACGGTTGTTCCTCACCATATGATGAGCCCTAACCTTATCGTACTCAGTGAGGGGCGCTTCTTTACATGAATAGAGAAAATATGGCCATTAGATGAATGGTTGAAGTGCATAGGAGAGCAAGACAACTCAAACAACTAAATAATCCACTCAGGTTTTAGTTACATTTAATACTAGTAGATTAACCTAATTATAAAACTAGTAGCATAAGCACAAGGAGCTCATTTCATACCAGCAGGCTCTTAGTAAATTTTCAATTACCAGATTATAATCACCAGCTAAGAAAATTTCTATACCTAGCATATGTGCAAACAATCATTATAAAACTAGCAGCATAAGCACAAGGAGCTCATTTCATACCAGCAGGCTCTTAGTACATTTTCAATTACCAAATTATAATTACAAGCTGGGCAAATTTCTATACTTAGCATATGTGCAAACAATCATTAGAAAACTAGCAGCATAAGCACAAGGAGATCATTTCATACCAGCAGGCTCTTTCTTCATTGCCATTGCTTATCTCTAAGTGGCTGGATTGAAGTTGCTAGGTTGGTGATGTCGAGCTCTGTTTACCTTGAGAAATCACTTTCCACTTTCCTGCAGGGAACAAGTGGTTAGATAAATGGCATCATAAATGGCATTACGGAAGCAAGAAAGCTAAATTTAAAAAATGAGGGTGAATAAGTCTAAAAGGCAAGCCCATGGTTCCCTGAACCACGAATAGCAACTGCAATGCATACAACCTGCACATATTCAATCAGCAATATAACTACTCTGGTGTGAGTCTACACATTCAGATTTATATTTAGTGGCATCATAAATCAGCACATAAGATTAAAAGGTAAGCACATGATGTGACTCTACACATTCAGATTTATATTCACAGCCAAGAATGATTTGATGAGAGTAGCAACTACTGACAATGTGTAGCAACATGCTCTGCATCTAACTACAGACAGTGGGCTAAACACAAGCACATACCATAGCCGAACTTGGTTGTGAATCACAAGAGATAAACGCAAGCCCTAGCATAGAATCCTAGACACACCAGGAGATCCAAACCCTAACCCTAGACACGCCATGAGAGCCAAACCCTAACCCTAGACACGCCATGAGAACCAAACCCTAACCCTAATCGGCCGGGAGTAGAAGGAGCAGATAACTCTCCTGAATGTCGAACTAAGAGGAAGACCGCTCCCCTTTTATGGCTGCCGCCTTCGCTAGCATCATCGTCGTTGGTTGCAGCTACGAGCCCCTGCCCATCGTGGGACCTAGCGTGTAGTGCGGGGCCGTCGGGGGAGCTAGCACGCGACACGGGGCCATCGGGGAGAGAGCACATGGCGCGGGGCTATCGGGGGATCGAGCGCTCGGCGAGACATCGCCATTCGCGTTGTGGGGAGTGGAGGTGTGAGATGGGGATGGATGAGTGGGGACTGGGGAGGACCGGGGTAGGGTGGCGATGGATGGGTAGGGTGGGGTGGGTTTGTCCAAATTGCCTCTGACTTTCTCTATTTCATTGCCGAAATTCGTGGGCATGAGAGGCGGGTGGGAGAGGCAAAACATTTGGGTTTTGGCGGTAGAAGAGGCAGAACAAATTGGGTTTGGGCGGCAGAATTTTTTTGGGATTAGGGTTTGTGGTTTTTGGGATATATGGGGTTAAAGGGTTATGGCATTTCTTGTTGTACATAATTTTGCTGAAAAAAGTTTCTACCCACTAGATACTATGCCACATAAAATAATGCAACGCAAACGTTTTTTTTACACTGTGTCACATAAAATGACGTCACGCGAAGGTTTTACATTGTTCGGACCGTTTTTTAATTTCTTATGCGTGTGTCAAACTTTGGTCAAACCGGAGGGCATGAAGGTTCCTAGCTAGGGGATGGGCCTCGCTAAAGTTTCATTGGATCTATGATGAAACATCATATTGTGAACCTAAAAACCATTTTTGCAAAAAATCACAAGCACTAGATCAAGTACCTGTAGTTCAAATCGGACCCACTTCCTACTGATTTAGCAGGAATTTGTCTTTTTCATAAGGAGTGGACAGAAAGTTTTGAGATACCCCGGTTGGTAAATTGTCCATGAAAGGTGGTCTAGTATTTTTGAAAAATGGGTTGGTACTATTCTAAAACTGTCACTCGGTGGTTGCTTCACAAAACGCCCCGTTTTTGCACTTGGAAAAAGAAAAATGGTTTTTTGTGCGACGAAAAGGAAAACTTCCTCCGGCGACATTGTTCACTATCGCATGATACAAATTCATGCACAATATGGGCATATTATCACAAACTATGTCGTGATTCTAGCCATAGCATTGGTTGTTTGGCCTAGAAGTCATGAAACCTCGAACATGATAGCTCATTTGTGAGAAGGTTTTTTGAGATGCATTCAATATACCAAGTTTGATATTTTTCCTTGACACCGTGTCACATAAAATGACGTCACGCAAAGGTTTTACATTGTTCGAACCATTTTTTAATTTCTTATGCCTGTTTTAAACTTTGGTCAAACCGGCGGGCATGAAGGTTCCTAACTAGGGGATAGTCCTCGCCAAAGTTGCATTGGATCTATGATGAAACATCATATTTTTTCAAAAAATCACGAGCACTAGATCAAGTACTTGTAGTTCAAATCGGATCCACCTCTTACCGATTCGGTAGGAATTTGTCTTTTTCACGAGGGGTGGACGGAAAGGTTTGAGATATCCCGGTTGGTAAATTTTCCATGTAAGGTGGTCTAGTATTTTTGAAAAATGGGTTGGTACTATTCTAAAACTGTCACTCGGTGGTTGCTTCACAAAACGCCCCGTTTTGTGCACTCGGAAAAAGAAAAATGGTTTTTTATGCGACGAAAAGGAATACTTCCTCCCGCGACATTGTTCGCTATAGCATGATACACATTCGTGCACAATATGGGCACATTATCACAAACTATGCCGTGATTCTAGCCATAACATTGGCCGTTTGGCTTAAAAGCCATGAAACCTCGAACATGATAGCTCATTTCTAAGAAGGTTTTTTTGAGATGCATTCAATATACCAAGTTTGATATTTTTCCTTGACACTGTGTCACATAAAATGACGTCACGTGAAGGTTTTACATTGTTCAGACCGTTTTTTAATTTTTTATGCATGTTTCAAACTTTGGTCAAACCGGCGGGCATGAAGGTTCCTAGCTTGGGGATGGGCCTCGCTAAAGTTGCATTGGATCTATGATGAAACATCATATTTTGAACCTAAAAATCATTTTTGCAAAAAATCACGAGCACTAGATCAAGTACATGTAGTTCAAATCGGACCCACCTCCTACCGATTAGGCAGGAATTTGTGTTTTTCACGAGTTGTGGACAGAAAAGTTTGAGATATCCTGGTTGGTAAATTGTCCACGTAAGGTGGTCTAGTATTTTTGAAAAATGGGTTGGTACTATTCTAAAACTGTCACTCGGTGGTTGCTTCACAAAACGGGGCACTCGGAAAAAGAAAAATGGTTTTTTATGCGACGAAAAGGAATACTTCCTCCTGCGACATTGTTCGCTATCGCATGATACACATGCGTGCACAATATGGGCACATTATCACAAACTATGCCGTGATTCTAGCCATAACATTGGCCGTTTGGCTTAAAAGCCATGAAACCTCGAACATGATAGCTCATTTCTAAGAAGGTTTTTTTGAGATGCATTCAATATACCAAGTTTGATATTTTTCCTTGACACTGTGTCACATAAAATGACGTCACGTGAAGGTTTTACATTGTTCGGACCGTTTTTTATTTCTTATGCCTCTTTCAAACTTTGGTCAAACCAGCGGGCATGAAGATTCCTAGCTAGGGGATGGGCCTCGCTAAAGTTGCATTGGATCTATGATGAAACATCATATTGTGAACCTAAAAATCATTTTTGCAAAAAATCACGAGCACTAGATCAAGTACCTATAGTTCAAATCGGACCCACCTCCTACCGATTCAGCAAGAATTTGTCTTTTTCACAAGGGATGCACGGAAAGGTTTGAGATACCCCGGTTGGTAAATTATCCATGTAAGGTGGTCTAGTATTTATCAAAAATGGGTTGGTACTATTCTAAAACTGTCACTCGGTGGTTGCTTCACAAAACGCCCCGTTTTTTGCACTCGGAAAAAGAAAAATGGTTTTTTTGTGCGATGAAAAGGAAAACTTCCTCCTGCGACATTGTTCGCTATCGCATGATACACATGCGTGCACAATATGGGAACATTATCACAAACTATGCCCTGATTCTATGTAACATCCCAGCATTTAGGAACTAACAAAGGGTAGATTTAGGAATTTGAAATGTTACATGCATTCATCTGTGAAAATGTGGGTAAATTTTTCGCCAAATAAAAACCTAAAGTCATCAAGGTTTCTTTCATGCTTTGAGATTAGGTATAGTCTTGAAGGATGATTGTTATAGACTTTGATATGATCTTTGTGGACTTATGTGTTTTGGGAAATGAAATTTGAATTTAAAACTTGAGTGTTTGAATTATAATTCAAAAGGATTTTTGAATAATGTTTGAATCTTTGAGTTAACCAATAATAACTCATACTTTATATCAATAGAGCAATTAAGAATATGAATATCCATTTCCTAATTTTATTCAATAAATATGTTACAAAATGCAACTTATGAAAATCATCCACAATCTTTACAATAACAAATAAATAAAGAATAATATTTATTTATTGATAATAGTACAATCTTTATTACAAAAGAAAAAAATTAAAGATTACAAAATAATAAATTAAAGATTACAATTGAATATGATAGTTATTACAAGTGACTAATCTATAAAGAAAAATAAAACCTAAACTAAAGTCTTGATCTTCAAATCTGGTTCCTGCAAAATAAAAATAAACTTAAAGGAAAAAGAAGGTTAGGATTAGAATAATTTTTACTCTTAGAAGTTGACAGTGAAGTGTACTGTTCACTTTTTCATCATTGAGTATATAAGGGCAAGTTTCACCAAAATGAAAGAATGTATCTTTCAGCCATAAGTCAAATCACATCAAGGAGGGGCAAGTTTCATCAGCCAAGTAAAAGTAACTAGATGAAAGTAACTTTCAAAATTCAGAACATATCCATATCTGTGTAGTAGGCACACAAGCAGCACGCACACCAAACTGCATGGTGTGTGCTGTCAACACCACAACAGCAGCACAACCAAACAAAACTATCAACACAGCCATGGGAAAACCAATCCCCACACCATTCCATTGCTTTTACACACCAAGCACAACAGCTAAACCAAGCATAGCAGCCAAGCTAGATCAAACCAACCAAAGCCCAAGATCACATCACCAAGATGGTGACATAAGGAGGGGTAGATCAGGTGGATAGCAAGATCAAGATCAAGCTCTCGGGATCAGGAGATGATGGGCTAGATCAAGAACAAGCCAGGAGCTGGAAATACCAGGGGAGCACTAGATCAAGCTGCCACAAGACCAACCACTAGCAGCCACAACATCAAGTGACAGTGGTGAGTAAATAGACCATCAAATGATCTATCTGTCTAAGATTAGACAAGCATACATGACCTAATTCTTATTCAAACTCTCAGAAAGCACCCAAGTGGGGTGAATCCATCGTTGAGGTTTTAAACTCTAAAAGCAAACAGAAAAGTATAAGGATCCAACTAAATCTCAGAACAACATCATTGATTTAGCTATCAAGCTATATTTCAATTCAAGTATGAATATAGCTAAGATTTAACTTCTAGGAACATCTCTAAGATAAGAGTAACACCTTAGAATTTAATCTTATGGATGTATACAAGTGATCAAGCCTACCATCATTTTTCCCAAACTTTGATTCAAGAAACAGTAGTTGGTACCACTACCAGAACCATCCATATGAATCAACTAGATAAAATCCTAATCCCTAAACCTCATACCAACATCATTGGTCTTAGGGATTTAAGAAAGGAAAATCTCTATTTATCTTTAAAGCCAAATTCATCTTAAGCTTGAACCAAACCAAATCAAGAAATAGAATCTAACCTTGTGTGCCATACAAAGATGGTGTCACAAGAACAATTATACTCTAATCAGGTTAAGTATTCAATATTCACAAGATTCAATCAACCAACTACAAATCATTTTCCTGTCATCACAGGAATCATAATTAAGAAAATCCCTATGTATATCTTCTGTCAACACCCGGATTTTTAATCCCAGATGCCTATTATGCCATACATCGCGATCCTAGGATTACAATTTTTGCGATACATAACAGAATTGGAACCAACAGTACATCATCCATTACAAACCATACATAAGGTCTTACACAAATAAGGATCTCATGATCTAGTTTTTAATACAACTCAAGCAGCAGAAATACGTAATAATAAAGGTAGCATAGGCGAAGCTCCATCTTCGGGGTCACAGGCAATGCTAACGATGGGAGATGATCCTAGTTGTCGTAACCTTCCTGGGGTCCATCATCCTGGTACTCCTCTTCATAGTCTGGCCACGGGAATAACCAGGGACAAAGCCATGAGTACTCTTTAAGTACTCGCAAACTAATACTAACAAGTGAAGGGGGTTTTTGTAGTAGGACACTAAGCTCTAGGGTTGTTTTGCAAAAATCAAGATTTACCTATACTAAGTTCAGAAGCAAGAGAAATCTAGTTAAGTTTTATCACACCTAAGTGGGAACTTGAATTTCATGTCACAACTCTGTTGTGGTCAAGTCAAAATTCTCAATTCATTTCACAAGTCATTTTGAAAACATCTGACGGGGGAATAGTATGGCCACTCCAACTGTCCATAACCACAGACGCGGATATTCGAATAGTTTGACACTCTGCAGAGATTATACACTTTCACCACAACATTTGATACATCCGTCAGGAACAAATCCTGAATTCACCATACTCAGTATGCGGATAATCAATCCTAACCTTTCAGTTACACGCCCTAGTATAAGCACCTCTCCTGTGAGTTTGGCCTCCCAACCATGACCAACTATCATCTTGGGTACTGCACAGGTGGACAATCTTCACAAGGTAGCCTCAGCTCAGACCTTGGCCGTGAGGGAACCAATACTAAGGTATATAAGTTTCCAGTTAAGCCCTACCCAATTCTCAGGTATTGTGGTTGTACGGTAAAATTGGAATGGTATCGCATCCAGACAACCATCAGTTTTATAAAGGGCTAAGGCTCATGCCTTAACATTTTCATCACCAAAATCATCTGGTGTTCGGAAACACATGTCAAAACATCTCAGTAGAATGATCCATCATTCCAAGGTTTTCCTAACCATTTTCCACCAAGTAATCCCATCTAAAGTTGATCAAGTTTTATGCTTAGCACTAGCATCTACAAGTGGGGTAAGTACTAATGAGGGGTGGTAAACTAGTGGAGTTTTAACTAAGTTTAATCTCATGCCTTAGGATGACATCAAGATTATCTAACTTAAGCCAAATTTTATGCTCTTTATGCAACCTTCAGTTATCTTTATAGTATCTACAATTTACTTAAGTACCCTCTAAGTAAAAGCTTTGATAAAGAAATAAAGTAGAAGTTTGCAAGTAAAACTAGGATTGGGTTATCAAGTGGGTATAACCACATATGCTTAAGGCATATAGTTGGCATAGTAAGGCTTGCTAAAGTGGAACATCTTGCAAGTGTTAACTTGCTCAATCAACTAGTAGTATTAGGCTTGCAAGTATTGGCTTGCCTTGTGCAGAGCAGTGGTTGAAGTTCTCCTCGGCTTCTTCTTCGTAGTATCATCCTTCCTCCTCGTATCCTTGGTTGGTACTAGCATCTATAAATAAATACGAGGTACACAATCACCAAACAATACTTAACTACTTTCATTCATCACACAAAGGGGTTCTATATATGATCTAGCATCATCACTAACATTACAAGACTAAAGCATTTGACTTAATGATTTTATTTTTAGAAAAGTAATTTCTACTCATTGAAAAACTACTTAAGATTTAATATTCTCCAAACCAAACATTAGGATCATGTTGACACATGTCATCACGACATATTTCAGTACATGGGAATGTGATTTAAAGTGGTGTCACAATTTAATAAGGTTTAACCCTTTTATTTTAAATAAAATAAGTGACTAGAAATGCCTATGTGGCATTCTTTTATTACTTGAACATTATTTCTGTAAGTAAACTCATATATTTTGATATATTCTAAAAGGTATGGTCCAATGTGATTTTTGAGAGTTGGAATCAACTCAAAAGCTATTGTGGTTTAAATTTGAAAAATGTTTGAATGCAGAAAAGCTTCTGCCTTGTTATTTTTACCAGGGTTGATCTACAAATCCAAATGATTTGAATCCAACAGGCTTGGATTAAGCATTTCAATACCTTTCTAAAAAATTGGTTTCATTCAATTTGGTTCACTGAATCGAGCTAGGTTGATTTTTGAAACTAGGCATAGAACTGTGTTTGAATGAAAATAGAAAAATCTAAATTCAAACGAGTGGGCTGCGTGGGAAGGGTTAATGGGTCGGCCCAGTGTCACTCTGCGGCGCACGGCGTAACTAACAGGGGGGTCTACTGGTCAGTGACTTATTAAACGCGAAGCGGTATGGGGCGATGTGGTGCGCTGGATTAGAAGTGATATCAACGGTTGAGGGTCGTCGTCAACGATGAACTAGTCACCGGCGAGCTCGAACCCTAGCGGCTCGGTGGGGGTGCATAGGAGGCATACCGGGGCTCCAGGGACGACGGCGAGGCGGGCAAACAACGAAGGCGACAACGGCAAACTCAGGGGTGGTCGAGGCAGCTCCGGGGGTGGAAAAAATCAACGGCCTCTTTCTCTTCTCAGAGGGCGAAGCCCGCAATTCGGCGACAAGCGCTGCTCGCTTGCTTCGCCACGGGTGGAATGATCAGTGAGGTGAGGGGAGTGAGATGTTGTGCTTCAATCGGCTGGGGGTGGCCTCCTTTTATAGGCTCGACGGTGAGACCGAACGGGATGGGCAGGCGACGGTGGCGACACGGCTACAGGCAGCTAGAGGCATGGCCGAGGGTGGCGATCGATCGGCGGTCTCCTAGCGATGCTCTAAGGTGTAAATGCGCTTGTAGGGGAGGTGGCAAACGGTCGGGAACGCTCGATGCTCTGCGAGGCAGAGGCGGCGAACTCTGCGGCGAGCGGTGGCTACGGGGTACGGGCGGTGAAATGGGCATGTCTGGTGGTCTCCTGGGACGGTGGGGTGCATGCTGGCGGGCGGTGAGGGCTCGAGGTGGTCGGGTTGCGTGGGAACGGTTCGTGCTCTGGGCGCTGGCAAGATGGTCGACAAGAACGCTGGGCGCGCGCCTCGGCGGTTCTGGTTGCTGTCCGCGTGGCAGGGCTGGTCGAGAGGGGGGCGGTGAGGCATGGGCTACCTCCCGGACAAGGTTGGCACGGCTAGTTCTTCTCCTAGCCTGCTGTCCACACTGGGGTGACATGGGTGCTCTCGGCCTGTTCACCATTGATGATATTGGCAAGCTTATAGTGGGGCTAGGGCTTAGTGAATGTTGCTAGATGATCTACTAAGGGTGATGTGAGCTAGAGAGGGAACCATTTAGGCCAGAATCATTGCACACTATAGTGTTTAGGATTTGTTTGATTTGCATCAACAAGATGTTTGATGAAATGGCCGCAAGAGTTCAAGTTTTGAATTTTGAAAATAATTTTGGTGGGTGTGCTAGGCACGTGCTGGTGAGTCTGGGGATGCTTGGGTTTTGAAAATTGAGCTTGTTTGAGTGGTTTTTGAAAAAGTGGGATCTTCCCATATGAAACAGATTCAATTTTAAACTGTCATTTAAACTATGCATTCAATTTTTTTTGGATGAACACAAGGTGGGACTTGGTACCTTGTTATGAGTACTATCAAGGGGTGAAAATATCCATACATGTTTCTGTTAAGTTCTGAAAGTTAGAGATAGCTAAAGTAGGCATGGGAGTTAATTTGGCCATAGTGACCATTCACTCATTTTGTTTGTTTTGATTTGTTTGTCTTTGGGAAAAGTGTGGGGATTGTTTAGATGATGTTTATTTCACCTAAGAATCCTTTTACAAGCAAAGAAACACACAAGCATGGCAATTCAAAAGAATCCAACTTGAAATGCTTACACATATGCATGCTTTCATATGATTAGAGTTTGATGATCCAAGTTTAATATTTTTTGGGATGTTACAAACCTTCCCCCTTAAACAAAATCTCATCCCGAGATTTGAAAAAGGACGAAAAAGATTACCTAGGATTTGAAGAGATCGGGAAACTCCGTCCTGATGTGATCTTCATGCTCCCAGGTAGCTTCCTCTTCTGTGTGGTTGCTCCACTGAATCTTGAGAAACTTGATGCTCCGGGTTCTGGTAGTTCTGAAAGCTTCTTCCAAAATACAGATGGGTACTTCAGGATAGGTCAGGTCATCATTGATCTCTATGGTCCGATGATCAATATTCTTGAACACTTCAGTCTTCTCTGGACTTCGAGGCACTTGCGAAGTAATGAGATATGGAACACATTATGCACGGCTGACATCTCTTCGGGCAGTTCCAATTGATACGACACTTCTCCTCAATGGTTCAGCATCTTGAAGGGTCTGATATATCTGGGGGCTAACTTTCCTTTGAGTTGGAAATGCTGCATTCCTTTTAATGGCGACACTTTCAGATACACAAAGTCTCCTATGTTGAAGGCGAGGTCTCGACGTCTCTTGTCGGCGTAACTCTTCTGTCTGGACTGGTCTGTCTTGAGGTGCTCATGAATCCTGTGAACCTTCTCTTCTGCTTCTCGTAGGATCTCAGGTCCAAAAATCTGACTCTCTCCTACTTCCGACCAGTTCAAAGGGGTGCAACACTTTCTTCCATACATGAATTCAAATGGGGCCATTTGCAAACTAGCTTGATAACTATTGTTGTATGAAAATTCTGCAAAAGGCAGACAATCTTCCCACTTAGATCCATATTCTAACACACATGCTCTCAGCATATCTTCGAGTATTTGATTTACTCGCTCCATTTGTCCATTGGTCTGAGGGTGATACACGGTGCTGAAATCTAGGCGGGTTCCTAAACCTTCTTGGACTTTCTTCCAGAATCTTGAGGTAAATTGAGTTCCTCGATCCGATATGATGTTCTTGGGGACTCCATGCAAACTGACGATTCTAGCCATGTATAACTCCGCTAGCTTCGAACGCTGATATGTGGTCTTGACGGGTAAGAAATGGGCGACTTTGGACACTCTGTCCACTATGACCCAGATAGAGTCATTTCCCCTACTAGAAGTAGGTAATTCGGTGATAAAGTCCATTCCAACGGAATCCTATTTCCATTCCGGAATCTGCAATGGTTGCAACAATCTAGCATGTCTTTGATGTCCTGCCTTGACTCGCTGACATATATCACACTTGGCGATATATCTTCCGATTTCTCGCTTCATCTTATGCCACCAAAATTGCTCTTTCAAATCCTGATACATCTTCGTTCCTCTGGGGTGGATAGAATAAAGAGTATCATGAGCTTCCTTCAGAATAACTTCTTTCAACTCAGAATCTGCTGGTACACAAATGCGTTCTTTGTACCACAAAACTCCTTCTTTGTCTTCCGTGAATCCGGGTACTTTGCCTGTACTGATACGACGCTTGATTCCGTCGATACTAGCATTTCCTTTCTGCGCCTCTTTGATCTGGCTGATCAAAGTGTGTTGAAGTTCTATGCTAGCCAAAAATCATTCACTTACTAATTCCATTCGAAAATCTTCCATCTCTTTGTGCAAGCTTGGTTGCTCCTTCAAAATCATGGAGTTCAAGCGGCACGACAATCTACTAAGGGCATCTGCTACCACATTGGTTTTACCGGGGTGATAGTGAATGTCCAGGTCATAATCATTGATTAGCTCAATCCATCTTCTCTGCCTCATATTCAGCTCCTTCTGAGTGAATATATACTTCAGGCTCTTGTGATCTGAATAAATCTCACAACGATTTCCCATTAGGTAATGCCTCCATGTCTTCGGGGCTAGAACTAAGGCTGCGAGTTCGAGGTCATGGGTTGGGTAATTTTGCTCATGTTGTTTCAGTTGTCGAGATGGATACGATACGACTTTGCCTTGTTGCATTAACACACATCCGAGACCGATCTTCGATGCATCACAATACACGTCGAAGGGCTTTGTGATATTCGGCATGATTAAGATTGGGGCTGAAATCAATCTTCTCTTGAGTTCTTGAAAACTCTCTTCACATTTGTCCGTCCATTCAAACTTATTGTTCTTCTTCAACAATTGGGTCATGGGTCTGGCGATACTCGAGAATCCTTCTACAAATTTGCGATAATATCCTGCCAATCCGAGAAATGCACGAACTTGGGTTTGAGTGGTTGGGGCTTGCCAATCTTCTACATATTTCACCTTTGCAGGGTCAACGGCAATTCCTTCGGCTGATACAATGTAGCCGAGGAATCCTACCTCCTGTAACCAGAATTCACATTTGCTAAACTTGGCATACAACAGATGCTCTCTAAGGGTTCCAAGAATGGTCCTTAGGTGTAGCTCATGTTCTTCTTCCGATTTGGAATAAATCAGAATGTCATCGATGAAAACAACGAAAAAATTATCCAGGAAGTCCATAAAAATCTTATTCATGAGATTCATGAAATAAGCGGGGGCATTGGTTAATCCAAAAGACATGACAGTATACTCGTATAATCCATATCTGGTGGTAAAGGCAGTCTTTGGAATATCCTCTGCGCGAATCTTGAGTTGATGATAGCCAGTTCTAAGATCAATCTTAGAAAACACTTTGGCACCAATCAACTGATCAAACAAATCTTCTATCTTGGGAAAGGGGTACTTGTTCTTGATGGTGACATCATTCAACTTCCGGTAATCCGTACACAAACGGTTACCTCCATCTTTCTTATCCACAAATAAGACAGGTGATCTCCATGGTGACGCACTTGGTTGAATCAATCCAATTTCCAGCATGGCATCCAGTTGCTTCTTCAGTTCTTCTAGTTCAGACGGGTTCATACTATAGGGTCTCTGGGCTATGGGTCCTGTTCCGGGGATTAGTTCAATGATAAACTCGATATCCCGATATGGGGGCATACCGGGCAAAACATCGGGAAATACATCGGGGTATTCACAGACTATCCGGACTTGGTCAATGGTAGGTTGGGCTATACTCTTGTTGCACTTGAATTGACGAGGTAAGGTTTCAGATATATGCTCGACTGATATTCCTACCGTATCGGTCATGGTTATGGATTTTTTGGCACAGTCAATCAATCCTTTATGTTTGGACATCCAATCCATTCCTAGTACTACTTCCAAACCTTTAGTTCCGAGTACTATCAGATTAGCATAAAAATCTATGCCGTGGATTCGGATAGGGACGGCTTTGCAAATTTACCTAGCCTTGGTGGTTGAACCGGGGATTTGAACAATCATGACATGCTTCAGTTTGGTTGGTTGAATTTTACTAGTGCATGCAAATTCTTAGGTGACAAATGAGTGTGATGCACCCGAATCAAACAACACTCGAGCAAGTACTGAATTAACAGAAAACATACCCAGTACGACGTCTGGTACTTCCTGAGCTTCTTCAGCATACATGAGAAAAAGACGGCCGTTGCGGTTGAGCGAATTCCCTGGGGCAAACCTTCTTCCTGGCTGAACATGACGCTGCTGCTGAGCTGGGGCATTGGTATTGGGGGCTGCGGCATTCTTCTTGTTGGGGTACTCGTTGGAGTAGTGACCCTTATTTCCACAGTCATAACAAGTCACTTGTGACTTGTCCTTTGCTGCAACAGGCACAACATTGCTTCCAGTCCTCGCGGAAGTGTTGGTGTTGGTGGTAGCATTGTTGTTGTTGAACTTGGGTGGTGCACGGTTGAAAATGTTAGAGTTGCCGGGGTTGTTGTGGTTTTCTCCGGGCCTAGGGTTTCCATGGTTGGGATAGGTCGGACGGTTCATCGGGAGTCTGTTGGTTCTTGGGGCAAATCCTGGAGATGGGTTAGGGCGATACTTTGGGGTCTGATGGGTTCCTGGCTGATGCATCATGCGACGCTTGCGGTTCTCATTGGCTTGGTTGATCTTTCCTTCCATCTAGATGGCAGAGTCGACAAGGGCTTCAATATCTGCAAAGGGGATATTGACTAACACAGTCTGCATCTCATCGTGCAGACCATTCAGGAATCTCTCTTTCTTCTTCGCTTCAGTGTCGATCTCATCCGGGGCATACCTAGATAATGACAAGAATTTGTCACGGTATTCCACTACGGTCATCCTTCCTTGCTTCAGTTCTCTGAACTCATCTCTCATTCTCTTGATCAAACCCGGTGGCACATGGGTTCTGCTGAACTTGACCTTAAATTCCTCCTAGGTCATCATCTGTCCTCCAGTCATTGCACGAACACTGTTCCACCATGCTCTTGCATCTCCGGCTAGATAGTGGGGGGCGAACAGAACTTTCTCGTTAGCTTCCACTCCGGCTACTTCTAGGTTATTTTTCATGGTTTGCAACCAATCGTCGGCATCTAGGGGCTCTTCCGATTTAGTGAAAACAGGTGGGTTGGTGTTCTGGAAATTCTTGAGCTTAGAGCCATGGTTGTCCTGATTTCCTTGGCCTTGGTTGTTGTGGGCTATCTGAGCTATCTACTGAAGGGTGGCTAGGTTGGCTTGACGTTCGGCTCTTTCGGCTTCACGGTCAGAAACCAACATTTGCAGGATCTGCAACATCGGGTCCGGGGATGAACCACTTCCTCCGCGTGGCATCTGAAGATTGAGATATATCATGAGAAAAGAGGGAAATTTCTAAGGTTCCGAGACTTTGAAAAGTTTTTAAAGTTTGACTCAGATTTTCTAGCAACTTGCTTTTCATTCATTCATTCATAGCACACGATACAAACACACACCACAACAAAGGTAAACAGATGGTTTTAAGAACCATTCTGGAAACTACGATACAATGGGACCGAATATAACTCACTACGCTAGTGCTCAGGTGCTACTATTCCTCGGAGTCGGTGTAGTCGTCATCCTCATCGATGAAGGCGAAATCATCCTCATCGGTGAAGAAGTCCATAGCCTGATCCTCCATAAAATCATCATCATCGCTGAGATAGGAGTAGGGGTCTCCACGAAGATCCTCTCCGGCATTCTCTCTTTCCTCCAACTACATGTCTCTCTCGTGGGTGGTCTCCTCCAAATCTGAGATACGATGGCGAAGACGGGCAATGATGCGTTCCTTCTTGTCGAGCTGACGGCGGCGAGACTTGCGATCCTTCACTAGCAAGGCGATGGTATGATCCTTTGTCTTGATGATGGCTGACTTGTGGTTGGAGTAGTCACGGCAATTGTCCAAGTCCTGCTAACGATCATACATCATGAAGCTAAGGTGGTCCAATTGAGTCTTCGGATCGGGGTGATATGGGGCTTCCAGTGGTTGTCCATTTGCATCACGCCTTGGACAAAACTCAAAGCGGGTTCCCTTGATCTGGTTGATACTCTGCCCATACAGACGGGCAAGAGCTTCCTGCATGGCCCTGGCAAGTCCATCGAGCTAGTTGTTCTCTCTTAAGGTGAACTGAATTCCCTCAGCAGTGGGAGGTTCAATCTTTCCTCAGAGACTTGCAACAATTAGCCACTGCAGATCATCTCCTCCTTGATCATTGAGCTGAGCTCCGAAGAACTCGGGTGCGACGCCCAAGTTCCAAAGCTAGTCCAAATCCCGCTCAAAGATAAGGTCTCCTCCATTCCCCAACAGATAAAACTTGTTGTACTTCACGTCCATCTATAAGAATATAGGATGAGTAAGTTAGTAGAGTGATCAAGTGTGTCAAATTTTATGTATTTTGCAAGAGTTTTTGAGGAACATAAATTTTTATGAAAGAATCAAGGTGATAAGAATGGGAATAAGTTTTTGTAAATATTTTCTTTCTTTGGTTTTAAAACTAAGTTTTTGATTCAAACGTCCAGTCTAACTAGGGTCTCCTATGGTCAGAATGGCTCTGATACCAACTTGTCAACACCCGGATTTTTAATCCCAGATGCCTATTATGCCATACATGGCAATCCCAGGATTACCATTTTTGCGAGACATAACAGAATTGGATACCACAGTACATCATCCATTACAAACCATACATAAGGTCTTACACAAATAAGGATCTCATGATCCAGTTTTTAATACAACTCAAGCAGCGGAAATACGTAATAATAAAGGTAGCGTAGGCGAAACTCCATCTTCGGGGTAACAGGCAATGCTGACGATGGGAGATGATCCTAGTTGTCGTAACCTTCCTAGGGTCCATCATCCTGGTACTCCTCTTCATAGTCTGGCCCCGGGAATAGCCAGTGACAAAGTCATGAGTACTCTTTAAGTACTCGCAAACTAATACTAACAAGTGAAGGGGGTTTTTGTAGTAGGACACTAAGCTCTAGGGTTGTTTTGCAAAAAGCCAGGTTTACCTCTACTAAGTTCAGAAGCAAGAGAATCTAGTTAAGTTTTATAACACCTAAGTGGGAACTTGAATTTCATGTCACAACTCTCTTGTGGTCAAGTCAAAATTCTCAATTCATTTCACAAGTCATTTTGAAAACATCTGACGGGGAACAAGATGGCCATCTAACTGTCCATAACCACGGACGCGGCTATTCGAATAGTTTGACACTCTGCAGAGATTGTACACTTTCACCACAACATTTGATACATCCGTCAGGAACAAATCCTGAATTCACCATACTCAGTATGCGGATAATCAATCCTAACCTTTCA
This sequence comes from Avena insularis, assembly GCA_023614405.1. Lineage (NCBI taxonomy): Eukaryota > Viridiplantae > Streptophyta > Magnoliopsida > Poales > Poaceae > Avena > Avena insularis. The sequence goes on from CM042691.1 coordinate 28,950,283, forward strand.
GTTACAGGCCCTAGTATAAGCACCTCTCCTGTGAGTTTGGCCTCCCAACCATGACCAACTGTCATCTTGGGTACTGCACAGGTGGACAATCTTCACAAGGTAGCCTCAGCTCAGACCTTGGCCGTGAGGGAACCAATACTAAGGTATATAAGTTTCCAGTCAAGCCCTACCCAATTATCGGGTATTGTGGTTGTATGGTAAAATTGGAATGGTATCGCATCCAGACAACAATCAGTTTTATAAAGGGACAAGGCTCATGCCTTAACATTTTCATCACCAAAATCATCTGGTGTTTGAAAACACATGTCAAAACATCTCAATAGAATGATCCATCATTCCAAGGTTTTCATAACCATTTTCCACCAAGTAATCCCATCTAAAGTTGATCAAGTTTTATGCTTAGCACTAGCATTTACAAGTGGGGTAAGTACTAATGAGGGGTGGTAAACTAGTGGAGTTTTAACTAAGTTTAATCTCATGCCTTAGGATGACATCAAGATTATCTAGCTTAGGCCAAATTTTATGCTCTTTATGCAACCTTCAGTTATCTTTCTAGTATCTACAATTTACTTAAGTACCCTCTAAGTAAAAGCTTTGATAAAGAAATAAAGTAGAAGTTTGCAAGTAAAACTAGGATTGGGTTATCAAGTGGGTATAACCACATATGCTTAAGGCATATAGTTGGCATAGTAAGGCTTGCTAAAGTGGAACATCTTGCAAGTGTTAGCTTGCTCAATCAACTAGTAGTATTAGGCTTGCAAGTATTGGCTTGCCTTGTGCAGAGCAGTGGTTGAAGTTCTCCTCGGCTTCTTCTTCGTAGTATCCTCCTTCCTCCTCGTATCCTTGGTCAGTACTAGCGTCTATAAATAAATACGAGGTACACAATCACCAAACAATACTTAACTACTTTCAATCATCACACAAAGGGGTTCTATTGATGTAACATCCCAAAAATACTAAACTTAGATCATCAAACTCTAATCATCAAATTTAGGCTTAACAAAAACTTTTCTAAATAAAAATATGAAAGCATGCATGTGAGTATGCATTTCATTTTGAATTCTTTTGAACCACCTTGCTTGTGTGTTTCTTTGCTTGTAAATGGATTCTTAGGTGAAATAAACATCATCTAAACAATCCCCACACTTTTCCCAAAGGCAAGTAATCAAAACAAATAAAATAAGGAAATGGTCATTTTGACCAATTTAACTCCCATGCCTACTTTGGCTGTCTCAAACTTTCAGAACTTAACAGAAACTTTTCTGGATCTTTGCACCCCCTTGATTGTACTCATAAAAAAGTATCGAGGTCCACTTTGTGATCATCCAGAAACTTTCAAATACATAGTTTAAATGACATTTCAAAATTGAATCTTTATCATATGGTAAGATCCCACTTTTTCAAAAACCACTCAAACAAGCTCAACTTTCAAAACCCAAGCATCTGCAGACTCACCAGCACCAACCTAGCACACCCACCAAAAATCTTTTCAAAATTCAAAACTTGAGCTCTTGCGGCCATTTCATCAAACACTTGACAGACACAAATCAAACAAAATCCAAACACTATTCTGAGCAGTGATTGAAGCCTAACTTGTTCCCTCTCTAGCTCACAACCATCTCAGTAGATCATCTAGCAAGTTAAACCAAGCACTAGACTCACTGTAAGCTGGGCAATGACATTAATGGTGAACAGCCGAAGCTCACCATGCCACCCCAGTGGAGACAGCAAGCTAGGAAAGAACTAGCCGTGCCAACCTTGTCTGGGAGATCACCCATGCCTCACCGCCCCCTCTCGACCAGCCCTGCCTCAAAGACATCGAACAGAGCACCCAGGAACGCCACGCCCGTGCCTCTGTCAACCATGCCGAGCATGCGCCAGAGCGCCACGCCGATCGCTCACTGATCGACCGCCGCCTCGCCAAGGCATACATGATCGCCACCAACCCAGGAGACCGCCAGACATCCCCATTCTCCGCCCCATGACGCACAGCCACCGCTCGCCGTCGAAGACGCCGCCTCTGCCGTGCAGAGTATCGCGTGTTCCAGACAAAACCGCACTGCCCCTACGCACGCATTAAAGCCGTAGATCATCGCCAGAAGACCACCAAGCGATCGCCACCGCCGCCATGCCTCTAGCAGCCCGTAGCCATGTCGCCACTGTCCCCTGCCCATCCCGTTCGGTCTCGTCGTCGCGACTATAAATAGAGGCCACCCCAGCCGAATTGAGCACACCATCTCACTCCCCTCTCTTCACTGATCGTAACACCCCGTTCCCGGAGCAAGGCGAGCAGCACTTCGCTGGAATTTCACCAGAGCCTTCTGCTGTTGGAGAAGAAGGGGGCCAGCGATTGGAGCCGCCCCAGGAGAAGCTGCCGGTACCAGGAGGTTCGCCGTCGTCGACTTCGTCGTTCGCCTGCCTCGCCGACCCTCGCCTGAACCCCGGTGAGCCCCCAACAACCCCCACTGGCCGCGCTAGGTTTCTGTCTCGCCGGCGTTGCCCAACGTCGACGATGACCCTCAGCCTTTGGATTAGAACCAGATCAAACGCACCACATCGCCCCATACAGCTTCGCACCCCCCTGTATCACTGACGCATGGGGACAGCGACTTAAGCAGGCCGGCCCGTTAACCTTTCTCGCGTAGCCCAATTATTTGAATTTAACCTTTTTCATTTTAGTTCAAACACACTTCTGTACCCAGTTTCAAAAATCAACCCAGGTCGATTCAGTGAACAGAATTGAATGAAACCAATTTTATTAGAAAGGTCTCGGAATGCTGAATCCAAGCCCATTGGATTCAAATCATTTGGATTTGTAGATCACCCTTGGTAAAAATAACAAGGCAGAAGCTTTTCTGCATTCAAACATTTTTCAAATTAAAACCATAATAGCTTTTGAGTTGTTTTCAACTCTCAAAAATCACATTTAACCATACCTTTCGAAATATATAAAAATATATAGGTTTACTTACAGAAATAATGACCAAGTAATAAAAGAAGGCCACATAGGCATTTCTAGTAATTTATTTAATTAAAATAAAAAGGGTAAAACCTTATTAAATTGTGAGACCACCTTAAAAACACATTCCCATGAACTAAAGCATGTGGTGATGACATGTGTCAACATGATCCATGTTTGGTTTGGAGAATATTAAATCATAAGTAGTTTTTCAATGAGTAGAAATTACTTTTCTAAAAATAAAAGGAATTAAACCAAGCTTTAATCTTGTAATGTTAGTAATGATGCTAGATCATCTATAGGACCCTTGTGTGTGATGATTGCAAGTAGTTAAGTATTGTTTGGTGATTGTGTACATCGTATTTATTTATAGACGCTAGTACCGACCAAGGATACGAGGAGGAAGGAGGATACTACGAAGAAGAAGCCGAGGAGAACTTCAACCACTGCTCTGCACAAGGGAAGCCTAATACTACTAGTTGAATGTGCAAGCCAATACTTGCAAGCTAACACTTGCAATTTAGCAAGCTTGTACTGATATTGTGCAAGATAATACTTGCTTACTATCATGCCAACCATATGCCTTAAGCATATGAGATCTTATCCATTTGATAACCCAATCCTAGTTTTATTTGCAAGCTTTCTATTTTAATTCTTTATCAAAGCTACTTCCTTAGAGAGTACTCAAGGACTTGTAGATTCTAGAAAGATATATTTGAAGGTTGCATAAAGAGCATAAAACTTGGCCTAAGATAGAAAATTCTTGATGTCATCCTAAGGCATGAGATTAAACTTAGTTAGAACACCACTTGTTCACCACCCCTCATTAGTACTCACCACCACTTGTAGATGCTAGTGCTAAGCATAAAACTTGATCAACTTTAGATGGGAATACTTGGTGAAAATGGTTATGAAAACCTTAGAATGATGGATCATTCTATTGAAATGTTTTGACATGTGTTTCCGAACACCAGATGATTTTTGGTGATGAAAATGTTGAGGCATGAGCCTTATCCCTTTATAAAACTGATGGTTTTCTGGATGCGATACCATTCCAATTTTATCATACAACCACAATACCCGAAGATTGGGTAGGTATTGACTGGAAACTTATATACCTTAGTATTAGTTCCCTCACGGCCAAGGTCTAAGCTGAGGCTACCTTGTGAAGATTGTCCACCTGTGAAGTATCCAAGATGACAGTTGGTCATGGTTGGGAGGCCAAACTCATAGGAGAGGTTCTTATACTAGGGCGTGTACTTGAAAGGTTAGGATTGATTATCCGCATACTAAGTATGGTGAATTCAGGATTTGTTCCTGACGAATGTATGGAATGTTATGGTGAAAGTGTACAATCTCTGCAGAGTGTCAAACTATTCGAATAGCCGCGTCCGTGGTTATGGACAGTTGGAGTGGACATACTGTTCCCCCGTCAGAATTTTCAAAATGACTTGTGAAATGAATTGAGACTTTGACTTGACCACAACAGGGTTGTGACACGAAATACAAGTTCCCACTTAGGTGCTATAAACTTCAACTAGCTCTCTTGCTTCTCAGCTTAGTAGAGATAAATCTGGCTTCTTTGATAAAAACCATAGAGCCTAGTGTCCTATTATCAAAAACCCCTTTCACTTGTTAGTATTAGTTTGCGAGTACTTAAAGAGTACTCATGGCTTTGTCCCTGGCTATTCCCGTGGCTATACTATGAAGAGGAATACCTGGAGGATGGACCCCAGGAAGGTTACGACAACTAGGATCATCTCCATCACAAGATCGTCAGGACCGAAGATGGAGCTTCGCCTACGCTACCGTTATTATTACGTATTCTGCTGCATGAAGTTGTATTAAGAACTGGATCATGAGATCCTTATTTGTGTAAGACCTTATGTATGGTTTGTAATGGATGATGTATTCCAAAGTATTGTTTCTATAGCAACTTTATCCTCTGACACATCAAAATTAATCCATAGAATCATCTGATAAGTCACTAGCACCACCACAGTTCATCTTAAGCAACAAGCCACAGCTAATAATCATTTAGCATGCTTAAGGATCATTAACACATGATCCACTTCATCAATTACTTAATCAACAACAGGGTATGAACCCTAAACAGGACCAAGATCCCTAATCAGTACTAGACAATCACTAGGAAGGTCACCACCAACATCTAGCAGAGGATGAACTAGCACAGAGAGCACGAGGGGGGAAGAAAAAACTTACAATAGGTCCTCGCTGTAGAATCGAAGAGGAAGCAGAGGGGCCGACGACCATGGCGGCACGGGGAGCACCCCAAAGGGGGCGCTGCAACCCATACAGCGCCACGGGGGCGACCATAGCCACGCATAGGGGCGAGGAGCATCACCACGACGCACAACAGCAGCGGCGACGCCAGGATCCACGCCAACCCCAAACCCTAGGGTTCGGAACGGCATCCATCTGGCCACAGGAGAGCACCAGGTCCAAATCTAGTTGGACAGGACGGAAGAGCGGAGTCGACAACCTCTCCCTACACCACGACGGTGGCCAGGGCAGTCCATAGCGGCACGAATCACCGGCGACAACACCGCTGACTACGGGGTCGGGGAAGGAGAAGGAGAGGTGAGCTCGAGAGAGAGGAGTGTTGGGCTGGGTGGGCCGAAAACCCTTCGGGGTAGTCGTTTTGACCTTGCCCTAGTGGGCCACAAGGGCCCAATAAGCCCAAAAGGCCAGCCCAAACCATTTAGTCTGTTTTTAATAAAAAGGAAAAGACCAAAATGCCCCTGAACTTAAATAAACATTAGAAAATAAAATAAAAGTCCAAAAATTATAAATAAAATATTTTTGGATTCACAATAATCCTCACTATCCAAATAAATTAATAAATTAAATTTTAGACATATAAATTTTATTAAGAATTTTGTAATTTATATATTCTTTATGGAATTTTACAAAATTATTGAAAGATGATAAAAAAACAAAAATCACTTTCATTATATAATAATATTGTAGTATTTTAAAAAAATACTAAATAAATATTTAATAACAATTTTTGATATTTAAGTGATAATTCTTAAAATAATTATTAAATCAATAAAATTCAAATAAAAGGGAAATAAAATAAAAGAATACAATATTCTATTATAAATATTAAAAATTAATATTTATAAGTCCTTTATTATTAAAAAAGATTTTTTACAATAATAGGGAGAATGCATATAAAGTTAAATGATGCATTACATTACTTTGCATAATCATTTTGCTTCTTTAAATATTGTCCTTACCGGTCAATAATGATGTTTTTGTAGACATAGAAGCTCAAGGTCCAATGCAAGCATCAGACTTCACTACCTTGCCATCACAAGGAAAGTTCATCACTTGCTCATGTTCTTTGAAGAGTCTTTATCAAAGTATTTGCAAATTGTGTGTTATCATCTACACTATAGAAAAAGAAAACAATATTTTCTCAATATTCTAAATCTTAGATATCATCCTAAGTGATGATATGATGAAGCAATAGAACTTAGAGTTCTACTTGCACTAATTATGAACAATTAGGAATTAATAACCCATGACATCAGTGATTCTAGTGCCGTATATTACGCGTTAACCATGAGATTTGGAATGGGACAGAGAAGTCAGTTGTATCCTTTTCCTCTTGTATGGAGGCAAGACGACCTTAACATGACGTTGTGAATTCTTGTGTGGATCCAACATATGGGTGGGAACCCTTACGCCCCACACTTTTGGTGTCTAGATTATCTATGAATGGTGTTTAGGGAGATAGTCCATGTAAATGGTACTAATCTGGGCATTACTAGGTCATAGAGTCTCCGGGAACTCATCAGGGTTTTAGCCTGCCCGAAAGTGGGCTTAACGAAGGTGAGCTAGCCCGAAGGATCATGCACACATATGAGGTCGCGGAGAGGGCAGTGTTTGTCTTGGACCAACTACTGGGCCCCACATCATGGAATTGTGGACGGGAAAGTACGCCCGGTTGTGCAACAAGGAGTTGATCTTTCATGGGAAAAGTAACGCACCTCTGCAGAGTGTAAGAATTGTAACTTGTTACTCCCTGTTTCGGGAAGGAGCTACGAACGCGGCAGGAAAGGAACTCCGTGAAAGTTCTGGTCAACCTGTGAAGGCTGGTGGTCATAGATTTTCATGATAAAATCAACCTTTGAAGAAAGACTTACGAAAATTGCATAGGGCCAACGAATAATAGTCTGAGGTGGTAGATAGAGCATAAAACTTCCTACCTTGCATATAATGAATTTGCTGAGTAACGTTGTTACTCATCCTTTCCTTTGAATCCTTGCTTAGACTATGAGAATCCCGAAGATACTCAAATGTATGCATCTGAGAGTCAAGAGGAGGTCTTATATGAAGAGCCCAACTTGTATGGAGCCGTAGAAGGGGAGGACTACGACATCGTCTACGGAGGAGAGTTCCAGGAGTCCGAATAGTTACTATAGTTCTAGTAACCACTTGAGCCGAGCATCATGAATAATATATAGCAATAAGTTGCTGAGCTCAATTTGGAGTTTATGTTTTAAATTTGAAACTTCTGCTGAAACACTTATATTTTGGTTTGTAAGTTGAATCTTTTGGAAGTCTTGAACTTCCGGTATTATAATAATATTAACGTGTGTATGTTTGTAATATGGACCCGCAATGTTTCTGTTGTACCATTCTGAGGGATGTGATATTTACGGAACGATGTTCTGTGGATGTGATGTCAACGACTATAGTGTACTACACATGCAGTGGTATGCTGGGTCACCGCATTCTAGCCATAACATTGGTCGTTTGGCCTAAAAGCCATGAAACCTCGAACATGATAGCTCATTTCCGAGAAGGTTTTTTCGAGATGCATTCAATATACCAAGTTTGATATTTTTCCTTGACACTGTGTCATATAAAATGACGTCACACCAAGGTTTTACATTGTTCGGACCGTTTTTTAATTTCTTATGCTTGTTTAAAACTTGGGTCCAACCATTTTTAATTACACATGATCTCAAGATTACACATGATCTTCTAGAAATTAAAGTATCCATGGCAACAATAGCTAGAACTTGATATCCATGGCAATAATACCCAGAACTTGCAGAATAGGAAATTAAAATGACTACACAATAGTTAAAATGGCATGATCTTGCTCCTCACCACCACTCCACCACTGCAGCTAAAATAACATGATCTTGCTCCCAGTTCTGGCTCCTCCTCACCACTGCAAGAGAGATTAGCAATTTCCAGTGAGCCACTAGCAATGAAAAAAAAAGAACAGATAATGGAGGATATAATTAGCAATTTCCAGTGAGCCACTACCTTGCATGGTGTTACTAATCATCATCGTCGAAATGCCTCTGCCTTCTATCCTCACCATCGCTACAGTACTGGAGGACTGTGTCATCTACCATTTTTTCATCATCCTCGCATCCATGGCCCTCCACTACCTCCTTCTTTCTTTTCCTAATGTTTTCTACGAATGAAGCATCAAGTAACACTCGTTCCTGACTCCTTCGCAATCTAGTATGCACACCAAGTTCTTTCTCTTGCACTGGAACTTCCTCGGTGTTATCATCTTGGTATGTTAGACCACTGCCATCATTGAGACCCTTCTCCCGTTCAGTTTCTTTCACACTCAACAAATGTCTATGCTGAAACTTTTGCAAAACTTGCCAATTTCCACGAAAATTGGTGTCTGGCACATAGAACACCTTTGTTGCTTGTGTCGTTATAATAAATGGATCAGTCTTATACCGACACCTTCTAGTGTTGATGCTCTTGAAGTGTCCGTCATCTCAGATCCCTATCTTCTTTCTGCCACCAAGATCAAACCAATCACAACGGAACAAGACAACAGATTGATGGACGCCTCTGCTGGAGTTGTACTGGAGCCTTATGATGCTTTTGAGCTGACCCTAGAAGTCCATGTCTTCACCATCATGGTCTCCCTCGGCAACTATTCCACTGTTCAGCGTGTTTCTATTTTTCTCGCGGTCAACAGTGATGTAGCGGACACCGTCAACAATACATGTTGAATACAAATTCACTCGCCTATCCGGCTCGCACGCCAAAGCAAAAAGATCAGCATTGACATTATTGATTCCAAGACTAAAGATCTGCACAAATAAACCAGGATTAATAACAAAAACACAAACTAATCATGTGGCAATTCATTCCAAGACTAAGGATCTCACATGATTCTTAAACCATTTAGCAAACCCCTTCTTACTTATTCGGATCTTCTTTGCACAACCTACAATGCCAACAAAAACATAAAGTTAATTAAATCATCAGGCTTGCAAATTGCTTGCTTCCAACTAAAGAAAAAATATAAGGGTGCATGCACAAGAGATGACATACTCTATATATGGTAGAACATCAGGGAAACTCCTTAGCACATACCAATGCATTTTGTCATAGTCATCACCAGCCTCCAAGTACTCTAACCCTCCAAGAAGGTTCACACCATGGTTGAAAACCGAGACATCACCAGTGTGCGAATCATCCCTCTCTCTATTTCTGCCCGGCCGATTGAATCTTGTTTCCACATTGTCAAAGTACCTCGAGAAAAATGTAAGGCACTCATCAACAACATATGCCTCGGCAATCGACCCTTCAGGCCTGGCAGTGTTTCGCACATAACGCTTAAATGTAAGCATCCTTCTTTCGACAGGGTACATCCAGCCATATTGTATGGGGCCTCTAAGCATTGCCTCTTTGAGTAAATGCACGGTCAAATGAACCTTCACCGTGAAGAAGGCTGGAGGAAAGATCTTTTCAAGCTTGCAAAGTATAACTACGATTTCTTTCTAGAGTCTTTCAAGAATAGATATCTTGAGTGTTTTGGAGCACAACTCTCTGAAGAAATTCCCTAGCTCAGCAACAGCTTCATATATTTCTTTATCCAAAATTCCACGGAGTCCAGCCGGTAAAATCCTTCGGAGGAGGATGAGACAATCATGAGTTTTTAGGCCTTGGAGGTTGCATCCATCAAGAGACACGCATTTTGATAGGTTAGCGGCATACCCATCTGGAAATCTCACTGCTCTTATAAATTCACAGAATGCAAGCTTTTCTTCTTCACTCATTGTATACCATGTTTCTGGCATCTCAAATGACTATCCACCTTCAACAGGCTGCAGATGCAAATCTTCCCTTATGCCCATGTCTTCCAAATCAAGCCTAGAGTTAACTGTATCCTTTGACTTCCCGTCGATGTTCATAAGTGTGCCAAGAAGATTATCACATATGTTTTTCTTGATATGCATTACATCAAGGTTGTGCCTCAACTTGAGATCTGCCCAGTAAGTGTCAACACCCAGATTTTTAATCCCAGATGCCTGTTATGCCATACATCGCAATCCCAGGATTACCATTTTTGCGAGACATAATAGATTTGGATATCACAGTACATCATCGATTACAAACCATACATAAGGTCTTACACAAATAAGGATCTCATGATCCAGTTCTTAATACAACTCATGCAGCGGAATAACGTAATAGTAGCGGTAGCGTAGGAGAAGCTCCATCTTCAGGGTCACAGGCAATGCTGACGATGGGAGATGATCCTAGTTGTCGTATCCTTCCTGTGGTCCGTCATCCTAATACTCCTCTTCATAGTATGTCCACAGGAATAGCCAGGGACAAAGCCATGAGTACTCTTTAAGTACTCGCAAACTAATACTAACAAGTTAAGGGGGCTTTTCTAATTAGGACACTAGGCTCTAGGGTTGTTTTGCAAAAAGGCAGATTTACCTCTACTAAGTTAAGAAGCAAAGAAAGATAATTGAAGTTTTATAACACCTAAGTGGGAACTTGAATTCTATATCATAACCTAGTTGTGGTCAAGTCAAAGTCTCGATTCATTTCACAAGTCATTTTGAAAACATCTGACGGGGGAACAGTATGGCCACTCCAACTGTCCATAACCGCGGACGCGGCAATTCGAATAGTTTGACACTATGTAGAGATTGTACACTTTCACCACAACATTCGATACATCCGTCAGGAACAAATCCTGAATTCACCATACTCAGTATGCGGATAATCAATCCTAACATTTCCATTACACGCCCTAGTATAGGCACCTCTCCTATGAGTTTGGCCTCCCAACCATGACCAACTGTCATCTTGGGTACTGCACAGGTGGACAATCTTCACAAGGTAGCCTCAGCTCAGACCTTGGCCACGAGGGAACCCATACGAAGGTATATAAATTTCTGGTCAAGCCCTACTCAATTTTCGGGTATTGTGGTTGTACGGTAAAATTGGAATGGTATCGCATCCAGACAACCATCAGTTTTAAAAAGGACTAAGGCTCATGCCTTAACATTTTCATCATCAAAATCATCTGGTGTTCGAGAACACATGTCAAAACATTTCAGTAGAATGACTCATCATTCTAAGGTTTTCATAACCAGTTTCACCAAGTATTCCCATCTAAAGTTGATCATGTTTTATACTTAGCACTAGCCTCTACAAGTGGTGGTAAGTACTAATGAGGGGTAGTAAACAAGTGGGGATTTGCTAAGTTCAATCTCCTGCCTTAGGATGACATCAAGATTATCTAACTTAGGACAAATTTAATGCTCTTTATGCAACCTTCCATTATCTTTTTAGTATCTATAATTCACTATGTAAACTCTAAGAGAAAGCTTTGATAAAGAAATAAAGCATAAACCTTGCAAGTAAAACTATGATGGTTTATCAAGTGGTATAAGCTTGCTAGGTTACTAGCTTGCATAGGTAACGTATCTTGCAAGTGTTATCTTGCTAAATCAACCAGTGGTATTAGGCTTGCCTTGAGCAGAGGAGTGGTTGAAGTTCTCCTCGGCTTCTTCCTCGTAGTATCCTCCTTCTTCCTCGTATCCTTGGTCGGTACTAGCGTCTATAAATAAATACGAGGTACACAATCACCAAACAATACTTAACTATTTTCAACCATCACACAAAGGTGTACTATAGATGATCTAGCATCATCACCTATAATTACAATATTAAGGCAAATGTCTTATTTATTTTAATTGGAGAAAAGTAATTTCTACTCATTGAAAAACTACTTACGATTTAATATTCTCCAACTCAAACATGGGATCATGTTGACACATGTCATCACCACATATTTCAGTACATGGGAATGTGATTTAAAGTGGTGTCACCATTTAATAAAGTTTAACCTTTTTATTTTCTAATAAATAAAGTGACTAGAAATGCCTATGTGGCCTTCTTTTATTATGTGAACATTATTTCTATAAGTAAACCCATATGTTTTTATATATTCTGAAAGGTATGATCAAATGTGTTTTTTGAGAGTTGGAATCAACTCATTGAAATTTGAAAAATGTTTGAATGCAGAAAAGCTACTGACTTGTTATTTTTACCAAGGTTGATCTATAGATCCAAATGATTTGAATCCAACGGGCTTGGATTAAGCATTTTAGTACGTTTCTAACAAAACTGGTTTCATGCAATTTGGTGAAGCTGTTGCTCGAGATCTTTAGTGAACTCCGCCGGCTGGTCACGGGTTTCAGTTTTTCCATTGAAATCCTTGGTTTTTCGCCAAGGATGGTGGCGAGGAAGAAAACGGCGGGCCCGGTCCAACATATCTTGTTCCTTATTTTTTCCGAGCACGGATCCTTGTCACAACGCACGCATGCTTGATAACCAGATGTGAGCCTCCCTGACAAAGTGTGCAACGCCGGGAAATCATGGATACACCATATTACCGTAGCACGGAGATCGAACTTATCAGGACTCAGGGCATCATAGGTACGAACACCCTCCCAGAGCTTGAGCGGATCTTCTACCAAGGGCTCCATAAAGACATCAAAATCCTTTCTAGGAGATTTTGGACCCGAGATCAACAAAGCCATCATGAAGTTTGACTGCTCCATACATGCCCATGGTGGAAGATTGTACGGAATGACAAATACCAGACACATGCTATATTTCGAGCTCATTCCAACTGGATTAAAGCCATCTGTGGCAAGGCCGGGTCTGATGTTCCTCGCATCAGCGACAAACTCTTTATGTTTATCGTCAAAATATATCCATGCCTTTCCGTCAGCTGGATGGCTAAGTTCATCATCCACGGGTTGCCGCTTTAGCTTGTGCCGTTGTACATCCTCTGCCTATTGCTTCGAAATGAACATCCTTTGTAACCTTGGAATCAAAGGAAAGTACCTCAACACCTTCTCTGGTATTTGTCTCCTCCCATCTGCATATTTCCACCTAGAGGCATCACACTTTGGGCATTTTTCATGCTTGGCATACGTGTTCTGAAACAAGATACAATTCTTTGGGTAGACGTGGATTGATTCATAACCAAGCCCCAGTCTACCAATATACTCAATGCTTCATCATAAGTTTTGGGAATTGAGATCTTAGGGTATTGGATGGTCAAGATATGGAGTATTGCTTTGAAGGCAACATTGCTTATCCGATATAAGGACTTGACATGGAGTAGCTTCACGGTGAAGGAAAATCTGGACAATGTTCCACCATCACTAGCTGCGCGCTTTGCATCCTCTATCATATCGGCATAGGTTGTCCTCTGTCCATCAGCTTGCGGTTCTGACTTGTACAGATCCTTAAACAAATCAGGAATTTTGTCATCCTCATACCCATCCTCCTCCTCAAAATCAGCATCCTTTTGTGGAATATCATATTCTACAAAATCACCGCCTTCACCAGCATGGTGTGCCTCTTAATTAGGTTCAGGTTCAACTCGAGGTTCTGCGCGTAAAGGCTCTCCATGATGGATCCACCTATCATACGTTCTTGACATCCCTCCCATGAGCAGATGAGACTCGACATCTTCTAGAGTTTGCTGAACACGATTCATACAGCTAGGGCATGGGCAAAGAACTAGAGCATCCTCAGCACCACTTCTGCGAACGCATGAACTCGTCCACTCCCCTTAGATGCTGAGTGGAAAGCCTTCTAACTCCTCGCGAAATCTAGCCTCTGTCCATCTCCATGTGGAAGACTGAAAAATGTTAGCATTGAATGTTCAACCGAAGTGCACAAACCAAAATTAGCTACCAAGATTAATTAAAAATATAGTGCTGCTAAAATGTTAGCATCTGGACAATCTTGTATACACACAGATATGTTAGCATCTAGACAAATCATGGACACACAGAGATATGGGACAAACCTATATGATGGCACACTAAGATTAAATAAAAATATAGTGCTGCTAAGAAATATGAATAGGTGAATTTGCTGCCAAATAAAAAAATAGACTTTGCTGAATAGTAGTTGCTTTATTCTTCAGCACAGATCCTACCATGGCCACCGATGCAGATGCCCCAGCCCCCTCCGTGGGTCACCGCCGCCCCGTCCCCTCCCCCTCCGTTGGTCACCACCGGCAGGATGGGTCACTGCTGCCCCCTCCCCCTCCATAGGTCACCGCCGCCCCCTCCCCCTCTGTCGGTCACCGTAGGCCCCACCCCTTTGTCGGTCACCGTCGGCCCCGCCCCCTCTGTCGGTCACCGCCGACCCCTCCCCCTCCGTCGGCTTATCCCTCTCTGTCTCAGCGCTGAATGTGTCCAAGTCCCCTCCTCTGTGCGTGATTGTTAGATAAGGTGGATGGTATTGTTTTGTTTCATATAGAATTACTCTTCCATACAAATCAAGATCACTTGACTAGCCTAGTGGTACGATGAGCTGAAAAGGAGCGCTCGGTCGTGGGTTCGAGACCCTGCAGATCCACATTTTTTGCCATTTTAACCAAAAAATGGCCATTCGGTGTATTGGGCCGGCATGGGCCACTGGCTGAGCATCAGTCGTCCATTGGGCCAGAATAGGCAATTCGGTGTATAAATTAAATTGGGCAGCGCATAAAAAATGGAACAGGTACCACATGTTGACACATAGGAAAAATAGATGAGATGGTTGCCGCCTCAGGCTGTTCCGTCACACCTTAATGCCTATATGACGATCTAGAAACATCGTATTCGCACAAAATAAGGGCAGAGATAGGTTATGATGATTTTATCTGATGAAATTACGACGATTTGGAACAAAACGTTGTAAATTTACAGGGTTTTGACCTTCCCAATGAGCCCATGACAATCTTGGAAAAAATCATCATAGATCTATGACGATTTGATTTCCAGTCACTATGAGAACGTCACAAATCAACACATTTCTTGTAGTGAGAGACTCGGTACCGCGGTGGTGTGAGCTTGTGTGTGGGCAGCCCGGGGGCTCTCTGTGGGTGTGGCATGAGGGAAAAAAAGCGGAAGGGAGGGGGTTAAGTAGAGGGATCTGGGGAGGAAATCACTCGCCGAATAAATGGTAATTAAGCATGGCATCAACGGCACTGAATGGGGAAAAACGGCAGCAGCGAGGAGGTCGTCGTTGCTGATTGAGGACGAAGGAGTGATGTGGTTGCGGGGCCCAGTTGTCAGCAAGTGGGTGCGTGCGGGGGGTAGGAAACAAAGGGGAGAGGGGGAGAGTTTCCGGGTGGCTCGTGGGCTGTTAGTGGTGCTGGGCTGAAAGGCTGGTGCTGTGTTTATTTTTTTCTTTAACCTTTTCTTTTTCTGTTTGATTTTCTAGAAATGAATTTGAATCCCTTTTCAAACTTGTTTGAATTCAAACCACTTATGGATTTTTGCAATGTGATCCTTGCACTCCAAAGTGTTTCAAACACCACTGTTTACTCAATCACACTTTGGTCCTTTGAAAATAAAAATAAAAATAAAACAATGCCTCATATGTTTAATAAAATGGGCATAATAATGGTTTTATTTGGAGTTTTGGTTTGAAACTTTTGGTGCAAGACAAATATGCTATGCTTATATGAATGCAATGCATGCTTTAAGAATTCATGAATTTTGGGATGTTACACAAAAACAGTAGAAAATAGACAACTGGCACTGTGGCAACTTGTTAATAGGTTAGTACCAGAAAACATATGAAAAGCACCTCACAGTATGGACAAAGCAAAGCAAAGTAGATACTAAACAAGCATGGAACATCAAAAATTATAGATACGTTTCTGACGTATCAAGCATCCCCAATCTTAACTCATGCTCGTCCTCGAGTAGGTAAGTAATAAAAAGAATAATTTTTTAGGTGACATGCCCCATTGATGCTACACTCAACAGGGAGGAAGAGTGCTTTATTGGAAACCCCAAGAGAGAGGTATGAAGAGTACAGCAGCAAGATTTCCCTTAGTAGAAACCAAGGTTATCGAACCAGAAGGAGGAAGGAAATGTCACACAGGTGTTGGAAGCAACGTGGAGACCTACACAACACAAACTCAAGAATCTGTCCCAACGAATCAGTAATGTTGTCAAGCTCACCGGTTTGCTGTAACAAAGGATTAAACGTATGGTGTGGAAGGTAATGGTTTGTAGCAAGTAAACAAGTAACAGTGGAAGATGTATCAATGGTAAATATTGGACCGGGGTCCATAGTTCACTAGAGGTGCTCTCTTTAGATAAACAACATGGCATGAAGGGTAAAAAAACTACAGCGGGGCAATTGATAGGAACTGAGCAAGGCATAACAATGCAATTACTAGCCAGAAAGATCCTATGAGTTTGATTGGGCAATACAACAATATACATAGACCGTAATCCAACTGCATCTATGACTAGAAATCCACCTTCAGGTTATCATCCAAACCCCCTCTAGTATTAAGTTGCAAGCAACAGACAACCGCTTTAAGCAAAGTGTGTAAGGTAAACATTCCACATGTTCCATGAACAAGAGACCATTGTTTTCTCCCTAGTAGCAACAGCACATCTACAACCGAAGAGATTTCTGTCACTTCCCTTGAAACTAGAGGCATGAACCCACTATCGAGCATAAATACTCCCTCTTGGAGTCACTAGCAACTACTTGGCCAAGATAACCACTAGCAACGGAGAGCATGCAAGATCACAAATAACATAGACATGATAGAATCATAAAGATAAAACCATTAATCAAACCAACATAATAATCTCAATATCCATCGGATCCCCACAAACACAACATGCATGATTACAAATAGATTAGATCTTGATCATGAATGGAGCTCACAAGATCTATACATGAAAGCACAAAGGAGGAGATACAACCATCTAGATACTACATGGACCCATAGTCCAAGGTGGAACTACTCACATATCATACCGGAGAGGCCTCCGGGATGATCTCCCCTTCGGCAGGGTGCCGGGAAGATCTTTAGATCCCCCGATCTAGGGACGATGGTGGCGGCGGCTATAGACGGTTTTGTGGAATTCTGATCGGGTACCGAGAGTTTCTGCATCAGGGGCTTCTTATAGGAGAAGGGGCGAGACCGGGAGGCGACCAGTGCCGCTAAACCCTAGACAGGTGCCGGTCCACCTGACCCCATGCCTGGGGTGGATCTGGCCCCCCTGGCCTGCCCCTCCGGCTCTCCTCTAGACTTCTTGTTCCCCACGGAAAGTAATTGACTTTGGTGTTTGTCCCGTCCAATTTCGAGAATATTTCTTTACTAACTTTTCTGAAACCAAAAACAGTAGAAAAGAGGCGTTTGGCATTGTTGCAACTTGTTAATAGGTTAGTACCAGAAAACATGTAAAAAGCACCTCAAAGTGTAGACAAGTAAAGCAAAGTAGATACTAAACAAGCATGGAGCATCAAAAATTATAGATACGTTTCCAACGTATCAGCATCCCCAAGCTTAACTCCTACTCGTCCTCGAGTAGGTAAGTGATAGAAGAATAATTTTTGAGGTCACATGCACCCTCACAATAAAGATCCATCCATTTGCAAGCATTGAAAGCTGGGATCAAAGAACTCTAAACATGTGCATGAAAGATGGAGTTCTAACAATAGGACATAGTAACTATGAATGCAACATGGCAAGCTACAAACAAAGATCATGAATAATATGCATTGAAAAACGTTTGTTTGTTTCACATGTAGAAAACATAGCATAGTGGCAATCAGCAATATAATGCATAGGAAACCTGCAAAGTTCACAAGGGTGACTAGAAACAAATAGCACAGGAGCAAGTAATAACACAATATGCATCAATAAATAAGCTTTGGAACATTGCACACAGAATGACAACTATGCTCTCTTAATGGTGCCTAAAGGTAGAAGATGGAGACTTAAATAATGGTGGAAGAAAGACCTTTTTGTAAAGGAAGCAATGATTACAAGTTTCAAAAAGAGCTTCCAAAAATTATGGTACTTATTATCTTTCAGCCCTCATTGCCCCTATAATAAGCATCTTGAAGTGGTTAAGGTTAAAGTGGCAAAGCTGGAGTATATGCTTGACGAAGTATAAGTTGGCAATCTCATGCCCCTTGAATATGAGGGCCACACCTCATGCATACTCAACTTTGGGTCCAGGTAAGTTCTTGTCACTGTAAGTATTTGCATATCACTGAGAACCGACAACGGGGTACCCCTTGGACATGGCACAGGAGCTTTCCCATAACCAAAATGACAAGGCAAGCAGATAATGAGCATCTCAGCAATTCTTCTTATGTACCATGGGAATATGGTGTTTTTTTCTCTATTTCCTGTTTTCTCAATGTGTCTCTCTTTTTTTAAAGAAGAATGCTTCATAGATGTCACTATGGTGATGCTGCAAGTTTCCACCATGATTAGGCATGGATTAGGCTAGCAGCACAGGCGTTTCTCTAACAGAGGATACAAACTCCATGGACTTACAAGTTCCCTCTTTGTTTCACACCGGTGACATCCATAGACAAAAGAACATGATATCAACTGGGTACAACAAGGTACAAGTGCAATGTTGAAAACGTTCCCCGTGACAACACGGTTCTGCTAATCCCAACTTATAAGTGCAAGCATATACAACAAAGTTGCCTCAATGGTTCAAGTTTATTAGGGCCAAAGAATAAAATGTGCCATCAAGTTCGTGAGGGCTTTAATCACTAAGTTTTCCCATAACAAAATAGTTTTTAATTGGAAGTTAGTTGAAAACAAGAATATACTTTGGAATGGTGTAACACACCATGCATAGGAGTTTATAGTGGACACTTTGGAAAAACTTGGTTTCTTGGGAGTTGGAAGCATGAGTAGAACTTACTCATACAAGTGGAGGCTAGCAAAAGACTGGGAGCAACCAACTAAGAGAGCAATAATGGCCATAATTATGCAATGCAACAAAGCAAACTAATCAAAGCAAAGAGTGGTACTACAAGTCAAGGAACAAATGATCATAGAGTATAATGGTGACTTGTCACAGTCATAACATGGTGTGAGCATGTACCAAGTCAACCCAAGCAAAACATCAAAGGAGAATACCACAATACTATGCTTTTGCATGCTAAAACAACACATAATTTCTTCAAGGCACACTAAGAAATCCCAATTGTTTGGAACAAGACATGCTACAGCAATAATCACTAAGCATAATGCTAAAACAACACCTAGCATGTCATGCTAAAGTCTAAGTCACAGTCAATGCAAGCTCCTCTTGCACTTCAAGCAAGAACTTACTACTCCTTTCCAAACACCAAGCAAACTTATTTAGAAAACTACACAGCGAGAACGGGGGTCCAAACTACTAAAGCAAACTAAACAAACTAAGCAAAGAAAACGAAAACTAAGACGCTCCAAGAACAACACAACTGTGCATGAAACAATAAAAGTGAAGTGTCTAGATAGACCTGAGCTTTTTATTGATGAAGATGGGGATGCCTTGGGCATCCCCAAGCTTTGAAGCTTGTACCTCTTGGATATTTCTTGGTTTCACACCATCGTGTCATCCCCAAGCTTGAGATTTTGTCCATCCTTCATCTCATTGCATCATTCTCTCTCTACACCTGAAATTTTTCCTTCATACAAAACTTCACACAATCTTCATTAGCAACATTAGCTTATTCAAAAGATATTAGACCACTGGCAATGCTTTGGAACAGCAAGGATTTTCACTAAAAACACAAGATACTGTAGTAACCCCTTCAAATAAACTCAATTTACCTGAAGAGAGCTAAAAAAGGAATCAATAAGAAGCAAATGTAAATAATGGCAGAAATCTGTCAAAATAGACCAGCAAGTAGAAACGAATTTTTTTCGAACATCTTCTGTTGCTCAAATCAAAAAGTGTTGAACTAACAAAAGTTAGAAAACATACTGGGGGATTTATTCGTAAGTTTTGAGCTCAATCCGAGATACAGAGCCTCCTCACGAATATTTTTAGTGGAGGACAGAAATCTGTTTCGGGACAGCAACTCCCCAAATCTTAGTTCCCTCTCATTAGAGATCATTCTTGGCACAAAAATCAAACAAAAAGGATAAGGAGAGGTCATTATAGTAGTAATAACTTCCAAGACTCAAGGAAACTCTTGGGTTATCTTCCAACAAGTACTTTTCTTTAACGCCTTTAAGTTAGGCACAAGAAGCAAGAAGAATCAAGTATTTTCAAATGAGGAAGCATTAACATCAAATCTTGCTTTCAAAGGAGGAGCAAAAAGCAACTTCTCTCTTATCATAGGGAAGTGTTCAATACTTTTCTTGAATGGAAAATGATATTTAATCGTGCCTTCTTTCATATCAATGATAGCACCAACTATTCTAAGAAAACGTCTTCCCAAAGTGATAGGACAAGAAGCATTGTATTCAACATCCAAAACATAGAAATCAACAGGGACATAAGCATTGTTAACCATAATGAGAACATCATTAATACTCCATTGAGTTTCTTCTTAACATTATCATTGAGTGGGACATTCAAATAACAATCTTCTAATGGTGGCAAATCAAGCATTTCATAAATCTTCCTAGGCATATTAGAGACACTAGAACCAAGATCACATGAAGCTTTGAGATCAAAGTCATTCACTTGCATATTAATAATGGGTTCCCAACTATCTTCTACTTTCCTAGGAATAGAAGCTTTGTGTTTTAGCTTCTCTTCCTTAATCTTAACAAGAGCATCTGTAATGTGTTTGGTAAAGGCAACATGCATATCACTAGCATCAGGACTTCTAGCAAGCTTTTGTAGGAACATAATCACTTCAGAAATATTGCAACCATCAATATAAATATCAAACTTAGCATCACTAGTAGTAGGATCAATAGGCTTAGGCATAGTATAAGGAATAGGGGATACTTGTAGTTTAGTGGTGATAGTGCACACACTATTGTTTCTATCAATTTCAGCTTCCCTTTCCCACCTAGCATGAAGTTGAGCTAACAGCCTAACATTTTCATCAATAGTAACTTGTATGGCATGAGCTGTAGCAAAAGTGTTTTCCGTAGTTTCAGGTTTAGCAGCCATTTTATTAACCAAGGAAGTTTGAGCTTCAGACAAAGAGGACATATTTTCTCAACAGTTAAAAGCTTTTCCTCTATAGTCTTATTGAAAGTGGTTTGTTTACTAATAAAGTCCTTGAGCATGACTTCAAGTTCAGAGGGGGCACTTCTAGCATTATTGTAAGATCTTCCATAGGAATTGCCATTATTAGGAGGATAAGGCCTATAATTGTTGTTGCCACCAAAATTATTCCTATAGGCATTGTTGTTGAAATTGTTGTTTCTAATGAAGTTCACATCAACTTGCTCTTCTTGAGCAACCAAAGACGCTAAGGTAACACTATTAGGATCTAGAGGAGCTTTCCCATTAACAAGCATAGCCATAATAACATCAATCTTTTCACTCAAAGAGGAAGTTTCCTCAACAGAATTTACCTTCTTACCATGTGGAGCTCTCTCAACATGCCATTCAGAGTAGTTAACCATCATATTATCAAGGAGCCTTGTTGCAGCACCCAAGGTGAGTCCCATAAAAGTACCTCCAGCAGCTGAATCCAACAGGTTGCTTGAGGAGAAGTTCAAACCTGCATAAGAAGTCTGGATAATCATCCAAGCAGTGAGTCCATGAGTAGGGCAATTTTTAACCAAAGATTTCATTCTTTCCCAAGCAGGAGCAACATGTTCACTATCAAGCTGTTTAAATTTCACAATGTCACTTCTCATAGCAATAATCTTAGCAGGAGGATAGTACTTTCCAATAAAAGCATCTTTGCACTTAGTCCAAGAATCAATACTATTTTTAGGCAAAGATAGCAACCATTCTTTAGCTTTTCTGCTCAAGGAGAAAGGAAAAAGCCTGAGCTTATTAATATCTCCATCTACATCCTTATACTTTTGCATCTCACAAAGTTCAACAAATCTATTAAGATGGGCAGCAGGATCATCAGAACCAGCACCAGAAAATTGCTCTCTCATCACAAGATTCAACAAAGCAGGCTTAATTTCATAAAAGATAGCATTAGGAGCAGGTGGAGCAATAGGAGTGCTTAGGAAATCATTGTTGTTGGTGCTACTGAAGTCACACAACTTGGTGTTCTCAGCAGAGTTCATTTTGTCAAAGGTGGGCTAGCCAAAAACAGCAGCAGCTAGAGCAAGAACTAATTTTTTTGTGTTTTTGAATAAGGCAAGCAAACCAAGCTAGACTAACTTTTTTGGGTTTTTTGAAAAGAGGCAAACAAAACAAAGCAAAAGAAACACAGCAAACTAAAAACAAAGTAAAGAGAAAGTAAGTGAAGGTCTCTCCTAGTGAAGACGTCTTTAGCCTCCCCGGCAACGACGCCAGAAATTACTTGATGCTACACTCAATAGGGAGGAAGAGTGCTTCATTGGAAACCCCAAGAGCAAGGTATGAAGAGTACATCAACAAGATTTCCCTCAGTAGAAACCAAGGTTATCGAACCAGAAGGAGGAAGGAAACGTCACACAGGTGTTGGAAACAACATGGTGACCTGCACAACACAAACTCAAGACTCTGTCCCAACGAATCAGTGAGGTTGTCAAGCTCACCGGTTTGCTGTAACAAAGGATTAAACGTATGGCGTGGAAGGTAATGGTTTGCAGCAAGTAAACAAGTAACAGTGGCAGATGTATCAATGGTAAAGATTGGACCAGGGTCCATAGTTCACTATAGGTGCTCTCCTTAGATAAACAACATGGCATGAATGGTAAACAAATTACAGCAGGGCAATTGACAGGAACTGAGCAAGGCATAACAATGCAATTACTAGCCAGAAAGATCCTATGAGGTTGATTGGGCAATACAACAATATACATAGACTGTAATCCAACTGCATCTATGACTAGAAATCCACCTTCAAGTTATCATCCGAACCCCCTCTAGTATTAAGTTGCAAGCAACAGACAACTGCTTTAAGCAAAGTGTCTAAGGTAAACAGTCCACATGTTCCATGAACAAGAGACCATTGTTTTCTCCCTAGTAGCAACAGCACATCTACAAATCAAGAGATTTCACTTCCCTTGGAAACTAGAGGCATGAACCCACTATCGAGCGTAAATACTCCCTCTTGGAGTCACTAGCAACTACTTGGCCAAGATAACCACTAGCAACGGAGAGCATGCAAGATCACAAACAACACAGACATGATAGAATCATAAAGACAAAACCATTAATCAAACCAACATAATAATCTCAATATCCATCGGATCCCCGCAAACACAACATGCATGATTACAAATAGATTAGATCTTGATCATGAACGGAGCTGACAAGATCTATACATGAAAGCACAAAGGAGGAGATACAACCATGTAGCTACTACATGGACCCATAGTCCAAGGTGGAACTACTCACAAATCATACCGGAGAGAAGGCCTCCGGGATGATCTCCCCTCCGGTAGGGTGCCGGGAAGAGCTTCAGATCCCCCCACCCCCCCCCCCCGATCTAGGGATGATGGTGGTGGCGGCTACAGACGGTTTCGTGGAATTCTGATCGGGTACCGAGAGTTTCTGCATCGGGGGATTCTTATAGGCGAAGGGGCGAGACCGGGAGGCGACCAGGGCCGCCAAACCCTAGCCAGGCGTGGGTCCACCTGACCCCGCGCCTAGGGTGGGTCTGGCCCCCCTGGCCAGCCCCTCCGGCTCTCCTCTGGACTTCTTGTTCCCCACGAAAAGTAATTGACTTTGGCGTTTGTCCCGTCAAAATTCGAGAATATTAATTTACTAACTTTTCTGAAACCAAAAAACAGCAGAAAACAGCCATATGGCACTATTGCAACTTGTTAATAAGTTAGTACCATAAAACATGTAAAAAGCACCTCAAAGTGTAGACAAGTAAAGCAAAGTAGATACTAAACAAGCATGGAGCATCAAAACTTATAGATACGTTTCCAACGTATCAACCATCAAAACCAACATCAAACCATTTGCAAGCATTGAAAGATGGGATCAAAGAACTCTAAACATGTGCATGAAAGATGGAGTTCTAACAATAAGAAAAAGTAACTATGCATGCAACCTGAAAGGCTACAAACACAGATCATGAATAACATGCATTAAAAAACATTTGTTTGTTTCACATACAGAAAACATAGAATAGTGGCATTCAGCTTGTTCCTCATGGAGTAGCAAATAGATGCATAGGACACCTTCAAAGTTCATAAGAGTGACTAGATACAAATAGCACAAGAACAAGCAATATCAACAATATGCATCAATCAATAAGTTTTAGGACACTGCATAGAACTAGAATGACCACTATGCTCTCTTAACTAGTGCCTAAAGGTAGAAGATGGAGACTCAATATAATAGTGGAATAAAGGCCCTTCATAAAGGGAAGGAGGGACTTCAAGTTTCAAAAAGAGCTTCCAAAAATTATGGTACTTGTTAGCTTTCAGCTCTCATTACCCCTATCATAAGCATCTTCAAGTGATTAAGGTTAAATTGAACAAACTATGGAGTATATGCATAGACAAAAGAGCATGATATCAACTGTGTACAAAGTACAAATGCAATGTTGAAAATGTTACCCATGACAACATGGTTCTGCTAATTCCAACGTATAAGTGCAAGCATATACAACATAGATGACACAATGGTTCAAGTTTATTAGGTGCAAGGAATATAATGTGTGCCATCAAGTTCGTGAGAGCTTTAATCACTAAGTTTCACATAACAAAATACTTTTTAATTGGAAGATAATGAAAACAAGAATTTACTTGGAATGGTGTAACACACCATGCATAGGAATTTATAGTGGACACTTTGGAATAACTTGGTTTCTTGGGAGTTGGAAGCATGAGTAGAGCTTACTCATACAAGTGGAGGCTAGCAAAAGATTGGGAGCGAACAACTAAGAGAGCAATAATGGCCATAATCATGCAGAGCGACAAAACATTACTAATCAAAGCATAGAGTGGTAATACAAGTCAAGGACTAAATGATCATAGAGGCTATGGTGACTTGTTCATAGTCATAACATGGTGTGAGCATGTGCCAAGTCAACCCAAACAAAGCATCAAAGGAGAATACCACAATACTATGCTTTTGCATGCTGAAACAACGCATGATTCCTTCAAGGCACACTAAGCAATCCCAATTGTTTGGAACAAGTCATGCTACTACAATAATCACTAAGCATAAGGTCAAAACAACACCTAGCATGACATGCTAAAGTCTAAGTCACAGTCAATGCAAGCTCATCTTGCACTTTCAAGCAAGAACTTTCTACTCCTTTCCAACACCAATCAACCTTATTTGAAACAACACAGCAAGAATGGGGGTCCAAACTACTTGTCTTGGGAATGAAAACTAAACAAACCAAACAAAAACTAAGATGCTCCAAGAACAACATAATAGTGCATGAAACAATAAAAACGAATTGTCTAGAAAGACCTGAGATTTTTATTGATGAAGAAGGGGATGCCTTGGGCATCCCCAAGCTTTAACGCTTGTACCTCTTGGATAATTCATGGGCAAACACCGGGGTGGCATCACCAACCTTGAGCTTTTGTCCATTATTCATCTCATTACATCATTCTCTCTCCACACCTGAAATTTTCCTTCATACAAAACTTCACACAATCTTCATTAGCAACATTAGTGTATTAAAAGATAATAGACCCTTGAGTTTAGCTTTAGAACAGCAAAACTTTTCACTAAAAAACAATATATTGTAGCAACTCCTTCAAAAATCTCAATTTCCCAAAAATAACCCAAAAAGGAATCAAATAGAAGCAAATGCAAATAATGACAGAAATATGTCAAAATAGACCAGCAGGTAGAAACCGATTTTTCGAAGAGATTATGTTGCTCAAATCAAAACATGTTGAACTAACGAAAGTTAGCTAACATACTAGGAGATTTATTTGTAAATGTTTAGCTCAATCCAACTTATAGAGACTCCTCACGAATTTTTATGGTGGAGGACAGAAATCTGTTTCGGGACAACAACTCCCCAAATCTTACTTCCCTCTCATTAGAGGTCATTCTTGGCACAAAAAGCAAACAAAAATGATAAGGAGAGGTTATTACTGAATTAATAATTTCAAATACTCAAGGAAACTCTTGGGTTATATCCCAACAAGTACTTTTCTTTAACGCCTTTAAGTTAGGCACAAGAAGCAAGAAATCAAGTATTTTCAAATGAAGAAGCATTAACATCAAACCTTGCTTTCAAAGGAGGAGAAAAAAGCAACTTGTCTCTCCTCATAGGGAAGTGTTCAATACCTTTCTTGAATGGAAACTAATATTTAATGGTGCCTTCTTTCATATCAATGATGGCACCAATAGTTCTAAGAAAAGGTCTTCCCAAAGTAAAAGGACAAGAAGCATTGTATTCAACATCCAAAACATAGAAATCAACAGGTACATAAGCATTGTTAACCATAATGAGAACATCATTAATACTCCCCATGAGTTTCTTCTTAGCATTATCATTAAGTGGGACATCCAAATAACAATCTTCCAAAGGTGGCAAATCAAGCATTTCATAAATCTTCCTAGGCATAATAGAGATACTAGAACCAAGATCACATGAACCTTTGAGATCAAAGTCATTCACTTGCATATTAATAATGGGTTCCCAACTATATTCTACTTTCCTAGGAATAGAAGCTTTGTGTTGTAAGTTCTCTTCCTTAATCTTAACAAGAGAATCTGTAATGTGTTTGGTGAAAGCAACATGCATATCACTAGCATCAGGACTTCTAGCAAGTTTTTGCAGGAACAAAATCACTTCAGAAATATTGCAACCATGAAGATCAAAATCAAACTTAGCATCACTAGTAATAGACTCATTAGGCTTAGGCATTATAGGAGGAGGAATAGGGACTTATTGTCGTTTAGTGGCATCCATTTTGGTGATGGTGCACACACTATTGTTTCTATCAATTTCAGCTTCCCTTTCCCACTTAGCACGAAGTTGGGATAACAGTCTAACATTTTCATCAATAGTAACTTGTATGGCATGAGTAGCAGCAAAGGTACTTTCCATGGTTTCAGGTTTAGCAGCCATTTTACTAATCAAGGAGGACTGTGCTTTAGACAAAGAGGAAATATTTTTCTCAGCACTCAAAATTTTTGACTGTAAACTAGGAATTTCTCTATTAATATTCTCAAGTTGATGACTAATATTTTTCAAGGTAACATATTGTTCTTCCATAGTTTTAGTGAATATCTTGTGTTTCTCATATTGCATCTGCATAAAGTTTTTAGTGGATCTTTCAACTTCTAGAATCCTATCTTCACTAGGCATTCCAGATCTACCATGATCAGTACTTCCATTACTACGAGGATAAGGCCTATAATTACCATAAGTATTGTTGCCAAAATTGTTGTTTCTAATGAAGTTCACATCAACTTGCTCTTCTTGAGCAACCAAAGAGGCTAAGGGAACATTATTTGGATCTAAAGGAGCTTTCCCATTAACAAGCATAGCCATAATAACATCAATCTTACCACTCAAAGAGGAGGTTTCTTCAACAGAATTTACCTTCTTACCATGTGGAGCTCTGTTAGTGTGCCATTCAGAATAATTAACCATCATATTATCAAGGAGTTTTGTTGCAGCACCCAAGGTGATGGTCATAAAGGTACCTCCAGCAGCTGAATCCAACAGGTTTCTTGAAGAGAAGTTCAAACTTGCAAAAAAGTCTGGATAATCATCCAAGCAGTAAGTCCATGAGTGGGACAATGCTTAACCAAAGATTTCATTCTTTCCCAAGCTTGAGCAACATGTTGTCAACACCTAGATTTTTAATCACAGATGCCTATTATGCCATACATTGCAATCCCAGGATTACCATTTTTGTGAGACATAACAGATTGGTACCATAGTTCATCATCCATTACAAACCATAATAAAGGTCTTACAAATAAAGGATCTCATGATCCAGTCTTAGTACAAACAACACAGCAGAATAATATAATAATGATAGCATGGGTGAAGCTCCATCTTCATGGTCACAGGCAATGCTGACGATGGGAGATGATCCTAGTTGTCATAAATTTAGCCAGGGACAAAGCCATGAGTACTCTTTAAGTACTCACAAACTATCACTAACAAGTAAAGTGGTTCAAGTAGGAATGCTAACCTCTAGGTTGTTTTGCAAAAAGCCAGGTTTAACTCTAGATGAGTTCAGAAGTAAAGAAAACTAGTTTAAGGTTTTATAACACCTAAGTGGGAACTCAGTTTTCATGTTCACAACTATAACATCCCTAAAATCATGTTTCAAAACTCATGCATATCATCCATGCATCCATAATCATGTAGAGTTTCATTTCAAAAATCAACTCAAAACAGGAGCATATGAGCTCATTATCTTATGTGATCAGCATGAAATCAAATGCTACTCTCCAATGAGAGATTGTTGTTGATGAATCAAATCTTGATACTCTCAGTTTGTGTTGCTTGATTGCTAACACTTAAACCAAAAATTTACAAAACAATTATGATTTGAAAACCATTTACAAAGCCTATTTAAAGCTAGTGCTATATCACTATTTGTTTTGTTTTATTCCAAGTGACCAAGCAAGTGCAGAGAGACCACTTGGTTTTGTACACAATTTTATGAAGGTTGCACTTTACAAAAACACATAAAATATTTGAATTCAAATGGTTTTGGTTTTATTTGATTTTGATTCCTGAAAATCAACCCAGAAAAAGAAAAAGGAGTTTAAAACCCAGTTGGGCCTGGCGCCACCATTCCAGCCCAACTAGTGAAACAGCCCACCCAGGATTCCCTCCTCTCCTCTGTTTCTCACCCGCGTGAACACACCCCTCTCACTGATGCCTCGGACCCACTTGCCCCGTCAGCTTCGTCCCCAAACCTCGCCCATGACTGAGCCTCCGCCGTTACCTCCCCCGCGTCACTGTCGTTGATTGCACGAGTAAATGCCGTTGATTCGCCGAGTAACTCCACGCCCACCTCTGGCTACTTAAACCTCTCTCCCTCGCGGCCATTTCCCCAACAAAGCCAGCCAGAAGCGCCTCCAGGCTGCCAGTATTTGCCCTTACCTCGCCGCAGACAGTCCGGCGACCAATCCTGGTGAGCTCCGTGCACGCCTTCCTCTTTGGTTCACGCGAACTGCTTCGCAACCTTCTTGCGCTCCTACTGACATCCTTAGTTCGTCTTATACTGCCCCAGGTCGTCGACTCCAACGAGCACCGCAAGTTCTCGATGCCGTCTCCAACTCCGGCGAGCGATTAAGGTAAAAGTCGACCGCCCCGTGCCTTCCCTTTGACACTAACCTGTTCGCCTGATCGATGTGCACCCGCTGATGCCCTCCATTTGTGTTAGGGAGGATCAGAATGTTGCCAATGTCGCCGTCCACGCAAGCCCGACGTTGTCCTCTACTCCGACGAGCTTCCACGGCCTCTGCAACACGCCCCCGCCCACGCCAACAGCACCTTGAGCTTCGTCGTGCTTCCGCAAGCCTGGTAAGCCATTGCTTGACCCTTAGCCCCCTCTAGAATCACCGGTGCATCGCCGGCAGAAGCGCCGCCGCCGCCAGCGACCATTCGTGCCGCCACTTCTTGGTCAAAGCATCGGCCACCGTTAGATCTGTATCGTAGGGCGTAGATTAGAACGGGAGTGAACCGTTTTCTTTAGATCTGGCGCATTGGATCTAACTTGATCCGACGGTGCGGAAGCGTGAACTTGTCAAGTTTTGAACTTTTTTATGAACCAGTACTGTGCACTTGTCTTGTTTGGTGTAGAAAATCATCCCATGGCATTATGCATACATCCTCGCTAAGATGATTGTCTATGCCATGCTTAGCCTAGCTAGTAGAAACCAAGGGTGGTGATATATTCATGCTATGATAAAATATTTCTAAGTCTTTGGACTTGTGTTTTTGCTGAATAAAACAACTAAGTGAATGAAACACCTGGGTGGAATGGAAGGAATGGGTTATGTTGAGTGGTTACACAAGGCCCATTTCTATGGGTTACCTTGTGTATCTCACTTGTGGAAAGCCACCCAGGAACAAAGGGATTTGAGAGGCCAAATGTTAAGAAGCTTCTAGTGCAGCCACTTGGCAATATGGGCTCTGCCTGGATCATATAGGTTGCAAAAACTTAGCCATTTGGACAGTTGGTGGTAGTGGGATGATAGGTTGGAACGCGTCCATTTGGTCTAAGGGAAGGCTTCTGAAAGGTCCTGTCTTGGTGAAAATCAAGTCTTGTGGGGAAATTGCACAACCTCTGCAGATGGAAGAATCTAAGTACTTAGCCATGTCCCTGGTATTGGACAACTTGAGCATCAATACATGGAAGCTATCAAGAATCTCCTCATCCTAATTTCTAAGTAAAAACTTGTGGTTGAACAAGGGTGAAGGTTCACCAATGTCTATTGATGGTTCCTTGGGAAAACATTTTGACAAAGAAAACTTAGTGTTTTCAACTGATAGGTAAAAACTATTTTGAGCAAAGAAAGCCTAAGCTACACTTAGACAAAATGCATATAGTATTTAGTCCACCAATATTCTACTAAGGTATCACTTGCCAATACTATTCCAATGTATTGACCCACTGTGGCTGTAACTTGTGATGTTGCAGGTTATTCTGATGATGATTAGGATTCATGAGTCTACACTCAACATGCTTGCCTGTGGCACATGAAGATGAAGACTTATTTATCTTTTACTTATTTAAACTCTTGTACTAGGCCTGTGGCCATGGAGTTGTAAAAGACTATGTTGTCTCTGGAATGACTGTAATAATGACCTTTGTTTCTGTGTACTTCATCTTAAACTGTGGATGCTAGCATTGATCCAGGGACTAGCATTGCAATCACAGGGATCCTTTTCCTTTATAAAGGAGGGATCTTACAGATGGTATCAGAGCACTGTGTTGCCTGTAGGATTATGACCCTAGGATTGGAAACCACTAAGGAAAAATTCGGACAACTTCCACACTTGTCTTTTCTTCTCATAAACTTTTCTAATTCTTTCTCATCTCTATTTGTAGATGAACTCCATCAACGAAGCCGTAAGGAAGGGACCACTCATGACAATGACTTTGGAATGTGAGACAGAATTCCCCAAGGCTCTCAAGGACCTCATGGTTGCAATGGGAATACATGGTTCAGCTATGTACAAAGGTTTTCCTGTGATGGATGAAGGAGTTGAGTACTGGTGGGTGCAACTTCGCTTGTATAAAAACAAGGAAGACAACCACAAGGAATCAGGATTCTACATGGTCACCAATTCAGTGGTGCACACTACATTCTTTGATTCGGCAAGGGATGCAGCTTCGAAGGCCATCAAAGAACTTGGTGATAGAGTCAAGTGCAGAATGCTCAACACTCAGAATGACCTAAAGGAAGAGAAGAAACATACCCAAGAGTTGGAAGCTACCAACCAAACCTTAAGGGAAGACATTATAGACTTAGTAATGGAGTCATGTGCTCAAGATAGACAGATTGCTTCTAGAAATATCCTGTTAACCAACTTGGCAAGTGATTTGGGATTGTAACGTACTTCGTTAGTTGGACCACCACTTATCATCTTATTTTCCAAATGTTGCTTGAAATAAGTTGAACCTTGGATGTTGTAATAGTTTCATGTATGCCATGACTTGTGTGATCTGACTTCCAAATTATGCATGTGTTGCTTTGTTTTGTGATTCATCTCTATGTATGTTGATTCTAACTTTTTCTATCTTATAAATAGATGCCTAATGTTATTATCAGCACGGTTGATGAGTTCAAGGAAACTCGCTTTGGCACTCGTATTATTGAGCTCACTAGCCTGCTCAATCTCCCTCTTCCTACTATCATGATGCTTCCCCTCACCAAGTTTGAGAGGAAAGACCTTTGGGGCTTCAAGGTCAATCAGCCAGGATGCCAGACTGAGCCAGCCACGGAGGCCATCATCTTCAAGCTCATGCATGATGACAAAGAGAGAGGCCTTGAGGTAGTCATGCAGGATTTGATAGGACGTCTACTAGGAAGACACTCTCGAGAGGTTAGAGGTACTCACTTCCACACCTTCGGTAGACGTGATGAGGATGGTGAGGCCATTGACTTCGAGCACACTTCGAAGGAGACAGCAGAGCCAGTTCGTCTATACCTCCAGGACTTAGAGGTTCTTCTTAGGCACGTGGATACTGATAGGACCAACGTCATGCTCAGCAATGACGAACTCCAGGTGCAGCTTCGTGAGAAGGACAAGCTCTTCGCGAAGCAAGATGAGATAGTCAAGGAAATGGAGGCTAAGTTTGAGAGTCAAGACAGAAAGTTCAAGAGTCAAGAGAAGAGAGTCCAAGATAGGAACAAGAGGATTCGAGACATGACTGCAGAACTGGAGGCCAAGGACTTTGAGCTCGAGCATCAGCAGACTGTGATTGAGAGGCTTCGTTCTTAGAAGAGGGCTCTCAAAGCCAAAGTAGAGACCTTGACCACCAATGTCGAGGAATACAAGACCGCTATGGAGAATGCAGGTCTTACATTTGTTGAGGAGGAGGTTGATGCCGAGGAGTAGTGATACTACTCATTTACCTTCATTTATCATGTCTTTGATTATTGAGTCGCAATGACCATCCAACATGTGGATGGCTTGCTATTGGTGTGTTTACTTTTCAGAACTTGTTGTCTATGTTGTTGAACTTTTATTGCTATGATGCATGTTTAATGATTGTTATGTGATGTATTGTGCATGTTAGCATCTATGGGTATCTCATTCTTATCTCTATTGAACAAACCACAGATGCCTCCCCGACGTGCCAATCCCACCACCACCAACAACAACATCACCCCTGAGATGAAGCAAATGATGACAGCTCAGACTCAGCTGATGCAAATGATGACCACGTTCATCCAGAATCAGAACAACAACAACAACAACAACAACAACAACAACAAAAACAACAACAACAACAACAATAACAACAACAATCAGAACAACCCACCTGGTTTTGACATGCTTACCAGGTTCTTGAGACTGAGGCCAGCAAAGTTCTCAGGAACTACTGATCCTATGGTGACCAATGATTGGCTACGCTCTGTAAACAAGGACTTGGTAACAGTTGGCTGTACTAATGAAGAGAAAGTTAGATTTGCAGCTCACTTGTTGGAAGGACCAGTAGCTACTTGGTGGGATAACTTCCAGATCACCACTCCCATTGCGGATGTGACATGGGCTATCTTCGAAGATGGTTTCCGTACTGCTCACATCTCATCCAGAGTGATAAGTCTAAAGAAGAAAGAGTTTCATAACCTGAAGCAGCGTCACCGTAGCGTGGCAGAGTATATTGAGGAGTTCAACAATCTAGCGCGTTATGCACCGGATGAAGTTGACACTGATGCTAAAAGAAGAGAGAAGTTTCTCGAAGGCCTGAATGATGAACTGAACCTGCAGCTATCAGTGGCCTATGTTCCCACTTACCAGTCTCTTTGTGATAAGGCTGCTATTTTGGAGAACAAAATGAAGCAAGTTGAGAGTAGGAAGAGAAAGCACTCGGACAAGCACAGCTCGGGATCGTCTCACAAGCGTTCCCATTATGATGATAGTGGAAGTTCCGGATCCCACAAGCATGGGAAATTCAACAAGCACCACAAGCACAACCGTCATCATGACAACAAGAATCATCGTAGTCATGACAATGACAAGTACAAGAATCACAAGGGTGGATACAAGAGCCACCACAGTGGTAGTGGAACTGGTAGTGGAAGCCAGCCTGTCAGGAAGGATCTTAGTCAGGTTGAGTGTTTCAAGTGCAAGAATATGGGGCATTATGCAAATGAATGCCCAGAAAATAAAGTTGAAGGACCCAACAAGCCTAACCCTTTTCAAAAGGGACAAGTGAACCACATCGATGTGGAGGAAATATATGAGGAGCCTGATGCTGTTGCTGGTAAGTTCAAACTCAATTCTGTTCCAGAATTTGTTCTCTTTGATACTGGTGCATCTCATTCATTCATATCAAGAGCATTTGTTGAAAGAAATGAAATACCGGTAGAAACTATTGGGTGTCCTATAAAAGTGAGTTCTCCTGGTGGAGAAATGATAGTGAATTCAGGATGTCATGATCTAGTCATAGAGTTTGGGAAGTATAAGTTTCCCGTTAACTTGATAATCCTAAACTCCCAAGGATTGGATGTTATTTTGGGAATGGACTGGATGACTAAGCACAAGGGGTGATAGATTGTGCCAATCATACTGTCTCACTCACAACTCCAGAAAACAAAAGGATTAGATTCAAGACCAACTTGGAGACAAAAAGGAGTAAGCTAAATTCTCTTAAGGGGGTTAGCATGGACAGTGTGCCAATTGTGAGTGAATATCCGGATGTGTTTCCGGAAGAGTTGCCGGGAATGCCACCAGATAGAGATGTGGAATTCCTTATTGATCTGCTACCAGGATCTGGACCAATAGCAAAGAGACCGTACAAGATGTCAGTTGATGAACTGAAAGAACTCAAGAAACAACTTGGAGAATAGTTACAGAAAGGGTTTATTCAACCAAGTTCTTCATCTTGGAGAGCACCAGTTTTGTTTGTGGAAAAGAAAGATAGAAGTCAAAGACTATGCATAGATTACCGTTCACTCAATGAGGTGACTATCAAGAACAAGTACCCTTTGCCTAGAATCAATGAATTGTTTGATCAGTTAGAAGGAGCTTGTGTGTTCTCAAAGATTGATCTCCGGTCAGGTTATTCCCAACTCAAAATAAGGGAACAAGACATACCTAAGACAGCTTTCACCACAAGGTATGGATTGTATGAGTATACCGTGATGCCATTTGGTTTGACCAAGGCACCAGCATACTTCATGAATATGATGAACAAGGTGTTCATGGAATTTCTTGATAAGTTTGTTGTCGTTTTCATCGATGACATTTTGATCTACTCCAAGAGCAAAGAAGAGCATGAAGGACATTTGCGTTTGATACTTGAGAAGATTAGAGAGCATAAACTGTATGCCAAATTCAGCAAGTGTGAATTTTGGTTGAATGAAGTTGGATTTCTTGGACACGTTGTGTCAGGAGATGGTGTAGCAGTTGATCCTGCTAAAGTTTCAGCTGTAACTGAATGGGAATCACCAAAGTCAGTAAAAGAAGTTCGTAGTTTCCTTGGCTTGGCAGGATACTACAGAAGGTTTATTGAGAATTTCTCCAAAGTAGCTAAGCCTATGACTGAATTGCTAAAGAAAGACAAGAAATTTGCTTGGTCTGAAGGCTGTGAACTTAGTTTCCAAGAATTGAAGAAGAGACTAGTGACAGCACCAGTCTTATGTTTGCCAGATTTGGAGAAAGATTTCCAAGTATATTGTGATGCATCTCATCATGGTTTGGGTGCAGTACTTATGCAAGAAGGAAAAGTTGTGGCTTATGCCTCGAGACAACTCAAAACTCATGAGGTAAACTACCCTACTCATGATTTGGAGTTAGCTTCTGTTGTCCATGCACTCAAAACATGGAGACACTATCTTTTGGGAAAGCGTTGTGAAGTGTTCACAGATCACAAGAGTTTGAAGTATATCTTCACCCAAAAAGAAATTAACATGAGGCAAAGAAGATGGCTAGAACTCATAAAGGAC
The DNA here is from genome assembly GCA_023614405.1 of Avena insularis. Classification (NCBI taxonomy): domain Eukaryota; kingdom Viridiplantae; phylum Streptophyta; class Magnoliopsida; order Poales; family Poaceae; genus Avena; species Avena insularis. The sequence continues at coordinate 28,986,010 of CM042691.1, forward strand.
TATGACTTGAGTTTGCAATACCACCCCGATAAAGCGAATGTTGTAGCAGATGCTCTAAGCCGTAAGGTTTTTGTGAATGGCCTTACTAAGGGAGAATTGCCAGATGATCTGTGTGCCCAATTTAGGGACCTCAGATTAGAGATTGTGCCTGAAGGACACCTCGTGACCTTGGATGTTCAACCTACTTTGTTGGACAAGATCAAAGAAGCCCAGAAGACTGATAAAGAAATTGAAGAGATTAAGGAAAAGATTGGCAAGGGAAAAGCCAAAGGATTCCATGAAGACGAACAGGGTACTTTATGGCATGGAAAACGTATCTGTGTTCCACAAGATCCGGAGCTTCGGCAACTGATTTTACAAGAAGCACACAACTCACCGTATTCCATTCATCTGGGTAACACCAAAATGTACATGGATATGAAGGAAAGATTTTGGTATAATAATCTCAAGAAGGACATCGCCGAACATATTGCTTTGTGTGATGTGTGTAGTAGAGTGAAAGCGGAACATCAGAAACCAGCAGGATTGCTTCAACCACTACCTATTCCTGATTGGAAGTGGGAAAAGATTGGTATGGATTTCATTACCGGATTGCCAAGGACTCGGTCAGGATATGATTCTATTTGGGTAGTAGTGGATCGCCTAACTAAAGTGGCTCATTTCATACCCATGAAGACAACCTACACTAGTGCAAAGTTATCCAAGATATATATGAGTAGAATTGTGTGTCTACATGGAGTACCCAAGAGTATTGTGTCTTATAGGGGAACTCAATTCACTTCTCATTTTTGGAGGCAACTACATGAGTCGTTGGGAACGAGGTTGGAATTCAAGTCGCATTTCATCCTCGGTGATGATGATGTAAAGGACTAATCAGATTCTTGAAGATATGTTGAGAGCGTGTGCTCTAGACTATGGAGCCAGTTGGGATGAAAGTCTGCGTTACGCAGAATTTTCTTATAATAACAGCTATCAAGCCAGTATTGAGATGGCACTATTTGAGTTTCTCTATGGGAGAAAGTGTACCACCCCATTGCTATGGAATGGTGTGGGAGAAAGAAGTTTGTTCGGACCAGAACTCATCAAAGAGGCTGAAGAGAAAGTCAAACTAGTTAAGGACAGATTGAAGATAGCACAGTCCCGACAGAAGAGCTACGTAGATCCTAAGCGTAGAGAAGTCACCTATGAAGTAGGTGATATAGCTTATCTTAGAGTGTCACCACTCCGTGGAGTGAAGAGATTTGGAGTCAAAGGAAAGTTGGCCCCAAGATATGTTGGACCATTCAAGATTCTGAGTCGCAAAGGAGAAGTAGCCTATGAGATTGAATTGCTAGAGTCTTTGTCAGCCGTTCATAATGTGTTTCATGTGAGCCAGCTTAAGAAATGTCATCCAGAAATGGAAGAGACTTCTTTGAAGGATACTATACCTTTGGAAGAGGTTCGATTAGAGAGTGATCTCACCTATGAGGAGAAACCAATCAAGATTCTTGAAACTGCAGAAAGAGTTACTTGGACTAAAACTATCAAATTCTGCAAAGTTCAGTGGAACCACCATTCCGAAGAGGAAGCAACATGGGAAAGAGAAGATGATCTCCGGAAAGACCATCCTCACCTATTTGCTAGCCAATCCGAATCTCGAGGGAGAGATTCACCTTAAGGGGGTTAGATTTGTAACATCCCTAAAATCATGTTTCAAAACTCATGCATATCATCCATGCATCCATGACCATGTAGAGTTTCATTTCAAAAATCAACTCAAAACAGGAGCATATGAGCTCATTATTTTATGTGATCAGCATGAAATCAAATGCTACTCTCCAATGAGAGATTGTTGTTCATGAATCAAATCTTGATACTCTCAGTTTGTGTTTCTTGATTGCTAACACTTAAACCAAAAATTTACAAAACAATTATGATTTGAAAACCATTTACAAAGCCTATTTAAAGCTAGTGCTATGTAACTGTTTGTTTTGTTTTATTCCAAGTGACCAAGCAAGTGCAGAGAGACCACTTGGTTTTGTACACAATTTTATGAAGGTTGCACTTTACAAAAACACCAAAAAGATTTGAATTCAAATGGTTTTGGTTTTATTTGATTTTGATTCCTGAAAATCAACCCAGAAAAAGAAAAAGGAGTTTAAAACCCAGTTGGGCCTGGCGCCACCATTCCAACCCAACTAGTGAAACAGCCCACCCGGGATTCCCTCCTCTCCTCTGTTTCTCACCCGCGCGAACACACCCCTCTCACTGATGCCCCGGACCCACTTACCCCGTCAGCTTCGTCCCCAAACCTCGCCCATGACTGAGCCTCCGCCGTTACCTCCCCCGCGTCACTGCCGTTGATTGCGCGAGTATATGCCGTTGATTCGCCGAGTAACTCCACGCCCAGCTCCGGCTACTTAAACCTCTCCCCCTCGCAGCCATTTCCCCCAACAAAGCTAGAAAGAAGCGCCTCCAGGCTGCCAGTATTTGCCCTTACCTCGCTGCAGACAGAACCCACTCCGGCGACCAATCCTGGTGAGCGCCGTGCGCGCCTTCCTCTTTGGTTCACGCGAACTGCTTCGCAACCTTCTTGCGCTCCTACTGACATCCTTAGTTCGTCTTGTACTGCCCCAGGTCGTCGACTCCAACGAGCACCGCAAGTTCCCGACGCCGTCTCTAACTCCGGCGAGCGATTAAGGTAAAAGCCGACCGCCCCGTGCCTTCCCTTTGACACTAACCTATTCGCCTGATCGATGCGCACCCGCTGATGCCCTCCGTTTGTGTTAGGGCGGATCAGAACGTCGCCAACGTCGCCGTCCACCCAAGCCCGACGCTGTCCTCTACTCCGACGAGCTTCCACGGCCTCTGCAGCACGCCCCCGCCCACGCCAACAGCACCTTGAGCTTCGTCATGCTTCCGCGAGTCTGGTAAGCCATTGCTTGACCCTTAGACCCCTCTAGAATCACCGGTGCGTCGCCGGCAGAAGCGCAGCCACCGCCAGCGACCATTCGCGCCACCACTTCTTGGTCAAAGCATCGGCCACCGTTAGATCTGTATCGTAGGGCGTAGATTAGAATGGGAGCGAACCGTTTTCTTTAGATCTGGCGCATTGGATCTAACTTGATCCGACGATGCGGAAGCGTGATCCTGAGTGAAGCGGTACCAGCCAATTGGAAGCAGCCACGTGGCACAGGTTTCGTTTTAAAAATTTGAATTAGATCTATTAGTTGTTTGATTTTGTTTTAATCATAACTTTTGATTGCCACGTCCAAATTTGACAAATTTTATATCAATGGAATCAGGAGAGAAATCCCTTTCCATATATGCAATGTGTTTAATGTTTTGTTTCTGTTAAAATGGTTATTTTTACAGAAACATGTGTAGGCCTATTTTGAGTATATTAATTATTTGAGAAATGTTTTAATGTTCAAATAAAGGTTGATTGGAAGGTTTTGAACTTGTTTATGAACCAGTACTGTGCACTTGTCTTGTTTGGTGTACAAAATCATCCCATGGCATTATGCATACATCCATATATTTTTGCTTGTATCTATTTTGTATGTGATTTTGGTGCTATGATTTTATGTGTAGATTTTGGTGCAAATAGTGATTGTGATTGTGAGGATTGTAGCTACTCTCCAAACTACCAAGGCAAGTGGTGCTTCATAATTTATTCCTATGTGTTCAAATTTGCATTAGAAATATTTTGCTAGACTTGCATGGATAATTTTTGGTCTTTATATGCTATGCTTGGGAAATCCTAGTAGTTGTAGAATTGCTAGATTCTAAGTTAAGATGATTGTCTATGCCATGCTTAGCCTAGCTAGTAGAAACCAAGGATGGTGATATATTCATGCTATGATAAAATATTTCTAAGTCTTTGGACTTGTGTTTTTGCTTAATAAAACAACTAAGTGAATGAAACACCTGGGTGGAATGGAAGGAATGGGTTATGTTGAGTGGTTACACAAGGCCCATTTCTATGGGTTACCTTGTGTATCTCACTTGTGGAAAGCCACCCAGGAAAAAAGGGATTTGAGAGGCCAAATGTTAAGAAGCTTCTAGTGCAGCCACTTGGCAATATGGGCTCTGCCTGGATCATATAGGTTGCAAAAACTTAGCCATTTGGACAGTTGGTGGTAGTGGGATGATAGGTTGGAACGCGTCCATTTGGTCTAAGGGAAGGCTTCTGAAAGGTCCTGTCTTGGTGAAAATCAAGTCTTGTGGGGAAAGTGCACAACCTCTGCAGATGGAAGAATCTAAGTACTTAGCCATGTCCCTGGTATTGGAAAACTTGAGCATCAAGACATGGAAGATATTAAGAATCTCCTCATCCTAATTTCTAAGTAAAAACTTGTGGTTGAACAAGGGTGAAGGTTCACCAATGCCTATTGGTGGTTCCTTGGGAAAACATTTTGACAAAGAAAACTTAGTGTTTTCAACTGATAGGTAAAACCTATTTTGAGCAAAGGAAGCCTAAGCTACACTTAGCCAAAATGCATATAGTATTTAGTCCACCAATATTCTACTAAGGTATCACTTGCCAATACTATTCCAATGTATTGACCCACTATGGCTGTAACTTGTGATGTTGCAGGTTATTCTGATGATGATTAGGAGTCATGAGTCTACACTCAACTTGCTTGCCTGTGGCACATGAAGGTGAAGACTTATTTATCTATTACTTATTTAATCTCTTGTACTAGGCCTGTGGCCATGGAGTTGTAAAAGACTATGTTGTCTCTGGAATGACTGTAATAATGACCTTTGTTTCTGTGTACTTCATCTTAAACTGTGGATGCTAGCATTGATCCAGGGACTAGCATTGCAATCACAGGGATCCTTTTCCTTTATAAAGGAGGGATCTTACAACAAACCTGTTGTGGTCAAGTCAAAGTCATGATTCATTTCACAAATCATTTGAAAACATCTAACGACGGAACAGTATGGCCACTCCAACTGTCCATAACCGTGGACGTGTCTATTCGAATAGTTTGACACTCTGCAGAGGTGGTACACTTTCACCACAACATTCGATACATTCGTCAGGAACAATCCTGAATTCACCATACTCAGTATGTGGATAATCAATCCTAACCTTTCAATTACACACCCTAGTATAGGCACCTATCCTATGAGTTTGGCCTCCCAACCATGACCATCTATCATCTTGGGAACTGCACAGGTGGTCAATCATCACGAGGTAGCCTCAGCTCAAACCTCAGCCGCAAGGGAACCCATACTAAGGTATATAAACTTCCAGTCAAGCCCTACCCAATTTCGGGTATTGTGGTTGTACGGTAAAATTGGAATGGTATCGCATCCATACACAACCATCAGTTTTATAAAGGGCTAAGGCTCATGCCTCAACATTTTCATCATCAAATTCACCTTGTGTTCATTAACACATGTTAAAACATCTCATTAGAATGACTCATCATTCTATGGTTTTCATAATCATTTTCACCAAGTATTCCCATCTAAAGTTATCAAGTTTATGCTTAGCACTAGCCACTAAATTGGGGGTAATCACTAATGAGGTGTGATAATCCAATATGACTTATCTAAGTATAATCTCATGCCTCAGGATGACATCAAGTTATACCTAACTTAGGTAATGTTTTATGCTCTTTATGCTACCTCTAATATCTTTCCAAAACTTCACAAGTCCCTAAGTAAACCTAACTAAGGAGCTTTGATAAAGAAATAAAATAATCAAGATTGCAAGTAAAACTGGGATTTGGTATAATCAAGTGGTATAACCAAGGCATGCCTAATGGATTGCATAGATTATTTAGCTTTCACAGTTGCAAGTGTTAGCTTGCTAGGATGGATTGCTTAGTTAGTACCTTGCTAAGTTAACTTGTATAGTGAGGCTTCCCTTGTGCGGTGCAGTGGTTGAAGTTCTCCTATGCTTCCTCTTTGTAGTAGTCTCCTTCCTCCTCGTATCCTTGGTCGGTACTAGCGTCTATAAATAAATATGAAGTACACAATAACCAAACAATACTTAACTACTTCTATTTAGCACAAAAAGGTTCACACTAGATGATCTAGCATCATCACAAGGATTAAGGCAATAGTTTTATTTATTTCATTTTAGAAAAGTAATTTCTACTCATTGAAAAACTACTTAAGATTTAATATTCTCCAACTAAAACATGGGATCATGTTGACACATGTCATCACCACATATTTCAATACTTGGGAATGTGATTTAAAGTGGTGTCACAATTTAATAATGTTTAACCTTTTTATTTTAATTAATTAAAGTGACTAGAAATGCCTATGGGGCATTCTTTTATTACTTGTTCATTATTACTGCAAGTAAACCTAGATATTTTTATATATTCTGAAGGTCTTATAAAATGTGATTTTTGAGAGTTGGAATCAACTCAAAAGCATTTATGGTTGAATTTTGAAAATGTTTGAATGTAGAAAAATCTTTGCCTTGTTATATTTACTATAGGTGATCTATAATTTCAAATGGTTTGAATCCAACGGGCTTGGATTAAGAATTTCCATACCTTTCTAAAAAAATTAGTTTCATGCTATTTGGTTCAATGAAACTCTCTGAATTGAATTTTGAATCTACTGCCAGAACTAAATTTAAAACTAAATAGATAAACCTAAATTCAAATTAACTGGGTCGCGCGGGAATTATAACTAGGCCGGCCCACTGCGCACAGCGCGCGCGGGGGCTGGTTAAGTGGTGCCCCCACGCGTCAGTAGGACATGGGGTGCGAAGGGTTACGGGTTAACTACGATCGTAGTATTAGACTAACGATCAATGGCTCATGACCATCGTCCTCGTCGAACAGAACACGACGGGATCAAACCCTAGCGCGGACAGTGGGGGTCTATGGCGGCTCACCGGGGCTTAGGCGATGGTCGGTGATGGGGGCGAACGATGAAGTCGACGACGGCGGTTCTCCTGATACTGGCGGCTCCTCATAGGGTGGCTCCAATCAACGGCGCCCTTTTCCTCCAATAGCGGTAGGCTCCAGGGAAATTCCGGCGATGCTACGCACGCCTTGCTCCGGGAAGAAGTGGGAAGGATCAGTGAGAGGTGGGGAGTGGAATGGTGTGCAGAAAACGAGCCGAGAAGGCCTCCTTTTATAGGCGAGAGAGAGAGGCCGAGCGGCATGGGCAGTGCTCGTCGGGGTCGGCGTTACAGCATGCTACGGGCATGGCTGAAGGTAGGGGACGGTGCGTGGTCTCCTGGCGGTTCTCAACGTCTTGATGGCACAGCAAGGGGTGGTCGACGTTGGTCAGAACGGGTCGACGCTCTGAGCGGCACCGACGGCAGTTTTGACGACGCACGGGTGCTACGGGTCGCGCAGCGGCGAACGGGGTTGTCTGGGAGGTTCCTGGTGTTCGGTGATCACATGCACGGGCAGCAAAGGCGAGGCGCGGTCTGTGCGGGCGTGTCAAGTGCGGCGAGATGGCGCGCTCTGGACATGGCAGAGACAAACTGGGCGCATGCATTCTCGGTGGTCCACGGCTTGGCAGGCCTCGAGGGCTGGAAAGAGGGTGGCGGTGGACGGTGACGTGCTTCCTGGACACGGTGGATAGGCGCGGCGCTTGCTCCTGCTAGCTATCCATGGTCGGTAGGGCGAGGTTGGCTCGGGCATGCACGACATGGTGCATTGGTAGGGGTCTAGGTTAGTTCAATGCACTGGTTGGCACTGGGGGAGACTGGGATGATCAATGATGAATAAGGTTTGGGGTGATCACTGCTCAAAACAGTGAAGTTTGGCCAAATTTGTTTTTTGTCTCCAAGTGTTTGATGAAATGGCCGAAAGAATTTCATATTTGAATTTTTGGTTGAAACTTGGTGGATCTAATGGTCACATACTAGGTAGTCTCTGGTTGATTGGATTTGTCAAGGTGCACTGGTTTGGTTGGGTTTTGAGAAATGGTGATCTTCCCATATGAATTAGATTCAATTTTCAAATGTCATTTTAATAGCGTTGCTAAATGTTTCTCTGGGTTTACAAGGTGGGATTGGGTTCACCTTTACTTGGTCTAGCAAGGAGTGAAAAGAATTGGATTTGTTTCTGTTTGAAATCTTGGACTAGAAACACTCAGAGTGGTCTAGTGAGCAAGATTGGCAAAAATGACCATTTGCTCATTTGGTTTGTTTTTGAATTTCTAATGATTTGATTCTTCTTGGAAATGATTTAGATGATGTTGTTTACATATTTAGCCCAATCCTTGCCATTCACAACAATCAAACAAGTCCATTCAAGCATTCATCAATACACACATGCATTCATAATGATTTTAATTAACAAAAGTTTTTTTGTTGACCCTAAATTTGGGTGATTGGAAATGATAACCTTGATTAATATTTTTGGGATGTTAAAAACCTTCCATCCTTAAACAAAATCTCGTCCCGAGATTTGATAAAAAGAAAACTAGGATTTTAAGAGATCTAGAAACTCTGTCCTAATGAAGTCTTCTTGCTCCTAGGTAGCTTCTTCAGTGTGGTTACTCCACTGGATCTTGAGAAACTTGATACTCCGGGTCCTGATGGTTCTGAAAGATTCCTCCAAAATACGGATGGGTACTTCAGGATACGCCAGGTCATCGATGATCTCTATGGTTCTGTGATCAATATTCTTGAAAACTTCGGCCTTCTCCGGGACTTCTAGGCATTTGCGAAGTAACGAGATATGGAACACATTATACACGGCTGACATTTCCTCTGGCAGTTCCAGTTGATACGATACTTCTCCTCGACGATTCAAAATCTTGAAGGGTCTGATATATCTAGGGGATAACTTTCCTTTGAGTTGGAAACTTTGCATTCCTTTCAAAGGTGACACTTTGAGATACACAAAATCTCCGATATTGAAGGCTAGGTCTCGACATCTCTTGTCGGCATAACTCTTCTGTCTGGATTGGGCGATCTTGAGGTGCTCACGAATCTTGTGAACTTTCTTTTCTGCTTCTTGTAGGATGTCTGGTCCAAAAATCTGACTCTCTCCTACTTCTGACCAATTCAAAGGGGTACGACACTTCCTTCCATACATAAATTCAAATGGGGCCATTTGCAAACTGGCTTGGTAACTGTTGTTGTATGAAAATTCTGCGAAAGGCAGACAGTCTTCCCATTTAGATCCCTATTCTAACACACACGCTCTCAACATATCTTCAAGTACTTGGTTTACTTGCTCCGTTTGTCCATCAGTCTGAGGGTGATAAGCTGTGCTGAAATCTAGTCTGGTTCCAAATCCTTCTTGTACTTTCTTCCAAAATCTTGAGGTAAACTGAGTTCCTCGATCCGACAATGTTCTTGGGGACTCCATGCAAACTGATATTCTAGCAATGTACAACTCTGCTAGCTTCGAACTCTGATAGGTGGTCTTGACAGGTAAGAAATGGGCGAGTTTGGACAGTCTATCCACTATGACCCAAATAGAGTCATTTCCCCTACTAGATGTAGGCAAACCAGTGATAAAATCCAATCCAACTGAATCCCATTTCCATTCTGGAATCTACAATGGTTGCAAAAGTCCGGCGGGTCTCTGATGTCCCCCTTGACTCTCTGACAAATATCACACTTGGCTATGTAGCTTCCGATTTATCTCTTCATCTTATGCCACCAAAATTGCTCCTTCAAACCTGATACATCTTCGTTCCTCCGGGGTGGATAGAATAAAGAGTATCATGGGCTTCTTTCAAAATAGTTTGCTTCAACTCTAAATCTTCTAGCACACAGATACGTCCTTTGTTCCACAAAACTCCTTCATCTTCGGTGAATCCGGGTACTTTCCATGTACCGATATGATGTTTCATCCCGTCGATACTAGCATTTCCTTTCTGCGCCTACTTGATCTGACTGATCAAAGTGGGTTGAAGTTCTATGCTAGCCAAAAATCCTTCACTTACTAATTCCATTCTAAAATCTTCCAACTCCTTGTGCAAACTTGGTTGCTCCTTAAAAATCATGGAGTTCAAGAGACACGCCAATCTGCTAAGGGCATCTTCTACCACATTGGCTTTGTCGGGGTGATCGTGGATGTCCAGATCATAGTCCTTTATTAACTCTATCCATCTCCTTTGCCTCATATTCAGCTCCTTCTGAGTGAAAATATACTTCAGGCTCTTGTGATCTGAATAAATTTCACAACAGTTTCCCATGAGGTAATGTTGCCATGTCTTCAAGGCTAAAACTACGGCTGCTAGTTCAAGGTCATGGGTAGGATAATTCTGCTCATGCTGCTTCAGTTGTCGAGATAGATATGATGTGACTTTGCCTTCTTGCATAAGCGCACATCCGAGACCGATCTTGGATGTGTCACAATACACATCAAAAGGCTTTGTGATGTCCGGCATGATCAAGATTGGGGCTGAGATCAATCTCTTCTTGAGTTCATGAAAACTTGCTTCACATTTGTTTGTCCATTCAAACTTCTTATCTTTATTCAACAATTGGGTCATGGGTCTTGCGATTCTCGAGAATCCTTCTATGAACTTGTGGTAATATCCCGCTAATCCGAGAAATGCACGAACTTGGGTTTGAGTGGTTGGGGCTTGCCATTCTGAACATCCTTAACCTTGGCAGGGTCGATAGCAATTCCTCCGGCTGACATGATATGTCCGAGGAATCCTACTTCCTGTAACCAGAACTCACATTTGCTAAACTTGGCAAACAACTGATGATCCCTAAGGGTTCCAAGGATGGTCCTTAGGTGTAGCTCATGTTCTTCTTCTGATTTGGAATAGATCAGAATGTCATCCATGAAAACAACGACAAACTTATCCAGGAAGTCCATAAAAAACTTATTCATGAGGTTCATGAAATGCGGGGGCATTGGTTAATCCAAAAGACATGACAGTGTACTCATACAATCCATATCTGGTGGTAAAGGTAGTCTTTGGAATATCCTCTGCGCGAATCTTGAGTTGATGCTAACCAGTTCTAAGATCAATCTTAGAAAACACTTTGGCACTAGTCAACTGGTCAAATAGATCTTCTATCTTCGGAAGTGGATACTTGTTCTTGATGGTGACATCATTCAGCTTCCGATAATCCGTACACAAACGGTTACCTCCATCTTTATTGTCCACAAACAAGACAGGTGATCTCCATGGAGACGCACTTGGTTGAATCAATCCTATCTCCAGCATAGCATCCAGTTGCTTTTTCAGCTCCACTAATTCAGATGGGTTCATACTATCTCTAGCATAGCATCGAGATGAGACTTTTCAGAAGCATTCCCTTAGACCACCATGGACGCATTCCATCCTATCAACCCTACCACCAAGTGGCCATCTGGCTGAGTTCTTGCAACCTAGTTGGTCAAGGCAGAGCCCATATGCCATGTGGTTGCACTAGAATCTTCTCAACACTAAACATCTCAAATCTCTTTGTTCCTAGGTGGCCATCCACAAGTGTGATACACAAGGTAAACCATAGACATGGGCCCTGTGTAACCACTCAACACAAACCAATCTTCCCATTCCACCCAGGTGTTTCATTAACAAGTTGTTTTCTTAGTCCAAAAACACATATGCATAAACTTGCCATAATATAAGAACATGAATTTTTCACCCTTGAATTCTAATAGCTAGGATAAGAATACTAGCATATCATGTCTCTTAGCTTAGGATAATTTCTACCAAGATATCATCTATAGTATCTACCATAGCATATACTTTCAAATTTACCATGCAAATCCTACTCAAAATATAACTAGTGCATAGATTAAATAATGGAGCTACACTTGCTCCTCGAGATGTATGAGCTAGAGGAAGAAGAAGCTACAACTAGTGCCTAATGAGAAAAATGAATCGATCACCCTCCAGACGCCCAGTCCCTCCTTATAAAGGAGGGGCCTGATGCCTTCTAGGGCTGATGTGGACAAGCATATTCGTGGAATATGCTTGTCCCAAAGTGGTAACTCGGCGGGCTTCTTTCTGTGTCCCCCTTCTATCGATGGGAAAGACACAGAACCCACCACATGTGAGCCTCGGTCCTGAGGACTGTCACCTCCGTGACCTTCCTCTGCTACTCTGCTTCTTATCTGTAGCGCTTGGCACTGTATAGATTTCAGAGAGAGAGATACTGGCTAGTGTTGACTTTGGGGTTTTCCTCCTCCTTCTTGGACAAGCTTACCTTCACCCGGCTTCTCCTCGCATGACTCGTCTTGATCTTAACCTGCACTTAAGATGCATGATAGTGTTACACCGACATACCTCATATTCCGGCTGAGTCAAGTCTTAACTACTTGACTCGGGGTTAGTCGGACCTCTTTAGGTTGACTCCTACATGACTCGACCGGATCTTGATATGATCCGACCTTGATCATGGATATTCCTCTCTCTTTTTACTTACCTTGACCCTACCTGGGGTCATCCCCCCAACATTACTCCCCGAAGCTGGTGCGGTCTTGCCGACTACATTCGGCCAGACCACAGCAGTTTCTAGATACTTAGTTTTTTATACTTTTCTCTCTGACTTATTATTCAGTCGGTGCCTTTCTTGTTTTTTTCTCCTCTTTGCTCACCCTCTTTCTCCGAGGTGTGACTCACTTTCCGAGTCGCTCGCCTTTGTCTGAGGTATCCTCTTAGCTTCTGTGGTAAGCTTCATCCTACGTGCATCAATCATTGCCTTTTGTCTCGTTTTTTGTACCGCTATAGTGTATCCTAACATTGCTACAGTAATCACTGTGGCAGTCTTATCGATGCAGCGACTCTTCGATCACTGCAATGTTCATGGCGGCAGGATCTCCTCCTGTGCCGTGTGATCCTCCCTGTGACTCCAATCGCCTATCGAGAACACACGATACACGCCTTCTTATGGTTACGGCGGTGCATTCACGATCCCACTAATTCTCAACACGAGCGGTTATAAATAGGGGCAGTGGGGATGGGTTAGTTTTATTTCCTATTCTCACCCTCCTCGTCTTCCTTCTTATGTCGCCGCTGCTGTGATCCTGTTCCCGCGACCATGCCGCCGAACTCGTCACGCGACGCACCGCCATTGTTTTGTCATTCCTCACCGAGCCTCGTCTCCGCGTTAGGCCTCTGCGGAGGTTCTCTCCTTCTGCCGCAACCGTGCTCATCATCGATGCGACGGGGCCTTGGGTTTCGAAGCCGCTCCCCGCCGCCAGCAATTCCTCCTCTGTTGGATCCTCCGATGAGCCCATGTTGAGCTCGCATAGCGGCGCTATCGTGGGAGAAGAAGACCTCATGGTGTGTCCAGAGCGTGTTTCGTGGCAAGGATCCATGGTCACCCGCCGAGAGATCGAGTGGATCGCAAGACTCGCCGAGTTCCTGCCGAGGTAAAGTGTCGCTTACCCGGCAAGGAGTCTACCCCCGTAGTTGAGGATGGCGAGTATGTAGTTTTCATGTTGCATTTCGCCAGAGGATTCGGCCCCCCTCTTAGCGACTTTGCCAAGGGCTTACTTGAATTCTTTGGCCTTCAGCTCATAACCTGCCGGCTAAATCCATCGCTTCCCTGTAGGATTTTATCTCGACCTTAGAGGGATACTTAGGCCTCTGGCCTTCTGTAGTAGTCTGGTCGAAGTTTTTCCTGATCCGAGCCAGCATTGTGCCGGATAAATCTCTCCATCCCTCTGAGAAACCTCTGACTCAGTGTGGGGCCGCTTCTATCACACCTCGAAAGAATTCTTTGTTCCCCCGAGTTATAGGCCTAGAGTCCTGCAAGAAGTGGCATAGGTCGTTTTTCTATGTCAAGAACACTGGCAAGGAGGATATGATTCAGCTCCCTGTCTTCTCTATTGGTCGTCCTTTGCTAATTTTGCTTTGAATATCGGATCAGGTTTTGCTAATTATGTCAACTACCTCGGGGCTTTGAATATCCAGCTACCTAGATCTGAGTCAACTTTTGCTTGATTACGATCTTTTTAAGTTTTAGCTTTGAATATCCAGCCACCTAGATCCGAGTCAAGTTTTTCTTGATTCGGATCTTTTTAAGTTTTGGCTTTGAATATCCAGCTACCTAGATCCAAGTCAAGTTTTGCTTGATTCAGATCTTTTTAAGTTTAAGCTTTGAATATCCAGCACCTAGATCTGAGTCAAGTTTTGCTTGATTCAGATCTTTTAAAGTTTTGGCTTTGAATATCCAGCTACCTAGATTCGAGTCAATTTTTGCTTGATTCGAATCTTTTGTGTATTTTTCCCTGTATAACTCGCTGTTATTTTAGGTTTCTCAGAATCAACGTACAAACGAATTCCAGAGCTGCTCTTTTCGCATAGGAAGCTTTAGGTCAAGTATGACAAGATGGTTACCATTCTGAAGAAGATAGGTAAATTATTCGGTGTTTGCACTCAAGTCCTCTGTTCAAGTCTTTGATTCCTAATTAATTTGCGATTTATCCTTACTCAGCTAACATTGATACTCAAAATACTCTGCTGACGAAAAAGATTGCCAATCTTGAAGGTTAGTCATCCATCCTCTCTTTACTCGTCCATTTCTCTTCTAGATAATTTCTGAGTATCTTATAGTGCTCCATCCTTGGCTCAGCCAAATTACATATATTTGCAGCGCATCAAGAGTGCATACCCATGCCTGATATGATGCTGCATTTTTTAGAGCAAGCAAGGACTCATTCGGCATAGCTAAAGGAGAAGGATGACGAGCTAGCTCGGCTTCGCGCCGAGGTTGAGTCCTTGAAATCATCTCAGAAGTCTGAGCTGGAGAAAATTGACCAAGAGTTTTCTGAGGAAAATAATCAGTTAAGTCTCCAGCTTCAAAAGGACAAAGAACTCCTTGATGCGGCCGAGCTGAAAAATCAGACGATGACAGAGGATATTACTCGGTTTGAGGAGAAACGGGTTGGCTGGGCCGTGGATCTTCAGAAGATGTTGTGATATATTCATTGTAATCTTATTTGACGGGTTTTTCCTCTTGTGGTTATTGGCCGAGTCATTCTTTGCTCGTTGCTCCCCTTGGTTTATATGATGTTTTACTTTACAGATCACTTTCTTGAAGCCGAGCCCGTGAGTACTAAAGACGTGGTTGCTGCCCGTGCCCGCCGAGGTGTCCCCAATACCCCGGATCAAGAATATTCTATTGATTATCTCCTGGTTGCTTTTGTTGCTGCCATCGAGCCGATTAAAATCATGGGAAGAGATTTGGTGAAAGCGTCAATTCGAGCCTTCAATGCGCTCTGGCCGAATGAACCAAAAATTAGCAAGGTGTAAGTACTCGTGGCGAAACTAATGGATTCTCAAACTCAGTTGAACCTCTGGAGAGAATCCGTCGGGCGAGTCGGGGCTGACATGGCGCTTACTGCCATTCTATCATGGTACGAGGACATCTCCCTCAACATATTGATGAATTTTCGTACCGGATCTCCTTGGGTCGAGAATCCAGATTAAGTTGCTCGTCGCCAAGACCGTCCCTATCAACTCATCGAGTATGCAAATGTGCATCAATGGAATGAGGGGCCGAGTTTTCTCCTAGACGAGGCCGAAGAGAATGTTGAAGCTGCTGATGACGATGAGTTTGACAGAGATTCTGGTGATGAACATGACTCAGATGAAAACTCTGGAAGTTCTGATGAATCAAGTGGAAGTTTGGGAATAAATGTTGAAGCTCGGTCTTTGCGGTGACCCGGCATACCACTGCATGTGTAGTACACTATAGTCGTTGACATGACATCCACAGAACACCATTCCGTAAATATCACATCCCTCAGAGTGGTACAACAGAAACATTGTGGGTCCATATTGCAAAAGTACACACATTATTATTATTACAATACTGGAAGTTCAAGAACTCCAAAAGATCCAACTTACAAACCAAAATATAAAGTGTTCAGTGGAAATTTAAAAGTAACAACTCCGACTAGGAGTGGGGCTCAATAGCTTATTCTATAGAGTTTATGCTGCTCGGCTCCGTTAGTTACTACTAACTAGACACTTAAGTGGACTCGTTCTCATCGACACCATAGTGGATCTCGTAGTCCACGCCTTCAACTCCTCCGGATAGATCAGGTTCCTCGTAGAACACGTCTTCTTGGCATTCGACTGCATACATTGGCACGTCTTCGGGATCCCCAGAGTCTAAGCAAGGGATGAAAGGAAAGAATGAGTAACAGCGTTACCCAACAAGTTCATTATGTGCAAGGTGGGAAGTTTGATGTTCTAACTACCACCTCGGATTATAAATCCTTGGCACTATGCATTTTTTTTGTAAATCTTTCTTCAAAGATTGATTTTATTCCAAAAAAAACTATGACAATCAGCCTTCACAGGTTGACCAGAACTTTCATGGAGTTCCTTTCCTGCCGCGTTCGTAGCTCCTTCTCGGAATAGGGAGTAACAAGTTACAGTTCTTACACTCTGCAGAGGTGCGTTACTTTACCCATGAGAGATCAACTCCTTGTTGCACAACCAGGCGTACTTTCCCGTACACATTTCCATGATGTGGGGCCCAGTAGTTGGTCCAACCCAATCACTGCCCCCTTCGTGACCCTGCATGCCTCCTTGGTGTACACCATGCCCACATAATGAATTACGGCAATGGTTTGTACAACCGTTAGATGCCAGAACTATCATGGGACGATGAGGGTTCCCACCCATATGCTGCATATCCTCTACGAATTACCAATCAATATGCACGCTACGAGGATAACAGCCATGGCCTGCACATCCGGCTTCATGCGAGAGGAAGAAGATACAGCTGACTTCTTTGTCCCATTCCAAATCTCATGGCTAACGCGTAATATACGACGCTAGAATCACTGATGTCAGGGGTTGTTAAGTCCCTACTTGATCATCATTGTTGCAAATAGAACCCTAAGTACTATTGCTCCATTATATCATCATTAAGGATGATATCTATGATTTCTTTATTTATGAAAATAATATTTTCTTTCTTTTATAGCATATATGATAACACACAATTTGTAAATACTTTCATAAAGACTCTTCAAAGGACATGAGCAAGTGATGAACTTGCCTTGTGATGACAAGGTAGTGAAGTCTGATGCTTGCACTGGACCTTGAGCTTCTAGTTCTACAAAAACATCATTATTGCCCGGTAAGGACAATATTTAAAAAAGCAAAATGATTATGCAAGTAATGTAATGCATTTTTTTAATTCTATATGCATTTCCCCCAAAAAAGTTCCTTTTTGAGTAATAAAGGATTTATAAATATTTCTTTTTAATATTTATAACATATATTGAGTTATTTTATTTTATTTCCCTTTATTTGACTTCTATTGATTTAATAATTCTTTTAGGAATTATTAATTATACATTAATTTCATTACTAAATATTTATTTAGTATTTTTCAAAAATACTATAATATTAATAAATAATGAAAGTGATTTTTTTATCACCTTTCAATAATTTGTAAAATTTCCATAAGGAATATTTAAATTACAAAATTCTTATAAAATTTTGAATGTCCAAAATTTGATATCTTATTTTATTTGGACAGAGTGGATTATTGTGAATCCAAAAATATTTTATTTATAATTTTTGGAGTTTTATTTTATTTTCTATAATTTTATTTAGGTCAGGGGCATTTTGGTCTTTTCTAATTGATCAAAAGATTTATTAAATAACTTGGGCTGGCCCCTTGGGCTTATTGGGCCAAGGTGGCCCAATAGGGCAGGGTCAAATAACTACCCCGAAGGGTTTTGGCCCACCTAGCCCACTCTGCCTCCTCTCTCTCCCTCGACCTTATCCCCTCCTCCCCTGACTCGCCCCCGTGGCCGGCGATGTCGCCACCATCGATTCTCGCTGTCGTCGGCCGTTCTGGCCGCCGCCGTGGTGTGGGTTAGGGTTGTCAAAGATGCTCTTTCGTCCTATCCACTTGGATTTGACTCCAGGGCTTCCCTGTGGTTAGTTCCATCCCATTCTCGAACCCTGGTGTCTTTGGTCTCGTCTTCTTCTCTTGTAGTGGCAGTGCAGGTCACTGGCGCCCCACAGGTGCTCCACATGCCACATGTTCGGCCCCTCTGCTTCCTCTTCGATTCATCAGCGAGGACCTTGGGTAAGTGGTCTTTGTGGTGTTTTTCCATGCTACTGCCTTGATTCTTTTTGGTGTGTAGCTAGTGTCTTCTCATGTTGAGTGATTATGTGTTGATTGGGTTCATCTCTAGATTAGGGTTCATCACCCCCTGTTGATCATATCTATGATGCTTTAGATCTAGTGTTGATCATATTTGATCATGGGAAATGATTGTATGCTGTGGTTAAGGATTAATAGTAGCTTTGATGATACTAGTTGCCTGTCAGATTTGTCCTAGTGGTAATCCACCATGATCCATGCTAGTTGTTTCAATAGAATCCTTGATTGGATTATGTTGTTGGTCTGAGAGTTTACTCTACTGTCAGATTTCTCATACTGACAGTAGTTTTATCTTAGTGGTTGCTTACTGCAATTGTAATATGGGTTTGTTTGAGATTATATACTCTGAATCAAATCATTACATGTAATGATTTTCTGTGGATGTATAGATTCATTTTAATGTTGATTCCTGGCACTTAGCTTCAGGAAAATGATATATATTTGGTTGTCCCTTTTATGTGTGGATTCTGAACAAGGATTGGTTTTAGTTCATATACAACTTGTCCTTGTGATACCAATATGATTTGGCACACAAGTGATTGAGTCTTATTTCTGGGCTTAGCTTGATTATGCTTGTGATTAGAACTGATAAGATGATATGGAAGCTTTTATTATCTTTCCTGCCTATGATGTTGGTCTGAGGCTCTAGGATGTGATTCCTAGTTAGTTGGGCAATAGTTTGTTTGAATCTTATAGATTTAGAGGTGCTACTCTCTCTTTGAGAGATGTGCCCTGATCTGGTAAGATCAAATGAAAATGATCTAAGTTGCAAAAATAACACTAAACCCAGTGATGCTGGTCTGAGGGTTTAGTGCTTGTGGTGGAGCTTGATGTCTTATCCTTATACTTGAAATCTATAGGATAGATTCACCCCTCTTGGGTGCTTATTGAGAGATCATTACATAAAGCAACACATGCTTTTGTTTAGATATTCTGATGAAATCATGTGATGGTTTTATGAGACTCAGCACAAGATTTGATGTTGGTGTAGTATATTGATGATGATCTTGATCTTGATTTTGGTCTTGATCTTGATCTGCTTTTGCTGGCTCCTGAGCTTGCTCTTGAGCTTGCCTGCTCCTCCTAGCTCCTAGGCTTGACCTTGCTATCCACCATATCTATTCCCCTCCTTATGTCACCATCCTGGTGATGTCTGGGTTGATCTGGGTGGTTGGTTTGGTTGCTGTTCTTGGTTTAACTGTTGTTCACCCTGGCTGTGCTGGCGTGTTGTGTAGTGGAATGATGCACTAGTGTGCTCCTCCACGGCTGTGCTGTGGTTTTGTGATATCTAGTTGTGCTTGTGAGGTTGACAGCACACCCGTTTGCATGCTGTGTGTGTAGCTTGTGTGCCTGCTATGCACATGTGGATAGGTTCAGAATTTTTGAACTTACCATTACCAAACTACTTTTACACTGGCTGGTGAATTGGTCCCTTTTGGCTGTCATTTGCATTCTGGCTTTGAATTTATGAAAGATGAAATCTTTCATATTGGTGAAACTTGCCCCTTTATCATTTCTCAATGATGAGATTGTCAAGTGCACCTCACTGACATATCTGAGAGAAACATTCTAACACTAATTTTATTTGTTTCCTATTTAATCTTTGTTTGCAGGTACAAAGATAAAGATGAATATTTAGTGTAGTTTTAGATATAGGATAGTTAGTAGATACACAAATGTACTTTCCTTAATCTTTTGTAATTTTCCTTTTATAATTCTTGTAATCTTTATTTGGTTTATTTGTAATGAAGATTATATATTTATTAATAAAGAATATTTTATTCTTTTCTCTTGTGTGAATTGTAAAGTTTGGAATAACTTCAGTAAGTTATTCTCTATAGTTTGTTTATGAATAAGAAATGAACTTCATATACCATATTGCTTTTGAATAAGATTTAAGTTATAAAACTTTTCTCTTAATTAATTTAAAAATTCAAATTCATTTTTAAGACACACACCATTCCTTTAAGATCATGTCAAATTTTATAGAATCCTCTTTTTAGACTAAACCTACTCTCGAAGTAAGAAAGAAACATTGATCACTCAAGGTTTTTTTATTTGGCAAAAAATTTATCCACATTTTCACAAATGAATGCATGTAAGAATACCTATTCCAAAATCTACCCTTCGTTAGGTCCTCAATACTGGTATGTTATAGTCTTCCTCCAAGTGGACTAAAGCTTCCCAAGCCTAAGGTGGATCTTTGCGTCAAACGACCAATAATCAAGATGCCATGGTTACTTCGGTCGATGTCGAGGTAACTTCCGCAGAGGTTTAGGCAACTTCGGAGATTCCTGCTCCCGAAACTTTTGCTTCTACATAAGCCGAGGTACCTTCGGTCGTAGCCGAGGTACCTACTTCGGAAACTCCTTCCACTGCCATCACCCCTCCTGCCTATGATTCGGCTGTCGTTAATGCCTGAGCTATAAAACTTTTATTTCCTAAGTCCCCAGTATGCCGGGCGTATGTTGCTTTAAGACATTCTGCCTCTTTTGGTATTGTTTAATCTATATAAGTTTGGAATCTTTCATATGTTATGATAATCATTAAGTTGTTACTATTCTGGT
Source organism: Avena insularis (assembly GCA_023614405.1). Taxonomy (NCBI): domain Eukaryota; kingdom Viridiplantae; phylum Streptophyta; class Magnoliopsida; order Poales; family Poaceae; genus Avena; species Avena insularis. The sequence continues at coordinate 29,006,620 of CM042691.1, forward strand.
TGAGTTATTCAGGGTGTATTATTGTTTGCGAATTTTAATCTGTAGGTTTGAATCGAACATGTTTGATTATTCATGTTTTTTAGAGATTACGAGCTATGTTTGAAAACGAGCACTTTGGTTAATACACCACAGCGGTCATATGAAAGATAATATAATATGCGCCGACTTGCGTATAGTTCATTCCTTAGTCGCTTTTCGCGTGTTTGATTTTCTGTTGGCTCTTATCTTATTTATCATAAGTTCTCTCTTTAGACAGTGAAAGGCCAGGGACGTTGTTTCCGATGTCCATGCGTTACTAACTCGAATTGATGGATATATAAATCATCCGACATATCGAATATACAATAGAATAATAGATAACACGAGGCAGTCCCCGAGTTACTGCTCATGTTGCTGAGGTCTCATTTACTGATTTATTTTCAATAAATAAAATACACAATTCTAGTAGTAAATAACATGGGGCAGTCCCCAAGTCACTACTCGAGTTGCTGGGGTCTCATTCATATCAAATACATAATCATAGTGATAAATAACATGGGGCAGTCCACGAGTCACTGCTCGAGTTGCTGAGGTCTCATTAATTCATTCCTGATATACAAAACCGACATATAATAATACTAGATACAGTACACTTCCTCTAAGTGTAGAATGGACGAAGTAATGCTACATTCCATGGTATTTTTGACTCGTTTCCGGATTTCTCCACCTTATTCCTTTCTAGTGCTTGAGCATCTATGAGGTAATATGCGCCATTGTGCAGTGCTTTGCTCACGATGAATGGGCCTTCCCATGGGGGCGACAACTTATGCATGACGGTTGTGTAGGGGTTCGTAGCATGGAAAACAAAAAATTTCTACCACATACAAACAAACAAGCCAAGATCTATCTACTAGATTGTAGCAACGAGTCGATAGAGTAACTCACCCTCGAAGATTCCAAAGCGGTTAACGAGATCGGATTCTCGTGGGTGATGTAGTCGTACTCTTGCCGATCTCAAGATCGTGTAGACGATCCTTCCGACGCTGCGTTCCGGCAGCGCTTCCGCAGTCGGTCACACGTTTGGTACTCGATGAAAACCTTCATCTCCCTTGTTCCAGCAGGCAGCAGAGGTTGTAGCACTCTCCTCGCGATTCCGGCAGCACGACGGCATGGTACCGGAAGTAGAGGGAAGATCTCGCAGGGCTTCGCCTTAAGCCGGAGCGAGTATGGTGGACTATGAGAGAGGCCTTGGCGATCTAGGCTTTACAGGCACCAAGGGAGGAGGCTAGCCGGCGGCTAGGGTTAGGGTTCACCCCAACTCGGCGAGTTGGTGGTGCCCTAGGCGGTGGCAGCAGCAGGGGTGGTGGCGCCGGCAGTTTAGGGTTAGGGTTTTGGGGTGTGGGAGGTGTAGGCTAGAGGGGCAGCCTGCCCCTCCTTTTATAGGTGGGAGGGCGCGGCCAAGAGGAAGGGAGTCCTCCCCCAAGTCTGCCTCCTTGGCCGGCGGTGGAGGGAGAAGGACTTCCTCCCCAAGTAGGTTTCCTACTCTCCCTCCACCAAGCAAACTTGCTGTTTGACTTTTCAAATTGGCGCTTGACTTTTCAAACTAGGATTTGATTTATCCCTTTATTTTTCTGAGCCATGATACCTAGTACATGATGCAATCATTCCACATTGTTATGACACATTCATGTACCCTTCCCCTCCAGAGTGCCGGACCTTCCGGACCCTTCTAGAACATTCCCGATGAAAACATCGGAATCATTCCCCAACTCCGAAATAGGACTTTCCTTATATGAATATTATTCTCCGGACCATTCCGGATCTCCTCGTGATATCCCGGATCCCATCCGAGACTCTGAACAACATTCGGTCTCTTACTCATCATTCCATAACTACTCAACAACATCGAATCCTTAAGTGTGTCTCCCTACGGTTCGTGAATTATGCGGACATGATCGAGACACTTCTCCGAACAATAACCAATAGAGGAATCTGGAAATTCATATGACTCCCACATATTTCTACGATTACTTTGCGATCGAATGAACCACTTACATACGATACCAATTTCCCTTTGTCTCACGATAGTTTACTTATCCGAGGTTTTGATCGTCGGTATCTCTGCATACCTAGTTCAACCTCGTTACCAACAAGTACTCTTTTCTTGTTCCCGTGGTATTTGATCCCTTGTGAGCCAGTCACATGCTTGCAAGCTAATTGGATGACATTCCGCCGAGAGGGCCCAGAGTTTATCTATCCGTCATATGGATGGACAAATTCCACTCTTGATTCATGTGTCTCAACCCATACTTTCCGAACACTCAATGCCACCTTTATAGCCACCCAGTTACGATATGGTGTTTGATGTCATCAAAGCATACTTCCGGTGATGGTGATAAGCATGATCTCATGGTCGAAGGAATTAGGTTACTATGTATCAGAAAGCATATAGCAATTGAACTATTAAAATGACTTGATCTTTATGCTACGCTTATCCATAGGAGTATGTCCATCATACCATTCTCCTAATGATATGATCTTGTTGTTAACAACATCTCAATGTTCATGATAGGGAAACCACAATCATCTATTAACCAACAAGCTAGTATTATGAAGAGGCTTTACTAGGGACTCTAATTTAGTTTACAAATCACACAAGTATTAATGTTTCCTTGTTAATACTATTATAGCATGAATGTAAACATTTATCATAAACACAAAGATATAATAATAACTACATTTATTATTGCCTCTAGGGTATATCTCCAACAGGTTGTGTGTTGCACTAGCCGGAGGACCAGATCTCCTTCCTTGAAGACTCTCGGATTTACCTTCTTGCTATGGTAGCGTTCGAGGTCTTGTTGATAAATGGCTGACCTGGACAATGCCAATTCTCTTGCTTCTCCTAATAGATCTACATCATCTTGCCGAGATATTTCATTTACTTCGGCATTTGTGTATCGGGTGACTCTAGGTGAATCATGCACTATATCTGCTGGGAGCACAGCTTCTTCCCCATATACGAGAAAGAATGGGGTGTACCCCGTTGATCTATCCGGGGTAATTCTTAAACTCCATAGCACCGCTGGGAGTTCCTCAATCCAACAACCTGCCGACCTATGGAGTGGTTCTACAAGCCAAGGTTTTATTCCAGATAGTACTAGTCCATTTGACCTTTCCACTTGTCCATTTGATGCCGGATGCGCTATCGAAGCAACATCGATTCTTATGTTCTTTTCTTGGCAGAACCGAGCAAATGCTCCTTCAGCAAAATTTGTGCCATTGTCTGTAATAATACTGTGTGGGTATCCATATCTCAGAATGATGTATTTGAGAAATTTCACTGCTGTGGGCCCATCACATTTTCTTATTGGCTTTACCTTTATCCATTTTGTGAACTTGTCACCATGACCAAAATGTGAGTCATCCCTCCGCGAGCCGGCTTAAATGGACCTACCATATCCAGGCACCATATCGAGAATGACCAAGTGATTGGTATAGTTTTTAACTCGTACAAAGGCATATGTATTTTGCTGGCATATCTCTGGCATCCAATGCACCTTGCTACCAATTCTTTTGCTTCCTTTAGTGCACTTGGCCAATTAAATCTGTGTCGGAATGCTTTGGCCACAAGGGCTCTGGATGAGGCATGGTGTCCACATTCCCCTTGATGTATGTCCAAGAGGATGTCTTGTCCTTTTGCCGGGCTAATACATCGTTGCAGCATGTTCGTTACGCTTCTCTTATCAAGCTCATTATTTATTATTGTGTAAGCCTTCGCCCTCCTTACTATCTGCCTAGCAAGGACCTCATTATTCGGCAGGTTCTCATTTTTGAGGAATAGGAATATAGGTTGTGCCCACTCTGGCATGTCCTGTCCCGCGGTAACTGTCTCATCAATTTCCATTACTTCTCCCAACATAATGTTTGCCGAATTTTCCCAATCAGCTCACTGGTTAGCCAAATCAGTCCCGGGTTACTTGGCTCATTTCCCTTATCAACTTCCATTGGGATACACTCAGATTTCTGACCTGATGAGAGACGAATTGATTCGGACTCTGGGGAAGGTATGATTTATGGCTTTCTTAGGTGTTCTAAGGCGATACCAGGTGGAATTGACTGTATGGTCGATCCGAGCTTTGACAGGGTATCTGCAGCATCGTTTTCCACCTGAGGTATGTGATGAAATGCACACTCGTCGAAATAGCCACTAATTTTCTGTACATGAAACCGATATAAGGCCATGTTTGCATCCAATGTGTCCCAATTTCCTGATACCTGCTGCACTACAAGGTCCGAATCTCCGAAGCATAGAATCTGACCTATGCCAATCTCTTTCGCCATGTTTAGGCCATGGACCAGCGCCTCATATTCGGCTACATTGTTTGATGCAGCAAAGTGTATATTTAACACATATTTCAGTTGATCTTTCTTTGGGGAAGTTAATACTACTCCTGATCCTAACCCATTTCTTAGTTTGGACCCATCAAAGTGCATCGTCCAATAGTTTGGATCAGGAAATGGGGGTTCATACTGTATCTCGGCCCAATCGACAAAAAAGTCGGCCACAGCCTAAGATTTGATTGCATCTCGTCTATCAAATTGCAGGGCATAGGAGGGTAACTCAATTGCCCATTTTTCTATTCGGCCACTCGCATCTTTGTTGCTCATTATCTCGGCTATTGGTTCCTCGCAAATTACCTTTATGGCGTGTTCCTCAAAATAATGCTTGAGATATTTTGCCGACATATACACTCCATAAGCCATTTTCTGGTAATGTGGATATTTTTGCTTCGAGGCTGGCAATACCTCGCTTAGGTAATAAACCAGCCTTTGTACCGACTTGCCTTCCTCATCACGCTCTACAACTATCATTGCACACACAACTCGGTTTGTTGCTGCTACATAGAGCAGCATGGGCTCTTTTGATAGTGGCGAGGCTAAAATTGGTGTTGTGGCCAGCATATTTTTTAACTCATGAAAAGCATTATCGGCCTGAGGTGTCCGGGTAAATTTATCAGATTTTTTCATCAACTAATACAAAGGCAATGCCTTTTCACCCAGCCGACTCATAAACCGGCTTAAAGATGCTAGGCATCCTGTAAATTTCTGGACATCATTTAGGCACTTCGGCAGTTCCATCCTTTCTACTGCCCGAATTTTAGTCGGATTCACCTCTATGCCTTAGCTAGACACAATGAAACCGAGTAATTTTCGGTCCAATGCACCGAAGGTGCATTTTTCCGGGTTAAGCTTCATTCGGAATCTCCTCAAATTCGCGAACGTCTGTCGGATATCTTCTAGGAGCTTATGGCTCTCTTTGGTCTTTATAACCACATCATCAACATATACTTGAACATTTTTTCCAATTTGATCATGCAAACATTTTTGCATACACCTTTGGTACGTGGCTCCTGCATTGCGCAGGCCGAATGGCATGGTGCAATAACAATAAGCCCCGTATGGGGTGATAAACGCAGTTTTTATTTGATCAGCCGGGTTTAACGGTATCTGGTGGAAACCAGAATACGCATCTACAAATGATAACAGTTCACAAACTGCGGTTGAATCAATAACCTGGTCTATCCAAGGTAAGGGAAAAGGATCTTTGGGGCAAGCCATGTTACGGTTCGTGTAATCGATGCACATGCGCCAAACGACAGCTACGTTCGGGTCATCCTTTTTGTTCTCTACCAACAACTGGTTAGACAGCCAATCCGGATGAAGTACTTCCATAATAAACCAGGCCGCAAGGAGCCAAGCTATCTCATCCCCTATGATTTTTCTCCTATCTTCGATGAAGCGGCGGAGAGGTTGCTTCACCGGCCTTACTCCTAGCCTTACATGCAAAGAGTGCTCAGCCAACTCCATCGGTACTCCTTGCAGATCTTGTGTAGACCATGAAAGATATCCCGATTCTCATGGAGGAAGTTGGTGAGCTCGCTTTCCTATTTATCATTCAGGTCGTCACCAATGGTGATGGTGCGCTCTGGGAATTGATCATCAATCTGAATTTTCTTTGTCTCCTTAGTCGGCTAGAAGGACACACTTCCATGCGGATTAGCAAGTGCCGGCATGTTAAGCTGTGCCGACTGAGCTAAAGCTACGACCTCCTGAATTCTTTTTTTCTCCCTTGCGATCACCAAAGATTTGGCCAGATTTGATCCGTCAGAAGCACATTCCATCGACTTCCTGTAGTCTCCAGCTATTTTTATTACCCCTTGTGGTCCTGGAATCTTCATTTTTAAGTAACCAATGTGGCAGCTGGTCATAAATTTAGACAATGCGGGCATCCGAGTAATGCATGATAGCAACTTTCTAGATCTACCACCTCAAATTTCAAATTCTCTGCTCTGCAATTCTCCCTTGTGCCGAATAAGACGTCTACTCGTACCTTCCCAATGGGCTCGTAGGACAATCCTGGAACTATCCCATGGAAAGTTGTCTTGGTCGACTGCAGCATATTTGGAGAGATGCCGATTTTATGCATCGTATCCTTGTACATAATGTTGATGCTGCTTCCATTATCTATCAGTACCTTTGAAAATTTCACGTGGATACTGGGTCTGACAAACGTCGGGTCTAGCACTAAAGCATATGACCTAGGGTTTGGCATGATCTTGGGGTGATCTCTAATGCTCCAAGTTATCTCTTGATCTGACCATGGCATATACCTCGGAATTGCGGGCATAACTGCATTTACTTCGATGTGCCAGCGCTGTATGCTCTTCCTGTCTTGTTGTTCCGTGGTGAATACACACTATGACTGATGGTTCTCCCTGTGCTCATTGCGTCCATTATTTCCGGGGTTTCCTCTGCCATCTTGGCCTTGGTTCGCCACATGGTGAACTGCATCCCTACGGTCATGATTCTCATATCTCGGAGGTGGTGGTGGTAACATCAATTGTTGTGCGTTTCCTCCTGTAACCTGCGGCTGCTGTGGATGATGTGATTGCTGCGGTGGCACCTGCATTGCTATCGGGTTTCCCATTGCGCTCTTCATCCACGCACACTGACGAGTTGTATGGTTAGCCGATTTTGCCGGGTTAGGCGTGTGAAACTTACACGGTTAATCCAACATTGACTCAAACATGTACTTCGGCCTCTCCTGCCATTACTTTTTATGTTCAGGAGTCCATTGTTTCTTCCCATCATTCCTCGGTGTCCATTGTTGAGGACCGTTCTTCTGGCGCTGATTACTTCCTGCACCCAGCTGGTCCTGAGTAACTGCAGCAACCTGATTCGAGCCGTATCTGTAATCCGGCATGTCATCTTTTCTTCTACCTCGGAATTCATTCCGCCGGGATGATCCTTTGCCATCACGAGTGTAATGGTCATGCTGCTCAAGGTGTTCTGCCGACATAAGCTCGGGTTGAGTTGGATCACCCAGTGCATATGAATCTGCTATTCTGATTGTCTCTGCCAACATAGTTGGCATATCTCTTTGTAACATTTGCCACAACACACTTCCATTCTGCATGCTTGTGCAAACCAAGCAATTGCTTGTGATTCAATTACTCATTCGCAAGAGTTTCTGAGGTTGTACAATCATGTCAGGAATTCTCTATCTGTCTCATTCGGTTTCTGCTTGCACATCACCAGTTCTTGAGGCCTATTCGGCCTCTTGTAAGTACTGGTGAAGTTACTTACAAACATCTCCTCAAAGTCCAACCAGCAATTGATACTGCCAGCTGGTAAGTTATTCAACTAGACCCTGGCCGGCCCCTCCAACATCTGGGGCACGTATCTCACAGCCCATCTCAAATTTCCCCCTGCTATTTTCACTGCAGTGGCATAGTCAATCAACCAATCTTGTGGTTTAGTACTTCCGTTATATGTTTTTGTGCCACTTGCCAACTGGAAGTTTGGGACTGGTGGCTCTCCCATAATCCGGGGTCCAAAACACGCCGGACCAGGAGGACCTTGTTCTTCCAATAACTCGGACCAATATAGCCTATCAAGTTTTAATCTTGCGTCATTTGACGACAAATTTCTATACACAGCTCTTTCTTCCACCCCATAGTGGTTTTTCCCAACAAATCCAGCAATTTCCATTTCTGAATAACCACCATTATACTTGTCACGTGTCGGGTTATGTGGAACATGTCTTGCATCTCTCCCCTGCTGAGGTTCATGCATCGGCTGATGATTTTGCTGGTGATATCGTCTCCCTTCAGTCGGGTTATTATTATCGGGTTTCCCCCTTCCGAGATTTCCATGCTCTCTATTTCTGCAGCTGGGGTTTCTTTCACCGATGTTAGCTCGGCTTCCATTGCCTTTATTTTCATTAACTTTTCCGGCCACTGTCGGGTCATATGGAACAATATGTTTGTTTCTTTTTCCCGAGGTTACTGCTTTATCTTTTCTCATACCATTTCTGGGTGAGGATGTCACGGCAGCTGATAATGTCGGGGCATCCCTAGCCGAATGAACCATGCGCGAAGCTCCTGGCTTTGCCGGGTTAGCTCTGAGTATCTCCTCATTTTTCTGGTTCACGATGCGTACCAACTCAATTACTCTTTATTGTTGCCTTTGCCAGGCTTCCTCGATCAATCCTTCCAACTCCAAGGCTGCTGCATTCGCCGCCCTGAGGTTCTTTGTCGGGGTACTATACCTCGGCAACCCTGGGTCGGCCGAATCGCCCTGCTGAGACTCATGCTCCTTGTTAATTTCACTAAGGAGATTCTTTCCTTTCATCCTTAGGTCATCTATTCGTGTGGGGGCCGTATCTAGCTTGTTTTCCCTAGCACACTCTCTCAAGGTTCTATTAAAGGAATCCTGCAGTGCAGATACTTTCTTGGCCTCTTCTAACATTCTCAACCTAGTCTCTTCTAATTCTGCCTATACATTTGCCGGGTTAACTATTGGTGCTACAGGTGTTGTTAGGTTGTCTATGGCTGCTTGCAAGATATTCTCTGGCCTCTCAGAGGTGGCCATCTTACTCTTGGTGCCTTGGGGGTTACCTCCTGCACCTCGGGTGCCTTTGCCGTTGACTGATCTGTTGCTACCTGCTTTGCGTCTCTTGGCTTAGCCGCTACTAGGTCCGCCGTCACCGGGTTCTTGCTTGGTCCGGCTGCTGCTCCTGCTACTGATGCTGGTGCCGGTGCCGTCATCATCACCTCAACGCTGCCTTCGGGGCAAGCGTTACGCTGACCGCTCGTAGCGCTGAGGGGAGGATCTCCCGCGAGGATGACTCGGCGCGGGTCGACGCGAGACGTGTCGACGCTGATGTAGATCTTGTGAGTGCCCAAGATGATGAAGACGCCATTGGGCAGGGGTGGTATCGCTCCAAAGCTGCCAGCATTGTCACTGACATAGTCCCGGATGTCAAATCTCTGGACTAAGCCGGAGAAGACGCGCTCGCCTGTGTCGAAGAAGTTTCCCGTCCGGATCTTGACTCCAGCTAGCACCGCTGCTAGCCCCATGGTGGTCGCCAACTGTCGTGGTGGTGGCATGGCAGATGCCATGGGTAGGCTTAAGTTGGGGGCCAATGGATGCTAGTGGGATCCAGGGAGGGAAGATGTAGTGGTTTCTACACTCAGAATGCTAGAACTCAATCTTTATTTAGCACCAATGGAGCTACACTTGCTCCTCGAGCTGTATGAGCGAGAGGAAGAAGAAGCTACAACTAGTGCCTAATGAGAAAAATGAATCAATCCCCCTCTCCAGACGCCCAGTCCATCCTTATAAAGGAGGGGCCTGATGCCTTCTAGGGCTGATGTGGACAAGCATATTCGTGAAATATGCTTATCCCAAAGTGGTAACTCAGTGGGATTCTTTCCGTGTCCCCTTCTATCGATGGCAAAGACACAGAACCCACCACATGTGAGCCTTGGACCTTCCTATGCTCCTCTGCTACTATGCTTCTTGTCTATAGCGATTTGCATTGTATAGTTTCCAGACAGAGATACTGGCTAGTGTTGACTTTAGGGTTTGCCTCCTCCTTCTTGGACAAGCATCCCTTGACCGGGTCTCGCCTCGCATGACTCGGCTTGACCTTAACCTGCACTTAAGATGCGTTATAGTGTTACACCGACATCCCTCATGTTTTGGCCGAGTCAAGTCTTAACTACTTGACTCAGGGTTAGTCGGACCTCATTCGGCCGACTCCTACATGACTCGGTCAGATCTTGATATGATCTGGCCTTGATCATGGATATTCATCTCTCTATTTTTACTTACCTTGAACCTACCTGTGGTCATCCCACCAACACCTTGGTATCTAGGGGAATAGACACAATCCTCACAATCACGCTCTCCACAATCCACAAAATCTACACAACAATTCATACAACAAAATATTCACAAATCAATATACATACAAAAATAATATGAATGCATGCAAAATGCAATGATATGTTTTGCCACAATTTTAAAATCAAACTCTACTATACTGAAGACAAAGCATATAATCTAAAGTCTAAATAAAACAAAAACCACCTAAAAATAATATTCTAAATAATTTTTATAGCCAAAATAAGGTTACAATTGTCTATGCATAAAATCCTCATTTTACAGAATCAAATGACCAAACCAAGGCCATTGGTGCAAAGGGCTCATTTTTCTGAATCCATATATATAAAATTTGCAATTTTTGGATTTACAGAACAAAAGTTATGGATTTTACAAGTTTAAACATCTAATGCAAAAAATCCTGGATTTTAAAACAAATTCACTGCCACGCGGCGTGTTCTGATTGGTGCGTACCGGTTCGGGTGGATCACGCGTGCTAGCCTCTAGATCTAAGTGGCTATGTGTGGTCCAGATCTAAACGTACCCCTTCTCTTCTATTTCTAATCTCAACCACTAGATCCAGATCCAATGGATCAGATCTACCCGACCTAACTCTAGCGGCGCCAATGGCCATATCGGCGGCGACGCCTCTGGCAGTGATGCGACGGCGAGGTCAGGGGGTTAGGGGAGGGGCACTGGTTCTTACCATGGTCGTAGAGACGAGGAGATGCTCAACGTGGACGGGGTTGGGGCGGGGGCGCACAGAGACGGCGGCTATCGCTCGTTGGAGTTCGGCTGTGCCTCGGGTGCTTCCAGACGACGACGGGGGCGACGACCTGGGGCACAATTGGACAAGCCATGGGCATTAGCATATGCGCAAGACAAAGAGGAACACGCTCGCGTGAACCAGAGGCAGAGGGGCGCACGAGGCTCACTGGAATAGTGCGTCGGAGTTGCTCGGTACGGCGGCGGTGTAAAGCAAAATACCACTAGCCTTGCGGCGCTCTGTGCTTGTAGTGTGGGGGGAAATGACGCGGAGAGGGAGTGGATTAAGTAGCCAGATCGGGGGAGGAAATCTCGCACTAAATCAACGGAAATTAACGGATTCAATTTCGGCAGTGAAGAGGGGAGGAAATGGCTGGCAAGATGGTCTCCTGCGCATGATTGAAGACGACGAGGTGAGGTGGCAGTGGGGCCCAGTTGTCAGCGAGGGGGGGTGCGCGTGCGCGGGTGAGAAACAGAGGGAGAGGGGGGAGTTCCCGGGTGGGCTAGTGGGTTGCTTTGGGCCTGTGCCAGAATAGCTGGTTGGCTTCTATTTTTTTACTTCTTTTGCTTTTTCTTTTCTGTTTTGATTTTTCAAATGAGATTTGAATGGCCATTTCAAATCCAATTTAATTCAAACTTTCACCAGTATTTTGTGTTGTGATCCTAGTGCTAAAATGTGTGTCAAACACCTCTATACACTCCAAAACATTTTTGGGTCACAAAATAAAAAAATAAAACCATGCCCCATACATATAATATAAAAGGGGTTTAAATATGGTTTTATTAGGGTTTTAGCTTTGAAAATTTTTATGCAAAGTAGAAATGCCATGATGTTATGAATGCAATAACATGGTTTTGAATTTGATGAAATTTGGGATGTTACAAATCTAACCCCCTTAAGATGAATCTCGCCCTCGAGATTCAGATTGGCTAGCAAATAGGTGAGGGTGATCTTTCCGAAGTTCATCTTCTCTTTCCCAAGTTGCTTCTTCCTTGGTATGATGATTCCACTGTACTTTGCAGAATTTGATTGTATTAGTACGAGTGACTCTTTCCGCTATCTCGAGAATCTTGATAGGTTTATCTTCATAAGTGAGATAATTCTCTAGCTGAACTTCTTCTAGTGGTATAGTGTCTTTTAACGAACTTTCTTCCATCCCTAGATGACACTTCTTCAACTGGCTTACATGAAACACATTGTGAACTGCTGACAGTGATTCTGGTAATTTTAACTCATAATCCACTTCTCCTTTGTGGATCAAAATCTTGAATGGTCCTACATAACGAGGTGCCAATTTTCCTTTGACTCTAAATCTATTCACACCACGAAGTGGTGAGACTCTAAGATAAGCTTTATCACCTACCTCATAGTTGACTTCTCTATGTTTTGGATCTGCATAACTCTTTTGTCGGGATTGGGCTATCTTCAACCTGTCCTTTTCCATTCTGACTTTCTCTTCGGCTTCCTTGATTAGATATGGTCCAAATAAATTTCTTTCTCCTACTCCATTGCATAATAATGTTATAGTACACTTCCTTCCATAGAGGAATTCAAACGGAGCCATCTCTATGCTCGATTGATAGCTGTTATTGTAAGAAAATTCTGCGTATGGCATACTTTCATCCCAACTATATCCATAGTCTAGCGCACAAGCTCTCAACATATCTTCCAAAATCAGATTGGTTCTTTCTGTCTGTCCATCAGTATGAGGATGAAAAGCTGTGCTGAATTTTAGCCTTGTTCCCAATGATTCATGCAGTTGTCGCCAAAAATGCGAAGTGAACTAAGTTCCTCTATCAGACACAATGCTCTTAGGTACTCCATGTAAACATACGATTCTGTTCATATAGATTTTGGCTAACTTAGCACTGGTATAGGTAGTCTTCACGGGTATGAAATGAGTCACTTTAGTTAGAATTTTATCCAGATCTGGTCCTTGGCAGTCTGGTGATAAAATCCCCATACCAATCGTATCCCACTTCCAATCAGGTATTGGTAGTGGTTGCAATAACCCTGCCGGTTTCTGATGTTCCGCCTTCACTCTACTACACACGTCACACAAAGCAATGTGCTCCGCAATATCTTTCTTTAGATTGTTCCACCAAAATCTTTTTTCACATCCATGTACATTTTGGTGTTACTCAGATGAATAGAATATGGTGAATTGTGTCCTTCTTGCAGGATCAATTTTCGAAGCTTCGGATCTTGTGGGATGAAGATACGCTTTCCATACCATAAAGTTCCTTGTTCATCTTCATGGAATTCTTTCGCCTTTCCTTTACTAATTTTACTCTTAATCTCCTCTATTTCCTTGTCCAAATTTTGGGCTTCTTTGATTTTATCCAACAGTGTTGTTTGAACTTCCAAAGACATGAGATATCCCTTAGGGACTATCTCCAATCTTAGATCTTTAAATTGGGCACACAAATCATCTAGCAATTCTTCTTTCGTGAGGCCATTCACATAAACTTTGCGGCTTAATGCATCCGCTATGACATTCGCTTTACCGGGATGGTATTGCAAACTCAAGTCATAAACCTTGATAAGTTCTAGCCACCTTATTTGTCTCATGTTGAGCTCTTTCTAGGTGAAAATATATTTCAAACTCTTGTGATCTGTGAACACTTCACAATGCTTTCCCGAAAGGTAGTGTCTCCATGTTTTGAGTGCATGGACAAAACAGGCCAACTCTAAGTCATGTGTAGGATAATTTACTTCATGAGTCTCGAGTTGTCTCGAGGCATAAGCCACCACTTTTCCTTCTTGCATCAATACTCCACCCAATCCTTGGTGAGATGCATCACAATATACTTGAAAATCTTTATCTAGATCTGGCAAGCATAAAACTGGTGTTGACACCAATCTTTTCTTCAACTCCTGAAAACTGGTTTCACATCCTTCAGTCCAATCAAACTTCTTCTCTTTCTTAAGCAGCTCCGCAATCGTCTTAGCTACTTTCGAGAAATTCTCGATGAACCTTCTATAGTACCCGGCCAAGCCTAGGAAACTACGGACCTCTTTAACTGACTTGGGTGACTTCCACTCATTTATAGCTGAAACCTTTGCGGGATCGACAGCTATACCATCTCCAAACATATTATGTAAGATCCCTCCTTTATAAAGGAAAAGGATCCCTGTGATTGCAATGCTAGTCCCTGGATCAATGCTAGCATCCACAATTTAAGATGAAGTACACAGAAACAAAGGTCATTATTATAGTCATTCCAGAGACAAACATAGTCTTTACAACTCCATGGCCAAAGGCCTAGTACAAGAGTTTAAATAAGTAAATAGATAAATAAGTCTTCATCTTCATGTGCCATAGGCAAACATGTTGAGTGTAGACTCATGACTCCTAATCCTCATCAGAATAAGCTACAACATCACAAGTTACAGCCACAGTGGGTCAATACATTGGAATAGTATTGGCAAGTGATACCTTAGTAGAATATTGGTGGACTAAATACTATATGCATTTTGGCGAGTGTAGCTTAGGCTTACTTTGCTCAAAATAGGTTTTTCCTATTAGTTGAAAAACACTAAGTTTTTCTTTGTCAAAAACTTTACCCAAGGAACCACCAATAGACATTGGGGTCCTTCACCCTTGTTCAACCACAAGTTTTACTTAGAAATTGGGATGAGGAGATTCTTGATAGCTTCCATGTCTTGATGCTCAAATTGTCCAATACCAGGGACATGGCTAAGTACTTAGATTCTTCCATCTGCAGAGGTTGTGCACTTTCCCCACAAGACTTGATTTTCACCAAGACAGGACCTTTCAGAAGCCTTCCCTTAGACCAAATGGACGCGCCCCAACCGATCAATCCCACTACCACCAATTGTCCAAATGGCTAAGTTATTGCAACCTATATGGTCCAGGCAGAGCCCATATTTCCAAGTGGCTGCACTAGAAGCTTCTTAACATTTGGCCTCTCAAATCCCTTTGTTCCTGGGTGGCTTTCCACAAGTGCGTTACACAAGGTAAACCATAGAAATGGGCCTTGTGTAACCACTCAACATAAACCAAGCCTTCCATTCCACCCAGGTGTTTCATTCACTATGTTGTTTTATTAAGCAAAACACAAGTCCAAAGACTTAGAAATATTTTATCATAGCATAAATAATTTCACCACCCTTGGTTGCTACTAGCTAGGCTAAGCATGGCATGGATAAGCATCTTAACTTAGAAATTTCTAGCAATTCTACAACTTCTAGGATTTCCCAAGCATAGCATATAAGCAAGATATAACCATGCAAGACTAGCAAAATATTTCTAATGCATAGTAGAAAAACATAGGGATAAAATCATGAAGCACCACTTGCCTTGATAGTTTGGAGAGTAGCTACAATCCTCACAATCACAATCACTATTTGCACCAAAATCTACACATAAAATGATAGCACCAAATCACATACAAAATAGATTCAAGCAAAAATATATGGATGCATGCAATATGATATGTGATGATTTTCTATACCAAACATGACAAGTGCATAGTACTGAATCATAAACAAGTTCAAATCTTGCCAAACAAACTTTATTTGAACAACAAAACATTTCTCAAATAATTAATATACACAAAATAGGCCTACACATGTTTCTGTAAATAAAACCATTTTAACAGAAACAAAACATTAAACACGTTGCATATATGGAAAGGGCTTTCTCTCCTGATTCCATCGATATAAAATTTGTCAAATTTGAACGTGGGAAACAAAAGTTATGATTAAAACAAGTTTAAACATCTAATAGATTCAAATCAGAAATTTTAAATCGAGGAACATGCCACGCGGCGATGTCTTACTGGCTGGTACCACTTCGCGCCGGATCACGCTTCTGAGCCGTTGGATCTAACTTAATTGCGCGTCCCAGATCTAAACTTACCGCTTCACCTAGGATCTATCGTATCTGCTGGATCTAGATCTAATGATCCTAAGCAATCTGACCATCAAGAGGCGGCGCTAGCGGCGGCGACAGGCGGCGGCGCGCTCTGATAGTGGCGGAGCCAGCGAACTAGGTCGTGCAGGGAGGTGGGAGGATGCTCACCAGAACCGCAGTGACGAGGAGAAGCTCGACGTGTCCTTGGTTGGCGAAGGGGCGCTCGGAGTCGTCAGGGATTCCTCGCCGGAGTTCGTGAAGGCATCGGGTACGGCTGCTCGTTGACGTTGGCGAAGGTACAGATCATGCCAGGGCAAAATAAACAGTGCGTCAGATGCGCAAAGTGGTGCTGGTCATGCGAGTGTCAAGGAGAGGGCAAGGCGTGGTCAGAACTAACCAGGAAAGCTTGCCGGAGTTGAGTGTTTCGTCGGACTCGTGCTGTCGTCGATGTTGACGAGGCTCTGAATGATCCTAGCATGCACCAGAGGGGTTAGGAGATGCGCAAGGTTGCAGTGATTGTACTGGCAAGGTTAGAAGTCAAGGGGCGCGGGGAGCTCACCGGAATTTGCTGCCGGAGTTCGTCGGTACCGCGGCAGAGTTCGGCGAAATATGGGCAGCCTGGTGGTGGAGCGAGCAAGTGGTGTGAGGGGAAATGAGCAGCGAGGGAAGGGGGGTCTTATAGCCAGAGCGGGGGCAAGGATCATGCGAGGAAACGCCGGAAATAACTCGGTTTTAAAACGCGGCAGTGAATGGCGGAGGAAACAGCCGGCGACGTGGTCGTGGGCATGATTTGGGGAAGACGGTGGTGAGCTGGCGAGGGTCCACCGGTCAGTGACTCATTAGGTAGCGCGGGTGCGGTGAGAAAAACAGGAGGAGAGGGAAACCCCGGGTGGGCTCGCTTTTGGGCCGCTTCTGTCGTTGGGCTGGAAAGATGGCGCCGGCCCTTTTCTATTTCTTTTCTCCTTTTCTTTTTCTGTTTGTATTTTCAGAAATCATTTTCAAATGATTTCAAAAGCTATTTGAATTCAAACCTTTTTAGGATTTTTGTAGAGTGCAACATTCCTAATTCTGGGCATAAAAACATGTGGTCTCTCTGTACAAGCTTGGTTCTTTTGATCAAATAAAATAAATAGTGCCATTGCACTTGGTTTGATCAAGTTTTTAATTTGGTTTAAAAAAACCATATCTGTTTTGCAAATTTTGGTTTATGCTCTAACAATCAAGCAAAACAATCTGAGAGTAACAAGGTTTGATTCATGAACAATAATCTCTCAATGGAGAGTAGCATTTGATTTAATGCTGATCACATAAAATAATGAGCTCATATGCTCCTGTTTTTTAATTGATTTTCGAAATGAACTCTACATGATCATGGATGCATGGATGATATGCATGAGTTTTGAAACATGATTTTAGGGATGTTACAAATCTAACCCCCTTAAGGTGAATCTCACCCTCGAGATTCGGATTGGCTAGCAAATAGGTGAGGATGGTCTTTCTGAAGATCATCTTCTCTTTCCCATGTTGCTTCCTCCTCGGAATGATGGTTCCACTGAAATTTGCAGAACTTGATAGTCTTAGTCCGAGTAACTCATTCTGTAGTCTCAATAATCTTGATAGCTTTCTCTTCATATGTGAGGTCACTTTCCAATTGAACCTCCTCTAAAGGTATAGTATCCTTCAAAGAAGTTTCTTCCATTTCCGGATGACAGTTCTTAAGCTGACTCACATGGAACACATTATGAACTGCTAACAAAGACTCTGGCAATTCAATCTCATAAGCGACTTCTCCTTTACGACTCAGAATCTTGAATGGTCAAACATATCTTGGGGCCAATTTACCTTTGACACCAAATCTTTTCACTCCACGGAGTGGTGACACTCTAAGATAAGCTCTGTCACCGACTTCATAGGTGACTTCTCTACGCTTAGAATCTGCGTAGCTCTTCTGTCGGGACTATGCTATCTTCAATCTGTCCTTAACCAGCTTAACTTTCTCTTCAGCCTCTTTGATAAGTTCTGGTCCGAACAAACTTCTTTCTCCCACACCATTCCATAGTAATGGGGTGGTACACTTTCTCCCATAGAGAAACTCAAATGGTGCCATCTCAATACTGGCTTGATAGCTGTTATTATAAGAAAATTCTGCATAAGGCAGACTTTCATCCCAACTTGCTCCATAGTCTAGGGCACATGCCCTCAACATATCTTCAAGAATCTGATTAGTCCTTTCTGTTTGTCCATCAGCCTGAGGATGAAAAGCAGTGCTGAATTCCAGCCTCGTTCCCAATGACTCATGCAATTGCCTCCAAAAATGAGAAGTGAATTGAGTTCCCCTATCAGACACAATACTCTTGGGTACTCCATGTAGACACACAATTCTACTCATATATATCTTGGCTAACTTAGCACTAGTGTAGGTTGTCTTCACGGGTATGAAATGAGCCACTTTAGTTAAGCGATCCACTACTACCCAAATAGAATCATATCCTGACCTGGTCCTTGGCAATCCGGTGATGAAATCCATGCCAATCTTGTCCCACTTCCAATCAGGAATAGGTAGTGGTTGTAGCAATCCTGCTGGTTTCTGATGTTCCGCTTTCACTCTGCTACATACATCACACAAAGCAATATGTTCGGCGATGTCCTTCTTGAGATTATTCCACCAAAATCTTTCCTTCATATCCATGTACATTTTGGAGTTACCCGGATGAATGGAATATGGTGAGTTATGTGCTTCTTGTAAAATCAGTTTCCGAAGCTCCGGATCTTGTGGAACACAGATACGTTTTCCATGCCATAAAGTACCATGTTCGTCTTCATGGAATCCTTTGGCTTTTCCCTTGCCAATATTTTCCTTAATCTCTTCAATTTACTTATCAGTCTTTTGGGATTCTTAAATCTTGTCCAACAAAGTAGGTTGAACATCCAAAGACATGAGATGTCCTTCAGGCACAATCTCCAATCTGAGATATCTAAATTGGGCACACAGATCATCTGGCAATTCTCCCTTAGTAAGGCCATTCACAAAAACCTTACGTCTTATAGCATCCACTACAACATTTGCTTTACCGGGGTGGTATTGCAAACTCAAGTCATAGTCCTTGATGAGTTCTAGCCATCTTCTTTGTCTCATGTTAATTTCTTTATGGGTGAAGATATAATTCAAACTCTTGTGATCTGTGAACACTTCACAATGCTTTCCCAAAAGATAGTGTCTCCATGTTTTGAGTGCATGGACAACAGAGGCTAACTCTAAATCATGAGTAGGATAGTTCACTTCATGAGTTTTGAGTTGTCTCGAGGCATAAGCCACAACTTTTCCTTCTTGCATAAGTACTGCACCTAAACCATGATGAGATGCATCACAATACACTTGGAAATCCTTCTCCAAATCTGGCAGACATAAGACTGGTGCTGTCACTAGTCTCTTCTTCAATTCTTGGAAACTAAGTTCACAGCCTTCAGACCAAGCAAATTTCTTGTCTTTCTTTAGCAATTCAGTCATAGGTTTAGCTACTTTGGAGAAATTTTCAATAAACCTTCTATAGTATCCTGCCAGGACAAGGAAACTACGAACTTCTTTTACTGACTTAGGTGATTCCCATTCAGTTACAGCTGAAACTTTGGCAGGATCAACTGCTACACCATCTCCTGACACAACGTGTCCAAGAAAACCAACTTCATTCAACCAAAACTCACGTTTGCTGAATTTGGCATACAACTTATGTTCTCTAAGCTTCTCAAGAATCAAACGTAGATGTCCTTCATGCTCTTCCTTGCTCTTGGAGTAGATTAAAATGTCATCGATGAAAACGACAACAAATTTATCAAGGAACTCCATGAACACCTTGTTCATCATATTCATAAAGTATGCTGGAGCATTGGTCAAACCAAACGGCATCACGGTATACTCATACAATCCATACCTTGTGGTGAAAGCTATCTTAGGTATGTCTTGTTCTCTTATCTTGAGCTGGAAATAACCTGACTGGAGATCAATCTTTTAGAACACACAAGATCCTTCTAGCTGATCAAACAAGTCATTGATTCTAGGAAAAGGGTATTTGTTCTTGATAGTCACCTCATTGAGTGAACGGTAATCTATACATAACCTTTGACTTCTATCCTTCTTTTCCACAAACAAAACTGGTGCTCCCCAAGATGAAGAACTTGGTTGAATAAATCCTTTCTGCAACTGTTCTCCAATTGCTTCTTGAGTTCTTTCAACTCATCAACTGACATCTTGTACGGTCTTTTTGCTATTGGTCCAGACCCTGGTAGCAAATCAATAAGGAACTCCACATCTCTATCTGGTGGCATTCCCGGCAATTCTTCCGGAAACACATCCGGATACTCACTCACAATGGGAACACTGTCCATGCTAACCCCCTTAAGAGAATTAAGCTTACTCCCTTTTGATTCAAAGTTAGACTTGAATCTAATCCATTTCTTTTCCAGGGTTGTGAGTGCAACAGTACGATTGGCACAATCTAGTACTCCTTAATACTTGGTCATCCAATCCATTCCCAAAATTACATCCAGTCCTTGGGAATCTAGGATTATCAGACTCACTGGAAACCTATGCTTTCCAAACTCTATCACTAGATCCCGGCATCCAAGACTTACTATCATATCTCCACCTGGAGAACTTACTTTTATTGGACACCCAATGTTTTCAGTTGGAAACCCATTTCTATCAACAAATGCTTTTGATATGAATGAATGCGATGCTCCAATATCAAAAAGAACAAGTGTTGGAATAGAATTGAGTTTGAACTTACCAGCAACAGCATCTGGCTCTTCATAGATTTCCTCCACATTGATGCGGTTCACTTATCCCTTCTGAAAAGGGTTAGGCTTGTTGGGTCCTTCAACTTTCTTTTCTAGGCATTCATTTGCATAATGCCCCATCTTCTTGCACTTAAAACACTCGACCTGACTAAGATCGTTCTTGACAGGCTGGCTTCCACTGCCACTTCCACTACCAATGTGGTGGCTCTTATATCCACCCTTGTGATTCTTGTACTTGTCATTGTCATGACTACGGTTATGCTTGTTGTCATGATGACGGTTGTGGTTGTGGTGCTTGTTGAATTTCCCATGCGTGTTGAATCCTGAGCTTCCACTATCATCATAATGGGAACGTTTGTGAGACGATCTCGAGTTGTGCTTGTCCGAGTGCTTTCTCTTCCTACTCTCAACTTGTTTCATTTTGTTCTCCAAAATAGCAGCCTTGTCACAAAGAGACTGGTATGTGGGAACATAGGCCACAGATAGCTGTAGGTTCAGTTCATCATTCAGGCCCTCGAGAAACTTCTCTCTTCTTTTAGCATTAGTGTCAACTTCATCCGGTGCATAACACGCCAGATTGTTGAACTCCTCAATATACTCTGCCACGCTGCGGTGGCGCTGCTTCAGATTATGAAATTCTTTCTTCTTTAGACTCATCAATCCGGATGAGATGTGAGCAGTACGGAAACCATCTTCAAAGATAGCCCATGTCACATCTGCAATGGGAGTGGTGATCTGGAAGTTATCCCACCAAGTAGCTGCTGGTCCTTCCAACAAGTGAGCTGCAAATCTGACTTTCTCTTCATCAGTACAACCAACTGTTACCAAGTCCTTGTTCACAGAGCGTAGCCAATCATTGGCCACCATAGGATCAGTTGTTCCTGAGAATTTTGCTGGCCTTAATCTCAAGAACCTGGTAAGCATGTTAAAACCCGGTGGGTTGTTCTGATTGTTGTTGTTGTTATTGTTATTGTTGTTGTTCTGATTCTGGATGAACGTGGTCATCATTTGCATCAGCTGAGTCTGAGCTGTCATCATTTGCTGCATCTCAGGGGTGATGTTGTTGTTGTTGTTGTTGGTGTGATTGGCACGTCGGGGAGGCATCTGTGGTTTTCAATAAGGATAAGAATGAGATACCCATAGATGCTAACATGCAAAATACATCACATATCAACCACAAACAAACATGCATCATAGTAGTAAAAGTTCAACAACACAGACAACAAGTTTGGAAAAGTAAACACACCAATAGCAAGCCATCCACATGTTGGATGATCATTGCGACTCAATAAACAAAAGTATGATAAATAAAGGTAAATGAGTAGTATCACTACTCCTCGGCATCAACCTCCTCCTCAACAAATGTAAGACCTGCATTCTCCATAGCGGTCTTGTATTGCTCGACATTGGTAGTCAAGGCCTCTACCTTGGCTTTGAGAGCCCTCTTCTGAGAACGAAGCCTCTCAATCACAGTCTGCTGATGCTCGAGCTCGAAGTCCTTGGCCTCCAGTTCTGCAGTCATGTCTCGAATCCTCTTGTTCCTATCTTGGACTCGCTTCTCTTGACTCTTGAACTTTCTGTCCTGACTCTCGAACTTGGTCTCCATCTCCTTGACTATCTCATCTTGCTCCGCGAAGAGCTTGTCCTTCTCACGAAGCTGCACCTGGAGTTCGTCATTGCTGAGCATGACGTTGGTTCTATCAGTGTCCACATGCCTAAGAAGAACCTCTAAGTCCTGGAGGTATAGACGAATCGGCTCTGCTGTCTCCCTCGAAGTCAATGGCCTCACCATCCTCATCACGTCTACCGAAGGTGTGGAAGTGAGTGCCTCTAACCTCTCGAGAGTGTCTCCCTAGTAGACGTCCTATCAAATCCTACATGACTACCTCAAGGCCTCTCTCCTTATCATCATGCATGAGCTTGAAGATGATGGCCTCCGTGGCTGGCTCAGTCTGGCGTCCTGGCTAATTGACCTTGAAGCCCCAAAGGTCTTTCCCCTCAAACTTGGTGAGGGGAAGCATCATGATGGAAGGAAGTGGGAGATTGAGCAGACTAGTAAGCTCAATAATACGAGTACCAAAGCGAGTTCCCTTGAACTCATCAACCATGCTGATAATAACATTAGGCATCTATTTATAAGATAGAAAAAGTTAGAATGAACATACATAGAGATGAATCACAAACAGAGCAACACATGCATAACTTTGGAAATCAAATCACACAAGTCATGGCATACATGAAACTATTACAAACATTCCAAGGTCCAACTTATTTCAAGCAACATTTTTGGAAAATAAAGTGATAAATGGTTGTCCAACTAACGTAGTACGTTACAATCCCAACTCACTTGCCAAGTTGGCTAACAGGATATTTCTAGAAGCAATATGTCTATCTTGAGCACATGACTCCATTACTAAGTCTATAATGTCCTCCCTTAAGGTTTGGTTGGTAGCCTCCAACTCTTGGGTATGTTTCTTCTCTTCCTTTAGGCCATTCTGGATGTTGAGCATTCTGCACTTGACTCTATCACCAAGTTATTTGATGGCCTTCCAAGCTGCATCCCTTGCTGAATCAAAGAATGTAGTGTGCACCACTGAATTGGTGACCTTGCAGAATCCTGATTCTTTGTGGTTGTCTTCCTTGTTTTTATACAAGTGAAGTTGCACCCACCAGTACTCAACTCCTTCATCCATCACAGGAAAACCTTTGTACACAGCTGCACCATGTATTCCCATTGCAACCATGAGGTCTTTGAGAGCCTTGGGAAATTTTGTCTCACATTCCAAAGTCATTGTCATGAGTGGTCCCTTCCTTACGGCTTCGTTGATGGAGTTCATCTACAAATAGAGATGACAAAGAAGATTAGAAAAGTTTACGAGAAGAAAAGACAAGTGTGGAAGTTGTTGAAATTTTTTCCTTAGTGGTTTCCAATCCTAGGGTCATAATCCTACAGGCAACACAGTGCTCTGATACCATCTGTAAGATCCCTCCTTTATAAAGGAAAAGGATCCCTGTGATTGCAATGTTAGTCCCTGGATCAATGCTAGCATCCACAGTTTAAGATGAAGTACACAGAAACAAAGGTCATTATTACAGTCATTCCAGAGACAAACAAAGTCTTTACAACTCCATGGCCAAAGGCCTAGTACAAGATTTTAAATAAGTAAATAGATAAATAAGTCTTCATATTCATGTGCCACAGGCAAACATGTTGAGTGTAGACTCATGACTCCTAATCCTCATCAGAATAACCTGCAACATCACAAGTTACAGCCACAGTGGGTCAATACATTGGAATAGTATTGACAAGTGATACCTTAGTAGAATATTGGTGGACTAAATACTATAAGAATTTTGGCTAGTGTAGCTTAGGCTTGCTTTGCTCAAAATAGGTTTTTCCTATTAGTTGAAAAACACTAAGTTTTTATTTGTCAAAAACTTTACCCAAGGAACCACCAATAGACATTGGGGTCCTTCACCCTTGTTCAACCACAAGTTTTACTTAGAAATTGGGATGAGGAGATTCTTGATAGCTTCCATGTCTTGATGCTCAAATTGTCCAATACCAGGGACATGGCTAAGTGCTTAGATTCTTCCATCTGCAGAGGTTGTGCACTTTCCCCACAAGACTTGATTTTCACCAAGACAGGACCTTTCAGAAGCCTTCCCTTAGACCAAATGGACGCGCTCCAACCTATCAATCCCACTACCACCAACTGTCCAAATGGCTAAGTTATTGCAACCTATATGGTCCAGGCAGAGCCCATATTGCCAAGTAGCTGCACTAGAAGCTTCTTAACATTTGGCCTCTCAAATCCCTTTGTTCCTGGGTGGCTTTCCACAAGTGAGATACACAAGGTAAACCATAGAAATGGGCCTTGTGTAACCACTCAACATAAACCAAGCCTTCCATTCCACCCAGGTGTTTCATTCACTTTGTTGTTTTATTAAGCAAAACACAAGTCCAAAGACTTAGAAATATTTTATCATAGCATGACTAATTTCACCACCCTTGGTTGCTACTAGCTAGGCTAAGCATCGCATGGATAAGCATCTTAACTTAGAAATTTCTAGCAATTCTACAACTTCTAGGATTTCCCAAGCATAGCATATAAGCAAGATATAACCATGCAAGACTAGCAAAATATTTCTAATGCATAGTAGAAAAACATAGGGATAAAATCATGAAGCACCACTTGCCTTGGTAGTTTGGAGAGTAGCTACAATCCTCACAATCACAATCACTATTTGCACCAAAATCTACACATAAAATGATAGCACCAAATCACATACAAAATAGATTCAAGCAAAAATATATGGATGCATGCAATATGATATGTGATGATTTTCTATACCAAACATGTAAGGTCCCTCCTTTAGAAAGGTAGATATCCCTGTGTTTATAATGCTAGTCCCTGGATCAATAGCTAGCATCCATAGTTAAGATGTAATATCAAGAAACATAGGTCATAATACAACTTTATAACCAGGAATAAAATAATTTATTACTTCTTACATAGCTCATTTGGCTATCTCATTACAACGCAGCAGAATATAACAATAGCATGGGGTCCTTCATCTTCAAAGTGCCACAGGCAGACATGTTGGTTGTAGACTTGTAATCCTAATCATTAAACTTCACTAATATCAAACAAACCTGCAACATAACAAGTTACAGCCACAAGGGTCAATACATTTGAATTGTATTGGCAAGTGATACTATGGTAGTATAGTAGAGTATATCATCTATATGAATTTGGCTAAGTGGAGCTTAGGCTTGCTTTGCTCAAAATATATTTTCCTTATCATTTGAAAACACTAAGTTTTTGCTTGACAAAATCTTTCCCAAGGCATCTCCCAATAGAAATTGGTGATCCTTTCAATCCCTTATTCACCCATAAGATTTTTAACTTAGAAATTTGGATGATGAGATTCTTGATAGCTTCCATGTCTTGATGCTCAAATTGTCCTTTACCAGGGACATGGCTAAGTACTTAGATTTTACACTCTGCAGAGGTTGTGCACTTTCCCCACAAGACTTGGTTTCACCAAGATAAGATCTTTCAGAATCCTTCCCTTAGACCAGAATGGACGCGTTCCAACCTATCAAACCCCTACCACCAACTGTCCATTTGGCTAAGTTATTGCAACCTATATGATCGAGGCAGAGGCCATAATGCCAAGTGGCTGCACTTGAAGCTTCTCAACATTTGACATCTCAAATCTCTTTGTTCCTGGGTGGCCATCCACAAGTGAGACACCAAGTTTTCCCCAGCATGCTAGACTTGGTGAAGCCCAAGTTTCCCCCAGCATACTGGACTTGCATGACCACTCAACACAAACCATTCTTTCCATTCCACCCAGGTGATTCATTAACTTAGTTGTTTTTATTATACAAAACATAAGTCCTCAGACTTAGAAAGTTTTCCATAGCATGAATATATATTCCACCCTTGTTTTCTATTAGCTAAGCTAAGCATGATAGTAGTAGGAACCTTAACTTAGGAAATTCTACTAAGGGTTCATCTACTAGGATTTCCCATAGCATAGTTTATACTTAGCAAAATTCCATGCAAGTCCTACTTAGGAAATATCACTAATGCATAGTGAAAATAATGGGACAAAGTATGAAGCATCACTTGCCTTTTTAGTAGAGTATAAGTTCACTCCTTGTCCTTGCAACAATCACACTCTTCAAGTCACTACAATTTAATCAAGCAAGGCACAATTTCAATCTACCAATCAAGCAAAACATCACATAAAATAATAAAACAAAACAATGCATGTAAGCATGCAAGAGATTGTTTTATTTGTAAAAGTGGTTTCTAATAGGTTATAAACATTTGGAAACACCTATTGGACATTTTATAAAGTGGCAAAGTCATTTGCAAAAGGTTTCACTTTATAAACTATTTTTCAATCAAGTCATTATTTTATGTGGTTGAAAATGTCTTTAGTAAAGTAGTAGTTCTATAGGGTTCACCAAATACATTTTCAAATCATAAAACTTGGTGTTTGGGGTCAGAGAGTTTAAAACAAAACATTTCCCAAAGGTTTTCTTCCAAAACCATTTTTAATAAATAAACCATATTTTTATTTGACTAGAATTGGTTTAAATCCAAGATTCATTCTTTTGCATCACCAAATACATTTTTGAAACCACAATTTGTTTCCTATGGTCAGTAGGTTCAAAACACACCATTTTCCAAAGATTTTATCCCCAAAATCATTTTGGAATAAATTTTATATCCTAAACAAGCATACATAAGTTTCTGCAAAAACAAACATTTTACCAGAAGCTTTTTACTAAACAAAGTGCATGGTTGGATAGGGCTTGTCTTGCTGAATCCATTGATATAAAATTTCCAAAAATTGGACGTGTAGATTAAAAGTTATGGATTATTCAAATTGGAACATCTAATAGATCTATTATGTTTTAAATCAAACGAGCTGAGCCACGTGTCAAGTTCTAGTTCGCCTATACCAGTTCGCTAGGATCGAGATACGTGGTGCGTTGGATCTAATTAGAATCGTGCGGCACATATGCAAACTTACCCCTTTGATTAAGTTCTAATCTCATGCCTTCGATCAAGATCTAACGGCTTGCATCTACTGGTCAAATGTTGGCGGCGCTGGCGGTGGTGAACGGCGGCGGCGCGCCCTGGCAGTGACTTTGCCGGTGATACCGGACGCTAGGGAGAGAGGGGAAGGGCTCACCAAGGTCGCCGAAGCTTTTTGATGCTCATCGTGCTCTTGGTTGGCGAAGGGGCGCACGGGAACGATGACAATTCCTTGCCGAAGTTGCTCACTGGCTCGGGCACGGTCAGACGTCGACGGGGGCGAGGTTAGAGAGCATGCTAGGATGAGTGGGGAACATAGTCAGACGCGCAAGCACGTGGTGATGATGTGTGCGTGAAGGAGAAAGAGAGGGGCGGTCAGGTTCTTACCAGAGGAGTCGCCGGAGAAGAAAGCAGACGGTGGCGGCGCTTGGTGTCGTCGTTGTCGAGGCTCTGGGCGCGCACGAGTGAGCTAATACCACTGGGAGATGCGCCAGGGCTTGGGGGTCACGTCCGTGTGCTCGAGGAGGCGAGGGGCGACGTGGAGCTGCCGGATTTCCTCGTGGAGCTCGTCGGAACAGTGTGTGGTACAGGGGAGAATTGGGCGGCCTAGGGGCGCGCTTGGGTGAGGCGACAGAGGGGAAAGGGAGAGGAGGCAGAGGCGATTAAATGGGCGTGGTCATGGCGAGGTGTAACAGCGGCATTAACGTGAATTCATCGTTGCAATCAAAGGCAGCAATGGCAGGGCGAGTTCATCGCGGGGAGGAAGAACGTGACGTGGGCGTGGGGTCGTCTGGCAGCGAGAGAGAGAAGGGTGCGATGGGGCCTGCTCGTCAGCGTCTCAGCGGTTTTCTTTCTCGGTGAAAAAAACGATTCGTTCGTGAGAGGGAGAGGTGGGCTGGACTGGCTTAGTGGGCTGGGCTGGCTTGTTCTCTCTTTTTTTGTTCTGTTTGTTTTTCCCTTTTTCTCTTTCTTTTAATCTGTTTTGATTTTTATCAAACAATTCAAACTCTTATTTGAATTCACACCTTTGTCAAATTTTGTGTAGATTTAAATACTGATTAGTAGCACATTCTGATGTCAATTTTGGAATAAAAAATTTATTCCTTTTTGGGTCTTCTTAGTTATTCAAAAGGTCCTTGTTTTAAATCAAATAGGGTTTAATATTGATTTCAAACCCCATTTAAATTTATAAATCCTTCTAAATCTTTTCAGTAGGTTTTTATTTGTTTAATAGGGTGTCAAATAATTCATCTTGAATTATTTGGAAAGTATTTAATATGATTTATTAATCATTTAAGATTGGGTATTTGTTTTAATTCCAATGGAATTAAATATAGTTTTAATTCCATAATTTTATTTAGAAGTTTCCTTTGATCTTATTATTTAAGTTATTTAAACCTCTTTTAATTCACTTGGGTAAATTCAAAATGCTATTCCTCATAAATTCTTAATAGAGATTTGTCTTTATTAAGATTGGGATAGAATGGTTATTGCCATTTTATTTTATTTTGGAAATTCTTTATCCAATATTTTTATTTGGATTGGGATTCTGTTCATTCCATTTGCTTATGGATTTGGCCAAGATTTAATTTGGTATTTAAATATTCTTTAATTAATATTTTTATCTTTGTCTTATAAAATCCATATCTTTTTATTTAGAGATCCAAACTTGGTGATTCCAATTTGTGAAATCTTATTTTATATTTGTTTATCCTTTTAAATCCCTTTAGGATCATTTGCTAAACAATTTGGTATGGGTTTCTAGATAGGTGCTTTATTAGCTTTGGGAATTCAATTCCTTATCTTATTAAATTCAAAGTTTTTATTTATGGTTCCAAATTAAGGGAAACCAATTTATATGGTTTTATAATATTTTTGTTTGTCTTTCTTGATCATTTGTGAATGTTTGTTGGCAAATTTTTATATGTATCAAATCCATAGGCTTGGAGATAACTTGGGAATTATTTAATTCCATTAGGGTTTAGGGTTTGGATTTATTTTCCAAGTGTTTAAATTTCCAGATACATTCATTGAGGAATGCATTTCCCTAGATTTGGATTTTTGTTGGATTCAAACTTCAATTAAAGTTTGTTCAAGATGGAATTTTTAAGTTTCCATTTAGAAACAAAAGTTTCTTTTCACCCTGATTTTCAACAATATTTTGTTTATTTATTTTTCACATTACAAGATTTGGAAAATCTTGGGATGTGATAGGCTACCACCCTTAAAATAAATCTCGTCCCGAGATTTGGGGAGGCTAGGAGTTACAAGTTGGCTCAAAGCATCTAGGGTACTCCCACCCTTAAAAATTTTCCAACTAAATTACATCTTGGCTTGCTTGGGAACTTGTTGAAATCTCTCTGGGCAAACATCTGCATAGTGTCCTTTGTTTCCACACTTGAAGCATGTGACAAGGCTGAGATCCTTCATAGGCTGGTTTATCTTGTGCTTCATCTTTTCTGGACAGTTGCTTGCATAATGC
Organism: Avena insularis; assembly: GCA_023614405.1. Classification (NCBI taxonomy): domain Eukaryota; kingdom Viridiplantae; phylum Streptophyta; class Magnoliopsida; order Poales; family Poaceae; genus Avena; species Avena insularis. The sequence continues at coordinate 29,036,313 of CM042691.1, forward strand.
CCTTGGTTACCACAATTGTAACATGTGATAAGATTGAGTTCTTCACGTATACTCTATGGACAAGTTGCTACATAATGGCCTAGCTCTTTGCAGTTGTTGCACCACACTTGGCTAATCTCTTTATACTTCTTCTTCTCTGGACATTCACTGGCATAGTGTCCCATTTCTTTGCAATCACCACAATGCACATGGCTTTTGTCCTTCTTTTTCTTGGGTTTCTCCAAAGCTAGGAGTTCTTCTAGTTCATGTTCTTCATATGTTATCTCATAGGTAGGAATGTTTACTAGTCTCCTTGACCTTCTATTGCTCCTGGGATAATACATATGTCTCCTTTTTGGTCCTTTAAATTGGGTCATATTGCATGGAGGAGGTGCAAGCTGTGATTTTCCTTTGTCTTCATCCTTTTTGGTAGACTTGGCTCTCTCATGATAGTCTGCAATCAGTTGTTGCACTCCACCTTGTTTCCTTTGTTGAACTATGGAATAGATGGGGCATTGGAGAGGGACATGATTATTTCCTTCACATAAGTAACAAGTAGCTTGAGATGTGGGGCATTGGGCAATTGGATGTTTCTCTTCACAATTGGGGCATTGATCTTCATGTTCTTTGGAAGTGTGATCCTTGTCTCCACAAATATTGCAAGCTTGGGTTCCTTCTAGAATAACATCTTTGTCATCCTTGTTGTCACAAACTCCTTGGGAAGAGTTGTTTCCCATGTTGATCATTTGATCTGTCACCTTATGCAACAATTGGGTTTGGGTTTCCAAAAACCTTTGCATGGTTGGATCTACCTCACTGGTGTTGGCTATAAATTGAGTTGTCACTTGGTTCAACTAGGTTTGGGTTACTATGAGTTCTCTCATGTTGTCCTCTTGGTTGTTGTTGTTGTTGTCACCATCCTTGATGTTGGAGTCTCTTGGAGAAGTCATCTGTTTGGGTTGGATTGGGATTAGAATAGGCAAGATATTTCTAAGGAAATAATTCTAATCTCACACATCATAATTCACTCAAGTAATGTGCAAGCAATCACAAACAAACATTCCACTCAAACAACAAGTTTCAAGCATATTTTTAGGCAACCAAAAATATTTTGTTACACCACATAAGTTGGTGGGTTTGACTTAAACAAAATATGGTGGTCCATCTATATGGTTCACTTGAGATCATTCCTTCTTGGTTGATTCTTCTTGAACAAGATCTTTGTATCCTTGGAGAATTTCTTGAATCTTGGTCACAAAACTCCAAAGTGATGATGGTTCCTTCTAAGTTGTGTTTCCTTAGTCTTCAAGTCTTGAGAAACATTTCTTGTCTCAATTGTAGTCCTTAGTGATATCCAAGGTTGAAGTCCTTGGTGAAAATGTTGAAGATGTTGAAGTCATTAGAGTTGAAGATGTTGAAGTCATTAGAGTTGATATCCAAGGTTGAAGATGTTGAAGTCATTAGAGTTGATAAAGTCCTTTGCACATGGTGAAGTCTTTGGCCATGGGAAGGCTTTGTCCATCAAGTTTGAAATAGAATAGATGTAGAGTCAAAACCAAAATGGTTGAGGAAAGAGTTTACAAGATTGTTTGTAAATAAGTTTTGGAACAAATACAACTCCTATTTTTTCTAAGGGGTTCTGTCCAATCCTAGGGTTACAATTCTACAGGCAACACAATGCTCTGATACCATCTATAAGGTCCCTCCTTTATAAAGGTAGAGATCCCTGTGTTTACAATGCTAGTGCCTGGATCAATAGCTAGCATCCACAGTTAAGATGTAATATCAAGAAACATAGGTCATAATACAACTTTATAACCAGGAATAAAATAATTTATTACATCTTACATAGCTCATTTGGCTATCTCATTACAATGCAACAGAATATAACAATAGCATGGGGTCCTTCATCTTCAAAGTGCCACAGGCAGACATGTTGGTTGTAGACTTGTAATCCTAATCATTAAACTTCACTAATATCAAACAAACCTGCAACATAACAAGTTACAGCCACAAGGGTCACTACATTTGAATTGTATTGGCAAGTGATACTATGGTAGTATAGTAGAGTCTATCATCTATATGCATTTGTCTAAGTGGAGCTTAGGCTTGATTTGCTCAAAATAGATTTTCCTTATCATTTGAAAACACTAAGTTTTTGCTTGACAAAATCTTTCCCAAGGCATCTCCCAATAGGAATTGGTGATCCTTTCAATCCCTTGTTCACCCATAAGATTTTTAACTTAGAAATTTGGATGATGAGATTCTTGATAGCTTCCATGTCTTGATGCTCAAATTGTCCTTTACCAGGGACATGGCTAAGTACTTAGATTTTACACTCTGCAGAGGTTGTGCACTTTCCCCACAAGACTTGGTTTCACCAAGACAAGATCTTTCAGAAGCCTTCCCTTAGACCAGAATGGACGCATTCCAACCTATCAAACCCCTACCACCAACTGTCCATTTGGCTAAGTTATTGCAACCTATATGATCCAGGCAGAGCCCATAATGCCAAGTGGCTGCACTTGAAGCTTCTCAACATTTGACATCTCAAATCTCTTTGTTCCTCGGTGGCCATCCACAAGTGAGACACCAAGTTTTCCCCAGCATGCTGGACTTGGTGAAGCCCAAGTTTCCCCCAGCATACTGGACTTGCATGACCACTCAACACAAACCATTCTTTCCATTCCACCCAGGTGATTCATTAACTTAGTTGTTTTTATTAAACAAAACATAAGTCCTCAGACTTAGAAAGTTTTCCATAGCATGAATATATATTCCACCCTTGTTTTCTATTAGCTAAGCTAAGCATGATAGTAGTAGGAATCTTAACTTAGGAAATTCTACTAAGGGTTCATCTACTAGGATTTCCCATAGCATATTTTATACTTAGCAAAATTCCATGCAAGTCCTACTTAGGAAATATCACTAATGCATAGTGAAAATAATGGGACAAAGTATGAAGCATCACTTGCCTTTTTGGTAGAGTATAATTTCACTCCTTGTCCTTGCAACAATCACACTCTTCAAGTCAATACAATTTAATCAAGCAAGGCACAATTTCAATCTACCAATCAAGCAAAACATCACATAAAATAATAAAACAAAACAATGCATGTAAGCATGCAAGATATTGTTTTATTTGTAAAAGTGGTTTCTAATAGGTTATAAACATTTGGAAACACCTATTGGTCATTTTATAAAGTGGCAAAGTCATTTGCAAAAGGTTTCACTTTATAAACCATTTTTAAATCAAGTCATTATTTTATGTGGTTGAAAATGTCTTTAGTAAAGTAGTAGTTCTATAGGGTTCACCAAATACATTTTCAAATCATAAAAATTGGTGTTTGGGGTCAGAGAGTTTAAAACAAAACATTTCCCAAAGGTTTTCTTCCAAAACCATTTTTAATAAATAAACCATATTTTTATTTGACTAGAATTGGTTTAAATCCAAGATTCATTCTTTTACATCACCAAATACATTTTGAAACCACAATTTATTTCCTATGGTCAGTAGGTTCAAAACACACCATTTGCCAAAGATTTTATCCCCAAAATCATTTTGGAATAAATTTTATATCCTAAACAAGCATACATAAGTTTCTACAAAAACAAACATTTTACCAGAAGCTTTTTACTAAAAAAAAGTGCATGGTTGGCTAGGGCTTGTCTTGCTGAATCCATTGATATAAAATTTGCAAAAATTGGACGTGTAGATTAAAAATTATGGATTATTCAAATTGGAACATCTAATAGATCTATTCTATTTTAAATCAAACGAGCTGAGCCACGTGTCAAGTTCTAATTCGCCTGTACCGGTTCGCTAGGATCGAGCTACATGGTGCATTGGATCTAATTAGAATCGTGCGGCACAGATACAAACTTACCCCTTTGCTTAAGTTCTAATCTCATGCCTTCGATCAAGATCTAACGGCTTGCATCTACTGGTCAAATGTTGGCGGTGGTGAACGGCGGCGGCGCGCCCTGGCAGTGACTTTGCCGGCGATACCGGATGCTAGGGAGAGAGGGGAAGGGCTCACCGAGTTCGCTGAAGCTTTCTGATGCTCATCGTGCTCTTGGTTGGCGAAGGGGCGCACGGGAACGATGACAATTCCTCGCCAAAGTTGCTCACTGGCTCGGGCACGGTCAGACGTCGACGGGGGCGAGGTTACAGAGCGTGATAGGGTGAGTGGGGAACATAGTCAGACGCGCAAGGACATGGTGATGATGTGTGCGTGAAGGAGAAAGAGAGGGGCGGTCAGGTTCTTACCAGAGGAGTCGCCGGAGAAGAAAGCAGACGGTGGCGGCGCTTGGTGTCGTCGTTGTCGAGGCTCTGAGGCACGCGTGAGCGAGCTAATGCCACTGGGAGATGCGCTAGGGCTTGGGGGGCACGTCCGTGTGCTCGAGGAGGCGAGGGGCGACGTGGAGCTGCCGGATTTCCTCGCGGAGCTCGTCGGAACAGTGTGTGGTACAGGGGAGAATTGGGCGGCCTGGGGGCGCGCTTGGGTGAGGCGACAGAGGGGAAAGGGAGAGGAGGCAGAGGCGATTAAATGGGCGTGGTCACGGCGAGGTGTAACAGCGGCAATAACGTGAATTCATCGTCACAATCAAAGGCAGCAACGGCAGGGCGAGTTCATCGCGGGGAGGAAGAAGGTGACGTGGGCGTGGGGTCGTCTGGCAGCGAGAGAGATAGAAGGGTACGGTGGGGCCTGGTCGTTAGCGTCTCAGCGGGTTTATTTCTCGGTGAAAAAAACGATTCGTTCGTGAGAGGGAGAGGTGGGCTGGACTGGCTTAGTGGGCTGGGCTGGCTTGTTCTCTTTTTTTTTGTTCTGTTTGTTTTTCCCTTTTTCTCTTTCTTTTAATATGTTTTGATTTTTATCAAACAATTCAAACTCTTATTTGAATTCACACCTTTGTCAAATTTTGTGTAGATTTAAATACTGATTAGTAGCACATTTTGATGTCAATTTTGGAATAAAAAAATTATTCCTTTTTGGGTCTTCTTAGTTATTCAAAAGGTCCTTGTTTTAAATCAAATAGGGTTTAATATTGATTTCAAACCCCATTTAAATTTATAAATCCTTCTAAATCTTTTCAGTAGGTTTTTATTTGTTTAATAGGGTATCAAATAATTCATCTTGAATTATTTGGAAAGTATTTAATAGGATTTATTAATCATTTAAGATTGGGTATTTGTTTTAATTCCAATGGAATTAAATATAGTTTTAATTCCATAATTTTATTTAGAAGTTTCCTTTGATCTTATTATTTAAGTTATTTAAACCACTTTTAATTCACTTGGGTAAATTCCAAAATGCTATTCCTCATAAATTCTTAATAGAGATTTGTCTTTATTAAGATAGGGATAGAATGGTTATTGCCATTTTATTTTATTCTAGAAATTCTTTATCCAATATTTTTATTTGGATTGGGATTCTGTTCATTCCATTTGCTTATGGATTTGGCCAAGATTTAATTTGGTCTTTAAATATTCTTTAATTAATATTTTTATCTTTGTCTTATAAAATCCATATCTTTTTATTTAGAGATCCAAACTTGGTGATTCCAATTTGTGAAATCTTATTTTATATTTTTTTATCCTTTTAAATACCTTTAGGATCATTTGCTCAACAATTTGGTATGGGTTTCTAGATAGGTGCTTTATTAGCTTTGGTAATTCAATTCCTTATCTTATTAAATTCAAAGTTTTTATTTATGGTTCCAAATTAAGGGAAACCAATTTATATGGTTTTATAATATTTCTGTTTGTCTTTCTTGATCATTTGTGAATGTTTGTTGGCAAATTTTTATATGGATCAAATCCATAGGCTTGGAGATAACTTGGGAATTATTTAATTCCATTAGGGTTTAGGGTTTGGATTTATTTTCCAAGTGTTTAAATTTCCAGATACATTCATTGAGGAATGCATTTCCCTAGATTTGGATTTTTGTTGGATTCAAACTTTAATTAAAGTTTGTTCAATATGGAATTTTTAAGTTTCCATTTAGAAACAAAAGTTTCTTTTCACCCTGATTTTCAACAATAATTTATTTTGTTTATTTATTTTTCACATTACATGATTTGGAAAATCTTGGGATGTGACAGGCTACCACCCTTAAAATAAATCTCGTCCCAAGATTTGGGGAGGCTAGGGGTTACAAGTTGGCTCAAAGCATCTAGGGTACTGCCACCCTTAAAAATTTTCCAACTAAATTACATCTTGGCTTGCTTGGGAACTTGTTGAAATCTCTCTGGGCAAACATCTGCATAGTGTCCTTTTTTTCCACACTTGAAGCATGTGACAAGGCTGAGATCCTTCATAGGCTGGTTTATCTTGTGCTTCATCTTTTCTGGACAGTTGCTTGCATAATGCCCTTGGTTACCACAATTGTAACATGTGATAAGATTGAGTTCTTCACGTATACTCTGTGGACAAGTTGCTAGATAATGGCCTAGCTCTTTGAAGTTGTTGCACCACACTTGGCTAATCTCTTTATACTTCTTCTTCTTTGGACATTCACTGGCATAGTGTCCCATTTCTTTGCAATGACCACAATGCACATGGCTTTTGTCCTTCTTTTTCTTGGGTTTCTCCAAAGCTAGGAGTGCTTCTAGTTCATGTTCTTCATATGTTATCTCATAGGTAGGAATGTTTACTAGTCTCCTTGACCTTCTATTGCTCCTGGGATAATACATATGTATCCTCTTTTGTCCTTTAAATTGGGTCATATTGCATGGAGGAGGTGCAAGCTGAGATTTTCCTTTGTCTTCATCCTTCTTGGTAGACTTGGCTCTCTCATGATAGTCTGCAATCAGTTGTTGCACTCCACCTTGTTTCCTTTGTTGAACTATGGAATAGTTGGGGCATTGGATAGGGACATGATTATTTCCTTCACATAAGTAACAAGTAGCTTGAGATGTGGGGCATTGGGCAATTGGATGTTTCTCTTCACAATTGGGGCATTGATCTTCATGTTCTTTGGAAGTGTGATCCTTGTCTCCACAAATATTGCAAGCTTGGGTTCCTTCTAGAATAACATCTTTGTCATCCTTGTTGTCACAAACTCCTTGGGAAGAGTTGTTTCCCATGTTGATCATTTGATCTGTCACCTTATGCAACAATTGGGTTTGGGTTTCCAAAAACCTTTGCATGGTTGGATCTACCTCACTGGTGTTGGCTATAAATTGAGCTGTCACTTGGTTCAACTGGGTTTGGGTTACTATGAGTTCTCTCATGTTGTCCTCTTGGTTGTTGTTGTTGTTGTCACCATCCTTGATGTTGGAGTCTCTTGGAGAAGTCATCTGTTTGGGTTGGATTGGGATTAGAATAGGCAAGATATTTCTAAGGAAATAATTCTAATCTCACACATCACAATTCACTCAAGTAATGTGCAAGCAATCACAAACAAACATTCCACTCAAACAACAAGTTTCAAGCATATTTTTAGGCAACCAAAAATATTTTGTTACACCACATAAGTTGGTGGGTTTGACTTAAACAAAATATGGTGGTCCATCTATATGGTTCACTTGAGATCATTCCTTCTTGGTTGATTCTTCTTGAACAAGATCTTTGTATCCTTGGAGAATTTCTTGAATCTTGGTCACAAAACTCCAAAGTGATGATGGTTCCTTCTAAGTTGTGTTTCCTTAGTCTTCAAGTCTTGAGAAACATTTCTTGTCTCAATTGTAGTCCTTAGTGATATCCAAGGTTGAAGTCCTTGGTGAAAATGTTGAAGATGTTGAAGTCATTAGAGTTGAAGATGTTGAAGTCATTAGAGTTGATATCCAAGGTTGAAGATGTTGAAGTCATTAGAGTTGATAAAGTCCTTTGCACATGGTGAAGTCTTTGGCCATGGGAAGGCTTTGTCCATCAAGTTTGAAATAGAATAGATGTAGAGTCAAAACCAAAATGGTTGAGGAAAGAGTTTACAAGATTGTTTGTAAATAAGTTTTGGAACAAATACAACTCCTATTTTTTCTAAGGGGTTCTGTCCAATCCTAGGGTTACAATTCTACAGGCAACACAATGCTCTGATACCATCTATAAGGTCCCTCCTTTATAAAGGTAGAGATCCCTGTGTTTACAATGCTAGTCCCTGGATCAATAGCTAGCATCCACAGTTAAGATGTAATATCAAGAAACATAGGTCATAATACAACTTTATAACCAGGAATAAAATAATTTATTACATCTTACATAGCTCATTTGGCTATCTCATTACAATGCAGCAGAATATAACAATAGCATGGGGTCCTTCATCTTCAAAGTGCCACAGTGCATATGTTGGTTGTAGACTTGTAATCCTAATCATTAAACTTCACTAATATCAAACAAACCTGCAACATAACAAGTTACAGCCACAAGGGTCAATACATTTGAATTGTATTGGCAAGTGATACTATGGTAGTATAGTAGAGTCTATCATCTATATGCATTTGGCTAAGTGGAGCTTAGGCTTGATTTGCTCAAAATAGATTTTCCTTATCATTTGAAAACACTAAGTTTTTGCTTGACAAAATCTTTCCCAAGGCATCTCCCAATAGAAATTGGTGATCCTTTCAATCCCTTGTTCACCCATAAGATTTTTAACTTAGAAATTTGGATGATGAGATTCTTGATAGCTTCCATGTCTTGATGCTCAAATTGTCCTTTACCAGGGACATGGCTAAGTACTTAGATTTTACACTCTGCAGAGGTTGTGCACTTTCCCCACAAGACTTGGTTTCACCAAGACAAGATCTTTCAGAAGCCTTCCCTTTGACCAGAATGGACGCGTTCCAACCTATCAAACCCCTACCACCAACTGTCCATTTGGCTAAGTTATTGCAACCTATATGATCGAGGCAGAGGCCATAATGCCAAGTGGCTGCACTTGAAGCTTCTCAACATTTGACATCTCAAATCTCTTTGTTCCTGGGTGGCCATCCACAAGTGAGACACCAAGTTTTCCCCAGCATGCTGGACTTGGTGAAGCCCAAGTTTCCCCCAGCATACTGGACTTGCATGACCACTCAACACAAACCATTCTTTCCATTCCACCCAGGTGATTCATTAACTTAGTTGTTTTTATTAAACAAAACATAAGTCCTTAGACTTAGAAAGTTTTCCATAGCATGAATATATATTCCACCCTTGTTTTCTATTAGCTAAGCTAAGCATGATAGTAGTAGGAATCTTAACTTAGGAAATTCTACTAAGGGTTCATCTACTAGGATTTCCCACAGCATAGTTTATACTTAGCAAAATTCCATGCAAGTCCTACTTAGGAAATATCACTAATGCATAGTGAAAATAATGGGACAAAGTATGAAGCATCACTTGCCTTTTTGGTAGAGTATAATTTCACTCCTTGTCCTTGCAACAATCACACTCTTCAAGTCACTACAATTTAATCGAGCAAGGCACAATTTCAATCTACCAATCAAGCAAAACATCACATAAAATAATAAAACAAAACAATGCATGTAAGCATGCAAGAGATTGTTTTATTTGTAAAAGTGGTTTCTAATAGGTTATAAACATTTGGAAACACCTATTGGTCATTTTATAAAGTGGCAAAGTCATTTGCAAAAGGTTTCACTTTATAAACCATTTTTAAATCAAGTCATTATTTTATGTGGTTGAAAATGTCTTTAGTAAAGTAGTAGTTCTATAGGGTTCACCAAATACATTTTCAAATCATAAAAATTGGTGTTTGGGGTCAGAGAGTTTAAAACAAAACATTTCCCAAAGGTTTTCTTCCAAAACCATTTTTAATAAATAAACCATATTTTTATTTGACTAGAATTGGTTTAAATCCAAGATTCATTCTTTTACATCACCAAATACATTTTTGAAACCACAATTTGTTTCCTATGGTCAGTAGGTTCAAAACACACCATTTGCCAAAGATTTTATCCCCAAAATCATTTTGGAATAAATTTTATATGCTAAACAAGCATACATAAGTTTCTACAAAAACAAACATTTTACCAGAAGCTTTTTACTAAAAAAAGTGCATGGTTGGCTAGGGCTTGTCTTGCTGAATCCATTGATATAAAATTTGCAAAAATTGGACGTGTAGATTAAAAATTATGGATTATTCAAATTGGAACATCTAATAGATCTATTCTGTTTTAAATCAAACGAGCTGAGCCACGTGTCAAGTTCTAATTCGCCTGTACCGGTTCGCTAGGATCGAGCTACATGGTGCGTTGGATCTAATTAGAATCGTGCGGCACAGATACAAACTTACCCCTTTGCTTAAGTTCTAATCTCATGCCTTCGATCAAGATCTAACGGCTTGCATCTACTGGTCAAATGTTGGCGGCGCTGGCGGTGCTGAGCAGCGCCGCTCGGCGAGGACTTTGCCGGCGATACCGGATGCTAGGGAGAGAGGGAAAGGGCTCACCGAGTTCGCTGAAGCTTTCTGATGCTCATCGTGCTCTTGGTTGGCGAAGGGGCGCACGGGAACGATGACAATTCCTCGCCGAAGTTGCTCACTGGCTCGGGCACGGTCAGACGTCGACGGGGGCGAGGTTACAGAGCGTGCTAGGGTGAGTGGGGAACATAGTCAGACGCGCAAGGACATGGTGATGATGTGTGCGTGAAGGAGAAAGAGAGGGGCGGTCAGGTTCTTACCAGAGGAGTCGCCGGAGAAGAAAGCAGACGGTGGCGGCGCTTGGTGTCGTCGTTGTCGAGGCTCTGGGGCACGCGCGAGCGAGCTAATGCCACTGGGAGATGCGCCAGGGCTTGGGGGGCACGTCTGTGTGCTCGAGGAGGCGAGGGGCGACGTGGAGCTGCCGGATTTCCTCGCGGAGCTCGTCGGAACAGTGTGTGGTACAGGGGAGAATTGGGCGGCCTGGGGGCGCGCTTGGGTGAGGCGACAGAGGGGAAAGGGAGAGGAGGCAGAGGCGATTAAATGGGCGTGGTCACGGCAAGGTGTAACAGCGGCAATCGTGAATTCATCGTCGCAATCAAAGGCAGCAATGGCAGGGCGAGTTCATCGCGGGGAGGAAGAAGGTGACGTGGGCGTGGGGTCGTCTGGCAGCGAGAGAGAGAGAAGGGTACGGTGGGGCCTGGTCGTTAGCGTCTCAGCGGGTTTATTTCTCGGTGAAAAAAACGATTCGTTCGTGAGAGGGAGAGGTGGGCTGGACTGGCTTAGTGGGCTGGGCTGGCTTGTTCTTTTTTTTTTGTTCTTTTTGTTTTTCCCTTTTTCTCTTTCTTTTAATCTGTTTTGATTTTTATCAAACAATTCAAACTCTTATTTGAATTCACACCTTTGTCAAATTTTGTGTAGATTTAAATACTGATTAGTAGCACATTTTGATGTCAATTTTGGAATAAAAAAATTATTCCTTTTTGGGTCTTCTTAGTTATTCAAAAGGTCCTTGTTTTAAATCAAATAGGGTTTAATATTGATTTCAAACCCCATTTAAATTTATAAATCCTTTTAAATCTTTTCAGTAGGTTTTTATTTGTTTAATAGGGTGTCAAATAATTCATCTTCAATTATTTGGAAAGTATTTAATAGGATTTATTAATCATTTAAGATTGGGTATTTGTTTTAATTCCAATGGAATTAAATATAGTTTTAATTCCGTAATTTTATTTAGAAGTTTCCTTTGATCTTATTATTTAAGTTATTTAAACCACTTTTAATTCACTTGGGTAAATTCCAAAAGGCTATTCCTCATAAATTCTTAATAGAGATTTGTCTTTATTAAGATAGGGATAGAATGGTTATTGCCATTTTATTTTATTTTGGAAATTCTTTATCCAATATTTTTATTTGGATTGGGATTCTGTTCATTCCATTTGCTTATGGATTTGGCCAAGATTTAATTTGGTCTTTAAATATTCTTTAATTAATATTTTTATCTTTGTCTTATAAAATCCATATCTTTTTATTTAGAGATCCAAACTTGGTGATTCCAATTTGTGAAATCTTATTTTATATTTTTTTATCCTTTTAAATCCCTTTAGGATCATTTGCTCAACAATTTGGTATGGGTTTCTAGATAGGTGCTTTATTAGCTTTGGTAATTCAATTCCTTATCTTATTAAATTCAAAGTTTTTATTTATGGTTCCAAATTAAGGGAAACCAATTTATATGGTTTTATAATATTTCTGTTTGTCTTTCTTGATCATTTGTGAATGTTTGTTGGCAAATTTTTATATGGATCAAATCCATAGGCTTGGAGATAACTTGGGAATTATTTAATTCCATTAGGGTTTAGGGTTTGGATTTATTTTCCAAGTGTTTAAATTTCAGATACATTCATTGAGGAATGCATTTCCCTAGATTTGGATTTTTGTTGGATTCAAACTTTAATTAAAGTTTGTTCAATATGGAATTTTTAAGTTTCCATTTAGAAACAAAAGTTTCTTTTCACCCTGATTTTCAACAATAATTTATTTTGTTTATTTATTTTTCACATTACAAGATTTGGAAAATCTTGGGATGTGACAGGCTACCACCCTTAAAATAAATCTCGTCCCGAGATTTGGGGAGGCTAGGGGTTACAAGTTGGCTCAAAGCATCTAGGGTACTGCCACCCTTAAAAAATTTCCAACTAAATTACATCTTGGCTTGCTTGGGAACTTGTTGAAATCTCTCTGGACAAACATCTGCATAGTGTCCTTTTCTTCCACACTTGAAGCATGTGACAAGGCTGAGATCCTTCATAGGCTGGTTTATCTTGTGCTTCATCTTTTCTGGACAGTTGCTTGCATAATGCCCTTGGTTACCACAATTGTAACATGTGATAAGATTGAGTTCTTCACGTATACTCTGTGGACAAGTTGCTACATAATGGCCTAGCTCTTTGCAGTTGTTGCACCACACTTGGCTAATCTCTTTATACTTCTTCTTCTTTGGACATTCACTGGCATAGTGTCCCATTTCTTTGCAATGACCACAATGCACATGGCTTTTGTCCTTCTTTTTCTTGGGTTTCTCCAAAGCTAGGAGTGCTTCTAGTTCATGTTCTTCATATGTTATCTCATAGGTAGGAATGTTTACTAGTCTCCTTGACCTTCTATTGCTCCTGGGATAATACATATGTCTCCTCTTTGGTCCTTTAAATTGGGTCATATTGCATGGAGGAGGTGCAAGCTGAGATTTTCCTTTGTCTTCATCCTTCTTGGTAGACTTGGCTCTCTCATGATAGTCTGCAATCAGTTGTTGCACTCCACCTTGTTTCCTTTGTTGAACTATGGAATAGATGGGGCATTGGATAGGGACATGATTATTTCCTTCAAATAAGTAACAAGTAGCTTGAGATGTGGGGCATTGGGCAATTGGATGTTTCTCTTCACAATTGAGGCATTGATCTTCATGTTCTTTGGAAGTGTGATCCTTGTCTCCACAAATATTGCAAGCTTGGGTTCCTTCTAGAATAACATCTTTGTCATCCTTGTTGTCACAAACTCCTTGGGAAGAGTTGTTTCCCATGTTGATCATTTGATCTGTCACCTTATGCAACAATTGGGTTTGGGTTTCCAAAAACCTTTGCATGGTTGGATCTACCTCACTGGTGTTGGCTATAAATTGAGCTGTCACTTGGTTCAACTGGGTTTGGGTTACTATGAGTTCTCTCATGTTGTCCTCTTGGTTGTTGTTGTTGTTGTCACCATCCTTGATGTTGGAGTCTCTTGGAGAAGTCATCTGTTTGGGTTGGATTGGGATTAGAATAGGCAAGATATTTCTAAGGAAATAATTCTAATCTCACACATCACAATTCACTCAAGTAATGTGCAAGCAATCACAAACAAACATTCCACTCAAACAACAAGTTTCAAGCATATTTTTAGGCAACCAAAAATATTTTGTTACACCACATAAGTTGGTGGGTTTGACTTAAACAAAATATGGTGGTCCATCTATATGGTTCACTTGAGATCATTCCTTCTTGGTTGATTCTTCTTGAACAAGATCTTTGTATCCTTGGAGAATTTCTTGAATCTTGGTCACAAAACTCCAAAGTGATGATGGTTCCTTCTAAGTTGTGTTTCCTTAGTCTTCAAGTCTTGAGAAACATTTCTTGTCTCAATTGTAGTCCTTAGTGATATCCAAGGTTGAAGTCCTTGGTGAAAATGTTGAAGATGTTGAAGTCATTAGAGTTGAAGATGTTGAAGTCATTAGAGTTGATATCCAAGGTTGAAGATGTTGAAGTCATTAGAGTTGATAAAGTCCTTTGCACATGGTGAAGTCTTTGGCCATGGGAAGGCTTTGTCCATCAAGTTTGAAATAGAATAGATGTAGAGTCAAAACCAAAATGGTTGAGGAAAGAGTTTACAAGATTGTTTGTAAATAAGTTTTGGAACAAATACAACTCCTATTTTTTCTAAGGGGTTCTGTCCAATCCTAGGGTTACAATTCTACAGGCAACACAATGCTCTGATACCATCTATAAGGTCCCTCCTTTATAAAGGTAGAGATCCCTGTGTTTACAATGCTAGTCCCTGGATCAATAGCTAGCATCCACAGTTAAGATGTAATATCAAGAAACATAGGTCATAATACAACTTTATAACCAGGAATAAAATAATTTATTACATCTTACATAGCTCATTTGGCTATCTCATTACAATGCAGCAGAATATAACAATAGCATGGGGTCCTTCATCTTCAAAGTGCCACAGGCAGACATGTTGGTTGTAGACTTGTAATCCTAATCATTAAACTTCACTAATATCAAACAAACCTGCAACATAACAAGTTACAGCCACAAGGGTCAATACATTTGAATTGTATTGGCAAGTGATACTATGGTAGTATAGTAGAGTCTATCATCTATATGCATTTGGCTAAGTGGAGCTTAGGCTTGATTTGCTCAAAATAGATTTTCCTTATCATTTGAAAACACTAAGTTTTTGCTTGACAAAATCTTTCCCAAGGCATCTCCCAATAGAAATTGGTGATCCTTTCAATCCCTTGTTCACCCATAAGATTTTTAACTTAGAAATTTGGATGATGAGATTCTTGATAGCTTCCATGTCTTGATGCTCAAATTGTCCTTTACCAGGGACATGGCTAAGTACTTAGATTTTACACTCTGCAGAGGTTGTGCACTTTCCCCACAAGACTTGGTTTCACCAAGACAAGATCTTTCAGAAGCCTTCCCTTAGACCAGAATGGACGCATTCCAACCTATCAAACCCCTACCACCAACTGTCCATTTGGCTAAGTTATTGCAACCTATATGATCCAGGCAGAGCCCATAATGCCAAGTGGCTGCACTTGAAGCTTCTCAACATTTGACATCTCAAATCTCTTTGTTCCTCGGTGGCCATCCACAAGTGAGACACCAAGTTTTCCCCAGCATGCTGGACTTGGTAAAGCCCAAGTTTCCCCCAGCATACTGGACTTGCATGACCACTCAACACAAACCATTCTTTCCATTCCACCCAGGTGATTCATTAACTTAGTTGTTTTTATTAAACAAAACATAAGTCCTCAGACTTAGAAAGTTTTCCATAGCATGAATATATATTCCACCCTTGTTTTCTATTAGCTAAGCTAAGCATGATAGTAGTAGGAATCTTAACTTAGGAAATTCTACTAAGGGTTCATCTACTAGGATTTCCCATAGCATATTTTATACTTAGCAAAATTCCATGCAAGTCCTACTTAGGAAATATCACTAATGCATAGTGAAAATAATGGGACAAAGTATGAAGCATCACTTGCCTTTTTGGTAGAGTATAATTTCACTCCTTGTCCTTGCAACAATCACACTCTTCAAGTCAATACAATTTAATCAAGCAAGGCACAATTTCAATCTACCAATCAAGCAAAACATCACATAAAATAATAAAACAAAACAATGCATGTAAGCATGCAAGATATTGTTTTATTTGTAAAAGTGGTTTCTAATAGGTTATAAACATTTGGAAACACCTATTGGTCATTTTATAAAGTGGCAAAGTCATTTGCAAAAGGTTTCACTTTATAAACCATTTTTAAATCAAGTCATTATTTTATGTGGTTGAAAATGTCTTTAGTAAAGTAGTAGTTCTATAGGGTTCACCAAATACATTTTCAAATCATAAAAATTGGTGTTTGGGGCCAGAGAGTTTAAAACAAAACATTTCCCAAAGGTTTTCTTCCAAAACCATTTTTAATAAATAAACCATATTTTTATTTGACTAGAATTGGTTTAAATCCAAGATTCATTCTTTTACATCACCAAATACATTTTTGAAACCACAATTTGTTTCCTATGGTCAGTAGGTTCAAAACACACCATTTGCCAAAGATTTTATCCCCAAAATCATTTTGGAATAAATTTTATATGCTAAACAAGCATACATAAGTTTCTACAAAAACAAACATTTTACCAGAAGCTTTTTACTAAAAAAAGTGCATGGTTGGCTAGGGCTTGTCTTGCTGAATCCATTGATATAAAATTTGCAAAAATTGGACGTGTAGATTAAAAATTATGGATTATTCAAATTGGAACATCTAATAGATCTATTCTGTTTTAAATCAAACGAGCTGAGCCACGTGTCAAGTTCTAATTCGCCTGTACCGGTTCGCTAGGATCGAGCTACATGGTGCGTTGGATCTAATTAGAATCGTGCGGCACAGATACAAACTTACCCCTTTGCTTAAGTTCTAATCTCATGCCTTCGATCAAGATCTAACGGCTTGCATCTACTGGTCAAATGTTGGCGGCGCTGGCGGTGGTGAACGGCGGCGGCGCGCCCTGGCAGTGACTTTGCCGGCGATACCGGATGCTAGGGAGAGAGGGAAAGGGCTCACCGAGTTCGCTGAAGCTTTCTGATGCTCATCGTGCTCTTGGTTGGCGAAGGGGCGCACGGGAACGATGACAATTCCTCCGGTTGCTCGCTCGGCACGCCGACGTCGACGGGGGCGAGGTTACAGAGCGTGCTAGGGTGAGTGGGGAACATAGTCAGACGCGCAAGGACATGGTGATGATGTGTGCGTGAAGGAGAAAGAGAGGGGCGGTCAGGTTCTTACCAGAGGAGTCGCCGGAGAAGAAAGCAGACGGTGGCGGCGCTTGGTGTCGTCGTTGTCGAGGCTCTGGGGCACGCGCGAGCGAGCTAATGCCACTGGGAGATGCGCCAGGGCTTGGGGGGCACGTCCGTGTGCTCGAGGAGGCGAGGGGCGACGTGGAGCTGCCGGATTTCCTCGCGGAGCTCGTCGGAACAGTGTGTGGTACAGGGGAGAATTGGGCGGCCTGGGGGCGCGCTTGGGTGAGGCGACAGAGGGGAAAGGGAGAGGAGGCAGAGGCGATTAAATGGGCGTGGTCACGGCAAGGTGTAACAGCGGCAATCGTGAATTCATCGTCGCAATCAAAGGCAGCAATGGCAGGGCGAGTTCATCGTGGGGAGGAAGAAGGTGACGTGGGCGTGGGGTCGTCTGGCAGCAAGAGAGAGAGAAGGGTACGGTGGGGCCTGGTCGTTAGCGTCTCAGCGGGTTTATTTCTCGGTGAAAAAAACGATTCGTTCGTGAGAGGGAGAGGTGGGCTGGACTGGCTTAGTGGGCTGGGCTGGCTTATTCTTTTTTTTTGTTCTTTTTGTTTTTCCCTTTTTCTCTTTCTTTTAATCTGTTTTGATTTTTATCAAACAATTCAAACTCTTATTTGAATTCACACCTTTGTCAAATTTTGTGTAGATTTAAATACTGATTAGTAGCACATTTTGATGTCAATTTTGGAATAAAAAAATTATTCCTTTTTGGGTCTTCTTAGTTATTCAAAAGGTCCTTGTTTTAAATCAAATAGGGTTTAATATTGATTTCAAACCCCATTTAAATTTATAAATCCTTTTAAATCTTTTCAGTAGGTTTTTATTTGTTTAATAGGGTGTCAAATAATTCATCTTCAATTATTTGGAAAGTATTTAATAGGATTTATTAATCATTTAAGATTGGGTATTTGTTTTAATTCCAATGGAATTAAATATAGTTTTAATTCCCTAATTTTATTTAGAAGTTTCCTTTGATCTTATTATTTAAGTTATTTAAACCACTTTTAATTCACTTGGGTAAATTCCAAAAGGCTATTCCTCATAAATTCTTAATAGAGATTTGTCTTTATTAAGATAGGGATAGAATGGTTATTGCCATTTTATTTTATTTTGGAAATTATTTATCCAATATTTTTATTTGGATTGGGATTCTGTTCATTCCATTTGCTTATGGATTTGGCCAAGATTTAATTTGGTCTTTAAATATTCTTTAATTAATATTTTTATCTTTGTCTTATAAAATCCATATCTTTTTATTTAGAGATCCAAACTTGGTGATTCCAATTTGTGAAATCTTATTTTATATTTTTTTTATCCTTTTAAATCCCTTTAGGATCATTTGCTCAACAATTTGGTATGGGTTTCTAGATAGGTGCTTTATTAGCTTTGGAAATTCAATTCCTTATCTTATTAAATTCAAAGTTTTTATTTATGGTTCCAAATTAAGGGAAACCAATTTATATGGTTTTATAATATTTCTGTTTGTCTTTCTTGATCATTTGTGAATGTTTGTTGGCAAATTTTTATATGGATCAAATCCATAGGCTTGGAGATAACTTGGGAATTATTTAATTCCATTAGGGTTTAGGGTTTGGATTTATTTTCCAAGTGTTTAAATTTCCAGATACATTCATTGAGGAATGCATTTCCCTAGATTTGGATTTTTGTTGGATTCAAACTTTAATTAAAGTTTGTTCAATATGGAATTTTTAAGTTTCCATTTAGAAACAAAAGTTTCTTTTCACCCTGATTTTCAACAATAATTTATTTTGTTTATTTATTTTTCACATTACAAGATTTGGAAAATCTTGGGATGTGACAGGCTACCACCCTTAAAATAAATCTCGTCCCGAGATTTGGGGAGGCTAGGGGTTACAAGTTGGCTCAAAGCATCTAGGGTACTGCCACCCTTAAAAAATTTCCAACTAAATTACATCTTGGCTTTCTTGGGAACTTGTTGAAATCTCTCTGGACAAACATCTGCATAGTGTCCTTTTCTTCCACACTTGAAGCATGTGACAAGGCTGAGATCCTTCATAGGCTGGTTTATCTTGTGCTTCATCTTTTCTGGACAGTTGCTTGCATAATGCCCTTGGTTACCACAATTGTAACATGTGATAAGATTGAGTTCTTCACGTATACTCTGTGGACAAGTTGCTACATAATGGCCTAGCTCTTTGCAGTTGTTGCACCACACTTGGCTAATCTCTTTATACTTCTTCTTCTTTGGACATTCACTGGCATAGTGTCCCATTTCTTTGCAATGACCACAATGCACATGGCTTTTGTCCTTCTTTTTCTTGGGTTTCTCCAAAGCTAGGAGTGCTTCTAGTTCATGTTCTTCATATGTTATCTCATAGGTAGGAATGTTTACTAGTCTCCTTGACCTTCTATTGCTCCTGGGATAATACATATGTCTCCTCTTTGGTCCTTTAAATTGGGTCATATTGCATGGAGGAGGTGCAAGCTGAGATTTTCCTTTGTCTTCATCCTTCTTGGTAGACTTGGCTCTCTCATGATAGTCTGCAATCAGTTGTTGCACTCCACCTTGTTTCCTTTGTTGAACTATGGAATAGATGGGGCATTGGATAGGGACATGATTATTTCCTTCACATAAGTAACAAGTAGCTTGAGATGTGGGGCATTGGGCAATTGGATGTTTCTCTTCACAATTGAGGCATTGATCTTCATGTTCTTTGGAAGTGTGATCCTTGTCTCCACAAATATTGCAAGCTTGGGTTCCTTCTAGAATAACATCTTTGTCATCCTTGTTGTCACAAACTCCTTGGGAAGAGTTGTTTCCCATGTTGATCATTTGATCTGTCACCTTATGCAACAATTGGGTTTGGGTTTCCAAAAACCTTTGCATGGTTGGATCTACCTCACTGGTGTTGGCTATAAATTGAGCTGTCACTTGGTTCAACTGGGTTTGGGTTACTATGAGTTCTCTCATGTTGTCCTCTTGGTTGTTGTTGTTGTCACCATCCTTGATGTTGGAGTCTCTTGGAGAAGTCATCTGTTTGGGTTGGATTGGGATTAGAATAGGCAAGATATTTCTAAGGAAATAATTCTAATCTCACACATCACAATTCACTCAAGTAATGTGCAAGCAATCACAAACAAACATTCCACTCAAACAACAAGTTTCAAGCATATTTTTAGGCAACCAAAAATATTTTGTTACACCACATAAGTTGGTGGGTTTGACTTAAACAAAATATGGTGGTCCATCTATATGGTTCACTTGAGATCATTCCTTCTTGGTTGATTCTTCTTGAACAAGATCTTTGTATCCTTGGAGAATTTCTTGAATCTTGGTCACAAAACTCCAAAGTGATGATGGTTCCTTCTAAGTTGTGTTTCCTTAGTCTTCAAGTCTTGAGAAACATTTCTTGTCTCAATTGTAGTCCTTAGTGATATCCAAGGTTGAAGTCCTTGGTGAAAATGTTGAAGATGTTGAAGTCATTAGAGTTGAAGATGTTGAAGTCATTAGAGTTGATATCCAAGGTTGAAGATGTTGAAGTCATTAGAGTTGATAAAGTCCTTTGCACATGGTGAAGTCTTTGGCCATGGGAAGGCTTTGTCCATCAAGTTTGAAATAGAATAGATGTAGAGTCAAAACCAAAATGGTTGAGGAAAGAGTTTACAAGATTGTTTGTAAATAAGTTTTGGAACAAATACAACTCCTATTTTTTCTAAGGGGTCTGTCCAACTTAGGGTTACAATTCTACAGGCAACACAATGCTCTGATACCATCTATAAGGTCCCTCCTTTATAAAGGTAGAGATCCCTGTGTTTACAATGCTAGTCCCTGGATCAATAGCTAGCATCCATGCTAAGATGTAATATCAAGAAACATAGGTCATAATACAACTTTATAACCAGGAATAAAATAATTTATTACATCTTACATAGCTCATTTGGCTATCTCATTACAATGCAGCAGAATATAACAATAGCATGGGGTCCTTCATCTTCAAAGTGCCACAGGCAGACATGTTGGTTGTAGACTTGTAATCCTAATCATTAAACTTCACTAATATCAAACAAACCTGCAACATAACAAGTTACAGCCACAAGGGTCAATACATTTGAATTGTATTGGCAAGTGATACTATGGTAGTATAGTAGAGTCTATCATCTATATGCATTTGGCTAAGTGGAGCTTAGGCTTGATTTGCTCAAAATAGATTTTCCTTATCATTTGAAAACACTAAGTTTTTGCTTGACAAAATCTTTCCCAAGGCATCTCCCAATAGAAATTGGTGATCCTTTCAATCCCTTGTTCACCCATAAGATTTTTAACTTAGAAATTTGGATGATGAGATTCTTGATAGCTTCCATGTCTTGATGCTCAAATTGTCCTTTACCAGGGACATGGCTAAGTACTTAGATTTTACACTCTGCAGAGGTTGTGCACTTTCCCCACAAGACTTGGTTTCACCAAGACAAGATCTTTCAGAAGCCTTCCCTTTGACCAGAATGGACGCGTTCCAACCTATCAAACCCCTACCACCAACTGTCCATTTGGCTAAGTTATTGCAACCTATATGATCCAGGCAGAGCCCATAATGCCAAGTGGCTGCACTTGAAGCTTCTCAACATTTGACATCTCAAATCTCTTTGTTCCTGGGCGGCCATCCACAAGTGACACACCAAGTTTTCCCCAGCATGCTGCACTTGGTGAAGCCCAAGTTTCCCCCAGCATACTGGACTTGCATGACCACTCAACACAAACCATTCTTTCCATTCCACCCAGGTGATTCATTAACTTAGTTGTTTTTATTAAACAAAACATAAGTCCTCAGACTTAGAAAGTTTTCCATAGCATGAATATATATTCCACCCTTGTTTTCTATTAGCTAAGCTAAGCATGATAGTAGTAGGAATCTTAACTTAGGAAATTCTACTAAGGTTCATCTACTAGGATTTCCCATAGCATAGTTTATACTTAGCAAAATTCCATGCAAGTCCTACTTAGGAAATATCACTAATGCATAGTGAAAATAATGGGACAAAGTATGAAGCATCACTTGCCTTTTTGGTAGAGTATAATTTCACTCCTTGTCCTTGCAACAATCACACTCTTCAAGTCACTACAATTTAATCAAGCAAGGCACAATTTCAATCTACCAATCAAGCAAAACATCACATAAAATAATAAAACAAAACAATGCATGTAAGCATGCAAGAGATTGTTTTATTTGTAAAAGTGGTTTCTAATAGGTTATAAACATTTGGAAACACCTATTGGTCATTTTATAAAGTGGCAAAGTCATTTGCAAAAGGTTTCACTTTATAAACCATTTTTAAATCAAGTCATTATTTTATGTTGTTGAAAATGTCTTTAGTAAAGTAGTAGTTCTATAGGGTTCACCAAATACATTTTCAAATCATAAAAATTGGTGTTTGGGGTCAGAGAGTTTAAAACAAAACATTTCCCAAAGGTTTTCTTCCAAAACCATTTTTAATAAGTAAACCATATTTTTATTTGACTAGAATTGGTTTAAATCCAAGATTCATTCTTTTGCATCACCAAATACAATTTTGAAACCACAATTTGTTTCCTATGGTTAGTAGGTTCAAAACACACCATTTGCCAAAGATTTTATCCCCAAAATAATTTTGGAATAAATTTTATATCCTAAACAAGCATACATAAGATTCTGCAAAAACAAACATTTTACCAGAAGCTTTTTACTAAAAAAAAGTTCATGGTTGGCTAGGGCTTGTCTTGCTGAATCTACTGATATAAAATTTGCAAAAATTGGACGTGTAGATTAAAAATTATGGATTATTCAAATTGGAACATCTAATAGATCTATTCTGTTTTAAATCAAACGAGCTGAGCCACGTGTCAAGTTCTAATTCGCCTGTACCGGTTCGCTAGGATCGAGCTACATGGTGCGTTGGATCTAATTAGAATCGTGCGGCACAGATACAAACTTACCCCTTTGCTTAAGTTCTAATCTCATGCCTTCGATCAAGATCTAACGGCTTGCATCTACTGGTCAAATGTTGGCGGCGCTAGCGGTGGTGAACGGCGGCGGTGCGCCCTGGCAGTGACTTCGCCGGCGATACCGGATGCTAGGGAGAGAGGGGAAGGGCTCACCGAGTTCGCTGAAGCTTTCTGTTGCTCATCGTGCTCTTGGTTGGCGAAGGGGCGCACGGGAACGATGACAATTCCTCGCGGTTGCTCATCGCTCGGCACGGTCAGACGTCGACGGGGGCGAGGTTACAGAGCGTGCTAGGGTGAGTGGGGAACATAGTCAGACGCGCAAGGACATGGTGATGATGTCTGCGTGAAGGAGAAAGAGAGGGGCGGTCAGGTTCTTACCACAGGAGTCGCCGGAGAAGAAAGCAGACGGTGGCGGCGCTTGGTGTCGTCGTTGTCGAGGCTCTAGGGCACGCGCGAGCGAGCTAATGCCACTGGGAGATGCGCCAGGGCTTGGGGGGCACGTCCGTGTGCTCGAGGAGGCGAGGGGCGACGTGGAGCTGCCGGATTTCCTCGCGGAGCTCGCCGGAACAGTGTGTGGTACAGGGGAGAATTGGGCGGCCTGGGGGCGCGCTTGGGTGAGGCGACAGAGGGGAAAGGGAGAGGAGGCAGAGGCGATTAAATGGGCGTGGTCACGGCGAGGTGTAACAGCGGCAATAACGTGAATTCATCGTCGCAATCAAAGGCAGCAACGGCAGGGCGAGTTCATCGCGGGGAGGAAGAAGGTGACGTGGGCGTGGGGTCGTCTGGCAGCGAGAGAGAGAAGGGTACGGTGGGGCCTTGTCGTTAGCGTCTCAGCGGGTTTATTTCTCGGTGAAAAAAACGATTCGTTCGTGAGAGGGAGAGGTGGGCTGGACTGGCTTAGTGGGCTGGGCTGGCTTGTTCTCTTTTTTTTGTTCTGTTTGTTTTTCCCTTTTTCTCTTTCTTTTAATCTGTTTTGATTTTTATCAAACAATTCAAACTCTTATTTGAATTCACACCTTTGTCAAATTTTGTGTAGATTTAAATACTGATTAGTAGCACATTTTGATGTCAATTTTGGAATAAAAAAATTATTCCTTTTGGGGTCTTCTTAGTTATTCAAAAGGTCCTTGTTTTAAATCAAATAGGGTTTAATATTGATTTCAAACCCCATTTAAATTTATAAATCCTTCTAAATCTTTTCAGTAGGTTTTTATTTGTTTAATAGGGTGTCAAATAATTCATCTTGAATTATTTGGAAAGTATTTAATAGGATTTATTAATCATTTAAGATTGGGTATTTGTTTTAATTCCAATGGAATTAAATATAGTTTTAATTCCATAATTTTATTTAGAAGTTTCCTTTGATCTTATTATTTAAGTTATTTAAACCACTTTTAATTCACTTGGGTAAATTCCAAAATGCTATTCCTCATAAATTCTTAATAGAGATTTGTCTTTATTAAGATAGGGATAGAATGGTTATTGCCATTTTATTTTATTTTGGAAATTCTTTATCCAATATTTTTATTTGGATTGGGATTCTGTTCATTCCATTTGCTTATGGATTTGGCCAAGATTTAATTTGGTCTTTAAATATTCTTTAATTAATATTTTTATCTTTGTCTTATAAAATCCATATCTTTTTATTTAGAGATCCAAACTTGGTGATTCCAATTTGTGAAATCTTATTTTATATTTTTTTATCCATTTAAATCCCTTTAGGATCATTTGCTCAACAATTTGGTATGGGTTTCTAGATAGGTGCTTTATTAGCTTTGGGAATTCAATTCCTTATCTTATTAAATTCAAAGTTTTTATTTATGGTTCCAAATTAAGGGAAACCAATTTATATAGTTTTATAATATTTCTGTTTGTCTTTCTTGATCATTTGTGAATGTTTGTTGGCAAATTTTTATATGGATCAAATCCATAGGCTTGGAGATAACTTGGGAATTATTTAATTCCATTAGGGTTTAGGGTTTGGATTTATTTTCCAAGTGTTTAAATTTCCAGATACATTCATTGAGGAATGCATTTCCCTAGATTTGGATTTTTGTTGGATTCAAACTTTAATTAAAGTTTGTTCAAGATGGAATCTTTAAGTTTCCATTTAGAAACAAAAGTTTCTTTTCACCCTGATTTTCAACAATAATTTATTTTGTTTATTTATTTTTCACATTACAAGATTTGAAAAATCTTGGGATGTGACAAAACATGACAAGTGCATAGTACTGAATCATAAACAAGTTCAAATCTTGCCAAACAAACTTTATTTGAACAACAAAACATTTCTCAAATAATTAATATACACAAAATAGGCCTACACATGTTTCTGTAATTAAAACCATTTTAACAGAAACAAAACATTAAACACATTGCATATATGGAAAGGGCTTTCTCTCCTGATTCCATTGATATAAAATTTGTCAAATTTGAACGTGGGAAACAAAAGTTATGATTAAAACAAGTTTAAACATCTAATAGATTCAAATCAGAAATTTTAAATCGAAGAACATGCCACGCGGCGCTGTCTTACTGGCTGGTACCGCTTCGCGCCGGATCACGCTTCTGAGCCGTTGGATCTAACTTAATTGCGCGGCCCAGATCTAAACTTACCGTTTCGCCTAGGATCTATCGTATCCGCTGGATCTAGATCTAACGATCCTAAGCAATCTGACCATCAAGAGGCGGCGCTAGCGGCGGTGACAGGCGGCGGCGCGCTCTGACAGTGGCGGAGCCAGCGAACTAGGTCGCACGGGGAGGTGGGAGGATGCTCACCAGAACCGCAGTGATGAGGAGAAGCTCAACGTGTCCTTGGTTGGCGAAGGGGCGCTCGGAGTCATCAGGGATTCCTCGCCAGAGTTCGCGAAGGCGTCGGGTACGGCTGCTCGTTGACGTTGGCGAAGGTACAGATCATGCCAAGGCAAAATAAATAGTGCGTCAGATGCGCAAAGTGGTGCTGGTCATGCGAGTGTCAAGGAGAGGGCAAGGCGTGGTCACAACTAACCAGGAAAGCTTGCCGGAGTTGATGGTTTCGTCGGACGCGTGCTGTCGTCGATGTTGATGAGGCTCTGAATGATCCTAGCATGCACCAGTGGGGTTAGGAGATGTGCAAGGTTGCAGTGATTGTACTTGTAAGGTTAGAAGTCAAGGGGCGCGGGGAGCTCACCGGAATTTGCTGCCGAAGTTCGTCGGTACCGCGACAGAGTTTGGCGAAACATGGGCAGTCTGGTAGCGGAGCGAGCAAGTGGTGTGAGGGGAAATGAGCGGCGAGGGGAGGGGGTCTTATAGCTAGAGCGGAGGCGAGGATCACGCGAGGAAACGCCGGCAATAACTCGGTTTTAAAACGCGGCAGTGAATGGCGGAGGAAACAGTCGGTGAGGTGGTCGTGGGCGTGATTTGGGGAAGACGGTGGTGAGCTGGCGAGGGTCCACCGGTCAATGACTCATTAGGTAGCGCGGGTGCGGTGAGAAAAACAGGAGGAGAGGGAAACCCCGGGTGGGCTGCTTCTGTCGTTGGGCTAGAAAGGTGGCGCCGGCCCTTTTCTATTTCTTTTCTCCTTTTCTTTTTCTGTTTGTATTTTCAGAAATCATTTTAAAATGATTTCAAAAGCTATTTGAATTCAAACCTTTTTAGGATTTTTGTAGAGTGCAACATTCCTAATTCTGGGCATAAAAACATGTGGTCTCTCTATACAAGCTTGGTTCTTTTGATCAAATAAAATAAACAGTGCCATTGCACTTGGTTTGATCAAGTTTTGAATTTGGTTTAAAAAACCATATTTGTTTTGCAAATTTTGGTTTATGATGTAGCAATCAAGCAAAACAATCTTAGAGTAACAAGGTTTGATTCATGAACAATAATCTCTCAATGGAGAGTAGCATTTGATTTAATGCTGATCACATAAAATAATGAGCTCATATGCTCCTGTTTTTGAATTGATTTTCGAAATGAACTCTACATGATCATGGATGCATGGATGATATGCATGAGTTTTGAAACATGATTTTAGGGATGTTACATATTATGTCCAAGAAATCGAACTTCATTCAACCAAAACTCACACTTTCTGAACTTGGCATACAACTTGTGCTCCCTGAGTTTCTCAAGAATCAAACGCAAATGTTCTCCATGCTCTTCATTGCTCTTGGAATAGATCAATATGTCATCGATGAATACGACAACAAACTTGTGAAGAAACTCCATGAACACCTTGTTCATCATGTTCATGAAATAAGCTGGTGCATTTGTTAGTCCAAATGGCATCACTATGTACTCATACAATCCATACCTGGTGGTAAAAGCAGTCTTGGGTATATCTTGTTCTCTAATCTTTAGTTAAAAGTAACCTGATCAAAGATCATTTTTTTAGAACACATGAGCTCCTTCTAGCTGATCAAAGAGATCGTTGATTCTAGGTAAGGGATACTTGTTCTTTATGGTCACTTCGTTAAGTGATCGATAATCTATGCATAGCCTCTAACTTATGTCTTTCTTCTCAACAAACAGAACTGGTGCACCCCAAGATGAAGAACTTGGTTGGATAAATCCTTTATGCAATTGTTCTCCAAGCTATTTCTTGAGTTCTTTCAACTCATCAACTGACATCTTGTAGGGTCTCTTTGCTATTGGTCCAGATCCTGGCAGTAAGTTAATCAAAAACTCCACATCTCTATCTGGTGGCATTCCTGGTAATTCCTCTGGAAACACGTCCAGGTACTCCTTCACTACTAATACACCGTCTATGCTAACCCCCTTAAGAGAATTTAGCTTACTCCCTTTAGGTTCAAAGTTAGACTTGAACCTAATCTGTTTCTTATCCGGGGTTGTGAGTGTAACAGTACGATTGGCACAATCTATTACTCCCTCATATCTAGTCATCCAATCCATGCCCAAAATTACATCCAATCCTTGGGAATCTAGGATTATCAGACTAGTTGGAAACTTGTACTTTCCAAACTCTATTACTAGATCATGGCATCCAAAATTTACTATCATCTCTCCACCTAGGGAGCTTACTTTAATAGTACATCCAATTGTTTTAGTTGGGAGTCTATTTTTGTCTACAAATGCTCTTGATATGAATGAATGCGATGCGCCGGTATCAAAAAGGATAAGTGATGGAAAGGAATTAATCTTGAACTTACCAACCACAGCATCAGACTCCTCCTAGATTTCCTCCACATTGATGTGGTTCACATGACCCTTCTAAAAAGGGTTTGGCTTTGTTGGCTCCATCAGTCTTCTTTTCTGGGCATTCAGTTGCATAGTTCCCAGTTTTCTTGCACTTCAAGCATTCAACCTGACTGATGTCCCTCTTAGTTGGCTGATTCCCATTGCCATTTCCACTATGGTGACTCTTATGTCCACTCTTGTTTCTGCGGTAATCACCATTGTTGTGTCCACGATGTTTATTGCTATCGTGGTAACGGTTACTGTTGTGGTGATTGTTATGACTCCCGTGTTTGTGGGATCCAGAACCTCCACTTCCTTCACCAAAAGAACTCTTGTGAGACGATTCAGATCCATGCTTATCAAAATAGTGCTTCCTCTTCCTATTCTCCACTTGCTTCATCTTGCTTTCCAAGATGGTAGCTTTGTCACATAGAGATTGATAAGTTGGAACATATGCAATAGATAGTTGCATTTACATCTCATCATTCAGCCCTTCAAGGAACTTCTCCTTCCTTTTTGCATCAGTGTCAACATCATCCGGTGCATAGCGTGCCAGATTGTTGAACTCCTCAATATATTCTGCAACACTGCGGTGGCGTTTCTTAAGGTTGTGAAATTCCTTATTCTTCAAACTCATCACTCCTGAAGAGATATGAGCAGTGCGGAATCCATCCTCAAATATTGCCCAAGTCACTTGTTCAATAGGAGTAGTGATTTGGAAGTTATCCCACCAAGTAGATGCTGGTCCTTCTAGCAGATGTGTTGTAAACCCAACTTTCTCTTCATCAGTGCAACCAACTGTGACTAAGTCCTTGTTCACAGAACATAGCCAATCATTTGCTACCATAGGATCAATGGTTCCCGAAAACTTAGCAGGCCTCAACCTTAGAAACCTTGTGAGCATATCAAAAGCTGGTGGGTTGTTTTGGTTGTTGTTGTTGTTATTGTTGTTGTTGTTGTTGTTTTGGTTCTGGTTCTGATTCGCCATAAACTGATTCGTCATTTGCATCAACTGAGTCTAGGATGTCATCAATGATACGTCGGAAACGTATCTATAATTTTTTATGTTCCATGCTTGTTTAGTATCTACTTTGCTTTGATTTGTCCACACTTTGAGGTGTTTTTCATATGTTTTCTGGTACTAACCTATTAACAAATTGCCACAGTGCCAGTTACCTGTTTTCTGCTATTTTTGGTTCCAGAAAATCTAGTAAGAAAATATTCTCGGAATTGGACGGGAAAAAAGCCAAAGTCAATATTTCACCGAGGAGAACACGGAGTCCAGAGGAGAGACGGAGGGGCACCACAGGGTGGCCACACCCACCCCAAGCGCGTCCTAGGGTGGGCCCGCGCCTGGGAAGGGTGTGGGCCCCCCTGGACGCCACCTAGCCTTGCATCTTCGCCTATAAGAAGCCCCCGATGCCTAAACCCTAAGCACCTGATCAATATCCCATGAAGCCGTCTGTAGCCGCCGCCACCATCATCCCTAGATTGGGGGTCTAAAGCTCTTCCCGGCACCCTGCCGGAGGGGAGATCATCCCGGAGGCCTTCTTCTTCATGATGCCAACCGGTATGAAGCGTGAGTAGTTCCACCTTGGACGATGGGTCCATGTAGTAGCTAGATGGTTGTATCTCCTCCTTGTGCTTTCATGTCTAGATCTTGTGAGCTCCGTTCATGATCAAGATCTCATCTATTTGTAATCATGCATGTTTTTTTTGCGAGGATCCGATGGATATTGAGATTACTATGTCAGATTGATTAATGGTTTTGTATTATTGATTCTATCATGTCTGTGTTGTTTGTGATCTTGCATGCTCTCCGTTGTTAGTAGCTATCTTGGCCAATAACTTGCTAGTGACTCCAAGAGGGGGTATTTATGCTTGATAGTGGGTTCATGCCTCAATCAAGGGAAGTGACAGAAATCTCTACGGTTGTAGATGTGATGTTGCCACTAGGGAGAAAACAACAGTCTCTTGTTCATGGAACAAGAGGATTGTTTACCTTACACACTTTGCTTAAAGCAGTCGTCTGTTGCTTGCAACTTAATACTGGAGGGTGTTCGGATGATAACCCAAAGGTGGACTTCTAGTCATAGATGCAGTTGGATGGAGTCTATGTATATTGTTGTATTTCCCAATCGAATCTCATAGGATCTTTATGTCTAGTATTTCATTGTTATGCCTTTCTCAGTCCTGTCAATTGCCCTGCTGTAATTTGTTTACCCAGCATGCCATGTTTGTTTATCTAAGGAGAACACCTCTAGTGAACTATGGACCCCGGTCCAATCTTTACCATTGATACATCTTCCACTGTTACTGTTTACTTGCTGTAAACCATCATCACCTTCCACACCATAAAGTTAATCCTTTGTTACAGCAACCGATGAGATTGACAAACCTCACTGTTTATTGGGGCAAAGTCTCGAGTTTGTGTTGTGCAGGTTTCCACGTTACTTGCAACACCTTTGAGACGTTTCCTTCCTCCTACTAGTTCGATAACCTCGGTTTCTTACTGAGGGAAGACTTGCTACAGTGCTGCATCACACCTTGCTCTTGGGGTTCCCTAACAAAGCTCTCCCACGTTGACAAAGCGCCAACAATCAGCTGTTGCATCTCATTTCCATTGTTGTTGTTGTTATTGTTGGTATTGGCACGACGGGGAGGCATATGTGGTTTCAATAAGGATAATAAAGGATAAATACCCCATAGATACTAACATGCACAACACAACACATAGAAACAATCACAAATAAGCAAGCACATGATAAACTTTAGGATTCAAAACGAACAACAAGTTTGCAAAGTAAACACACTAGCATAGTCATCCACATTTTGTATGATCAATGCGACTCGATAAATAAAATGATGATGATGATAGATAGATAGATAGATAGCCAAGTAGTCAACACTACTCCTCCATATTGACTTCCTCCTCCACTAGAGTAAGTTATGCTACGTCGATTCCTGCCTTGTACTCCTCCACATTGGTGGTCAAAGCATCAAACTTCACCTAAAGCTCTCTGTTCTGCGAACACAGACTCTCAATCACCTCCTGCTATGTCTCTAACTCAAGATCCTTGAGCTCCATCTCGGCCTTCATCTCATTGATCTTATTGTTCCTATCCCGCACTCTCTTTTCTTGGTTCTTGAACCTCTTGTCTTGTTTCTCAAACCTAGCCTCCATCTCCTTGATGCTCTCCTCCTTCTCTTCGAAGGGCTTGTCCTTCTCCCTCAACTAGAGGCGTAGCTCGTCATTGCTAAGCATGACGTTGGTCCTATCAGTATCGAGGTGTCTAAGGCCCAGTTCTTTTGGCAGCTTAAAAAATAAGCTGCCCCCTCCCTAGCTTCTCTCATAAGCCGCTCGGCTTATTAGTTAGGGCTTCCAAAATAATTATCTCATAACTAATTGAGAAGCTTCGACTAATAAGCCATGTGGCTTATGAGAGAAGCTAGGGAAGGGGCAGCTTATTTTTTAAGCTACCAAAAGAACTGGGCCTAAGAAGGCTCTATAGGTCCTGAAGATAGAGGCGCACTGGCTCAATAGTCTCCCTAGTGGCCTCGTCATACAATATAGCCTCTCCCTCCTCGTCACGTCTCCCAAATGGATGGAAATAAAGGCCCCTAATCTCGGCAGAGTGACGTCCACAGAGGCGTCCAAGTAGCTCATGCATGGCGACAACGAGGCCCTTCTCCTTGTCGTCATGGAGTATCTTGAAGGCGATGTCCTCGGTGGAAGGCTCTGACTGGCGTCCTGGCTGTGAGACTCTAAATCCCCATAGGTCATTCCTCTCGAACTTCCTGAGCTGAAGTCCCTTAATGTTGGGGATGGGAAGATTGAGCACACTGACAAGATCCACGATACAGGATTCCAAAATGAGTTCCCTTGAACTCCTCGGCGGTGATGAAAACAAAGCTAGGCATCTATTGCATAGGATGGAGAAAATTAGAAACAACACAAGTAGAGAGTAAAACATAAAGTAGCAAAACAAAGCCAATAACATACACATAAACTCTCAAAACACACAAGTCATGGCATACAATATTCAATCACAAGTGTCAAGGTTCAACATAACTTAGACAATTTTTTTGCCATACCACATAGGTTGGTATGATCAAAATTATTAACGTGAGAAAACGACAAGTGTGGTGGTCCAACTATTGGAGTACGTCACAACTCTCACTCACTAGTCAAGATAGCTATATGGGCATCCTTGGAAGCAATCTGTTTGTCTTGATCACAAGAATCCCATACTAAGTCTATGATATCTTCCCTTAGACGTTTTATCGTGGTCTCTAAGTCTTGGGTATGCTTCTTCTCCTCTCTAAGGTCATTTTGAGTGTTGAGCATTCTACACTTGAGTCTTTATCCAAGCTCCTTGATGGCATTCCATGTCGCATTCCTTTTAGAGTCAAAGAATGACATGTGTATTTCAGAGTTAGTGACCATGCAGAATCCCGACTCTATGTGGTTTTCCTCCTTGTTTTTATACAAGTGGAGTTATACCCACCAATATTCTTCTCCTTCATCCATCACTGTAAATACCTTGTACACGGCTTAACCATTTATCCCCAAGCTAACCATGAGGTTCTTGAGTGCCTTGGGAAACTCCGTCTCACATTCTAGGGTCATGGTCATCAATGGTCCCTTCTTGACGGCTTCGTTGATGGTAGCCATCTACAAATAGAGATGCGAAAGAAGATTAGGAGAGGTTTACGAGATGAAAAGAGATAAGTGTGAAATTTACAAAGGGGTTGCATTTTCCTAGTGGTTTCCTTAGTCTAATCCATCTTAGGGTCACAAACCTATAGGCAACACAGTTCTCTGATACCATCTATAAGACCTCACCCTTTTAAGGTAAAGGCCCCTATGATTGCAATGCTAGTCCCTGGATCGAAATGCTAGCATCCACTATTTAAGCTGAAGTACATAGATACAAAGGTCATTATTACATTGTAATTCCAGAGATACAATAGTTCTTACAACTGATTAGCCCAAGGCTAATACACAGAGTTCTCAACACTTAACAATATAAATAAAGTCTTCATCTTCATGTGCCATAGGCAAACATGTTGAGTGTAAACTCATAACCCTACTCACCATGAGAGTAACCTACAACATAATAAGTTACAGCCACAAGGGTCAATACATTTGGAATTGTATTGGCAAGTGATATCATAGTTATATAGTGGAGACTATTAACTACATGAATTTGGCTAAGTGTGGTTTCAGGCTAGCTTTGCACAAAATAGTTTTGTCCTATTAGTTGAAAACACTAAGTTTTCTTTACAAAAAGCACTAAGGTACCACCAATAGACATTGGTGAACCACTATCCTTGTTCCCCCACAAGTTTTAACTTATAGAAATTGGGATGAGAAAATCCTTGATCATTTCAATGTCTTTGATGCTCAAAATGTCCGTTACCGGGGACACGGCTAAGTACTTAGGTTTTACCCTCTCGAGAGGTGGTGCACTTTCCCCACAAGACTCAACATGCATCGAGACGATACTTTTCAAAAGCATTCCCTCAGACCACCATGGACGCGTTCCATCCTATCAAACCTACCACCAACTGTCCATCTGGCTGAGTTCTTGCAACCTAGTTGGTCAAGGCAGAGCCCATATGCCATGTGGTTGCACTAGAAGCTTCTCAACACTAAACATCTCAAATCTCTTTGTTCCTGGGTGGCCATCCACAAGTGTGATACACAAGGTAAACCATAGACATGGGCCTTGTGTAACCACTCAACACCAACCAATCTTCCCATTCCACCAAGGTGTTTCATTAACAAGTTGTTTTCTTAGTCCAAAAACACATAGGCATAAACTTGCCATAATATCATAACATAAATTTTTCACCCTTGAATTCTAATAGCTAGGCTAAGCATACTAGCATAACATGTCTCTTAACTTAGGATAATTTCTACCAAGATATCATCCATAGGATCTACCATAGCATAGCATATACTTTGAAATTTACCATGCAAATCCTACTCAAAATATCACTAGTGCATAGATAAAATAATAGGACAAAAATATGAAGTATCACTTGCCTTGGTATCTAGGGGAATATACACAATCCTCACAATCACACTCTCCACAATCCACAAAATCTACACAACAATTCATACAACAAAATATTCACAAATCAATATACATACAAAAATAATATGAATGCATGCAAAATGCAATGATATGTTTTGCCACAATTTTAAAATCAAACACTACTGTACTTAAGACAAAGCATATAATCTAAAGTCTAAATAAAACAAAAACCACCTAAAAATAATTTTCTAAATAATTTTTATAGCCAAAATAAGACTACAATTGTCTCTGCATAAAATCCTAATTTTCCGGAATAAAATTACCAAACCAAGTCCATAGATTCAAAGGTATCATTTTTCTGAATTCATAGATATAAAATTTGCAATTTTTGGATTTATAGAACAAAAGTTATGGATTTTACAAGTTTAAACATCTAATAGATAAAATCCTGAATTTTAAAACAAATTCACTGCCACATGGTGTGTTCTGATTGGCGCGTACCGGTTTGGGTGGATCACGCGCGCTAGCCTATGGATCTAAGTGGCGATGTGCGGTCCAGATCTAAACGTACCCCTTCACTTTTATTTCTAATCTCAACCACTAGATCCAGATCCAATGGATCAGCTCTGCCCAACCAAAATCTAGCGGCTCCAATGGCCATAGCGGCGGCGACGCCTCTGGCAGTGATGCATCGCGAGGTCGTGGGGTTAGGGAAGGGTCACTGGCACTTACCACGGTCGCAGAGACGAGGCGATGCTCAACGTGGACGCGGTTGGGTCGAAGTTCAGCTGCGCCTCGGGTGCTTGCAGACGATGACGGGGCGACGACCTGGGGAACAATTGGACAACACATGGGCATTAGCAGATGCCCAAGACAAAGGGGAACACGCTCGCGTAAACCAGAGGCAGAGGGGCGCACGAGGCTCATCGGAATAGCTTGTCGGAGCTGCTCGGTACTGCGGCGGTGTAAAGAAAAATACCACAAGCCTGGCGGCGCTCTATGCTTGCAGTGTGGGGCGAAATGACGCGGAGAGGGAGGGGATTAAGTATCCAGAGCAGGGGAGGAAATCCCATGCTGAATCAATGGAAATTAACGAATTCAATTTCGGTAGTGAAGAGGGGAAGAAACGGCCGGCGAGCTGGTCTCCTGCGCATGATTGAAGACGATGAGGTGAGGTGGCAGCGGGGCCCATCTGTCAGCGAGGGGGGTGCACGCGGGTGAGAAACAGGGGGAGAGGGGGAGTTCCCGGGTGGGATAGTGGGCTGCTTTGGGCCTGGGCCAGAATAGCTGGTTGGCTTCTATTTTTTTCCTTCTTTTGTTTTTTCTTTTCTGTTTTGATTTTTCAAATGAGATTTGAATGGCCATTTCAAATCCAATTTAATTCAAACTTTCACCAATATTTTGTGTTGTGATCCTAGTGCTAAAATGTGTGTCAAACACCTCTATACACTCCAAAACATTTTTGGGTCACAAAATAAAAAAAATAAAACCATGCCCCATACATATAATATAAAAGGGGTTTAAATATGGTTCTATTAGGGTTTTAGCTTTGAAAATTTTTATGCAAAGTAGACATGCCATGATGTTATGAATGCAATAACATGGTTTTGAATTTGATGAAATTTGGGATGTTGCAAAAAGGGGAGCTTGTAAGCCCATGGAGTTATGTATCTGTGTTCGAGAAACACCTAGACCGCTAGCCTAAGCCATGCCTAATCATGGTGGAAACTTGCAGCATCACCATAGTGAGCAATCTATGAAGCATTCTTCTTATAAAAAAGATAGAGAGATAGAAAAAAGAGAAGAAGACAAAAAAGAGGAAAGAGAGAAAAAAGCACCATTTTCCCATGGTAAATAAGAAGATTGATGGGATGCTCATTGTGTGCTTTCCTTGTCATTTTGATATGGGATAGCCCCTGTATCATGAGGAAAGGGGTACCCCGTTGGATGTTCTCTATGATACACATGTACTTACTATGACAAGAACTTACCGGTAACTAAAGTTGATTAGCATGAGGAACGGCCCTCGTACTCAAGGGACATAAGATTGACAACTTATATTTTGTCAAGCATATACTCCATATTTTGTTCACTTTAACCTTAATCACTTCAAGATGCTTATGATAGAGCAATGAGAGCTGAAAGCTAACAAGTACCATAATTTTTGGAAGCTCTTTATGAAACTTGAAATCCCTGCTTCCCTTTGAAGGGCCTTTCTTCCACTTTTATATTGATTCTCCACCTTCTATCCTTAGGCACCAATTAAGAGAGCATAGTTGTCATTCTTAGTTCTATGTGCATTGTCCCAAAACTTATTGATTCATTCATAATGTTGATATTGCTTGTTATTGAACTATTTGTATCTAGTCACCCTTATGAACTTTGAAGGTGTCCTATGCTTGTTCTTTCAATGCATTGTTATTCATGATCTTTGTTTGTACCCTTTCATGTTACAACATAGTTGCTATGTATTATTGTTAGAACTACATCTGTCATGCTCATGTTTAGAGTACTTTGATCCCATCCTTCAATGCTTGCAAATGGTTTGATCATGATTATGATGGTGCATGTCACCTCAAAAATTATTATTTTTATCACTTACCTACTCGAGGACTAGCAGTAGTTAAGCTTGGGGATGCTTGATACGTCGTAAACGTATCTATAATTTTTTATGTTACATGCTTGTTTAGTATCCACTTTGCTATGCTTTGTCTACACTTTGAGGTATTTTATACATTTTCTTGGACTAACCTATAAACAATATGCCACAGTGCCAGTTGCATGTTTTTTGCTATTTTTCGTTTCAAAAAATCTAGTAAGGAAATATTCTCGGAATTGGACGGGACAAAATCTAAAGTCAATATTTCACCGAGGAGAACACAGAGACCGAAGGGCGACCGGAGGGGTGCCACAGGTTGGCCACCCCCCCCCCCCCCCCACATGCGGGCCCACCCTGGGTCGCGCCTGGGCAGGGTCTGTGCCCCTGGCCGCCCTCCTTCCTCGCCTCTTTGCCTATATAAACCCCCCAATGCCACAACCCTAAGTACCCGATCAGATCTCCATGAAATAGTTTGTAGCCTCTGCCGACACCATCGCCCCTAGATTAGGGGGATCTGAAGCTCTTCCCGACACCCTGCCGAAGGGGAGAGATCATCCCGGAGGCCTTCTTCATCACCATGCTAGCCTCCAGTATGATGCGTGAGTAGTTCCACCTTGGACTATGGGTCCATACAGTAGCTAGATGGTTGTTTCTCCTCCTTTGTGCTTTCATGTTTAGATCTTGTGAGCTCCGTTCATGATCAAGATCATCTATTTGTAATCATTCATGTTGTGTTTGCAGGGATCCGATGGATATTGAGATTACTATGTTAGATTGATTATTGATTCTATCATGTCTTATGATTATTGATTCTATCATGTCTGTGTTGTTTGAGATATTGCATGCTCTCTGTTTCTAGTAGCTATCTTGGCCAAGAGGGAGTATTTATGCTTGATAGTGAGTTCATGCCTCTATTGAATCTGGGGAAGTGACAGAAATCTCTAAGGTTGTAGATGTGTTGTTGCTACTAGGGAGAAAACAACAATCTTTTTTATGGAACAATTGTATTGTTTACTTTACACACATTGTTTAAAGCAGTTGTCCGTTGCTTGCAACTTAATACTAGAGGGGGTTCGGATGATAACCTGAAGGTGGATTACTATTCATAGATGCAGTTGGATGGATGTCTATGTATATTGTTGTAATGCCCAATCAAATCTCATGGGATCATGAATGTCTAGTATTGCATTGTTATGCCTTGCTCAGTCCTGTCAATTGCCCCGCTGTAATTTATTTACCTAGCATGTTATGTTATTTATCTTAAGGAGAACACCTCTGGTGAACTATGGACCCCGGTTCAATATTTACCATTGATACATCATCCACTGTTACTGTTTACTTTCTGCAAGTAATCATTACCTTTCACACCATACGTTTAATCCTTTGTTTTCAGCAAACTGGTGAGATTGACAACCTCACTGTTCGTTGGGGCAAAGTCTTGAGTTTGTGTTGTGCAGGTTCCAAGTTGTTAGCAACACCTTGGAGTCGTTTCCTTCCTCCTACTGGTTCGATAGCCTTGGTTTCATACTGAGGGAAGACTTACTGTTGTGCTCATCATACCTTCCTCTTCGGGTTTCCCAACGAAGCTCTATAGTGATCTAAGCCGCATCAATAGCACACTGTAACAATCCCAAAAACAAACCCAATTAAAATCAGTCCGACAAGCCATGGCGGCACTTCAAATTCAACGGTAGTACAAAGAGAGGGAGCTACCTGCACTTCTGACATTGTAGGAGAAGGAGAACGTGGCCACAACATGATCTAATCCCCACCCTCGCTGGTGTACCTACTACGACCAGACATTGAAGACTAATTTACCCCTGCAATATCGAGGAAATTACGGGAACCAATCGATTAGGGTGAGAGCAGCAGGAGCGAAGGTCTTACCAAGCACTACTAGCAATTGCTGCGACCGTGCATCGAGCTATGGCGGCGGAATGAAATCCCGGTCGTTGTGGGTGGCGGACCTGCCTGCGGTCGGTACTGCCTCAACGTACAATGCATGTGGACGAAACAGGTGCTGGAGCCATGGTTGAGGTGCAGCGCGGCAGTCCGTCCAACGCCACCGTAGGACGGAGCCGCCGACGCGCCAACGATGGCTGCTCTAACCGCCGGTGGGGTAGGAGCTGCTCGGGGCTGGGGCTAGGAGCAGATGAGAGAGAGAGCCGGCCTCACGTGTGTCATACATGACCCCACCTGTCAATGTTTGGGGGAGTAGCTGCTCCGGGATTTTTTGCATATTTGCCAATTTTGCATATCTGCCAAACTTTTTCTTTGAAATTTGCATATTTGGCACAGGACTACCACATGTCAGTGACACACAAAATGGCAAATATGCAAGTTGCAATCTAAAACATGGCAAATATGCATATCCCCCTCCATCCACACATCATAAAATCATCGGTCATTGGCTTCGACGGCCCCATCGTTCATTGGCTTTGATGGCCCCATAGGACAAACCTTTTTCTTTGAAATTTACAAATTTGGCACATGACCACCACATGTCAGCGACACACAAAATGGAAAATATGCAAGTTGCAATCTAAAACATGGAAAATATGCAAATCCCCCCTCCAGCCACACATCACGGCACCATCGGTCATTGTCTTCGACGGCCCCCACATGACGGCCCCATCATTCATTGGCTTCGATGGACCCACAGGACGAACCTTTTCTTTGAAATTTGCATATTTGCCACATGACCACCACATGTCAGTGACACACAAAATGGCAAATATGCAAGTTGCAACGTAAAACGTGGAAAATATGTAAATCCCCCCTCCAGCCACACATCACGGCCCCATCAGTCATTGGCTTTAACGGACCCACATGACGGCCCCATCATTTATTGGCTTCGATGGCCCCACAGAACGAACATTTTCTTTTAAATTTGCATATTTTCCACATGACCACCACATGTCAGCGACACACAAAATGGAAAATATACAAGTTGCAACGTAAAACGTGGCGAATATGCAAATTCCCCCTCCAGCTCCACATCACGGCCCCATCAGTCATTGGCTTCGACGGCCCCATCGTTCATTGGCTTCAATGGCCCCATGGAACGAACATTTTCTTTGAAATTTGCATATTTGCCACATGACCACCACATGTCAGCGACACACAAAATGGCAAATATGCAAGTTGCAACATAAAACATGGCGAATATGCAAATCCCCCCTCTAGCTCCACATCACGTCCCCATCAGTCATTGGCTTCGACGCCCCCACATGACAGCCCCACCGTTCATTGGCTTCGATGGCCCCACGGAACGGCCCCATTTGTCATTGCCTACACCGGCCACCCAATTAGGAAAAAGTGGCCCACAAGGAAGCGAGATAAGGATGGTGGGTCCGACATGTAACCTGGCCGCCACCCGTCAGCATGTATCCGCCACGGAAGGACCCGCCCCAACACGGTCCCACCGGTCAGGCATGTAACGGTCGAGGCCTCGTAACGTAACGCTCAACGCCCGACCCGCCCCAATGCGGTCCCACCAGTCAACATGTAACGGTCAAGCCTTTGACCTGACAACATCCCTCTATCCGAGCGCCCGCGAGGGTTTGTTAACATGGCGAGGGGAAAAGTGAGGAAAAGTTAAATGGCTGGGGAAAACTGAGTACAACTAATGAACCATGGGCACGAAAATAGAAATATCATTCTGAAAATGATGATATTAATAATTGTTGTACTATTAGTACTATCCATGTTCCTTCCAATGATGACATGTTTACAAATGAACACACTTTGGAAGATAGCTATTCTATTTGCTATGATGATACTATACCTCTAATATATGATGATTACAATGATGAATATGATATTTTCAGTCCACCTACTATTGAGGAGAAAATTAATTATGATTACAATATGCCTCCTATATTTGATGATTATGGTGATGAGAATAATAATGATAGCTCTTTTGTTGAATTTTCTCCCACTACAATTAATAAGAATGCCTATGCTTATGTGGAGAGTAATAATTATTTTATGCATGTGGCTCATGATAAGAATGTTTTTTACGATAGTTATATTGTTAATTTTATTCATGATGCTACTGAAAGTTACTATGAGAGAGGGAAACATAGTTTTATGCATCTCAATAATATTAAGTTTCCCCTCTTTATGTTGAAAGTTTTGAAGTTGCACTTGTTTTGCTTTCCTATGCTTGTTGCTTTGTACTTTTATGACTTGTTTCTTTACAAGATTATTTTTCATAGGAAGTCGGTTAGACTTAAATTTGCTTTATATTTTCTTCTTGATGCTCTGTTTTACTTCAATTTATACATATGAGAGCGTCATAGAAATTAGAGTGAATTCCACTTTTTACCCTTTACTTGTGCATTTGTGACACTAATTACCCTATGTAGTGAAAATTCATCTAAATTACCATGTTTGGAAACTTTAAACCCTCATTTTCTGATGCATATCTATTGGTCAAGGTGTGAGGTGATGATTGAACTTCGAAATTATTGATATGGCAACAAAGAATAGAACATTTGGTCCTTCGATCTTGGTGCAGAGAAGGGTAGATATGATCGACGGCGACGTCCTTCGATCTTGACATATTTTGTGGCGACACATCGTCCTAACATGTCAGCCTTATCCAGGAACACGTGTTGAATGATAAAACGGGACAAAATCATGCTTAGAATTTTCTTAAATAGAACATTCGGGTATAACTTCTACTAAATGGGGTAATTAGTGTCTCAAATGCACAAATAGAGGGTAAAAAGTGGAATTTACTCTAGAAATTATCATGCCTATGTTAATGGCTATAAAGAAAGAGCTTTTGGGAGACAACCCATTATATTTTTTGCTTTCATTTTATTTTTGTTTCTTTGAGTCTTAGAAGTTTTTACCTCTATAGCAACCTCTCCTTATCCTTTTTATTTGGTTTTTGTGCCAATAATAGCTTCTAATGAGAGGGAAGTAAGATTTGGGGAAGTTGCTACCCGAAACAGATTTTTGCACTTCACTGTAAAAAATCATGAAAAATCTCAGTATGTCGGATCGAGTTGAAAGGTTTTGTGCGCATGACGTTGGTATTTACCCAACTTTCGTTAGTTTTGCACTTTTAGATTTGAGCAACGTAAGATTTTCTAAAAAATCGGTCTTTACATGCAGGTCTGTTTTGACAGATTTTCGTCATTATTTGCATTTGCCTCTTAAATCGATTTCTTTTGAGTTCTTTTGATCACCTGAGCTTTTAAAAGGAGTTTCTACAGTAACTTATGTTTTAATGGATGATTTACTTGAGTTGAAACTGAACCCAAATGTTTATTATCTTGCATACACTATTGTTGCTAATGAAGATTGTGTGAAGTTTTGTATGAAGGAAGTTTTCAAGTGTAGGGAAAGGATGATGTGATGAGATGAAGTATGGACAAAAGCTCAATCTTGGGGATGCCACTCGTGTCACCCCAAGAAATATTCTAGAGGTACAAGCGTCAAAGCTTCGGGATGCCCAAGGCATCCCCTTCTTCATCAACAAAAATCTCAGGTTTTCTTTCAAAATACTATATTTTTATTTGATTCATATACCATGTGTTGTTTTTGGAGCGTCTTTGTTTTTGTTTTTAGTTTTATTTTGTTTTGTTTGCTCCAATAAGTTGGTTGGATCCCATCACACTTCTTTTGGAGAGAGACACGCTCTGTTTTCATTGCTTGGAACACTTTAGTTTTCACTCTTATTGTTCTGCGAGTGTTCTCCTTTGCTAGCACCGCGTTTAGCTTTAGTTTTCTTCTTTTTGCTTAGAATTTTTAAGTTCTTCTTTGTAGTTAGGTGAGACATTATCTCTGGTATATATTGATTATTATATTTGTGAGTTGTTTCAAATAAGTTGATTGGTGTTGGAAAAGAGTAAAATGTTTCATGCTTATGGTGGTACAAAAGGAAGCTTGTTTTGACTGTGGATTAGACTTTATCATTTCATGTTAGATGTTGCTTTGACCATATGCTTAGTGATTATTGTTGTAGCATGACTTATTTCAAACAATTGATATTGCCTAATGTGCCATGAAAGAATCATGTGTTGTTTTAGCATACAAAAGCATAATATTGTGGTATTCTCCTTTGATGCTTTACTTGGGTTGACTTGGCACATGCTTACACCATGTTATGACTATGAACCAGTCACCTTAACCTCTATGATCATTTAGTTTTTGACTTGTGATATCACTTTATGCTTTTATTAATAATGTTTTGTCGCTCTACATGATTATGGCCATTATTGCTCTCTTAGTTGATCGCTCCTAGTCTTTTGCTAGCCTCCACCTGTACTGAGTATGATCTCTAATAGTGCATCCAACTCCCAAGAAACCAAGTTATTCCAAAGAGTCCAGTATAAACTCCTATGCATGGTGTGTTACACCATTCCAAGTATATTCATGTTTTTATCTTTCTTCCAAATTAAATTTTTGTTATGTGAAAATTAGTGATTAAACCTCTCACGAACTTGATGGCACACTTTATTTTCTTGCACTTAATGAACTTGAACCATTGTGCCCATCTATGATGCTTATATGCTTGCAAATTATAAGTTAGGAGTTAGCAGAACCATGTTGTCATGGGGCACGCTTTCGACATTGTACATATCTATTCAGTTGGTATCATGTTCTTTTATTTATGGATGTCGGCGGTGTGAAATAAAAGGGGAGCTTGTAAGTCCATGGAGTTTGTATATGTGTTATATAAACTCCTAGGCGGCTAGCCTAAGCCATGCCTAATCATGGTGGAAACTTGCAGCATAACCATAATGAGCAATCTATGAAGCATCTTCAATAAAAAAGAAAAAAAGAAAACCATGCCCATGGTAAATAAAAAGATTGCTGAGATGCTCATTGTTTGTTACCTTGTCATTTTGATGTGCGATAGCTCTTGTGTCATGGAGCAAGGGGTATCCCGTTGGCGGTTCTCTATGATACACATATACTTACAATGACAAGAACTTACCTGTGACTAAAGTTGAGTAGCATGAGGAACGGTACTCGTACTCAAGGGGCATGTGATTTTCAACTTGTGATTTTTCAAGCATATAACTCATATTTCCCCTCACATTAACCTTAATCACTTCAAGATGCTTATGATAGGGACAATGAGAGCTCAAAGCTAGTAAGTACCATAATTTTCGGAAGCTCTTTATGAAATATGAAATCCCTACTTCCCTCTGCGAAGGGCCTTTCTTTTTACTTTTTGTTGAGTCTCCATCTTCTATCTTTATGCACCAGTTAAGAGAGCATAGTTGTCATTCTGAGTTCAATGTGAATTGTCCCAAAACTTGTTGATTGATTCATAATTATGGTATTGCTTGTTCTTAAATTATTTTTATCTAGTCACCCTTATGAACTTTGAAGGTGTCCTATGCATTTATGTTTTGCTATTCCATGAAGGACAAGCTGAATATCACTCTTGCCATGTTTTCTATATGTGAAACAAACAAATGTCTTTCAAAGCACTATTCACGATCTTTTGTTTG
Organism: Avena insularis; assembly: GCA_023614405.1. NCBI lineage: Eukaryota > Viridiplantae > Streptophyta > Magnoliopsida > Poales > Poaceae > Avena > Avena insularis. The sequence goes on from CM042691.1 coordinate 29,080,530, forward strand.
TGTTGCCTTTCATGTTGCTACATAGTTGCTTTGTCTTATTTTTAGAAATATATCTTTCATGCTTATGTTTAGAGTACTTTGATCCCAGCTGAAAGAACATGTGTGCCCCCATGTGTGGTTTTGGTAATTAATGACAATGTTTTATGGACTTATGTTTGCATTAAGTTTTACTTGTAGGATTTGTCCATAGACAATGCTTGAACCATATGGTGTCTTCAAGGTTGGAATAAGAATAAAGTGAAGAAGATCAAGTGTTGATCAAGGTTTCATAAGATGATCTCAAGTGTATCATGCCATCCTTATGGTGATCATGGATATGTGAAGATATGCCTAAAAGAGAAACTCTTCCATAGTGGAGTATGGGGGAGCATCTTCACCAAGCTAGTGCAATCAAGAAAGGTGATCCATCCTGAGGTGTGGAATATACAAGGCAAAGGTTTGATATTAATAGGGTTTCTTTCTAACTGGTCTCGTGGTGTTAGTTGGAGAGACCGGTTTATAGGATAGATAACCGTACTATCAAGAGGGGCTCTCAAGTGAGTAACTTGATCATATCCCTCGGTGAGAGCTCAAACCTTTGCATACTTGGCATCATATTTCTTGGTTCTTATCCATGAGAGGATTTAGATATTGTGTCAATCTCTATGACAAGCTTAAGTTCATCGAAAACGGATTTCATATGCATTCTCTATTGTGTTTTCGATATTGGAGGTTTTACCGGTTTGTCTTTTATAGATAGGTTAAACCTTTCATCATTTGTTTCTGTCCTCCATTGTTGTACAATGATGGTTCCTGCATGATCTTTTAGAGCTCGTTACTATCTTCGAAACGAGCCCAAGATCATCAAAATCGGAGTCCGAATGAAAAAGTTATGATGGTTTCAGTTTTGCTTTTCCTGCCAGTTTTCAGGGGGGCGGATTATCCGGCCCAATTTTTGGAAAATGTCTAAGGACTTTGAGGCGTGGCTCCCAGTAATGGGGGCGAATTTTCTGGCCCTTCGGGGGCAGATTATCCGCCCCAAATATCCGCCCCTATACTGAGGGTTGCGCCACGAAGTCCTTAGCCATTTTTTTGGCTCGGGGAACCCGGAATATCTGGGGTAGGGGCGGATTATCCGGCCTGGAAGGTCCCAAACGGTCATATTTCGTTGGGGAGGGGTATAAATAGACCCCTTCTTCCTCCTTAGGCTGGTTGCTTGAATTCTCTCTCTCCTCCATTGTTTTGACCTTCAAGAGCTTGCAAATACTCTCAATCCCTCCCATATTTCTTGAATATTTTGGGGGGATTTGAAAGGGGAGATCTAGATCTACAACTCCACCAATCCATCTCTCCTCTATGTGAGGGGAACATATTGGGATCTAGATCTTGGGGTTTCTTTTGTGGATTTCCTCGTGTGTTCTTCCTCTCTTATTCTCCCACTAGCTTTTGTGGAATTTGGGAGAGAAGGACTTGAGCACTTCCTGTGTTCTTGCCATTGCATTTGGTGCATCGGTTTGAGTTCTCCTTGGAGAATTTGGTTAGTGAAAGTTGAGAAGCTTTTTACTCTTGGGTTCTTGGAACCCTAGACGGTTTGTTGGTGTTGCAGGTTGTGGCCTTGGTGGCGTTTGTTGGGAGCCTCCGATTAAGTTGTGGAGAAGTGCCCCAACCTTGTGAGAGAGGTTCAGTTGCCACACGACAAGTGCACTGAGAGTGGAAGTGTGGATCGATCCCGTTGGGGTGAGATTCACCGGAGAATAAGGGAGGCCTTTTGTGGCATAGGTGGTTTGATACCACCCCCTCTCCAACGAGACGTACTCTCTTTATGGGAGGAACTCGGTAATAAATCATCGTCTCCGCGTGCCTCGGTTATCTCTATACCCGAGCTATTTACTTATGCACTTTACTTTGTGATAGCCTTCGTGCTTGAATTATTATATCTAGCTATCACATAGTTGCTTGATTTTCTTAGCATAAGTTGTTGGTGCACATAGGTGAAAAACCGCCTATTCACCCCCCCCCCCTCTAGGCGGCATCTGTATCCTTTTCAATTGGTATCAGAGACCGGTCTCTCATTTTAGGCTTCACCGCCTTGAGAGTAAAGATGTCGGCTAGGGGATTAGTGCACAATGACATGTTCTTATTCGATGGCACAAATTATGATATATGGAAAACTCGTATGCTTATTCATTTTCGGGACATGGACCCAAATTTGGAGCGTATTGTAGATATAGGTTTTTCTCCTCCTATGGATTTCAAAAATCTATCTTGTGAGGATGAGAAAAACTTATATCTCGATGCTCAAGCTTCTAATGTGCTTGTTAATGCTTTGAGCTATGTAGTTACCTCTTCAATCATTCCTTTTTGGAGCACTCATGAGTTATGGACAAAACTGCAAGATAAATATGTTGTGTCCAATATTGTTGAGGACGATTGTGTTGCTTCCACTTCCGGTCAAGATGAGTTCTCATCTTCTACCACTTCACCAACATGTGATTTTTCACAAGGTAATGATATGGTGAGTGGTGATAGAAATTACAATTTGGATAGTGTGCTTATTATTTATAATCCATCATCTCTATCTAGTGCTTGTGTTGCTAACCATGTAGAGGAAACCGAATAAATCTCATGCTTGTGTTAATAGTCCTTGCATATCATGTAGAAATGACTTGAATAAATCTCATGATGATATGCTTGTGTTTTCTTGTTGCCATGATAAAAATGCTTCTATTTCCTCTAGTGCTTGTGTTGCTAACCATGTAGAGGAAACCGAAGATTCTATGGGCCAAGACAAGGTTTTAAATGAAGCCACCTATGCCTTATGGCTAGGGATTCAAAGGTAACTCCTACTTTGGAACCCATTACCTCTTGTGATGAGGAGGATGTGGATAATGTGGAAGAAGAGCTTGATATTGATGATTTATATGAAAAGGGTGAGATTGTTTATCGTGCCCTTGTTAAGAATAATATTGCTTGCTCTAACTTTGTTGAAATCTTGGACTTTGCTATTAAGAGCAAAGAACATATTGATAAGTTAGAAGCAAAAATTGAGGAGCAAGAAAACATAATTGATGGAAAGTTTGCGCTTGAGCGTGAGTATGCTAATGAAATTGCTCAACTAAAGGACTCCCTTGAAGAAGAACAAACCACCAAATAATCTCTTGAGGAGACTTTTACTCTAGAATTATCTAGAGTAAAGGAATACCATGATAGAGAACTTTCTTGCAGTGGCAAACTCCTTCAAGATTAAAAATGATGAACTTGAAGTTGTTTATGCTAAACTTGTTGAGGATTTTACGCACCTCGAAAGTGGCTCTCGGGTCATTAGGAGGGAGCTCATCAAACTCACCGAGTCGCATGAGCAACTTAAAGCTTCATATTCAAAAGAGCTTGCCAAGTTGCCCTCACATCTTGCTAATAATGATGATGCTCGTGTTAATGACTCTATTTCTTGTGAAGCGTCTATTTTGAAGGAGAATGTTGAGCTAAAGGCTCAACTTGCTTTGCTAACTAGCAACTATGGGAAATTAGAAGAAATTAATGTTAAGCTCTCAAGCTCGCATGAGGATCTTCTACTCTCCCATGGTAGGCTAAAGTTAGCTCATGAGGCCATCGTGTCAAACGTAACATCTAGTGGGCCTCATGTGGACATTAGAACTATATATACTCCAAATGTTATATTGCCATGTGCTAGTCCTTGTAATTCATCCTCTCACAACCATGCTATATCTTGCGATGAATTACATTCCATGCCTTGTTGCTCTAACAATGTAGCATCTACTTCCTCTAGTACTTTTGTTGAAACTAACCATGTAGAGGAAATCAAAGAGCTCAAGGCCCAAGTCACTTCTTTGAAGAATGACTTGAAAAAGGGTCATCAAGGGAAGGCCGCACTCAACAAAATCTTGAGTGTGCAAAAATCCCCCAATGACAAGAGTGGGATTGGATTCAACTCCAATGTCAAGAACAAGTCCACTATCAAGTTGAAGCACAAGGATAACAAGAAGAATGGCCAAGATCAAGTAAAGAATCCGGCCAACATTGTTTGCTTCAAGTGTAAGGAAGTGGGGCATCATGTCAAACATTGCCCATTAAAGAAGAAGTCCCTTGGCAAGAAGCAATAAGGGAAGCGTCCTCAAGCTCTACATCTTGTTAGAGATGGGCCTCCTCCCAAGAATACTCAAGCTCTTCCTCAATTTGTTGCTCCATCCAACAATAAAGATGGCAAGAGTAGAACTTGCTACATATGTCATGATAAGGGGCACATTTCTTCCTCATGCACTATTGGTATCTCCTCATCCAACCCTATCATTATTGATAAGGCTTATTCTCTTTGTAAGGATGAGGTTGGCAATGTGTTTGCCAAATTTGTTGGTGCCCAATGTGGTGTCAAGAAAAGAACCATTTGGGTGGCCAAGCCTATTGTTACTAAATTCTTAGGACCCAACTTGATTGGGGACCATCTAGCTAAAACTTGATCAATAGGTGTTGGTTGGAGGGCATTGGAGACTTGGTTACATTATGACGAATTGAGGGATCTTCATCTAGTATAATTGTCAAGTCAAGTCATGTGGATTATATTGCCTCTACTATATATCCAATGTTCCTCCTTGCGGTAACATATTCTTAACTCATTACATTGAAAGTTACTCGCCCCCTTGTGCATGTGTTGGTTTTGTATCTTCCATGCTCTTGTACATGTTGTGATTTCCACTTAATTATCTTGAGGAATCAAGCATATTTTTAAGTATGATTAGGTGGCACACCATGTATGTGTGTTTCTTATGTTTGAGCCTTTCTTGGTTATATTTGGTATCTTATTTGGCTCTTGTGAGAGATTAATGGACTATCCCATTTTGGGGGAGTGTTATGCTTGGGAATTCCACAATCCTAAAAATGTGTGTACATGAGAAATTTAAGTTTTATAATGTCCATTAATTATATCTATTTGGATATGTTGCCTCGTGTTGGTTTTATGGTAGTATCACATTATGGGGGAGTCATATGCTTAGTGCATATTACAATCCTAAAAATGTGAATATTCGAGGTTGTGTCACTTAGAATTGATATGGATAATTATCTAGCGCCTATGTGACACATTTGCTCATACAAGTTCCAATTTGCTTGAATGCATTTATTGATCATATTTTGGATCTTGTATATGAGAGTGTTTCTTGGTATGTGTTTCCTCATATTTAGATCTCTATATCATCATGGAAACCATTTTCTTCAAGTTAATCTAATCACTAGTGATTGTGTGACTATTGGAAGCTACCAAGAATCTTGTTCGAAGTATCATGCTTAATTCTTATATTTTGTTATATGCTTCTTGTTGTGACTATGATCTTGGATATCCATGCAAGCTACCTTGCGAAAATTATTCCCAATATTTCTTGTCCTTGGACAATGAGTACTCAATTTATGGTAGAATTTATTGATCATATTCACTTTGGCCTTTGTTTAATTTTATCCTATCTTTGGCCAAGAAAATGTTTTGTGTTGTCTCCCAAGCCTTCCTTGCTTCTTTTGGATCTTCTTATTTTATTGATATCCTCTTGTGTTTTTCTTATTGTAGGTAGTAGTGATGATCCCATTTGTGTGCATTTTGCATTCAAAAGAAAATTATATAATGTACTACTTATGGGTGAGCTCTCCTATATTATCTAGAACAATCTTTTTATGCTTTCCTTGTTTGATCCATATTGGGTTTTATGTGCTTGGAAGTTTGATCTATTCGTTTTGGTATTTTGTGCCATCATGAAAAGTTTGGAGAGTTTGGTTTACTTGTTGGAACCTTACTATTTTTGGGAGTTGGTTTTGTCCTTTTATGTGATTTATTGTATATCTTCCTTGTGTGTGCTTGTTTTGTTATGGGCATATGTCTTTGTGATGTTATCCATTTAGAAACATACACACATATGTGAAGATAATGTTAGTTGGTTTTTAATCCTTGGAGACCACCTTTCTATTCCTTTTGATTCTTTGGTGGCTTCCAAATTTAATTGCCTATGGGTGCTTGTTCCTATTGTTTGCATCTTTGGGCACTCATATTTGTTCTCTCATGCCTTGTATTGTTCAATGAACTTTGATGAGTGAGGATTACATGATTATGCACCTTGTTCCCAAATGCAATTATCATAATTGGTGCATTATATTTGGGGAGCACATCTAATTCATTTAATAATGCTCATTTATCTTCTGTCTCATTTATTGTGCCTTAAATGTTTATGGGGGAGTGAGGACTCCATATTTGTGCATTTTTGTATTAAAATACACCGATTTTAAAGTATACACAAATCTTGGGGAGCTTCTCAATTTTATTTAAGCATTTATTTGATCTTTCATGTGTTGGGTTTTAAATTCTTATGGGGGAACAAGGATTCCATATTTGTGCATCATGTATTCCAATGCATTTATTTTAAAATTGTGCACAAATATTGGAGAGCTTCTCTATTTGTTATTTAAAACACTTTTTTGCTCATATCATAATATCTTGTAGTTTACATTTGGACTCATTTGTTGTTTTCAAATTAGTTTGTCGGATCTTGTGATTGCTTGCGTCTTTTATTTTATTCCTTTGGCAATCTTTGGATCACCTTTGGAGGAATTATTACTATATTGGTCATCTAGAACTATTCACCCATTTTGGCAATCGATGCCAATGGGGGAGATGTTTTGGAGGGTTTAAGGGAAGTTTGTTCTTAAGCATTTGCCTCTCATGCTCTTGCATCTTTGTTGTTGCTTTGCATGTTGAATATATAGAGGAAACTCCACCAACGGTAATGGTTCATCACACACGCATATATTGTGGGGGAGCTTTCTCTATATATTATGGGCGTACCAACATCACATACTTGTGTAGAATTTGATGTTGGCGCAACCATTTTTTATTGTGGGGGAGCTTGCTCTATATATTATGGGCATACCAACATCACATACTTGTAACATCCCTAAAATCATGATTTCAAAGATTGCATATCATTCATTCATGCATATAGTTTTGAGATCAATTTCAAACCAAATACAAGAAAACAGAAGCACATAGTGCTATCATTTTATGTGAGCAAACTTAAATCAAATGGCCTTCCCCATTTGAGAGCTTGAATGTTTTAAACCAAGATTGTTTGTCTCCCTTGTTGATTGGTTGAGTGTGGAGTTAGAACAAAAATTTTACAAAATAAAAATGGGTTCAAAACCATTTTCAAAACATTTGCAAATCTAGTGCTATGGCACTATTTATTTTGTTATTTCAAAAGAACCAAGCTTGAACAGAGAGACCACTTGATTCTATGCCCTGAAATGTGATTGTTGCACACTTCAAAAACCCCAAAAAGATTTGAATTCAAATAGAGTTTGAATTCATTTGAAACTCATTCCAGAAATTCAATTTAGAAAAAGAAAAGAGAAAGGAAATGGAAAAGGGCCGGCGCCAGGAATTGAGCCCAGCAACAGACGCAGCCCAACTAGCCCACCCGGGTCTCCTCTCTCTCTCTCGCACGCGCGGACGCACCCAGCGAGTCGCTGACACCCAGACCCCACCTCCCTTCTGTTTATTTCGCTGACAAGCGGGCCCTCTCCACGTCACTCCTTCTTCCCCAAATCTCGCGCGCAGACGCCATCACCACTGGCCGTTGCTGCGTTGATTTCTCGGTGTAATTTCCATTGATTCGCTGAGCGTTTCTTGTCGAGCCTCCGCCTAATTAAGCACCTCCCCACTCCGCTCCATTCCCCTCACTCAATTTCATCTCCACGCCCCCAGGCTGCTCGCAACTCGCCAAACACCGCCGCAGCTCCGACGACCTCCGGCAGCAAATTCCGGTGAGTCCCGACTGCCCCTATGCCTCTGATTCAAACGAATGTGCCCAGCGTTATCTCATGCATCTTCTGATACTCTTCGCTTGCCTGCTCGTGACCCAGGACACCGTCCCTGTTCGTGCCCGCAACCGACCGAGCCGCCTCTCAACTCCGATGACCAATTACGGTAAGCAGAGCGCGCCCCTTGCCCCCTCTTGCATACGAGGATGTTCGCCACTGTCTTGCGCGTCACCTAATCCCTCTGGTTCGTGCTAGGGCAACGCGAAACCTCGGCAACAACTTCGGCGGAACCACCGACGCTGCACGACTCGACGAGCTCCAGAGCTCGCCAGGCGCCTTGCCAAGCCACCTCCACGTTGAGCTTCGCCTCGACCCTGCGGTTCTGGTAAGCACCCTCTCCCCTCCCCGAATGACCTAGAACGCCAGCGCCGCCGCTGACAGACGCGCCGCCGCCAGTCGCCGCCGCTAGCGCCGCTAGTCTATGGTCAAGGCAACAGCAGCCATTAGATGTAGATCTGGCGGTTTAGATTAGATCCGAGCGAATCGTTTTCTTTGAATATGGCGCGTTGGATCTGACTTGATCCGACGACGCGGAAGGGTGATCCTGAGCGAAGCGGTATCGACCAATAGGATTGCGCCGCGTGGCTAGGGTTTAGTTTAGAAACAGAATTTGAATCAGATTTATATCCAAATTTCATTTGCTTGTAACTTTTGATTACCACGTTAGATTATAGCAAATTTTATACTGTTGGAATCAGGAAGACAAGCCCTTTCTGTTTATGAAATGTGTTTAGTGTTTAGTTTCTGTTAAAATGACTTTATTTGCAGAAACTTGTTTAGGACTATTTTGAGTATAGGAATTGTTTAGGAAATTGTTTTAGTGTCAAATAAACTTGGTTTAGCAAGTTTTTAACTTGATTATGATTCAGTACTATGCACTTGCTTGGTTGAGTTTTAAAAATCATCACTTAGCATTTTTTGCATGCATTCATATGTATTTTTGTTTATTTGTATATGTTGTGTGTAATTTGTTGCTACCATTCTTTGTGTAGACTTTGGGGCTAGTGATTGTGATTGTGAAGAGTGCTACTCTCCCAACTACCAAGGCAAGTGGTACTTCATGAATATTACTATCCCTATATTTTTATACAAGCACTAGAAATATTTTGCTAAGTCTTGCATGTTACTATTTTGCCAAATGCCATGTTGGAAAATCCTAAGTAGTTGTAGAATTACTAGGAAAGTTCTAAGTTAGGTTACTATCTATGCCATGCTTAGCCTAGCTAGTAGCAAACAAGGGTTGGTAAAATATACATGCTATGATGACAATATTTCTAAGTCTATGGACTTATGTTTTTCTTAATAAAACAACTAAGTCAATGAATCACCTGGGTGGAATGGGACTTGATTGGTGGTTTTTGGTTGAGTGGTTACACAAGGCCCATGGCTATGGTTTACCTTGTGTATCTCACTTGTGGAAAGCCACCCAGGAACAAAGGGATTTTAGAGGCCAAGTGTTGAGAAGCTTCTAGTGCAGCCACTTGGCATTATGGGCTCTGCCTGGATCACATAGGTTGCTAGAACTTAGTCAATTGGACAGTTGGTGGTAGTGGGATGATAGGTTGGAACGCATCCATTTGGCTAAGGGAAGGCTTCTGAAAGGTCCTGTCTTGGTGAAACCAAGTCTGGTGGGGAAAGTGCACAACCTCTGCAGATGGAAAATCTAAGTACTTAGCCAAGTCCATGGCAATGGACAACTTGAGCATCAAGACATGGAAGCTATCAAGAATCTCATCACTCCAACTTCTAAGTAAAACTTATGGGTGAACAAGGGTGAAGGACCTCAATGTCTATTGGTGGTTCCTTGGGAAAAGTTTTGACAAAGAAAAACTTAGTGATTTCAACTAATAGGAAAACCTATTTTGAGCAAAGCAAGCCAAGTTACACTTAGCCAAATTTGCATATAGAATCTAGTCCACTTATAATATACTAAGGTATCACTTGCCAATACAATTCCAAAGTATTGACCCAATGTGGCTGTAACTTGTGATGTTGCAGGTTACTCTGATGAGGATTAGGTGTCATGAGTCTACACTCAACATGTTTGCCTGTGGCACATGAAGATGAAGACTTATATTTATTTGCTTATTCAAACTCTTGTAATTGGCCTGTGGCCTTTGAGTTGTAAAGACTATGTTTATCTCTGGAATGGATGTAATAAATGACCTTTGTATCTGTGTACTTCATCTTAAACTGTGGATGCTAGCAATGATCCAGGGACTAGCATTGCAATCACAGGGATCCTTTTCCTTTACAAAGGAGGGATCCTACAGATGGTATTAGAGCACTGTGTTGCCTGTAGGATTATAACCCTAGGATTGGAAACCACTAAGGAAAAATTTTCAACTACTTCTACACTTGTCTATTCTTCTCGTAAACTTTTCTAATCTTCTTTCTCATCTCTATTTGTAGATGAATTCCATCAACGAAGCCGTAAGGAAAGGACCACTCATGACCATGACTTTGGAGTGTGAGACAGAGTTTCCCAAAGCTCTCAAGGACCTCATGGTGGCAATGGAAATACATGGTGCAGCTGTGTACAAAGGCTTTCCTGTGATGGATGAAGGAGTTGAGTACTGGTGGGTGCAACTTCACTTGTACAAAAACAAGGAAGACAACCACAAAGAAACAGGATTCTGCATGTACACCAACACTGTGGTGCACACCACATTCTTTGAGTCAGCAAGAGAAGCAGCTTGGAGGACTATCAAAGAACTTAGTGGTAGAGTCAAGTGCAGAATGCTCAACCTCCAAAAAGACTTGAAGAAAGAGAAGGAACATACTCAAGAGTTGGAAGCTACCAACCAAACCTTAAGAGGAGACATTATAGACTTAGTGATGGAATCATGTGAACAAGATAGGCTGATTGCTTCTAGGAACATTGTGTTAGCCAACAGATCCAGTGAGATAGGATTGTAAACATACTTCGTTAGTTGGACCACCACCTATCACCCTATTTTCCAAAATGATGCCTTAAAATAAGATTGAACCTTGGTTATTGTAATGGTTTCATGTATGCATGACTTGTGTGTTTTGCTTTCCAAGGATATGTATGTGATGTTTTGTCTTTTGTTATATCTTGAATTGTGTTGTTCTAACTTTTCTATCTTATAAATAGATGCCTATTACCATCAGCACTGTTGAGGAGTTCCAGGTTACCCGCTTTGGTCCTCGTATCGTTGAGCTTACCACTTTGCTCAATCTCCCTCTTCCCACCATCATGGTGCATCCCCTCACCAAGTTCGAGAGGAAGGACCTCTGGGGCTTCAAGATGAACCAGCCCGGATGCCAGACAGAGCCTACTACGGAGGCCATCATCTTCAAGCTCATGCACGATGACAGGGAGAGAGGCATGGAGGTAGTTATGCAGGATTTGATAGGACGACTGCTAGGGCGACACTCCCGACAGGTTAGAGGCACCCACTTTCACGTCTTCGGAAGACGTGATAAGGATGGAGAGTCCATCGACTTCGAGGACGATTCGAGGGACGCAGCAGAGCCGATACGCCTGTACCTCCAGGACTTAGAGTCTCTCATTAGGCACGTGGACACTGACAGGACCAATGTCATGCTCAGCAATGACGAGCTCCAGGTGCAGCTTCGCGAGAAGGACAAGCTCTTCGCGCAGCAGGACGAGATAGTCAAGGAAATGGAGGCGAAGTTCGAGACCCAGGACAGGAAGTTCAAGAGTCAGGAGAAGCGTGTCCAAGATAGGAACAAGAAGATCCGGGACATGACTGAAGAACTGCAGTCCAAGGACTTCAAGCTAGAGCAGCAGCAGACGGTGATTGAGAGGCTTCGTTCCCAAAAGAGGGCTCTCAAGGCCAAGATAGAGACTTTGACCACTAGCATCGAGGAGAACAAGACCGCGATGGAGAACGTAGGTCTTACCTTTGTCGAGGAGGAGATTGATGCCGAGGAGTAGACTTGACTACTCGTTTATCTTTTATTATCATACTTGTTATTAGAGAACTTGTTATTGGACCATCCGACATGTGGATGGCTTGCCACTTGTGTTTTACTTTGTGAACTTGTTATCTTGTTGTTGAACTTTTATCTTTTTTGTTGCATGCTTGTGATTGCTTATGTGATGTAATGTGCATGAAAGCATATATGGGTATATCATTCTTATCTCTATTTGAACAAACCACAGATGCCTCCCCGTCGTGCAAACCCCAACCCCAACAACAACAACAACATCACTCCAGAAATGCAGCAAATGATGACTGCCCAAACTCAGCTGATGCAGATGATGACAACGTTCATCCAGAACCAAAACAACAACAACAATAACAACAATAACAACAACAACAACCCACCGGGTTTTGATATGCTCACCAGGTTCTTGAGATTGAGGCCAGCGAAGTTCTCAGGAACGACTAATCCCATGGTGGCCAATGATTGGCTACGCTCAGTAAACAAGGACTTGGTAACCGTGTAAATGTCTTGATGCTGAAAAGGTCAGATTTAAAGACATCTGCTGGAAGGACCAGCCTCCACTTGGTGGGACAACTTCGGATCACCACTCCCATAGATGAAGTGACATGGGCTATCTTTGAGGATGGCTTTCAGATCGCTCATATCTCATCAGGAGTGATGAGTCTGAAAAAGAAAGAGTTCCACAATCTGAAGCAGCGCCACCGCAGCATGGCTGAATACATTGAGGAGTTCAACAATCTGGCGCGTTATGCACCGGATGAACTTGACACCGATGCCAAGAGAAAGGAGAAATTTCTTGAAGGCTTGAATGATGAGATGAATCTGCAATTGTCTGTGGCCTATGTTCCCACTTATCAGTTGCTCTGTGATAAGGCTGCTATTTTGGAGAACAAAATGAAGCAAGTTGAGAGTAGAAAGAGGAAGCACTCCGACAAGCACAGCTCGGGATCGTCTCACAAACGATCTCATTATGATGACAGTGGAAGCTCAGGATCCCACAAGCATGGGAAATTCAACAAGCACCACAACCACAACCGTCATGACAACAAGCATCATCGCAGTCATGACAATGACAAGTACAAGAACCACAAGAGTGGACATAAGAGCCACCATAGTGGAAATGGAAGTGGAAGTGGAAGTCAGCCTGTTAAGAGAGACATCAGTCAGGTTGAATGCTTCAAATGCAAGAAGATGGGGCATTATGCAAATGAGTGCCCTGAAAAGAAAGTTGAAGGACCTATCAAGCCCAACCCTTTCCAGAAGGGACAGGTAAACCACATCAATGTGGAGGAGGTCTATAAGGAGACTGATGCTGTTGCTGGTAAGTTCAGACTCAATTCTATTCCAGCATTTGTACTCTTTGATACTGGTGCATCTCATTCATTCATATCAAGAGCATTTGTTGAAAGAAATGAACTACCGGTAGAAACTATTGGGTGTCCTATAAAAGTAAGTTCTCCTGGTGGAGAAATGATAGTGAATTCTGGATGTCATGATCTAGTCATAGAATTTGGAAAGTATAAGTTTCCCGTTAACTTGATAATTCTAAACTCCCAAGGATTGGATGTCATATTGGGAATGGACTGGATGACTAAGTACAAAGGGGTGATAGATTGTGCCAACCATACTGTCTCACTCACAACTCCAGAAAATAAAAGGATCGGATTCAAGATCAGCTTTGAAGCAAAAAGGAGTATGCTTAATTCTCTTAAGGGGGTTAGCATGGACAATGTGCCAATTGTGAGTGAGTATCCGGATGTGTTTCTGGAAGAATTGTCGGGAATGCCACCAGATAGAGATGTGGAATTCCTTATAGATTTAGTACCAGGGTCTGGACCAATAGCAAAGAGACCATATAAAATGCCAGTTGATGAACTGAAAGAACTCAAGAAACAACTTGGAGAACAGTTGCAGAAAGAATTTATTCAACCAAGTTCTTCATCTTGGGGAGCCCCAGTTTTGTTCGTGGAGAAGAAAGATAGAAGTCAAAGGTTATGCATAGATTACCATTCACTCAACGAGGTAACTATCAAGAACAAATATCCTTTGCCTAGAATAAATGACTTGTTTGATCAGCTAGAAGGAGCATGTGTGTTCTCAAAAATTGATCTCCGGTCAGGCTATTTTCAACTCAAGATAAGAGAACAAGACATACCTAAAACAGCATTCACTACAAGGTATGGATTGTATGAGTATACTGTAATGCCTTTTGGCTTGACCAATGCTCCATCATACTTCATGAATGTGATGAACAAGGTGTTCATGGAATTCCTTGACAAGTTTGTTGTCGTTTTCATCGATGACATCTTAGTCTACTCCAAGAGCAAAGAAGAACATGAAGGACATTTGCGTTTGATACTTGAGAAGTTAAGAGAGCATAAACTTTATGCCAAATTCAGCAAGTGTGAGTTCTGGTTGGAGGAAGTTGGATTTCTTGGTCATGTTATGACAAAGGATGGTGTGGCAGTTGATCCTGCTAAAGTTTCAGTTGTGACTGAATGGGAATCTCCCAAGTCAGTGAAGGAAGTTCGTAGTTTCCTTGGCTTAGCAGGTTACTACAGAAGATTCATTGAAAATTTCTCTAAGGTAGCTAAGCCCATGACAGAATTGTTAAAGAAAGACAAGAAGTTTGCTTGGTCTGAAGGTTGTGAACTCAGCTTTCAGGAGTTGAAGAAGAGACTTGTGACAACACCAGTTTTATGTCTGCCAGATTTGGAAAAAGATTTCCAAGTATATTGTGATGCATCTCATCAAGGATTGGGTGCAGTACTTATGCAAGACGGTAAAGTTGTGGCTTACGCCTCGATACAACTCAAAACTCATGAAGTAAACTATCCTACTCATGATTTAGAGTTAGCCTCTGTTGTCCATGCACTCAAAACATGGAGACACTATCTTTTGGGAAAGCGTTGTGAAGTGTTCACAGATCACAAAAGTTTGAAGTATATCTTCACCCAGAAGGAAATTAATATGAGACAAAGAAGGTGGCTAGAACTCATCAAAGACTACGACTTAAGTTTGCAATACCACCCCGGTAAAGCAAATGTTGTAGCAGATGCTCTAAGTCGTAAGGTTTTTGTGAATGGCCTTACCAAAGGAGAATTGCCAGATGATTTGTGTACCCAATTCAGAAAACTCAGATTGGAGATTGTGCCTGAAGGACATCTCATGTCTTTGGATGTTCAACCCACTTTGTTGGACAAGATCAGAGAAGCCCAGAAGACTGATAAGGAAATTGAAGAGATTAAAGAAAATATTGGCAGAGGAAAAGCCAAAGAATCTCATGAAGACGAATAGGGTACTTTATGGCATGGGAAACGTATTTGTGTTCCACAAGACCCGGAGTTGCGGAAACTGATTTTGCAGGAAGCACACAACTCTCCGTATTCTATTCATCCGGGTAACACCAAAATGTACATGGACATGAAAGAAAGATTTTGGTGGAATAATCTCAAGAAGGACATCGCCGAACATATTGCTTTGTGTGATGTGTGTAGTAGAGTGAAAGCGGAGCATCAGAAACCAGCAGGTTTGCTTCAACCACTACCTATTCCTGATTGGAAGTGGGACAAAATTGGTATGGATTTCATTACCGGATTACCAAGGACCAGGTTAGGATATGATTCCATATGGGTAGTAGTGGATCGCCTAACTAAAGTGGCTCATTTCATACCCGTGAAGACAACCTATACAAGTGCTAAGTTAGCCAAAATCTACATGAGTAGAATTGTATGTCTACATGGAGTGCCCAAGAGTATTGTGTCTGATAGGGGAACTCAATTCACTTCCCATTTTTGGAGACAGCTACATGAGTCATTGGGAACAAGGTTGGAATCCAGTACTGCTTTTCATCCTCAAACCGATGGACAAACGGAAAGGACTAATCAAATTCTTGAAGACATGTTGAGGGCATGTGCCCTAGACTATGGAGCCAGTTGGGATGAAAGTCTGCCTTACGCAGAATTTTCTTATAACAACAGCTATGAAGCCAGTATTGAGATGGCACCATTTGAGTTTCTCTACAGAATAAAGTGTACCACCCCATTGTTATGGAATGGTGTGGGAGAAAGAAGTTTATTCGGGCCAGATCTTATCGAAGAAGCCGAAGAGAAGGTCAAATTGGTTAAGGATAGGCTGAAGATAGCACAGCCCCGACAGAAAAGCTACGCAGATCCTAAGCGTAGAGAAGTCACCTACGAAGTTGGTGATAGAGCTTATCTTAGAGTATCACCATTTCGTGGAGTGAAGAGATTCGGAGTCAAAGGAAAATTGGCACCAAGATATGTTGGGCCATTCAAGATTTTGAGTCGCAAAGGAGAATTTGCCTATGAAATTGAATTGCCAGAATCTCTGTCAGCTGTCCATAATGTGTTTCATGTGAGTGAGCTTAAGAAATGTCACCCAGAAATGGAAGAAACTTCTTTGAAGGATACTATACCTTTGGAAGAAGTTCAACTAGAAAGTGATCTCACTTATGAAGAGAAACCTATCAAGATTCTTGAAACTGTAGAAAGAGTCACAAGGACTAAGACTATCAAGTTTTGCAAAGTGTAGTGGAATCGTCATTCCGAAGAGGAAGCAACATGGGAAAGAGAAGATGGTCTTCGGAAAGACCACCCTCACCTATTTGCTAGCCAATCCGAATCTCGAGGGCGAGATTCACCTTAAGGGGGTTAGATTTGTAACATCCCTAAAATCATGATTTCAAAGATTGCATATCATTCATTCATGCATATAGTTTTGAGATCAATTTCAAACCAAATACAAGAAAACAGAAGCACATAGTGCTATCATTTTATGTGAGCAAACTTAAATCAAATGGCCTTCCCCATTTGAGAGCTTGAATGTTTTAAACCAAGATTGTTTGTCTCCCTTGTTGATTGGTTGAGTGTGGAGTTAGAACAAAAAATTTACAAAATAAAAATGGGTTCAAAACCATTTTCAAAACATTTGCAAATCTAGTGCTATGGCACTGTTTATTTTGTTATTTCAAAAGAACCAAGCTTGAACAGAGAGACCACTTGATTCTATGCCCTGAAATGTGATTGTTGCACACTCAAAAACCCCAAAAAGATTTGAATTCAAATAGAGTTTGAATTCATTTGAAACTCATTCCAGAAATTCAATTTAGAAAAAGAAAAGAGAAAGGAAATGGAAAAGGGCCGGCGCCAGGAATTGAGCCCAGCAACAGACGCAGCCCAACTAGCCCACCCGGGTCTCCTCTCTCTCTCTCGCACAGACGCAGCACCTTCAATGAGTTGCTGACACCCAGACCCCACCTCCCTTCTGTTTATTTCGCTGACAAGCGGGCCCTCTCCATGTCACTCCTTCTTCCCCAAATCTCGCGCGCAGACGCCGTCGCCGCTGGCCGTTGCTGCGTTGATTTCTCGGCGTAATTGCCATTGATTCGCTGAGCGTTTCTTGTTGAGCCTCCGCCTACTTAAGCACCTCCCCGCTCCGCTCCATTCCCCTCACTCAATTTCATCTCCACGCCCCCAGGCTGCTCGCAACTCGCCAAACACCACCGCAGCTCCGACGACCTCCGGCAGCAAATTCCGGTGAGTCCCGACCGCCCCTATGCCTCTGATTCAAACGAATGTGCCCAGCGTTATCTCGTGCATCTTCTGATACTCTTCGCTTGCCTCCTCGTGACCCAGGACGCCGTCCTCGTTCGTGCCCGCAACCGACCGAGCCGCCGCTCAACTCCGGCGACCAATTACGGTAAGCAGAGCGCGCCCCTCACCCCCTCTTGCATACGAGGATGTTCGCCACTGTCTTGCACGTCTCCTAATCCCTCTGGTTCGTGCTAGGGCGACACAAAACATCGGCAACAACTTCGACAGCAACCACCCGACGCCGTGCACGACTCCGACGAGCTCCAGCAGCCCCTGCCGTGCGCCCCTTGCCAAGCCACCTCCACGTTGAGCTTCGCCTCGACCCTGCGGTTCTGGTAAGCACCCTCTCCCCTCCCCGGACGACCTAGAACGCCAGCGCCGCCACTGACATACGCGCCGCCGCTAGTCGCCGTCGCTAGCGCCGCTAGTCTATGGTCAAGGCAACAGCAGCCGTTAGATGTAGATCTGGCGGTTTAGATTAGATCCGAGCGAATCGTTTTCTTTGAATATGGCGCGTTGGATCTGACTTGATCCGACGGCGCGGAAGGGTGATCCTGAGCGAAGCGGTATCGACCAATAGCATAGCGCCGCGTGGCTAGGGTTTAGTTTAGAAACAGAATTTGAATCAGATTTATATCCAAATTTGATTTGCTTGTAACTTTTGATTCCCATGTTAGATTTTAGCAAATTTTATACCGTTGGAATCAGGAAGACAAGCCCTTTCTATTTATGAAATGTGTTTAGTGTTTAGTTTCTATTAAAATGACTTTATTTTCAGAAACTTGTTTAGGACTATTTTGAGTATAGGAATTGTTTAGGAAATTGTTTTAGTGTCAAATAAACTTGCTTTAGCAAGTTTTTAACTTGATTATGATTCAGTACTATGCACTTGCTTGGTTGAGTTTTAAAAATCATCACTTAGCATTTTTTGCATGCATGCATATGTATTTTTGTTTATTTGTATATGTTGTGTGTAATTTGTTGCTACCATTCTTTGTGTAGACTTTGGGGCTAGTGATTGTGATTGTGAAGAGTGCTACTCTCCCAACTACCAAGGCAAGTGGTACTTCATGAATATTACTATCCCTATATTTTTATACAAGCACTAGAAATATTTTGCTAAGTCTTGCATGTTACTATTTTGCCAAATGCCATGTTGGGAAATCCTAAGTAGTTGTAGAATTACTAGGAAAGTTCTAAGTTAGGTTACTATCTATGCCATGCTTAGCCTAGCTAGTAGCAAACAAGGGTTGGTAAAATATACATGCTATGATGACAATATTTCTAAGTCTATGGACTTATGTTTTTCTTAATAAAACAACTAAGTCAATGAATCACCTGGGTGGAATGGGACTTGATTGGTGGTTTTTGGTTGAGTGGTTACACAAGGCCCATGGCTATGGTTTACCTTGTGTATCTCACTTGTGGAAAGCCACCCAGGAACAAAGGGATTTTAGAGGCCAAGTGTTGAGAAGCTTCTAGTGCAACCACTTGGCATTATGGGCTCTGCCTGGATCACATAGGTTGCTAGAACTTAGTCAATTGGACAGTTGGTGGTAGTGGGATGATAGGTTGGAACGCATCCATTTGGCTAAGGGAAGGCTTCTGAAAGGTCCTGTCTTGGTGAAACCAAGTCTGGTGGGGAAAGTGCACAACCTCTGCAGATGGAAAATCTACATTTAGCCAAGTCCATGGCAATGGACAACTTGAGCATCAAGACATGGAAGCTATCAAGAATCTCATCACTCCAACTTCTAAGTAAAACTTATGGGTGAACAAGGGTGAAGGACCTCAATGTCTATTGGTGGTTCCTTGGGAAAAGTTTTGACAAAGAAAAACTTAGTGATTTCAACTAATAGTAAAAACCTATTTTGAGCAAAGCAAGCCAAGCTACACTTAGCCAAATTTGCATATAGAATCTAGTCCACTTATAATATACTAAGGTATCACTTGCCAATACAATTCCAAAGTATTGACCCACTGTGGCTGTAACTTGTGATGTTGCAGGTTACTCTGATGAGGATTAGGTGTCATGAGTCTACACTCAACATGTTTGCCTGTGGCACATGAAGATGAAGACTTATATTTATTTGCTTATTCAAACTCTTGTAATTGGCCTGTGGCCTTTGAGTTGTAAAGACTATGTTTATCTCTGGAATGGATGTAATAAATGACCTTTGTATCTGTGTACTTCATCTTAAACTGTGGATGCTAGCAATGATCTAGGGACTAGCATTGCAATCACAGGGATCCTTTTCCTTTACAAAGGAGGGATCTTACAATACTTGTGTAGTATTTGATGTTGGCGCAACCATTTTTTATTCATTAAGTGGATTATATAAACCCTCTCAAAGGATTGTCATCAATTACCAAAATGGGGGAGATTGAAAGAACATGTGTGCCCCCATGTGTGGTTTTGGTAATTAATGACAATGTTTTATGGACTTATGTTTGCATTGAGTTTTACTTGTAGGATTTGTCCATAGACAATGCTTGAACCATATGGTGTCTTCAAGGTTGGAATAAGAATAAAGTGAAGAAGATCAAGTGTTGATCAAGGTTTCATAAGATGATCTCAAGTGTATCATTCCACCCTTATGGTGATCATGGATATGTGAAGATATGCCTAAAAGAGAAACTCTTCCATAGTGGAGTATGGGGGAGCATCTTCACCAAGCTAGTGCAATCAATAAAGGTGATCCATCCTGAGGTGTGGAATATACAAGGCAAAGGTTTGATATTGATAGGGTTTCTTTCTAACTGGTCTCGTGGTGTTAGTTGGAGAGACCGGTTTATAGGATAGATAACGGTACTATCAAGAGGGGCTCTCAAGTGAGTAACTTGATCATATCCCTCGGTGAGAGCTCAAACCTTTGCATACTTGGCATCATATTTCTTGGTTCTTATCCATGAGAGGATTTAGATATTGTGTCAATCTCTATGACAAGCTTAAGTTCATCAAAAACTGATTTCATATGCATTCTCTATTGTGTTTTCAATATTGGAGGTTTTACCAGTTTGTCTTTTATAGATAGGTTAAACCTTTCATCATTTGGTTCTATCCTCCATTTCTGTACTATGATGGTTCCCTGCATGATCTTTTAGAGCTTGTTACTATCTTCGAAACGAGCCCAAGATCATCAAAATCGGAGTCTGAATGAAAAAGTTATGATGGTTTCAGTTTTGCTGTTCCTGCCAGTTTTCAGGGGGGCGGATTATCCGGCCATGGGGGGCGGATTATCTGGCCCAATTTTTGGAAAACGGCTAAGGACTTTGAGGCGTGGCTCCCAGTAATAGGGGCAGATTTTCTGGCCCTTCGGGGGCGGATTATCCGCCCCAAATATCCGCCCCTATACTGAGGGTTGCGGCACGAAGTCCTTAGCCATTTTTTTGGCTCGGGGAACCCAGAATATCCGGGGGAGGGGCGGATTATCCGGCCTGGAAGGTCCCAAATGGTCATATTTCGTTGGGGAGGGGTATAAATAGACCTCTTCTTCCTCCTTAGGCTGGTTGCTTGAATTCTCTCTCTCCTCCATTGTTTTGACCTTCAAGAGCTTGCAAATACTCTCAATCCCTACCATATTTCTTGAATCTTTTTGGGGGATTTGAAAGGGGGGATCTAGATCTACAACTCCACCAATCCATCTCTCCTCTATGTGAGGGGAACATATTGGGATCTAGATCTTGGGGTTTCTTTTGTGGATTTCCTCGTGTGTTCTTCCTCTCTTATTCTCCCACTAGCTTTTGTAGCTTTTGTGGAATTTGGGCACTTCCTGTGTTCTTGCCATTGCATTTGGTGCATCGGTTTGAGTTCTCCTTGGAGGATTTGGTTAGTGAAAGTTGAGAAGCTTTTTACTCTTGGGTTCTTGGAACCCTAGACGGTTTGTTGGTGTTGCAGGTTGTGGCCTTGGTGACGTTTGTTGGGAGCCTCCGATTAAGTTGTGGAGAAGTGCCCCAACCTTGTGAGAGGTTCCGGTTGCCACCGACAAGTGCACCGATAGTGGAAGTGTGGATCGATCCCGTTGGGGTGAGATTTACCAGAGAATAAGGGAGGCCTTTTGTGGCATAGGTGGTTTGATACCACCCCCTCTCCAACGAGACGTACTCTCTTTATGGGAGGAACTCGGTAATAAATCATCGTCTCCGCGTGCCTCGGTTATCTCTATACCCGAGCTATTTACTTATGCACTTTACTTTGTGATAGCCTTCGTGCTTGAATTATTATATCTAGCTATCACATAGTTGCTTGATTTTCTTAGCATAAGTTGTTGGTGCACATAGGTGAACCGTAGTTTATATAGGTTTTGTGCTTGACAAAGTAAACGCTAGTTTTATTCCGCCTTTGTTAAGCCCATCTCGTAAAAGTTTTAAACCGTCTATTCACCCCCCCCCCTCTAGGCGGCATATGTATCCTTTTCACCAGCTATCAGTGCTTTGAAATACTTTGATCAAGATTGTGATGGTGCATGTCACCTAAAAAATTATTCTTTTTATCACTTACCTACTCGAGGACAAGCAGGAGTTAAGCTTGGGGATGTTGATATGTTGTAAACGTATCTATAATTTTTGATGATCCATGCTTGTTTTGTACCAACTATCTTATATTTTGTCTACACTTTGTGGCATTTTTATGCATTTTCTAGAACTAACCTATTAACAAGATGTCATAGTGCCAGTTCATGTTTTCTGCTGTTTTTAGTTTAAGAAAAACTAGTAAAGAAATATTCTTGGAATTGGACAAAACAAAATCCAAAGTTTCTATTTACCAAAGGCTAACACGGAGTCCAAAGGCCAGAGGGAGGCGCACCCCAGGGCGGCCACACCTGGCCCAGGCGCGGCCAGGGGGCGCCTCCCTAGGGTGTGGACCCTTGGACCTCCACCGACCTTGCCCCCTTGCCTATATATTCTCCCCAAGGCAAAAACCCTAGGCACCAGATCAGAAATCCACAAAAAGTTCCACAGCGCTGCCGCCACCAAAGACGAGATTCGGGGGACTGAAGTCTCTATTCCGGCACCTGCCGGGATGGGGAATTGCCCCCGGAGCCATCTCCATCGACTCCACCGCCATCTCCATCGCCATTGCTAACTCCCATGATGAGGAGGCAGTAGTTCTCCCCCGAGGCTAAGGGCTCTACCGCTAGCTATGTGTTCATCTCTCTCTCCATGGTGTGATCTTATTGTGATCATGAGCTTTGTAATCTAGTTGAATAAGTAGATGCTACTCAAGTGATTTTATTACTGTAATCTCCCGAGACACCTTGCCCCACGTGTGTGAAGTTGACAGTGTGTACACCGTGTGTGGCTCTTAGGCTAAAGGTTATAGACATACTTATCATGAGTTATAATTTGAGTTGGATGTCTTTATAAAATTGTGGTGTTTGTTGGAACCATCTAGCGCTCAAAGTGACAGTTAGGGGTTACCTAGATGAGGAATGCGGACTTTAAGGAGTGCTTTGTAGCCTTACGCGATGAATTGGTGTTCGTTATCCTACCGGAGTATAGTTCAGGGTAGCATAGTGAAGAAAATATATATATGTATTCAATTATGTGATCATTGTTGAGAGTGTCCACTAGTGAAAGTATGATCCCTAGGCCTTGTTTCTAAGCATTGAAACATTGTTTACAACCAGTTTTACTACATGTTTGCTTGCTGCCATTTTTATTTCAGATTGCAATTATCACTTACAATCATCCATATTACTTGTATTTCACTATCTCTTCGCCGAACTAGTGCACCTATACATCTGACAAGTGTATTGGGTGTGTTGGGGACACAAGTGACTTCTTGTATCTTGATTGCAGAGTTGCTTGAGAGGGATATATTTGACCTATTCCTCCCTGAGTTCGATAAACCTTGGGTGATCCACTTAAGAGAAACTTGATGCTGTTCTACAAATCTCTGTACTTGGAGGCCCAACCTGTCTACAAGAAAAGAAGCGTGCGTAGAAATCAACGGGGCGGCACAACGATGGGAGGAAGGAGTAGTTTGGAGAAAATATCTGGGATAGGGAGGAGGACGTGTGGGCCGGGGACAGTTGGAGGAGGACACTCGGACTCATCTGTGTTGTCCGTGCTCCGTAAACCGGTCCAAAATCTGAGGATGAAATACACCGGTCCGTCCCAAAAAAAAGTACAAAATAAGATTTGTGGTGGTCCATTAGGAGGTGCTATCTGTCTGATCAGACCGAATCGGACCCGTGGAGTCCTTTCGCGGGGCTGTGTTGGAGTTAGCCTTACCATCCATTGTTGCTTTGAAGATTCAATGGTTGGAAAAACTCATCTGCTCCAGCCTCCAGGTTTCTAAAATCCGAACGAGTGGCTTCTATTCAAAAATAAAAAAATCCGCTCATGCACTAGTCCCCCGCGGCGACGCGGAGGCGAAAGCTCAAACCCATCGTCACGACCCCCATCATCTATCACTTCCGTCTCTGTTGTCGGCAGCAACGCAAAGCCCACGCGGTGCTATCGGCGGCGAACTTCCTTTACCCGGGTACGCGGTGGTCTACGCGTGGAGAAGAGCCACCGGTGGAAGTGCACTGAAGACGGAGAGCTCGAGCCAGGCGGTGGTCTGGCGCGTGGCAGGCAGTGCGAGCGTCGGTCAGGAGCAGGCGGTCGGCGCCCGACGGTGGTGACGCTGGTGAGGATGGAGCCGGAGCAGTAGCTCTGCTAGCCCAGATTTGGTCCATGTGGGCCCGATCTAGGTCGAGATGGGTTGTTGGCTGGCTGCCCAGTTTGGCGTCGGGCCGACAGACACGACACTGCAGCACGACGGCAGGGCTAGTCAGGCCAGCTGGGCCTGACAAACCCTACTGCTATGTCCGATCGGTGATTTTCCTCTAGCGGTGGAGGAGGACAGTTCTCTTCTGAGTGATCTTGGCGTAGCCAGAGGCTGGATCCGGGCTTGTGGGTTCGGATTTAGATGTCAATGGCTACGGAGTGCGAATGGCAGGTGATAGGTGGTCGCCCGCCGATTGCAATTATGCTGACCATGCACGACTAGCGTCGACTTTGCTCGCTTGAATTAATTGTGGGATCCGTGTCGAGCCTTCTATCGCTTCCTGGTCTCGAACTCGAGGACGCTGGGGCAATGGCCCTAGAAGGTGGACCCTGCAGGATGTCTCTACAACGAGCGACGTAGCGGTGGTGATGGCCTTGCTCTTTGGTTGTTTGGACGGCGAGGAGCAAGCGGCGGGAGTCCCTATAGTTAGCGGCGCTTCGGCAAAGGCTTCTCCCAGATCGTTTTAGGGTTGCCTAACTTGGAGACATTGGGCGGTCTGATCTACTGGCGTGGCTACGGAGGTTTTTCCGCACGAAAGCTCAACTAGGGCTCCGGGTGAAAACCCTTGACCTCTTGGAGATATCGTTGTGGGTACCTTTTCCGTGTTAGGACTCTGGGTGAAAACCCTTGACCTCGGTCTCGGCGACAACGGTGCATTGCGGCGTTACCCTCTTGGCGGCGGCCTCGAGCTCTAGTACCCCTCGGTCTCGTTCTGTCTTTGGTGTCAAGTTTCAGCTTTTTGTATATCTTTTCTTTTTAATCTTTGATTTGCTTTGTAAGAGGATCGCTTCATCAATTTGTATTGGTTTGGCGGTTGTAGATTTATTTATAAAGCAGACGAAAGGTTGTTTCGAGAAGGTGGTTTCTAAAATCCAAACATTCGCTCTTTATAATGATTATTAAGAGAGACCAAAAGACCAAAACCCCACCACCACCACCATGGGGTCGGCACATTGGTGTCGTCGCCCGTTCCCGGCTATCCGATGCCCTTCGACTGTGCTTGGTCTTGGATATGCATGTCCTTCATCATCGTCTTCGTTGTCGCTCGTCTTGCCAAGTCCTGGTGGTCGTCCTTTGAGATGCTAGCCTCCGAGGGGTTTCGGTTGGCATGGATGCTAACCTTCCCCTTCATTTCTTTGTGTTCCTTTTTCTAGTATGTTTTTTCTGTATTTTTGTTGTCTTCTTCTCCTCTGTATCCCCTGTATTTCTCTCCAATCTGTTTGTAAGAACATGGGCCTGCCAGGCTACTTTCGATGGAATGCAACAAGCGG
Organism: Avena insularis; assembly: GCA_023614405.1. Taxonomy (NCBI): domain Eukaryota; kingdom Viridiplantae; phylum Streptophyta; class Magnoliopsida; order Poales; family Poaceae; genus Avena; species Avena insularis. Next base: position 29,105,984 of record CM042691.1, read on the forward strand.
TGGGGTTCCCCGTCGTCAACGTCGAAAAAAAAAGAGAGTCCAAAAAAGACCAAAACCACCTCTCCAATGAAAGGACATGCATTCACTCTCTGTGTAGCTAGCAGCAAGTTAGGGTGAGTTTGTTGCAAGAGAAGGCAATGTCAATTGCATTCATGTCATGACATGTGTGGTCAAGTCATGCCTTGCAGGCACTAGAAAAAGGGAAGCATTGATGAACGCCGGCCGGCCCCCATGTTAATTTCAGGCTGAATAGATTCTCCCGAGTTTGGCAAGCTAGCTAGGTAGTACTAGTTGCTGCTGCTGTCCTGTGTCCTCCTATATAAGCTAGGTGCAGCTCTTGCTGCTGTCCTGTGTCCTCGTAGCTACAACATCTATCCACTATGGCCAAGAAGCAGAAGCTCTTCTCCACCCTGCTCTCCTTCCTCCTCCACGGGAGTACGACCAGGCCACCGGTCTCCAGCCAGACCAGCACCACTCCAACCGAATCGCCACCGCGCACGTCCACGCTACACCACCACCGCAACGTGTCCGCCGCCAGTCCTCCCATGGCGGAGAAGCTCGCCACCGCGCGGACCCTCGTCCTCGACGTCGACGCCGGGCTGCTCCTCCCGTCGCCGTCCCTCTTCCCCTACTTCATGCTCGTGGCGCTGGAGGCCGGAGGGTACCTACGAGGCCTCGTGCTCCTCCTCCTCTACCCTGTCATCTTCTGCATGGGCGGCGACAGCGACGCGGCAGCGAGGCTGATGGCCATGGCGGCCTTCTGCGGGCTGCGCGCGGGCCGGTTCCGCGTCGGCCGCGCCGTGCTGCCCAAGTGGTTCATGGAGGACGTGGCCGCGGAAGGGTTCGAGGCGATGAGGATCAGCGGCGCCGCCGGCGGGCGGAGGGTGTGCGTGACCAGGAGGTTGCCGAGGGTCATGGTGGAGGGGTTCCTGTCGGAGTACCTCGGGGCGGAGGCCGTCGTTGGGAAGGAGATGAAGGTGCTCTGGGGGTTCTACACGGGTCTCATGGAGGAGGAAGAAGAAGACCAGGTGGTGTCGGAGGAGACGAACAAGATCGTGGCGGAGTGTGGTGGTGATGCCGTGGGGTTCGCTGGGTCTCCGGAGTTCCTCCACCATCCTCTCACACGTCGTTGCAAGGTATGTAACTCTTCCGCAAAAAACAAGAAAGAACTCTCTATCTACTCCCTCCTTCCAAAAATCGGATGCATATATAGTGTTTTTTTTTTTGGTTAAAGACAAACTTTTTTAAAGTTTGATCAACTACATGAAAAAAATGTGAACATTTATAATCTCAAACCAATATTGTTAAAACCATCATAAAATATATTTTCACATTGGGTACGTGTCTGGTATTGTAATATTCAAAAAAAATTCAACATAGTTGGCCCAATTTTAGAAAGTTTGAGTTTGATCAAAAGCTATATGCATCCTATTTTGAGAAGGGGGGAGCATGTAGTAAGCTAGCTACATGATTTCTCCTTGTAAAAAATAATAATCATGGTACATGAATTTTAGTCTTCACAAAGATTAGTTGCACCAGAGGTGGATATAAGCTGAGCAATGTTACATGAGTTCCACCTAGTGTTGCATGCGTGGTATTCAACTTTTTTTTACCTCTCTTGGTTTCATACTACTCCTTGCGTTTTAAAATATAAGATGTTTTAGGTTTGTGAAGAAAATAAATCTAGACTTTTTTTAGTATGTAGATTCGTCCTAAAGTTGAGTGAACCTACATACTAAAATAAGTCTAGATTTATTTTCTTCATAAATCTAAAACATCTTATATTTTGAAAGCGGAGGGAGTACATATTTAACCACACGGGCGGCCAAACCGTACTCTTTCTTACTTGCATCCATGTATTCATGTGTCTGAAACGGCGAAAGAAGTATCCCTGAAAAGAAACATCCAAAAGGCAGCTATAGTACGTACTAGTACATGCATATACGTTTCATCGGTCAAATAGTATGGCTGATGCTGCCGTGTGCTCGTCATGCAAGCATTCATGGTCTAAATGCCTTTCTACCTGCTCATGATAAATTCATGCCTTAATAATGATAACAACCCCCCCCCCCCCCCCCCCCATAGTGTACATAACATCTGTCACCGCACACTGGTACGGTATTGTACCCAAAGTGTACACAGAACGTACGAGTTGGTCGTACGTGTACCAATTATTGTTCACGACTCACGAGCTTTTACCCTTTGTCATGCTTGCACAAGTTTTCTCATATTTCCAGTCAGTAGTACACCACTCACTTCCAAATCTGCATCTAAATTAATTAATTGACATGAGATTTATGCAAAAACTATTGCTTAAATATGTATAAGTTCAATGAAACATGCGGCAACTAATTTGGATGAGAGATGGTACTAGTACACAATTTGAAATTACTACTACTAGTATACTTTTTTTTGAGAGATACTACTAGTATACTTGTGTGAATGGAAACGCATCAATTGATTTTTGAACGATTTGTATGCAAAGCATTTGATTGCTCACCATTTTCTCAGATTTTTTACTTTTCTCAGATTGTACATTTCCATGCATACGTGAACACTCATGCATGTCAAATTTGTGAGCAGGATATCTACCTCGTGACACGGGAGGACAGGGCCACCTGGCAGGCACTGCCGAGGAGCAGGTACCCCAAGGCCCTGGTGTTCCACGACGGCCGCCTCGCGTTCCGGCCAACCGCCGGCAGCACGCTCGCCATGTTCATGTGGCTGCCCTTCGGCCTCGCTCTCGGCGCCGTCCGCCTGGCCGTCGCGCTCACCATCCCATACCGATACGCCACGGCGATCCTGGCGGCCACCGGCATCTCGTGGCGGCTCAAGGGCGGCGAGCGGCCGCCACTGCCGGGCGCTGACGGCGGCGAGCAAGGGCGCCGGCGCCGCGGGCAGATGTTCGTGTGCAACCACCGCACGCTCATCGACCCGGTGTACGTGTCGGTGGCGCTGGACCGGCCGGTGCGCGCCGTGTCGTACAGCCTCAGCCGCGTCTCGGACTTCATATCGCCGATCGGCCGCACCGTGCGGCTAACACGAGACCGGGACGGCGACGGCCGCGTCATGGCCGGCCTCCTCGACCGCGGCGACCTCGTCGTCGTCTGCCCCGAGGGCACCACCTGCCGCGAGCCGTACCTTCTCCGGTTCAGCCCGTTGTTCGCGGAGCTCAGCGACGACGTGGTGCCCGTCGGCATCGCCGTAGAGACGGCCATGTTCTACGCTACCACGGCCGGCGGGCTCAAGTGCCTTGACCCGTTCTACTACATGGCCAACCCGAGGATGTGCTACACGGTGCAGTTCCTGGAGCGGGTGAGCACGGCGGCGGTGAGGGAGGGGAAGGTGTCCAGCGCCGACATGGCCAACCTCGTGCAGAGGAAGATGGGGGACGCGCTCGGCTACAGCTGCACCATGCTCACCAGGAAGGACAAGTACCGCATGCTCGCCGGTAACGACGGCAAATGCTCGTCTGCTCCTGCATGGAAGAGGAACCACAACGCATGATGACTTACATATCAAGTAGACTTGTGTGTTCTCTACTCCTTCCATTAGGGTTTGTACACCTATTAATCTTGTCTTATATAAAGTTAAAAATATATGTTTCCATAAATCGTGCTAGTTTATATGTAATTTACATGTAAAACTTTGAATTCTGGTGGAATGGAACGTGTATATACATTATATTATAAACTACATGTAAAAAATCTATTCATGATGAAATGATAGTAAGTAATCAAATTCCATGCATCATCTTATGATTGGAAGAAAAATCCACTTATTATGGCGAACTGAAAAACAATGTAAGTGCTAAAATGGACCTCATATAAATAGGCTTATGTCCGCTATATATTAATATAGAAACTAGACGATACATATACAGGGAAAAATAACACAATCTAGCCCAAAAGGAAATAAAAAGAAAGAAAAAAAGAAATAAACGCCAACAACGGTAGATCGACAAAACAAAGATGACCCACCACCGTTGCACCCTCCAGAGTTGTCCCAACACGCTCTTAGCACTCCAAACCGCCACGTACCAAGAAACTCCTTTAAGAAGGAATGCAACGACGATGATGTTGCCCGGACTGATCCTAGGAGTTACCCCGGTACTCGAAAGGGGGGGGTGAGGAAGAGGTACCCACGACGACGCCCTTCAGGAAGGAAGGGTGGCGCCCTCAGGCGTCACCGCTTCAGTGTCAGACGGGTCGACGGGGATTTCTCCCGACCACCAAAAAACACTGGCCCAGATGCTCCGTTACACTCCACCCAATTTGCCGCCTACCAACATGCGCGACCACGGTCTTTTCGCCACCCTCGTTGTGTCACTGCGGTCACCATTGCGAGGCCTAGATGATGCAACAGGAAAGCACAACAACAATCGAGTGTAGCAGAACCACAGCCGAGCGGGAGGGAACTGCTTCCACCGATGTCATGGTAGCCGACCGGACGCGGCAGTAGGGGCACACCAGTCCCCCACCGAGCCCGTACGGGCCCAAATCAAGCCCGCAAAGCCCCAGCCGCCATGCTGCAACATGTTAACTGGTAGTTCTGCCACCACCCAGTAGTTGTTGGCTCACCACCTCCACCTTTGGGGAGCTTCGCTGTCGCTAGCAGATCCGTCAGCACATCCCGGCCTTGATGGGGTCAAAGGGGCCTAGATCTAGGCTGAGTGTGTGTCGCCACCGCCTTCCCGCGCATCCGTGTTGCCCCGCCGCCAACGGCCACGCCACCGCTATGCTGACCACCCAGATCAGCGCCGGATGCCCCACCGCCAAGCTGGACTGTCGGAGCCTGAGAGCACCTCATGGAGTCACCCTGCCCCGCGCAGGAGAAACTCTGAGAGGGGGAAATCGGGAGTCCGCCGCCGGCGCTGCCCAGACCTAGCCCGGCAACAGCAGGGGAGGGGTCTAACAGGAGGAAGATGGCGGCACGGCCTGGCCGCCCGCGGGGACGATGCGGGTCACAAGTCGAAAGTATGTTTTTTCTCGGGAGCGCCAAATACACCCTAAGTAAGTTCGCCAAAAAGCCTGCACGTAAACCTTATTACCTTTTTACTACCTCCGTAGTTGTTGCTTTGGACATGAATGGCGTCAAACTATTGAATTTTTTTATCAATATCCTTCAAGTATGGAGTGACTAATTCTTAGCCATAAAATGATGATCTTCTCATCCCTTTCCACTTACATGGATCTCAATGATCATATTGGATTGTTCTTAGCCCCAACTTAGACATAATTATTTCGTAGTCATCTAAGAAATAAAAATCCATAAATATATTGACACTTGATAGTTATTAATGGTTATGAATTCATTTCTTACAAAAAATATATTCATAGGATATCATGTCATTGGACTGTGGTTGGTTGTCAAAATGATTTGTTTCGAATACCCTTTATATGTTTAGAAGTACAACTTTTAGATAAAGCAAGGTGTCACTACAGGAAAGATTCGAGGAGCCGACGGCCGGCTGCCATCGGTACAGCGCCATATTACCGTCGGCATAGCTGTGCCGACGATGGCCGTCGGCGTAGCCCCCTTGGCGTAGCTACTGGTCGGCTCAGCCCCTCGGCTGTCGACATAGACGATCCCCCTCGGCACGGCACTTGCAGCGGGTCCCATAATGTCAGACGACGGCCGCCTAGTATAACGGCCCAGCCTGGAGCTACGCCGACGGCCAGGCCGTCGGCACAGGCTTGGAGCTACGCTGACGGCCAGGCTGTTGGCATAGGCCTAGCCTAGGAGCAGCACGAGCCCGCCATGTCGCCCAGCTACGCCGAGATCCAAGCCGTCGGCATAGCATAAACTGATTTTTTTAAAACAAAATTAATTTTTTTAATCTTTGAATTGTTTGACTTGTTAATCTCTCGCTTTGTACATTTTTAATACTAATTACACTTAATCATTGATTAAATTGCAGTGTTAGTCAAACTTCCCGATCGGTCACTCATCCTCACTACTCCACTCCTAGCATGCTTAACTTCCTTGTTCCTTCAGAATATATTTTCGCAAAGCAATTTATACATTGTTGTCAATACTATGATATCAATCTTATTAACTATTATATCATCATGTCACATGTTTGTATTTTTTGAAATTACAAACAATTATTTAAGTAAACAACAATGAATAAGTAAAAAATATTATTGGATTCAAATAAAAATATAATAACTTTAATTTTTTGTGTATTTTTCTAGTTAATATTGAATAATTAATATCTTTAAATCTGTAAATCAGAATTCGAAAAATAATATGTCTAAATTGATCAGAAAAATGAGAGGAATCCAAATATGGTGTCAATATCAACTTATAAAAACTTATGCCGTTATTATTACCATAATTTCATTTGCCCATTTAAAACGGCACGCATAAAGATTCTTAGCTCGGGGCTGAGGCTCGCTAAATTTGAAGTGGATCTCTGATGAAACAGTTGTTGGAGATATGCCTAAGAGGCAATAATAAAGTGGTTATTATCATATCTTTATGATATATTTATGATAAATGTTTACATCTCATGCTATAATTGTATTAACCGGAAACATTAATACTTGTGTGATTTGTAAACATGTAAGAGTCCCTAGTAAAGCCTCTTGTTAAACTAGCTTGTTGGTTAATAGATGATCATGGTTTCCTGATCATGAACATTGAGATGCTATTAACAACAAGATCATATCATTAAGAGAATGTTGTGATGGACATACTCCTATAGTTAAGCATAGCATAAGATCAAGTCATTTAAAAAGTTCATTTACTAAAGCTTTCAAATACATAGTAACCTAAATCATTTGACCATAAGATCATGTTAATCACCATCACCGGATGGATGCTTTGATGACATCAAACACCACTTCATAACTGGGTGGCTACAAAGGTGGCATTGAGTGTTCGGAAAGTATGTGTTGAGGCACATGGATCAAGAGTGGGATTTGTCCATCCATATGACGGATAGATATACTCTAGGCCCTCTCGGTGGAATGTCATCCAATTAGCTTGCAAGCATGTGACTGGTTCACAAGGGATCACACATCACAGGAATGAGTAAATAGTACTTATCAGTAACAAGGTTGAACTAGGTATGCAGAGATACCGAGGATCAAACCACGGATAAGTAAAGTGTCACGAGACAAAGGGAAATTGGTATCGTATGTAAATGGTTTATTCGATCATGAAGTAATCATAGAAATATGTGGGATCCATATGAATTTCTAGATTCCTCTATTGGTTATTGATCGGAGAAGAGTCTCGGTCATGTCTGCATAATTCACGAACCGTAGGGAGACAAACTTAAGGATTTGATGTTGTTTAGTAGATATGGAATATGAGTAAGAGACCGAATGTTGTTCGGAGTTTCGGATAGGATCCGGGATATCACGAGGAGATCCGAAATGGTCCGGAGAATAAGATTCATATATGGAAAGTCCAATTCCGGAGTTGGAAATGGTTTCGGTGTTTTCACCAGAATGTTCTAGAAGGGTCTAGAAGGTCCACCGATCCGGAGTGGGAAGGGTACATGAATGTGTCATGACGATGTGGAATGATTTCATCATGTACTAGGTCACATGGCTGGGCAATGGGAAGAGAGAAATCAAACACTAGTTTGATTGGATCAAACAATTGTTTGAAAAAATGTCAAATCCCAACATTGAAATTCAAAGCCAATTGGAGGGAGAGAAGGAAACCTACGTGAGGGAGGTTTCCCTCCCTCCCCTTGACGCTGGCCCATGAGGTGGAGTTGGGGAAGGATTCCCCTTTCCCAACCGCCTCTCCCCATCTATAAAAGAAGGGGGTGGGGCGCCCCAAGCCACCACCCCATGATACGTCGGAAATGTATCTATAATTTTTGATGTTCCAAGCTTGTTTTGTATCTACTTTGCTTTGCTTTGTCTACCCTTTGAGGTGTTTTTATATGTTTTCTGGTACTAAGCTATTAACAAGATGCCACAGTGCCAGTTGCCTCATTTCTGCTATTTTTGGTTCCAGAAAAGCTAGTAAGGTGTAACACCCTCAGAATCGGCCCTATGCAAGTTTCAGCGATTCCCTCCAAACCCGCATAGAAACGATTCAAAGGTGCCCACCAGGCACTTTCGTGCGGGTGGAAAACGAAGTAATATTATTACACAATAGTCCACGATGGAACCCACAGAACAGATATATACAACAATGACTTTATGAGTCAAGAATACAGATATACAGTACAAAGATCCAAATCACCTTGAAAACGATACAGCGTTCGAGTACGGACAAGATGCAAATTGAGCTAAGAGCCCTGAAGAATAACCAATGGCGTCCATAACCCTGCCCAGGCCAAACCGGAAGGGTAACCCTGCTAACGACGTCGATCTCAAACCTGCTTAAACAAAAGAGGTGCCGACAAAGGGCAAAGGAAAAAGAGAGCGGTCAGTACTGAAGCCAGTACACGGCGAGACTATTCGGCGGTCCTCGCCTACATAGGTATGGTGGACTGAAGCGGCGGCGCAGCATGCATTAAACAACCTATAGAGACTCAATACAACTGGTGACTATCAGACAGGGATAAGAAAGACCTATTCGGAACCAACCTGACACTACCACCAAACATACTCGTCCTGGTATTTCCCCCTCGAGACCAAACAAGAAAGTCAACCGAGGAACTCACATAGTTAGCAGTTTTATTTATTCGGTTATCCTTGTAGCAATTAGTAGTCAGGTATAGATAGTCATCCTGATATAATAAGCAGTGGGAACTTTTAGTTAACCATTTCGTTGTAGTTGCAACACTTACTAGCCAGATACAATTAGCATGAGATATCCCAAACCCAGCAGTTGTTGGTACTTTTATTTACCATTCCGTTGTAGTGAAGCTGATTACTAGTCATATCAGATACAAGTCAAGTTATAACAGTAAACTTTAGTTATAGTTGTCTATGATCGAGAACTGTGCTCCAAGTCGTCCATAACCGCGGACAGAGCTTCTCGAAAAGATTTAACCCTACAGGGGTGCACCAAAGTTTCCACACGCACCTACGCCCTTGTTGTCAAATCAGGTAGGTACAAGATCACAAAACATACAACCAACGGTATGTCGACGGGGTTTCGGACACGACGTTTCCCAGACCCAAAGCAAGCACCGGGGACCACCCTACTAAGCTACCCATAACAAAGTCGGCCGGTCTCCGAGACGGACCCAGGGTTTGCGAGAACGGCTGTAAACGACTGGGAATCCGAAAGTGTGACTAGGCTTGTCGATACCGCGTAATCGTGTCGCGATCCAAAACAGTACAGGCGCTCCTGTCACATCCCAAATTTTAGATTTGGTCTTGCATATCATTCATATCATTGCATCATGCTTTCCCATGCAAAACCGTCGGTTGAATAGAATCGGCGAAACGCTATTTTCAAATCCCTATTCTAATTTGCTACGAGGCTCCTGCGGGAGGCTTTAGTAGGACTAGCGTTGACCACCCTTGTAGATTAGTGGTTTCGCTCAAACCTTGACCCTAGATTGTTCCCCTCGACTTCACGAAACCGTAGGAGCAAGAATCGCTCGATTCGACTCGTGACGGAGAAGTTCTTGACGTTTATGAAAAGATCGGGCAGTGCGAATTTTGGACCGATTTCCGAGTCCGCGTCTAACTCTGCGCCGATTTGGAGTAGGACCCGCAAGGGGCCCCACTTAAGGACCCCGCCGCCTCGCCCTCGGGACCCGTGCCCCCGCCCTACCCGCGATCGCCCGCCTCCTCTCGATAACCGCGCCAGCGCCGCCTCGGGATCCGCGAGCCGCCGCCGCCTCCTTCCGCGGCCGCCGCCCGCGTCACTCCCGCCACCAGCGCCGCTCGCCTCGAAGGCCGCCGCGTGCCTTCCCCGCCACCGCCTGGGCCCCGCCGCCTGCCACTCGCCGACACCGCCGCCAGCTGGTACTCACCGCCGCCGCGCGCCTCCCTTCTCTCTTCCCCGCCGTCACTCGCCGCCACCCGCACCCGCCTCCCCGCAGCGCCGCGACCCAGCCGCCGCCACTCGCCGCCACCCGCGGCCACTCGCCGCCACTCGCCGCCCTGCGCCTGCCAGCGCCTCCGAGTCGCTGCTCCGCGCCCGCTTCTTGCCGCCGCTTTGCTGCCGCTTCTTGCGCTGCGCGCTACTTCTTATTCGCGCCTTGCCTTGCGCCAGCCGCAACGCTGCCGCCACCTTACGCTGCGCGCGCGCACTTGCGCTGTCTTGCTGGCGTGAACTATCTCGAACCGCGCTAATCGTTTTCCTAACGCGCAGGTAACCGTCGACGCCAGAACCGATCGCCGCATCGTCCGGAGTCCGTTTTGCCGTTCGTTTTCCGGTAAGACTACAGCCACCGTCAGATTTCAGATCAGTGGTTCAGATCGTTCGTTGACCGGTCAGACTCAGGCGTTGACTAGTCAGACGCCCAGTCGATCTTTAGTCAGCGACGCGTTGACCGATCAAGAACACGATTGGTGGTTAATTTCGTTAATCCTTTTAGTTGGCAGATTTCGGTAGAAACTTGTAAATTGCGTAGAAATTAAACCGCTTGGCCAAAAATTGCAAATAAAATATGTGTAGATTCAGTGAGTCGTGTAAAATCTCGCTGTACCTTTGGTTCAGACTTTTGACGCAAGGTTTAGTACAGTTTAATCAAACTAGTTAGTGGCCTTTTCAAAGTAATTAATTCGTAGAAAAAGATCCGTAGCTCCAAAAATTGCGTATGATATGTCCCTGGATTCAGTGGAACGAGGGGAATCTCATCGTGTATTAAAAAGATAGGCTTACAGTAAAAACTTCTGCAGAAACTGTCTAGTGGCTTTCTGCAGTGTTTTAATTACTCGGGGAGTTTTACAATTCCTTTTTGAGTAATTCCAGTTGGTACTGTTTCTAATCAGCGATACCTATGCGGTAGAATTTTCCCAAGATTTTACAAACAGTATACTATCGGTAGTGAATTATTTGAGTTCTAGCTCTAGTTTTGAGCGCTACTTTTTGCGTAATAGTTTTCCTTGCGCTAAAACTATTTTCCATGCATGCAATCAGTAGTATTATTGATTAGGATTATGTGGTGCAGCTGTAGCACCAATTCACTCGTCGTACTTGCATTCATGCATCATCTTTGTTGCATATGCTTGTGGATTGTTTGTTTATGATTGCAATTATATCGTGTAGATTGTGATGAGTGCAACGCTTGCTCGTGTGTGGATTGTTCTTCTGACCGCTACAACCAAGGCAAGTAGATGCTACTTTGTTCATGATATCGTCCTACTATTTTCAATGCATTGTCGTGTATTTTGTAGATGCATGTGTAGGATGATACTATCGCTATGTTATGACCTATTATGTGGTAGGGCTTTCCTTGTAGATGAACCACTGTTGGTAGATGTGCTTAGCCATGCTATGATAAATGAGGGTTGTGTTACATCACTGAAAGTTGTTTCTAAATGAGTTGTTTTGCAAAAACTAAAACAAATTAATCAATGAATCTCCTAGGTGTGTTGGTATTGATAATTTTTGGTGGTTTCATTACGGAAAGGCACCCAGGTATCAAGAGAGAATGATTGGCTTATTTATTGTGTAGCTTACGTGTACAACCATGTGCCAATAATAGAATGGGCGGTTGGTTGGACTTAGTAGGTTGTGGTGACCCGAACCCGCGTATCCAGAGATGTAGAATTTTGGTAGGTTGGACGGTCTTGGCGTCGGGATTGGGGAGCTACTTCCCGAACGGTCTCAACTTGGACTTCTCCCTATCATCACCCAAAATGAGAGTGGTGGTACGAGCTGGGCTGGCCAAGTCACATGGGTAAAGTGTACTAACCTCTGCAGGGTGTATAATCTAATCGATTAGCCGTGTCTCCGGTTATGGACAACTGAGTTGCTTGATATTGATTCCATGACATGTTTCTCGTTCACTCCAACTTCGTAATTGTTTTAATATTGTTGGGTTAACTTAATTGGGATCTTTTTAAAGAAAATCAAAAACTGTTTATGAAAGTAGGACAAAGTTATTTGCAAATGCAAGCCAGACACAGCTCCACTTGCCAAATATGCATGTAGTTGTTAGTACTATTGTCTCCATTACTAGCTCTACTTGCCATACATTCCATGTATTGACCCTTCGGGGCTGCTACGTTTCATGTTGCAGGTTATTCCGATTCTGATTAATCATTATAGGCCATGGTACTCCACTCGACACTTGTTCACTTGTGGGCAATTTGAAGAATGGAAGATTTACTCTATTTATGTTGCTACCTGAATAATTTGAGCTAGCTTTGGGCTAAACTTTTATTGTAATAATGGTACTCTGGATCTTCGTTATTTATGATACACGGATATTTGCTATGTTATTCATCTTACTCTATTGTGGGCCAATGAACCGATCCAGGGATTGGCATGTCACATAGAGGCCTCGGTCTTTTCAGAACCGCGGTCCTTACAGGATGGTATCAGAGCCCATGTGTCGACTGTAGGATCGTGACCTAGGATTGGATTAGGAAGCCATAGATTTATTAAAACCTATATTAACTCTGTCTTACATCTTATGCCTTTCACCCTCGTAAATTCTTACCATATGCTATTCTCACACTTTCCTCTTTTACTTGATAGATGGGAGAAGTCAGGACTGAGTATGCAACCATGGAGTCACCAAGGCCCTTTGCAAGCGATTAGCTTTGCTCTCATAGTCATTGGGATTGCCACTGCCCATGTTCAAGGGAAGAAGGCTGTACACCTATGGATATGATGAGGATGCATGGGAGATCACTACCTTCATATTCAGAGATGCCGCCTTACCAAACCCCGTGCACTTGATCTACACCAAGACATACTGCAACTGGGGACTTGGAATCAACTTGGCCATGCTTGAAGCCCTGTCTCGCCAGTGCCATCAAGTCCGACACCTACTGCCAGCAGATTCACCCTACCGTGACTATGGGAGGCGTGATGAAGATGGGCACATTGTGGTTACTCCGGGTGACAGGAACAACATGCCGCCCCGTCGGAGGCACATAGAGGACTTGGAAAGGGAGAATGGAGCTCTAGCTGAGAAGGTGATGATGGTGAAGGAGATTGCAGATTTTGCCAGCAATACTATGGCAGCCCAAGGACAGGAAATTGACACCTTGCATGAAGCTGTGGGAGTTATGGAGAATGCCCTGATAGCCAGAGATGCAACCATAGCTCACCTTCATGGCACTGTGCAGGAGAACACCCAGAACATACAACAGCTGCAAGGGACCGTCCAGGAAAGGGATCAAACTATTGAAGTTATGGCAGCCCAGATTGCTGCTCTCCAAGCGCAGCTGAATCCACCCTCTAATGATGACAATAGATATGGTGACAAAAATGATGATGATAGTGGAAACGATGATGATGATGAGGACGAGGATGATGATGATGGAAACGACGATGGTGGAGGAGATGAAGCTGTTGCAGTTGCAGCAGAGAGTGAAGAAGAAGAGGAGGATCCAGAAGAGGTGGAGTTTGAGATCTCAAGTGATGATTCAGGAGAGGTGTACACTCCGCCGCCATGGTTGAACCACGAACCGAAGCGCCAACGCATGACAGCAAGGACCTACCGCAACCTCTTCAAGAAATAGATAGAAGTCCACCAGTTAGTCCTCGTTAGGTAAAATCGTTAGGATTATTCTCGATCGATGTGAAACTTAGTTGCTGTTAGTTTAAGAGTGTTTAGTTGCTTATTTGTGTACTCCAATATCCCAGAAATTATTTGTGCAAAATTTTATGAAAGAGTTATGGCAAGTTTGGTTACTATCTGTGTTATTTTCGCTGCAGTTTTCTGGTGATACAGCAGTACTGCGCGATTTTTCATATTTTTCTGGTAACTGGGAAAAATCTGAAAAAAATAGGGCTGGTGCGAAACTCTCTGTACTGTATGTATAAAAATCAGCTAAACTTTCTAACGAGTTTAAGTCAGGCGGAAAAATTCGCGAACGCTGCTGGACTGTTCTGGCAGAATTGCTATTTTGTTGTTTAGTTGATCAACTGTTTAGCTAACCATTGTCAACTCTTGTAAAACTATTTCAGTAGGTATATACTGCTAGGATAACACCTGGGATGTTTCTGGATCGCTTGTTTGTTGATGTGTTGCTTGCTTGTGATTGTCTGTTATTGTTTGTTGTTGATTGATCATAAGCATGGGTAGAATCCTATTATCGTAGTTGATTCTTTCTAAACTTACCTGTGCTGAACCGCAGATGCCTCCCCACCGTCAACCCACTGAGTTGGAGCAGCTCATGGCAGCTCAGGCACAGCTGACCCAAGTGATGACTCAGTTCATGGCAGCTCAGAACAACAACAATGGAAAAAACCAGCCTCAGGGAGATGCTCTCACCAGATTTCTGAGGTTAAGGCCAGCTAAGTTCTCTCATGGCCCGAACCAATGGTTGCTCTCATTGGTTGCGTTCAGTCAACAAGGATCTAATGGCTGTCGGATGCACTGATGCAGAAGGTGAGATTTGCCGCTCACCTCTTTGGAAGGACCAGTCGCTTCTTGGTGGGACACTTTTCGGATCACCCACCGCTGGACACGTGACTTGGGCAATGTTTGAGGAAGGTTTCAGGACCAACCACGTGTCTTGGGAGTTCTGAGCCGAAGAGGAAGGAGTTCATAAGTTCGCCAAACCAATCGCACCGTGGCGAGTACATTGAGGAGTTCAACAACATGTCCCGTTATGCACGAGGATGTTGACCGATGCAAAAGGAGGGAGAGATTTCTAGATGGCCTCAGTGATGAGCTTTCTGTGCAGCTACTGGTGGTTTATTGCCCCACTTTCCAGGAGCTTATGGACAAGGCCAGGATCTTGGAAGGGAAGCACAAGCAGGTGGAAAGCCGCAAGAGAAAGAGCAACAATCATCACTCTGGTTCACATCACAAGTCTCGCACTTCGTATGATGGATACTCCAAGCATGGAGGGAGTGAGCATGGGAGCCATGACCGCCACCACCATGGAGGCGATGGACATCGTCATGACAACCATAGGAGCAGCCACCACAGCCACAAGGGAGGACACTCATCATTCAGGAGGACACGGTGGACATGACCGCAACCGTGACCGCAACTTTGTGAAGAAGGATCCGAGTGAGGTGACGTGCTTCAAGTGTAAACAGAAGGGACACTATGCTGACAACTGTCCGGAGAGGAAGGGACCCAAGCCAACCAACAACGAGAAGGCCACAGTGAACCACATGAATGTGGAGGAGATCCCAGATGAGCCTGACCTTGTGATTGGTAAGTTCCCAATCAACACTCACCCTGCACTTATACTTTTCGATACTGGTGCATCGCATTCATTCATATCAAGGGCTTTTGTGGATAAGTATAAGCTACCTACGGAGTCTATGAAAGGGTCTATTAGAGTGAGTTCACCTGGAGGAGATATGATAGCTAGCACGGGATGCCGCAACTTAACTGTGAGGATTGGAACACACAACTTCATTGCACATCTGGTAGTGTTGGAATCACAGGGATTAGACGTTATTCTGGGTATGGATTGGATGTCTATGCATGAGGGACACATAGATTGTGCACAGCGAGCTGTTTCACTCAAAACCCCGGATGGTAAGAGAATTAGGTTCAAGTCGGCTGTACGACCAGGAAGTTGTAAGTTGAATTCTCTTAAGGGGGTTAGCATGGATACTGTGCCAGTGATTAGGGATTACCCCGATGTGTTTCCGGAAGAACTGCCAGGGATGCCACCTGACAGGGAAGTAGAGTTTCTCATCGACCTGATGCCGGGAACATGACCTATTGCAAAGAGACCATGTAAGATGGATGTGGATGAGCTGAAGGAATTGAAGAAGCAGCTGAAAGAGCAGTTGGACAAGGGATTCATTCAGCCTAGTTCGTCGTCATGGGGTGCACCTGTTCTATTTGTGGAGAAGAAAGACAGCAGCAAGAGATTAGTGGTGGACTATCGCTCGCTGAATGAAGTAACCATCAAGAACAAGTACCCTCTGCCGAACATAAATGATTTGTTTGATCAACTGGAAGGAGCAAAGGTGTTCAGCAAGATTGATCTGCGATCAGGCTACTTCCAATTGAAGATCCGGGAGGAGGACATACCAAAAACCGCCTTCACCACTAGGTATGGTTTATATGAGTATACGGTTATGTCATTTGGACTATGAATGCCGGCATATTTCATGACCATGATGAACAAGGTATTCATGGAGTACTTGGACAAGTTATGGTGGTGTTTATTGATGACATCTTGATATATTCCAAGGATGATCTTGAGCATGAGAAACATCTGCGGTGATTATGGAGAAACGAGGAACACCAGGTGTATGCCAAATTTAGCAAGTGTGAATTCTGGCTTAACACCGTTGGGTTTCTTGGACACGTAGTGTCGAGGAGAAAGTCATTGTTGATCCAAGCAAAGTGACTGCGATGGCGAGTGGGAAGCACCCAAGAATGCGGAGAGATTGAAACTTTTGGGACTTGCTGGATATTACAGGAGGTTCATGAAAACTTTTCCAAGATTGCTAAGCCGATGGTGAACTTCGAAGAAGGAGAAAGTTTGAATGGCGGATGTGTGTGAAGCCAGCTTTCGAGGCCAAGCGTCGACTAGTGACCCACTTTGTTGTGTTTACGGACCTTGAAGGATTTCCAAGTGTCTTGTGATGCTTCTCGACAGGGACTTGGGAGTGTGCTGATGCAAGATGGGAGAGTAGTGTCATATGCCTCGCGACAACTCAAGCACCATGAGCAGAATTACCCCACACACGACTTGGAGTTAGCGTCAGTGGTTCATGCGCTCAAGGTATGGAGGCATTACTTAATGGGAAAACACTGTGATGTGTACACCGACCACAAGAGCCTAAAGTACATATTCACGCAGAAGGAACTGAACATGAGGCAAAGAAGATGGTTGGAACTTATCAAGGATTATGATATGAATCTACAATACCACCCAGGAAAAGCCAATGTAGTAGCAGATACTCTGAGCCGGAAGGTTTATGCCAATGGATTGACAATTGGTGAATTGCCTGAGGATTTGTGCAAGCAATTCAAGGACCTTAGACTGGAGGTTGTATCTGAAAGATACCTGGCTACAATGGAAGTCCAACCGACGCTACAGGACAGAATCAGGAAGGCTCAGGTAGGAGACAAGGAAATAGAGGAGATAAAGGAAAAGATGAAGGAGAATCGGGAAAAGGATATTCACGAGGATGAGCATGGTACCTTGTGGTATGGAGATCGTTTGTGTGTGCCCAGCGACCCGGAGATAAGGGAGTTGATTCTGCAGGAGGATCATAACTCGCCATACTCCATACATCCGGGCAACACAAAGATGTATATGGATTTGAAGAGCAAATTTTGGTGGAACAACATGAAGGGAGATATCGCCAAGCATATTGCCCTATGTGATGTATGTAGCCGAGTGAAGGCGGAACACCAGAAGCCAGCAGGACTGCTACAGCCATTGCCCGTGCCAGATTGGAAGTGGGATAGAGTGGGAATGGACTTTATCACAGGATTGCCCAGGACCAAGTCAGGATATGACTCCATTTGGGTAGTGGTCAACCATTTGACCAAGGTAGCCCATTTTATACCGGTGAAGACGACCTATACGAGTGCAAAGTTGGCCAAGATTTACATGGACAAGATTGTGTGCCTACACGGAGTTCCCAAGAGTATCGTATCTGATAGAGGCACCCAATTTACCTCACACTTCTGGCACCAGCTGCACGAGTCGCTTGGTACTAGATTGGAGTTTAGCACAGAGTTTCACCCACAGACTGATGGACAGACCGATAGGGTGAATCAGATTTTGGAGGACATGCTGAGAGCTTGCGCTTTGGCTCATGGTTCTAGTTGGGATGAGAATTTGTCGTATGCTGAGTTTTCCTACAACAACAGCTATCAAACCAGCATCAAGACGTCACCGTTCGATGTGCTGTATGGGAAACGGTGCCGAACACCATTGCTATGGGATGGAGTAGGTGAACGCTAGTTGTTTGGACCTGATTTGTTCAAGGATCTTGAGAAAAGGTCGCCTTGATTAGGGATAGGCTGAAGGTAGCACAATCAAGCGGAGAGCTCTGGCGGCGTAAAGCGCAAGGAAGTGGTGTATGAGATAGGTGACGAGCATACCTCGGTATCGCCACTTCGTGGAATCAAGATATTTGGGATTAAGGGTAAGCTGGCACCTCGATTTATTGGACCGTATCGGGTCTTAGCACGCAAAGGATAAGTTGCTTATCAGTTGGAGTTACCAGAAGCTCTATCCGCTGTTCATAATGTGTTCCACGTATCCCAGCTGAAGAAGTGCCATCCAGAGATGGTGGATACACCTTTGAGAGATACTTACCGCTAGAGGAGGTTCAACTTGAGAACGACTTGACCTATGAGGAGAAACCGGTCAAGATTCTGGAGACAGCGGAGAGGACTACCCGTACCAAGACGATCAAGTTTTGCAAGGTGCAGTGGAGCCACCACACTGAAGAGGAAGCCACTTGGGAGCGTGAGGATGACATACGAGAGGACTACCCACACCTATTTGCTAGCCGCGCCGAATCTCGAGGACGAGATTCATCTTAAGGGGGTTAGTATTGTCACATCCCAAATTTTAGATTTGGTCTTGCATATCATTCATATCATTGCATCATGCTTTCCCATGCAAAACCGTCGGTTGAATAGAATCGGCGAAACGCTATTTTCAAATCCCTATTCTAATTTGCTACGAGGCTCCTGTGGGAGGCTTTAGTAGGACTAGCGTTGACAACCCTTGTAGATTAGTGGTTTCGCTCAAACCTTGACCCTAGATTGTTCCCCTCGACTTCACGAAACCGTAGGAGCAAGAATCGCTCGATTCGGAGCTCGTACGGAGAAGTTGCGGCCGTTTTATGAAAAGATCGGAAAACGGTCCGAATTTTGGACCGATTTCCGAGTCCGCGTCTAACTCTGCGCCGATTTGGAGTAGGACCCGCAAGGGGCCCCACTTAAGGACCCCGCCGCCTCGCCCTCGGGACCCGTGCCCCCGTCCTACCCGCGATCGCCCGCCTCCTCTCGATAACCGCGCCAGCGCCGCCTCGGGATCCGCGAGCCGCCGCCGCCTCCTTCCGCGGCCGCCGCCCGCGTCACTCCCGCCACCAGCGCCGCTCGCCTCGAAGGCTGCCGCATGCCTACCCCCGCCACCGCCTGGGCCCCGCCTCGCCACCGGCTCGCCGACCCCGCCGCCAGCAGGTACTCACCGCCGCCGCGCGCCTCCCTTCTCTCTCTTCCCCGCCGTCACTCGCCGCCACCGCTTTGCCTCCCAGCGCCGCGACCCAGCCGCCGCCAAGCCGCCGCCACTCGCCGCCACGCGCCGCCTCGCCGCCTGCGCCTCCGGCCTGCGCCGCTCTGCCCGCTTCGCTTATTTTGTACCTTGCTCTTGTTTTTACCTGCTATTCTTATATGCGCCAGCGCTTGCCTGCCTTCTTACGCGCCCACGTACGCGTCGCGTGATCCGTCTTGGCGCCCGTGACTATCTCGGCTGATCATTTTCCTAACGCGCAGGTAACCGTCGCCCGCCGAATCGATCGCTCGTCGGTCCGTTTGCCGTTCGTTTTCGGTAAGACTACAGCCAGATTTCAGATCGATTTCAGATCGTTCGTTGACCGGTCAGACTCAGGCGTTGACTAGTCAGACGCCCAGTCAGCAGACGCATTGACCAGTCAACAGACACAGTTGACTGGTTAATTTCGTTAATCCTTTTAGTTGGCAGATTTCGGTAGAAACTTGTAAATTGCGTAGAAATTAAACCGCTTGGCTAAAAATTGCAAATAAAATATGTGTAGATTCAGTGGGTCGTGTAGAATCTCGCTGTACCTTTGATTCAGACTTTTGAAGCAAGGTTTAGTACAGTTTAATCAAACTAGTTAGTGGCCTTTTCGGAGTAATTAATTCGTAGAAAAAGATCCGTAGCTCCAAAAATCACGTATGATATGTCCCTGGATTCAGTGGAACGATGAGAATCTCATTGTGAATTAAAAAGATAGGCTTACAGTAAAAACATCTGCAGAAACTGTCTAGTGGCTTTCTGCAGTGTTTTAATTACTCGGGGAGTTTTACAATTCCTTTTTGAGTAATTCCAGTTGGTACTGTTTCTAATCAGCGATACCTATGCGGTAGAATTTTCCCAAGATTTTACAAATAGTATACTACCGGTAGTGAATTATTTGAGTTCTAGCTCTAGTTTTGAGCGCTACTTTTTGCGTAATAGTTTTCCTTGCGCTAAAACTATTTTCCATGCATGCAATCAGTAGTATTATTGATTAGGATTATGTGGTGCAGCTGTAGAACCAATTCACTCGTCGTACTTGCATTCATGCATCATCTTTGTTGCATATGCTTGTGGATTGTTTGTTTATGATTGCAATTATATCGTGTAGATTGTGACGAGTGCAACGCTTGCTCGTGTGTGGATTGTTCTTCCGACCGCTACAACCAAGGCAAGTAGATGCTACTTTGTTCATGATATCGTCCTACTATTTTCAATGCATTGTCGTGTATTTTGTAGATGCATGTGTAGGATGATACTATCGCTATGCTATGACCTATTATGTGGTAGGGCTTTCCTTGTAGATGAACCATTGTTGGTAGATGTGCTTAGCCATGCTATGATGAACGAGGGCTGGGTTACATCACTGAAAGTTGTTTCTAAATGAGTTGTTTTGCAAAAACTAAAACAACTTAATCAATGAATCTCCTGGGTGTGATGGTATTGATAATTTTTGGTGGTTTCATTGCGGAAAGGCACCCAGGTATCAAGAGAGAATGATTGGCTTATTTATTGTGTAGCTTACGTGTACAACCATGTGCCAATAATGGAATGGGCGGTTGGTTGGACTTAGTAGGTTGTGGTGACCCGAACCCGCGTATCCAGAGATGTAGAATTTTGGTAGGTTGGACCGGTGCGCGTCGGGATTGGGGAGCTACTTCCCGAACGGTCTCAACTTGGACTTCTCCCTATCATCACCCAAAATGAGAGTGGTGGTACGAGCTGGGCTGGCCAAGTCACATGGGTAAAGTGTACTAACCTCTGCAGGGTGTATAATCTAATCGATTAGCCGTGTCCCCGGTTATGGACAACTGAGTTGCTTGATATTGATTCCATGACATGTTTCTCGTTCACTCCAACTTCGTAATTGTTTTAATATTGTTGGGTTAACTTAATTGGGATCTTTTCAAAGAAAATCAAAAACTGATTATGAAAGTAGGACAAAGTTATTTGCAAATGCAAGCGGAACCAGACTCCACTTGCCAAATATGCATGTAGTTATTAGTACTATTGTCTCCATTACTAGCTCTACTTGCCATACATTCCATGTATTGACCCTTGAGCTGCTATGTTTCATGTTGCAGTTATTCCGATTCGATTAATCGTTATAGGCCACGGTACTCCACTCGGCACTTGTTCACTTGGGCAATTTGAAGAATGGAGGATTTACTATTTATGTTGCTACCTGAATAATTTGAGCTAGCTTTGGGCTAGCTTTTATTATAATAATGGTACTCTGGATCTTCGTTATTTATGATACACGGATATTTGCTATGTTATTCATCTTACTCTATTGTGGGCCAATGAACCGATCCAGGTATTGGCATGTCACATAGAGGCCTCGGTCTTTTCAGAACGCGGTCCTTCTGACTCCACGCATGATCGTAAATAAAGCGAAAAGCATGGCATAAATGCAGGATAGTAATAAAGCCCCAAACTACTTTGTGGCCCCGATGCAGTACTTTGAAATCAGGTACTAATCGATGGGGTGCCCACACACCCACGTGGTTAGCGGCCTTTCGATCTCTGGAGCAGTGTCAGAACTCGGGTCCTGGGACACAAGTGGGCGGTTAAAACCAAATAGCATCTATTGTCCACCTGTGCATCGGGAGCCTAGGGTGGGCCCGTGCCTAAACCCTAAGTACCCCAATCAATATTCCACGAAACCGCGGCCTAGGGTGGGCCCGTGCCTGGGGGTGTGGCCTCCATGTGGCTCCCCTCCGTCTCTCCTCTGGACTCCGTGTTCTCCTCGGTGAAATATTGACTTTGGCTTTTGTCCCGTCCAATTCCGAGAATATTTCCTTATGTAGCACCCCAGTAAAACCACTACTAGAATTTGCCTATGTTTATTTGTGCATCATCATGCATATTATTATTTTTGCCTCAAACTATTTTGCAAAGTCTATTTTTGTTTTCCTTGATACCTGCGTCTTATTTCAAATCAAACCCCCGAACCCTTCCGGATATTTTGTTTGCCTAAATCTATTATAAAAATAAAACAATAAAAGTATTTTTTATAAACCTAGGGAAGCAGACAATCGGTGCCCAAAGGCCCAACCAAAGTCCACCTACAACCCGGAAAATAAAACCTAAACCTACCTAGACCTAACCTAATCCCTACCACCCTATCAATTCTCCACCCCACACTCCCAGACCGCCACTACCCCCAAGTCTCCGCCGTCTAGACCCTCCTCCTAAACAGTCGCCTAGATAAACCCTAGCCACCGGCCACCTCTAAACCTCGCCCTTTAAACCCTAGATCGTCGGGATCCTTCTACTCCATCATACTCGTTCGGCTTAGGCGTGCCTGCGAGATTTACCCTCTACTTCCACCACCACGTCGTCGTGCTGCTGGAATCGCGAGGAGATATCTACAACCTCTGCTGCCTGCTGGAACAAGGAGAGGAAGGTCTTCATCGAGTATTGTACATGTGACAGCGGGAACCTTCTTGAGAGCGATAACCTTGGAAGGATCGTCTACATGATCTTGAGATCGGCTAGTGAATGACTACATCTCCCACGAGAATCCGATCTCGTTAACTGCTTTGGAATCTTCGAGGGTTAGTACTCTATCGACTCGTTGCTACAATCTAGTAGATAGATCTTGGCTTGTGTGTGTTCATGCGGTAGAAATTTTTTATTTTCCATGCTACGAACCCCTACAACAGCATATTGTGAACATAAAAATGATTTTTGTAACAAATCATGAGCATCCGATCATGTACCTGTAGTTCATATCTAACCCACATCCTACCGATTCGGCAGGAATTTGTCATTTTCATCAGGGATAGACGGAAATGTTTGAGATCCCCCTGTTAAAACATTGTGCATATAAGGTGGTATAGTATTTCTGAAAAATATTGTGGTAGCATTTTGAATTAGCCATTTGGTGGTTGCTTCACAAAACCGCCCGTTTTTTACACTCGAAAAATGGAAAATGGTTTTTTGGTGTGATGAAAAGGAAAACTTCATCCTGAAACATTGTTTACCATCCCATGATATACATGTATGTACAATATGGACACATTATCATAAACTATGCCTTTATTCTAGCCATAACATTGGTCATTTGATCCGAAAGCCAGAAAACCTCGAATGAGATATGTCATTTTGTAAAGGTTTTTATGATACAAACTCAATATACCAAGTTTGATATTTTTCCTTCTAACTATGTCACATAATATGACACCACGCGAAGGTTTCGTATTGTTTAGATCGTTTTTGAATTTCGTATGCTCGTTTTAAACTATCCTCAAACTTTGTCGAACGACGGGAATAAAGATTCTTAGCTCGGGTCTGAGACTCACTAAACTTGAAGTGGATATCTGATGAAACAACATATTGTGAACCTAAAAATGATTTTTGTAAAAAATCATGATCAGCAGATCATGTACGTGTAGTTGATATATGACACGCTTCATACCGATTCAGCAAGAATTTGATTTTTTTCATCAGGGATGGACGGAAAGGTTTAAGACCCCCTGTTACGATATTGTCCATGTAAGGTGGTTTAGTATTTTTGAAAAATATGGTGGTAGCATTTTGAATTATCCATTTGGTGGTTGCTTCACAAAACAGCCCATTTTTGTACTCGGAAAATGGAAAATGGTTGGTGTGATAAAAAGTAAAACTTCCTTCTGAAACATTGTTCGCCATTCTATGATGTATATGTATGCACAGTATGGACACGTTATCACAAACTATACCTTCATTCTAGCTATAACATTGGTCATTTGACTTGAAAGTCAGGACACCTCGAATGAAATGGGTCATTTTGTGAAGTTTTTTCTGAGACAAACTCAATATACCAATTTTGATATTTTTCCTTCTAAATATGTTACATAATATGACACCACGCGAAGGTTTTGCATTGTTTGGATCGTTTTTAAATTTTTTAAGCCTGTTTTAAACTATCGTCAAACTTTGTCGAACGACGGGCATAAAGATTCTTAGCTCGGGGTTGAGACTTGATACGTCCAAAATGTATGTACTTTCCCGAACACTTTTGCTATTGTTTCTCCTCTAAACTTGTGTGATTTGAAACAACTAACACGAAGCGTTGTTTTCAGCAGAATTACCTTGGTGTCTAGTTTTTATGAGAAAATCAAGCTGTCAGGAAAAATCTCGGAAAATATGCCAAAAATCCTATTTCACCAGAAGACCCACAGAGCCAGAAAACGAGATGGAGTGGAGGCCTAGGGGACCCACACCCCTGCCAGGCGCGAGTGGGCCCAGCCCGCGCCTAGGGGGTGTGGCCACCGCAGGCACCCCTCGAACTCCCTCTTCGCCTATAAGTTATCCTTGACCTAAAAACTAAGCGGGATTAAATGTTTTCGAAAGAGTTTCGCTCCGCTGCCACCATCAGAAACCAAGATTTGGATCCAGAAACTCCGTTCTGGCATCTTGCATGTCAACACCCGGATTTCTAATCCCAGATGCATGTTATGCCATTCATCTCAGTCCCAGGATTACCATTTTTGCGAGACATAACATATTGGATATCACAGTATATCATCCATTACAAACCATACATAAGGTCTTACAACAAATAAGGGATCACATGATCTAGTCTTAATACAATCGGAATAACGTAATAATAGCTTGGTAGTGGGAGAAGCTCCATCTTTATGGTCACGAGCCAATCTTGGCGATGGGAGATGATCCTAGTTAGCCATTAACCTTCCTGCGGTCCATCCTCCTAATAGTCCTTTTCATAGTCTGGCCACGGGAATAGCCAGGGACAAAGCCATGATTACTCTTTAAGTACTCGCAAACTAAGACTAACAAGTGAAGTGGTTTTGAGTAAGAATACTAAGCTCTAGGTTGTTTTGCAAAAATCCAGATTTACCTTAACTGAGTTTAGAAGTAAAGAAATCTAGTTTAAAGTTTTATAACACCTAAGTGAAAACTTAGTTTTCATGTTCACAACCTTGTTGTGGTCAAGTCAAAGTCATGATTCATTTGACAAGTTATTTTGGAAACATCTGGCGACAGAACAGTATGGCCACTCCAACTGTCCATAACCGCGGACGCGGATATTTGAATAGTTTGACACTCCACAGAAGTGGTACACTTTCACCACAATATTCGATACATCTGTCAGGAACAATCCTGAATTCACCATACTCAGTATGCGGATAATCAATTCTAACGTTTTAATTACACGTCCTAGTATAGGAACCTCTCCTATGAGTTTGTCCTCCCAACCATGACCATCTGTTATCTTGGGAATTGCATAGGTGGACAATCTTCACAAGATAGCCTCATCTCAAACCTTGGCCGCAAGGGAACCCATACTAAGGTATATAAACTTCCAGTCAAGCCCTACCCAATTTGGTATTGTGGTTATACGATAAAATTGAAATGGTATCGCATCCAGACAACCATCAGTTTTATAAAGGGCTAAGGCTCATGCCTCAACATTTTCATCATTAAAATCATCTGGTGTTCAAGAACACATGTCAAAACATTTCATTAGAATGACTCACATTCTAAGGTTTTTATAATCAGTTTCACCAAGTATTACCATCTAAAGTGATCAAGTTTTATGCTTTGCACTAGCATTTACAAGTGGGGGTAAACACTAATGAGGGGTGGTAATCAAGTGTGAACGATCTAAGTTCAATCTCATGCCTCAGGATGACATCAAGATTATCTAACTTAGGCCAAGTTTTATGCTCTTTATGCTACATTTAAACATCTTTCTAAAATCTACAATTCACTAAGTAAACTCAAATAGACAGCTTTGATAAAGAAATAAAATGATTAAGCTTGCAAGTAAAACTAGGATTGGGTATCAAGTGATGGAACCAATGCATGTTTCCTGCATCTAGTGGGCATAGATATAATGCAAGGGTTAACTTGCAAAGTTCTAGCTTGCTTAGATAGCTTGCCTTGTGCAGAGCAGTGGTTGAAGTTCTCCTCGGTTTCTTCCTCGTAGTATCCTCCTTCCTCCTCGTATCCTTGGTCGGTACTAGCGTCTATAAATAAATACGAGGTGTGCAATCAGCAAACAATGCTTAACTACTTCTATTCAGCACACAAAGGTTCACACTAGATGATCTAGCATCTTCACTATTATCACAAGGATTAAGGCAATAGTTTTATTTATTTTATTTTTAGAAAAGTAATTTCTACTCATTGAAAAACTACTTAAGATTTAATATTCTCCAACTAAAACATCGGATCATGTTGACACCTGTCATCACCACATAATTCAGTATTTGGGAATGTGATTTAAAGTGTTGTCACAATTTAATAAGGTTTAATCTTTTTATTTTAATTAAATAAAGTGACTAGAAATGCCTATGGGGCATTCATTTATTACTTGTCCATTATTTCTGCAAGTAAACCTAGATATTTTTATATATTCAGAAGTGTCTTGTCCAATGTGATTTTTGAGAGTTGGAATCAACTCAAAAGCTTTCCTGGTTGAATTTTGAAAAAATGTTTCAATGTAGAAAAGCTTCTGCCTTGTTATTTTTACTATAGGTGATCTACAATTCCAAATGATTTGAATCCAATGGTCTTGGATTAAGAATTTCAATACCTTTCTAGCAAAATTAGTTTCATGCTATTTGGTTTAGTGACTCTCTCTGAATTGATTTTTGAATCAACAGTCAGTACTAGGTTTGAAACTAAATTGATAAACCTAAGTTTGAATTATTGGGTTGCGCGGGAGTGTTAACTAGGCCGTGCCACTGCGCACAATGCGCGGGTGGGTTTAAGTGGTTGGCCCCACCAATCAGCAAGACAGGGGGTGCGAAGGTGCAGGCAATCTAGGCCGTCTGATCAACATCTAATCTAAGCTAGGCTTATCGTCTCAAATCGGGCGTGGGCCGTAGACTGAACCCTAGCACGACCAGTTGGGGTCTATGGGGGCTCACCGGGGCTCAGGCGAGGGTCAGCGATGGGGGCAAATGACGAAGTCGACGATGGCGAACCTCAGTACGGTGGCTCCTCCAGGCAGCTCAATCAATTGGCTCCTCTTCCCCTACTCCGTGGCAGACTTCGACGAAATTCCGATGACCTGCTGCTCGCCTTGCTCCGGGGGTGAATGGGTGTGATTAGTGAGAGGTGGGGAGTGAGATGGTGTGCTGAAATCGAATGGGGAAGGCCTCTATTTATAGTGCCAGAGGAGACCGAAGGGTGCGGTGGAGCTTGCCGTCGTCGTTCACGATGATCTACTTGGCGTGCTGGGGGTAGGGGCGGTCTTTGTGTTCCTGGCGATGCTCAACAGCATGGTGGAGAGGTGTGGGGTGGTGCAATTTGGTGGAACACTGCGATGCTGCAGGAAGGTCCGGCCGGAGGTTTTAATGGCGCACGGGTTGTCCTGAGTCGTGGCGGCAGTTAACGGGCATGTCCGGACGGTTCTGGCGATGGTGATCACGCCGCATAGCGGTGAGGGCGGCGATCTGTACTTTCGCGATGTCGGTGTGGCGCTCAGCGCTCTCGGCATGCTGCGAGAGAAGCTTAGCGGCCTTCGATCTGATGGTCGGCTGGCAGTGCTTGGGCATTGGACATGGGGTGGCGGTGGACGGTGGTCTGTGTCCCAGACAAGGTTGGCGAGGCTAGGGAAGCTTCTAGCTTGCTGTCGACAATGGGGTGGCAAGTTGAGCTCGGCATGCTCACCATTGATGACAATTCCAAGCTTAGAGTTAGGGCTAGTTAAATTAGTCTAATCACCTACTGAGAGGGTGATGTGAGCTAGAGGGGAGACAAGTTAGGCACAAACACTGCTCACTATAGTGTTTGATGTTTTGTTTGATTTGTGTTGACAAGGAGTTTGATGAATGGCCGAAAGAGATTTGAATTTGAATTTTTGGATGAAAATTGGTGGGTGTACTAGTCACATACTAGGTAGTCTCTAGTTTCTTGGAATGGTCAAGGTGAACTGGTTTGGTTGGGTTTTGAGAAATGGTGATCTTCACATATGATATAGATTCAATTTTGAATTGTCATTTGAAACAAGTTGCCCAATGTTTCTGTGAGTTTACAAAGTGGGCTTGGGTTCACTTTCACTTGGTCTAGAAAGGGGTGAAAAGAAATGGAATTGTTTCTGTTTGAAATCTTTGACTAGAGACACTCAAAGTGGTCTAGTGAGCAAGATTGGCAAAAATGACCATTACCTCATTTTGTTTGTTTTTAATTTCCTTGATTTGTTTCGCTTGGGTTTTATTTAGATGATGTTGTTTTCATCTTTAAACCATTCCTCACTATTCACAACAATCACACAAGTCCATGCATACAATCATCACATACACACATGCATTCATATGATTTTAATTAACAAAAGTTTTGTTAACCCTAATTTTGGTGATTGGAATTTGATAACTTTGATCAATATTTTTGGGATGTTACACTGCCAGGATGGGGAATTTGGAGAGGATCATCGCCATCGTCATCACCAACGCCTCTCCATCAACCATCGATGTTTCTCTCATCCATGAGTGAGTAATCCCCTGCTGTAGGCTATGGGGATGGTAGGGATTGGATGAGTTCTATCATATGTCGAATAAGATTGTTAGGGCATAGTGCCTAGTAT
Organism: Avena insularis; assembly: GCA_023614405.1. Classification (NCBI taxonomy): domain Eukaryota; kingdom Viridiplantae; phylum Streptophyta; class Magnoliopsida; order Poales; family Poaceae; genus Avena; species Avena insularis. The sequence goes on from CM042691.1 coordinate 29,134,787, forward strand.
CTCTATTAGTGTTATTTGACTTTTTTGCAGCTTGTCATGCTTAATGCTTGTCACTACGTCCCGAGTGCCATGATCTCAGATCTGAAGTTATTATTGAATCATTATGATAGTATTGTTTGTGATCTTATATGCAAGTTGTGTACATATCATTGTCCGGATCCAAGGCCCAGTGGCGAAGTGGGACAATCGGAGGGGATGGTTGTGGTGTGAGGATCACATGTGTTCTCGGAGTGTTAATGCTTTGCTCTGGTGCTCTATTAAAAGGAGCACCTTAATTGCCAGTAGTTCCCTAGAGGCCTAGCTGCCATGGGCTGGCTGGACAGAAGATGTTGTGCAAGTTCTCATTGCGAGAATGCATGACTATATATGCAGCACATGCTTGAAGGGATACGGGTAGGATACACTAGCGCAAATCAAAATTTTCTACCGCGTAAACCAGGAATCTTTGTTGTCATAGATCACGGATTACCACTAGGCAGCCTTGCGAACTTGATGAAGCGCGTCGGCGATGTAGATGTTCTCGTCTCCTCCTCGTCCTCTTCCCACGAGCAGCTCCCTTTGCAGCGGCTCGTCCAAGTGCCACCAGATCCAGCACCTCAGGGTATCCACACGTATAGGGTGGGCGTCGAACATGGGCCGGCTAGGTCGCGCGTCTGTTCTGGCGTGAGGTGGCGTGGTGGAATGGTCTAAGGTCTGACCCTGGTCGGCTCGCCCCACCCTCTCTTATATAGGCGTCCCTAGTGGGATTCTACATTTGTAGCCCATTAGTAGCCTAAGCCTGGTCTAATTCGGATCAATCCTCATCAGCTTCGGCCCTTAAGTGTGTGACCCTATAGGTTCATATACGTATAGACATTACACGAATACACTCTAAACGCATACAAAGATCATATCGGACGAACCATCACAAGGTTTAGTACATGTCTTTCCCTTTGCCTCATGATATTTGGTCTAGCTCCAAGCTGACCTCCCTTTCTCGATACTGTGATTCGGAATCCCTTTACTAGGTTAACTCTTAACCATATGTAGCACGACCATGCATTTCTGGATCCAGATCATTCGAGGGCCGAGATATCTCTCTCAAGTAGAGGGAAGATCCCATCTTGATTGACCATGCCTTGCAGCATGCTTGAGACAAACCAACTACCTTTATAACTACCCGATTCTGAGTAGCGTTTGATAGCCCCAAAGTAGGTCGATTCATCTCAAGTACATGCGACAATCTTAGGTCAAAGGACAAAAGCATACCACGATGTGTAGAGAGCTGCAAGTCTAATTGCCAGTCTAAAGTTGGGTCAGTCCAACCCCATGTTCATAACATGTGTCCACATCATTGGTTTGACATCTCCATGTCTATGACTTGCGAAACATAGTCATCAACCAATCGATGTGCTAGTCTAATATTCACGTGTGTCCTCACATGAACTCCGACTAGGGACAACTATTAAATAACCATACAAGTAAAGAGTTTCACAAACAATTCACATAATTGCTAATCAATACAAGTTGCACGATATGGATATTCAAGGAACATTACAATAACTCATGGATACATATGAAATATAATCATCTCTATGATTGCCTCTAGGGCATATTTCCTTGATCTCCACTTGCACTAGAGTCGATCTAAAATGTATCTAATACCAATTGCTCTTGTGTGCACTTCATGGGCTGCGAGGAGAGGCTTAGTAAGGGATCAGCAACATTTGAGTCGTATGTATTTTGCATATCATGACACTACCATCATAACGAACTCTTGAATTTGATGGTAGCATGCGAATATGTTTGTTCTTCAGTGCTGTCTAGGTTCCTTGGCTTGTGCAATAGCACCATTGTTGTCACAATAAACGTCCAAAGGGATTGGACGCATACAACCCACCGAGAGCTATCGGGAAATTCCTAATCCAAACAGCTTCTTTTCTGCCTACGGGGCGCAGCAATATATTCAGCTTCTATTGAAGAGGACGTCACCGTATCTTGCTTCGAACTTTTCCAGATCATAGCACCACCATTCATGAAAAACACATAACCTGATTGTGATTTCGAATCATCTGAGTTGTTAAGGTAACTTGCATACATGTAACCCTTTACGAGTTCATCCTCACCTCCATAAACTAGGAACACATCCTTAGTCCTTTTCAAGTACTTAAGGATGTTCTTTACCGCTATCCGATGACCTTCACCTGGATCAGCCTGGTATCTGCTCGTAACACTTAGAGCATAGGAAACATCTGGGCGAGTACATATCATTGCATACATGATGGATCCAATAGCTGAAGCATATGGAACCCTTCTCATGCGCTCACGCTCTTCGAGTCGAAGGACCAGGTCTTCTGAGTTTAATGCCGTGAGACATGGGTAGAACCCTATTAGCCTCTTCCATGCTGAACCGTTTCAACACTTTGTCAATGTATGTACTCTGGCTTAATCCAATTAGCCTTCTTGATCTATCTCTATAGATCTTGATGCCTAGAATATATGCCACTTCTCCCAAGTCCTTCATCGAAAAATTATTTTTCAATGAGGTCTTAACAGACTCGAGCATAGGAATGTCATTTCCAATCAGCAATATGTCATCTACATATAAGATTAGAAATACTAGCGCTCTCCCACTTTTATTCTTGTAAACACAAGGTTCTTGTTCGTTTTTTATGAAGCCAAACTCCTTTACAACTTCATCAAATCGAATGTTCCAACTCCGAGTTGCTTGCTTTAGCCCATAAATGGACTTAAGAAGTTTGCATACCTTTCCAGCATTGTTTGGATCGACAAAACCTTCGGGTTGCATCATATACGCGTCCTCAGTTAGGATTCCATTTAGGAAAGCCGTTTTGACATCCATCTACCATATTTCATAGTCAAATTGTGCAGCAATGACTAGAATAATCCGTATAGATTTAAGCATCGCTACGGGCGAGAAAGTCTCGTCATAGTCAACTCCTTGAACTTGTCGAAAACCTTTTGCAACAAGTCGAGCTTTATGGATGTGAACATTTCCATCCATATCAATCTTCTTCTTATAGATCCATTTGCACTCGATGGCTTTAAAACCATCAGGCAGGTCAACCAAGTTCCAAACTTGATTGTCTCCCATGGACTCTATCTCGGATATCATGGCGATCAGCCATTTCTCAGAGTCTAGGTCCACCATCGCTTCTGCATAGGTCGCAGGCTCATCATTGTCTAACAATAATAATTCCCGCGCTTCGCGGAGCCTCGTCGACCTTCGTGGTTGTGGTGCTTCTATTGCCACAGGTTCCTCAACTTGTTCTGCTACAATAGCATCACTGTAGAAGCATCCCCAAGCGGCTCATCTTGAACTTCTTCAAATCGCACCGACCTTCCACTTATTCCCTTTGTGAGAAACTCTTTCTCTCGGAAAACACCGCTACGAGCGACAAACACTTTGCCCTCCTCTCGGTTGTAGAAGTAATACCCTAAGGTTTCCCTCGGATATCCCAATTTAAAATGCACTTATCCGATTTGGGTGTTAGCTTGTCCAAGTTGCTTGACAAATGCATCACAACCCCAAATCTTTAGAAAAGACAAATGGGATTCTTTCCGGTCCACACCTCATATGGTGTCTTAACTATGGATTTAGATGGTACCCTATTAAGTGTGAAAGCTTCGCTTTCTAGGCGTAACCCCAAAAGTGATAATGGTAAATCCGAGGCTCATCATAGATCGAACCATGTCCAACAAAGTTCGATTACACAGTTCGGAGACCACTGTTTCTTTGAGGCGTTCGGGCGTAAGTTGTGGAACAATTCAAGAACTCTTAAGATCGATAAATTGACTCAAATATTCACCTCCACGATCAGATCGCAAGGCCTTTATTTTCTTGTCACGTTGATTCTCTACTTCACTCTGAAACTCCTTGAACTTTTCAAAGTTTGGGACTTATGCCTCATCAGTAGACATAACCATATCTCACTGAAATCGCCAAGAAAAGTAATGAAGTAGTGATATCCTCCTCGTTTTATCGTGCTCATTGGTCCCAACAATTCTATCGCTCTTTTAAACCCAAAAAGGCGATTTGGTCATCTTTCCAAGTAAACAAGCACGCATGTCTCGTATAATTCAAAATCAAACAAAGTTAGAAGACCATCACCATGGAGCTTATTCATGCTTTTCACTTATATGCCCCAAACGACAATGCCATAAATAGGTAGGACTCAAATCATTAGGCGAAGCCTTTTAGCACTAACATTGTAAACAGATGCATCATCAAGATTTAAAATAAATAACCCATTCACAATGGGAGCATCATAAACATAGCATTCTTAGAGATTACACAACCATTGTTTTCTCGAATGAATAACCATCCCTCATCAAACATGAAGGTGATAAAATGTTTCACCCATACTAGGAAATGTAATAATAATTATTCAATTCCATAATAAATCTGACGGAAGGTGAAGTTGCATGGCGCAAGACGAACAATGCAAAGAACCCTTGCTTTATTTCCAGCGAAAATCCACTTGCCTTTTCTCGCACTTCTCTAGTCCTTATTAGCCCTACATCGAATTGCAAATATGAGCAAGCGATCCGTATCAAATACCCAAGAGTTAACATAGGAATCAGCAAGAAGAATGTCCACAACATTTACAACAAGTGTACCGAGGGAAGTACTCTTACTTCCACTCTTCTTCAAAGAAGCTTTGGTACTTTGCTTTCTTCCATGGCCATGTTCATGACAAAAATAAGCACTCGTGTCTTCTATAGGTCCAGCCTTTTGCAGGTGCGGACTTAGGGATCGTATCCTTAGCCTTGCCCTTCTTCTTCCAAGAAGTACCCTTTTCTTGAAGCTAGGCTTGTTCGCACCGCCATCACATGGCTATGCCCCCACACTTCTTCATGTCACTTTGCTATTTTAGCATCCCATAACTCATTAAGGCCCTTTCTCCACCCCATGCATATGGTAGTTCGAAATGAGCTGCCCATAGCTGGATGGAAGAGACGCCAAAATGAAGTCGTTAACTCTTGGCCTAGTGGAAAACCAAGCTTTTCCAAAGTCATTGTAACCAACCATTTTGATCACATGGGGCCTCTGACCCTCCCTCCTGCTTGCATTCCACAAAGGACTTAGCAACATTGTACCTCTTAGTCCTTGCTGATCTTGGAACATGTCCTTAAGCGACGATCATCGATCCTCAAACTTCTTTTGGAGTTCAGGTTCCATGCATGCAAGCATAAGACAACTAACCTCAAGAGAATCATCACATGCTCTCTTGTAGGCATTCTTGAGGACATCAGATGCATTATCAGCAGGTTCATCGGGGATTGGGGTATCGAACGTTTCCTTTTATCAGACGAGAATAATTCTCGAGTTCTGGACATCTGAATAGTTTGTTCCATTAAGTTTATCTTTGTCAAGAATCGAACGCAAAGAAAAAGGTGATGGTGTTGATTGCCATTGAGCAACAACGAAAACATTCAAAATACTAAGCCATGTAACCATGAAAGAGTAAAACATAATAAACAATTTAATAGCATATACTCCCACTTAATCAATATCCCTCTATTGATACTAAGTGATTCAAGATCCATAATTAACAAGTCTACTAGTGAGCTTTAGAATCACTGCTAGAAGACAAGATAAATCGGTAAGCAACACTTGGTAATCATATAAAAAATGACTCTTGTTGTTGGGTAACATCTCTATGTCAAAACTAGGCGCCCAACCTTTATGCCCCAAGGTCCTTAACTATTAAGATGACTTTGTCAAGTACACCAACCCTTATGCGTGTAGGTATCCGATACAAACCCATCCGACCAAGGAAAACCGGCACCCCTAATTTCATAGGCCCACCAACGATTATGCAGGGCATAGGATGGTGCAAGGTTTAGTTGGGAGGGCATGGTTAAACTTAAACTTTTGAGGATCGTTCTATTTCTATCATTTAAGCATGCATAGAGTAAAAGCATAAGAATAGCATTCACATAGTTGTGACACAGTATGGCCCATTTTCTCATGGTGATATCCATCGCCATAGAACCTGTCCACCATGATTATCTCCATCTTCATGTTCCATGTGAGCCATCTTCCAAGTGATGAGTCCTCCAAGAACTAATACAAGTTATTACTCCCTAACAACTAGTAATCAAAATTACATAGTATTGGGATCATCACAAGTTGGCACATGAGCCATTACAATAAATGACAACATATATGGCTCCAGTGTTGCCCTACTCACGACCATGGTCATGAAAATTTCATACATACATCACATACATATATGGTCCATAATGATCACATCCTGCAAAAACAAGTTATGCATAGAATCGCATTCTAGGATCATGTGACATCCTTGACCTAGTAACCTTAATGAGATACAAAAGGGCTACAATTAAGGGGTCTAGGGGTCTCCCCTATGGGTTCGAAGGGGAAGCGCCCCTCGCGGTATCTTTAAGGATTTTGATCGGCAAATCAAATTTACCATAAACCGACTCTTGTCCCGATTCAATCAAACTCCTTTGATCACGGTACATCAATTTTAGATCTAGGTTCCGATTCAATCAATCATATTGATCTTCGTGATTCAGGATTTATGTGTCACTGTCTACCCGATGGCGAAAACCGGCCGGTAGGGTAAGTCGATTCGACAAACTCGAGAATCACGATCACGGAAAGAAAGATCAGATCAATCCTGAACCACCGCAATATAAACGATCACATCATTCATATCGATTTGCATATTACCATATGCAAACATCCCGAACCTATAACTGAACAGCATCGGCTCTAATACCACTGAAGGGATACGGGTAGGCTACACTAGCGCAAATCAAAATTTTCTACTGCGTAAACTAGGAATACTATTGTCATAGATCACGGGATTACCACTAGGGCAGCGGTTGCGAGAACTTGATGAAGCGCGTCGAGGCGATGTAGATGTTCTATGTCTCCTTCTTGTCCTCGTCCCACGAGCAGCTCCCCTTGCACGGCTCGTCCAAGTGCCACAGATGCAGCACCTCCGAGGTATCCACACGTACAGGGTGGGCGTCGACGGATCGCTAGGTCTGCAAGGCAACACTGGCGTGAGAAGTGGCGGCTGGGTGGAATGGTCTGAGGTCTGATCTGGCCGCCTCATTAACCCACCCTCTCTTATATAGGCGTCCCTAGTGGGATTCTACATTAGTAGCCATTAGTAGCCTAAGTTCGGTCTAATTCGGATCCAATCCTCATTAGGCTTCCAGCCCCTTAAGTGTATGACCCTCTAGGTTCATATACGTATAGACATGACACGAATACACATATTCTGCCAAAAGTTGGTAGCGGCCTCTAGCAAAACGTGTCAACTCCTAAACGCATACATAGATCATATCGGACGAACCATCACAAGGTTTAGTACATGTCTTTCCCTTTGCCTCACGATATTTGGTCTAGCTCCAAGCTGACCTCCTTTCTGATCATTGTGATTCAAATTCCTTTACTAGGTTAACTCTTAACCATATGTAGCACGGCCATGCAATTGGATCCGATCACCGAGGGGCCTGGAGATATCTCTCAAGTAGAGAGGGGCAAATCCCATCTTGATTGACCATGCCTTGCAGCATGCTTCAGGACAAACCCGAAAACTACCTTTATAACTATCCAGTTACGGAGTAGCGTTTGATAGTCCCAAAGTAGGTTGATTCACATCTCAAGTACATGCGACAATCTCAGGTCAAAGGACAAAACGTACATGATGTGTAGAGAGAGCTGCAAGTCTAATTGCCAGTCTCAAGTTGGGTCAGTCCAACCCCATGTTCATAACATGTGTCCACATTATTGGTTTGACATCTCCATGTCTATGACTTGCGAAACATAGTCATCAACCAATCGATGTGCTAGTCTAATATTCACGTGTGTCCTCACATGAACTCAGGCTAGGGACAACTATTAAATAACCATACAAGTAAAGAGTTTCACAAAATTCATATAATTGCCAATCAATACAAGTTGCACGATATGGATATTCAAGGAACATTACAATAACTCATGGATACATATAAAATATAATCATCTCTATGATTGCCTCTAGGGCATATTTCCTTCAATGCCTATGATTGTTTAGTACTTGCATGCTTGTTCTTATTTATTTGCAATGCCCTAGATATTGAAGTTACATGTTTAGACTCGTCCATACAACGCCCGTCCATCCATCCCTATGTCTACCGCACTCATATCCTCATTTGCGCTCCTGTTACTATTGCTCTTGTTTTGCTGTCTTTGTTGCTACTACAAACTATTGATACCGATAAACTTCGTGAGAAAGAACTATTTCGTGATGCTGAATTGACAACTCAGTTGTTAAGGCTTGCAAGTATTCTTTGGCTCCTTGTATCGAATCAATAAATTGAGTAATACTGCCAAGACCTGCGATCCCCTATACTTGTGGATCATCAAGACTCACTAAACTTGAAGTGGAGCTGATGAAACAACATATTGTGAACCTAAAAATGTTTTGTTCATGTACTTGTGGTTCATATTCGACCCACTTCCTGCCGATTATGAGAATTTGTCTTTTTCATTAGGATAGACGGAAGGTTTGAGAACCCTGTTAGTACATTGTCCATGTAAGGTGGTCTAGTATTTTGAAAATGCCGCTGTAGCATTTTAGCCATTTGTGGTTGCTTCACAAAACCGCCTTCGTTTTTGCACTTAAAATGGAAAATGGCTTTTTGTAGCGACAAAGGAAAACTTCCTCCTAAAACATTGTTCGCCATCCCATGATGCACATGTATGCACAATATGGACATATTATCATAAAGTATGACTTTATTCTAACATAACATTGGTCATTTGACCGAATGCAGAAACCTAACGAGATAGGTCATTTTGTGAAGGTTTTTTAGACATAATAAATATACCAAGTTTAATATTTTCCTTATAACTATGTCACATAATATGACACCAATGCCAAGGTTTCACATTGTTTGGATGATTTTGAATTGCTTATGCCTGCTTTAAACTATCGTTAAGCGCGGGCATGAAGATTCTTAGCTCGGATGAGACTCACTAAACTTGAAGTGGATCTTCATGAAACAGCATAATGAACCTAAAATGATTTTTGTAAAAATCATGAGCATCGAATCATGTACCATGGTTCATATCCGACCAACTTCCTACCGATTCAAAGAGGAATTTATCTTTTTCACCAGCCATATACTAAAGGTTTGAGATCCATTGTTAGGACATTGTCCATGTAAGGTGGTGGTATTTTGAAAAATATGGTGGTAGCATTTGAATTAGCCATTTGGTGGTTGCTTCACAAAACCGCCATTTTTTGCCTTTCGAAAATATGGAAAATGGATTTTTGAAGCGATGAAAAGGAAAACTTCCTCCTAAAACATTTTTGCCATTCTATGATGCACATGTATGCATGGTATGGACATATTATCACAAACTATGCCTTTATTCTAGCCATAACATTGGTCATTTGACCCAAAGATGAAAACCTCGAATGAGATAGGTCATTTTGTGAAGGGTTTTGAGACATAATCAATATACCAAGTTTGATATTTTCCTTATAACTATATCACATAATATGACACCACGTGAAGGTTTCACATTGTTTGGATCGCTTTTTGAATTTCTTATGCACGATGATTTTAAACTATCGTTAAACTTTGTCAAGCGGCGAGACGCATGAAGATTCAAGCTGGGTTGAGACTCACTAAACTTGAAGTGGATTTCAGATAAAACAGCATATTGTGAACCTAAAAATGATTTTGTAAAATCATGAGCATCGATCATGTACCGTAGTTTATATTCGACCCACTTCCTACCGATTCGGGAATTTGTCTTTTCACCAGGGATAGCGGGAAAGGTTTGAGACCCCCTGTTAGGATATTTTCCATGTAAGGTGGTCTAGCATTTTTGAAAATATGGTGGTAGCATTTTGAATTAGCCATTTGGTGGTTGCTTCACAAAACCACCGCTTTTTGTACCGAAAAATGAAAATGTATTTTTGAAGCGATAAAAGGAAAACTTCCTCCTAAAACATTGTTTCACATCCCATGATGCACATGTATGCACAGTATGGACATATTATCATAAACTATGCCTTTATTCTAGCCATAACATTTGGCTATCTGGCTGACCTGAAGCCATGAAACCTTCGGAATCGAGATAGGTCATTTTGTGAAGGTTTTTGAGACTATAATCAATATACCAAGTTTGGTATTTTTCCTTCTAACTATGTCACGTAATAACTGACTCCATTAAAGTTTCACATTGTTTGACCTGCTTGTAATTCTTTATGCGTCTGCTAAACTATCATCCTGAAACTTTGCTTCGAACGGACGGGCATGAAGATTCTTATGAAGGCTGAGACTCACTAAACTTGAAGTAGGATCTCTGATGAAATAGTATATTGTGGAACTCTTAAAATGATTTTGTAAAAATCATGAGCATCATATCATGCACCTTAGTTCATATTAGAGCCCACTTCCCACCGATTCAGCAGGAATTTGTATTTTTACCAGTGATAGACTCAAAGGTTTGAGACCCCCTGTTAGGATATTGTCCATGTAAGGTGGTAAACTATTTTTAAAAATATGGTGGTAGCATTTTGAATTAGCTTCTATTTGGTGGTTGCTTCCACAAAAACCGATTGCTTTTTGCACCTGGAAAATGAAAATGGATTTTGAGTACATTAAAAGGAAAACTTCCTCCTAAAACATTGTTCGTCACGCTATGATGCACATGTATGCACAATATGGACACATTATCACAAACTATGCCTTTATTCTAATTACATAACATTGGTCATTTGACCCAAAGCTGTAGAAACCTCTCCCGAAGGAGATGGGTCATTTTGTAAAGGTTTGCTTGAGACATAATCAATATACCAAGTTTGATATTTTTCCTTCTAAATATGTCACATAATATGACACCAGAAGGTTTCACATTATTTGGATCGCTTTTGAATTTCTTATGCCCGCTTTTTAAACTATATATAATGTTTTATGTTTCACTTACTTTTTATTTACAAATGTGTAATATTTGAGTGTAGATAGATAGATCTTATTTTTTTGCAATTTTGATATATTATTTGTATTTTTCTGTATTAAAATGATTTAGTTATGATTTTCAAAATATTAAAGAGGTAAAGGAGAAATAGCTATGTGCTAAAATTAAATGGAAAAATACGGCAATAATGTATCCTGGGACGTGAGAAAGTGATGCACCTGTAATATTACGGACGTTATAATCAAAGCTGCTAGTACGTACGTGGAAAAAAGGACAGTAGCACCGACGAGGAACTGAGCAGAGGCACGTCTCGTCTCGTTCACTGCCAGGCATGTGCGTGTTAGCAACAGTACTGCGGTGCAAGTGCAATCAAGACGCACACATTAATACTTGGATCATGGGCTCTGATAGTGGAAGGAGGAACGTCGACGCAAAATGATAAATTTCATTGCCCTGACAGGACCGGAATCAACATAATGACATACTGAAGTAAACGAGTGGTATAGCTCAGTTTCGAGATGGTGTAAAGAGTGTTCGTTTCGAAGAAGACTAGTAAGTACAACCCTATGAGTGGTAGCTCAGTTTCAAATGTTGTGAACCTCATCTAGGAAGGAGCGTCGACGCAAAGGTAGTACCCTATCGTGTATCGTATTGATGTTCGATGATCATTCTTCTGACGTCGCTAATAGCAATGAGAAGCGTTTTTCCGCCGACGGCACTGAAGCAAATAACAATAATACTCGAAGTAAATCGGAAGTAAAAAGTTATCGGAATAAAAAAGTTATCCAACGCTTCAATGGCTGAAGTTATCCATGTTATAGTAAAGAATGTTTATCCGCTTCTATAATATATAAGTTATCCATCATATAAATGGGTTGGACTCCAGGCACGCTCGTATTTTCATGTAGATAACTTTTGTATCTTTTTCATTCTTCTCATGAAACCTTAGTTTTCCATATATTTTAGTTTAATTAATTAAATATGAGCCACGCAGCTAGTTTAATTAGAACACGTATATTAGATATTAGGACACCAAGATTTTTGCCGCCGTCAATACGTTGTTAAAGCATCAAACAACAAATGTCGCCAGTACCTTAACAATATTCAAGACTTTACCCATGGTATGCGCTGATATCATGACAGTACCCGATAATGGCCCACATGAAGCCCTAGTCATTAGACTATTTTATCACGCGTTTTATGTTTACCTATTACGCTGCTACGCCATTGTCATACACCTTTCAAGGTTAAGGTTGAGTTGTCCAGATACCGTTGCATTGCGGTATGCGATCGGTAATGAAGCCATTGCTAGGATAACTTTTGGTATTCTATTTGTAGTTAATATTTTGGTGGATAACTTTAGTATATTGTTATGGGTCACTTACGTGTTGAAACATGGATAACTCTAGTAACTAGTGGATAACTATTGTACAATGTCATAGATACCCGTTGTTTATATCCAATGAATAATTTTAGTTCTTTTTGGCTATTATATTTTTAAGTCCTAATTATCTCCTTTTAGTTAATTACAAAGTTCGATTGACTTATTTAATTTGGACACGGAGTCTAGGTGTTGGGATAAGCGCATGGCTCTTCGGCGTTCACTCAGAAAAGGATCCCAAATCGGGAGTTCAAATTTATTTTTTTGTATACATACAAAAACTTGAACACACTATCGATATGTTCGTAATGGGTCGGATAACTTATGTGTTACGAGTGGGTAAGTTACATAGTTCAGGTCTGGATAATTTGCACGTATGCTACGGTGTGGATAACTTTTGGTCCGAAATTTTTTTTTATCAAACATATCAACGTGAGATCTACTTTTGAAGATCTCATGGACTTTAAATTGTAATCCAACAGTGAAACTGATCCTAAATCGATAAACGGATCGATCTACAAACCATTTTGAATTTCCAGATCTCATTTAATTTGATGGCATCATCTATTTTTTGTCTTTTTATGTTCAACTTCAAACCAACTTTCATTTTAGGCATACTCGGACCAGAATGAACGGGCCTTGCATGCAGCTGATGCTAGTGTTCGCCTAATTTGTAATATGTAAGAGATCGGTCTAAACGTATTCATGGCATATTTGTCAAAACATCACCACGTGGCCAAAAATAGAAAGTTTGGCATTTTGCCTGGATGACCATGTTATGTCATGGTTTGAATAAAATGTCATAAAGACTTTTTTTTTGGTCATACGATGTGTTCGTAGCAAATATGCCACAAAATTATAATGATCACCCAGCAAAGACATAATGGTGTCGGGTGTGTTTTGCAAGAATTCGTGGCTTGGGAAAAAATAACGGTGTCTTATCGCAGATTTCCAGTCAACAGATGTTAAAAGTGTAAATTAATTTGGATGAGAGGTACTAGTACAATACTACAGTAAAGCTGAAAGAATGATACAACGATGGTTTGGTTACATATCCTGCCAAAACAATGGATGTTTCGAAGACGCATATATATCAATGTAGTATATGTACCAGGAAGAAGCGAGATGGTCGGCTCTGATAATTATGATGGATTAGATTGCTGCCCAGGAAGCAAATTCCCCGACGAGCAGCCATTCACATGACGCCAAAAGAAGGTACTTCTCGACTTCATATTGGCCTAAACTTCATTTAGATGTATGCTTTTTATGATAGATACATCCAAACGAGAATTTAACTAATATCGCATTCGAGGGAGTATATTATTGTACTCCTACCACCGCTGCCCTCAACATCGAACTGCCGTGGGGAGCTAAATCAACGAGGGGCCTTTACTTCCTGCCGCGTGAGTGAGCACGATCAGAATGGAGTTAGACAGCCATTACTTCCCAGTCCAGCAGGACCATGCCTCTGGCGTGACCGGCCAGCAGCCAGCCACCTTTGCCGGTGCCCACACACGCGTTGGCAGATGCCCCGGCCGATTTGCTCAGATCATCAACTGGTCCACGACGAATCACCAGGTGTCCTCCTGCCTTCTTTCAATCTGAATCCAAAGTCCAAACAGGTTGCATCCTGTCAAAAAGAAAAAAGAACATTTTCAGCATAACAGAGCCGAACAATGCATGTGCAGAAGGATCACGATCAGGTGAAAGTGAAAAATTCAACACCATGCCTGAATAACCAAAAAAATATCGATAAATAAAGAGGTAGCGCTATGTGGGACCAACAATTCTGCTCCTCACATCCCATGGCAGAGCCAATCTCAACTCAGTTGGGGAAGCGAAATGTGGATTGAGATCTGGATAAAGGTGACTCCTGCCTGTTAGTGCCAATCATTGATGCAACATATATGCTACCCACTTTCAGTTTATGGTAGCAGTGGAGTAGTATCGCAGCGGTTTAACAGACAGCATCTAGCGGTCGCAGAAGATGCACGCTCAGAACTTGTAATTCCGACTCGTGGTATATCCGTGCAGCAGCTACGAACTGATAAATGGGTTTCTTAACTAGATCCGCACTCAATGTAGTAACAAATGTAATGCTGTTAAAGGAAAAATCAATCAACGATTGGCGAAGGTAAAACAGAAGAAAGCACCATAGCGTATACGTGGTTTTAATCGCTTACTTTGATCGTGCAGTCACGAAACCTGTAAGCAGTCTTCACAAGACGACAGTACATAGTTAAATCAAAGGACCCATATTTCAAACAATAAGCAACAAAGGAGGAGCTATGACTGACATGATGAGTCAGTGTATGCGCCAATGTAACAAAATATTAGGTCATTTTGAATTCTTCTACTGATGGTTGGTTCCAGATTATTTTCAGCAGTAAGGAACAAAGGAGGAACTGTAAGTGACATGCTGCGTCAGTGTATGCGCTAACTAACGAAATATTAGGTCATGAATCTTCTACTGATGGTTGGTTCTCAGATTATTTTCAACGAGTAAGGAACAAAGGAGGAACTGTAAATGACATGATGTTCAGTGTATGTGCTAACGAAATATTAGGTCATGAATCTTCTACTACGATGTTTGGTTCCAGATTATTTGTTCCGGAAATAAAACTAAGACGATTCCTGCTGTATTTTCTTCACTAATAGTCAAAGTGATAAATGGTAATCTTAAGCTTCACCTGTGTTGGCACGCAACTGGATATTTCTTGAAGAGTCTCTGCATTTCTTCCGGTTCCATATATCGTTGTTACACACTCACCAGCGTTTGACTTGAGCATAATATTGAGATAAATAATTCCCCAGCACAAAAACACGCATCTTGTCTTTGTAAGCCCATTACTAGACATGTACAAAGCACAAAGAAAATTTCTTTTGTTTTGCTCCAACAAGGCGATCACTTTCTCTCTGTACAGTGACTCAGTCCTACAATGAATCAACTGCCTTTTGTGCACGACTAATCTCACCAGAAAAATGAACAGGAGCATGATCCACATTTGAAATGGTGTAACCTATAAGGATCTCTCAGCACAATTTCCCCTGCTTCAAAAAAAATCTTATATGCTGACAAGCTAGTCAAATACCAAATGGCAGTCTGCACAGACCCTGAGATTCTTGAATATCCTTACTGTAGATCCTTCCGGGACAGTGATAAGGCCATACGCCAACGCAAGCTTCTCGCTGTGATTCCAAAGGTTCTGCTCTTTTTGCTCCTCATCTGTATCATGCAACCGATGTGGTATCAGCAACATAACCTACCTCCCTGAGCTTCAGAAAGATCTCATCTAACTTCGCATAGATCTCTTCTGTGTGCTTATGACTCCGGTCACCTATACCAAAGGTGCTTACTTCTTTCTTTTGCTTAAGCCAACTGCAAGCAGGTCTTTTATTTAAATTGATATTTTTCATGTGACTTCTTAGTCTGTCAACATCAGTCCACCTTGCACTTGCAGCATATAAGTTCGACAGAAGAACATAAGCTGAGTCACAAAGGATCCAACTCAAGGAGTTTCTCATGGCTTTCCTCCCAATATCCAGATTTTTGTGAGTTCTACTAGAGGACAATAAACTACGCCTAAATTAGATCATTTGGTAAGACTGGCATGTCCTCGACGAATTTCTCTGCTCGGTAAATTCCTAAACGTCCAAGGACGTCCACAATGCAAACACAGTGCTTTATTCCAGGGGAAACACCAAATACAGAAGACATCGAGTTATAGTAATCAATACCCTTGTCCACTAGACCAGCATGACTACAAGCTGAGAGAAGGGTGACAAATGTTACGTAATCTGGCTTTCGCCCCATCGACACCATATGCTTAAATGTGTCCTCAGCTTCATTGAAATATCTTCGGTGATCTTCGTATAACCTGATATCAATGTATTCCAGCATTGTTGGGGTCGAACGGCAGGATCAGGAAGCATTTTCAGCATTTCATCCATCTTTTCCGCATTTCCCATACATATCCATTGGGCAGCATTAACTACACATGACTGTCCATATCCAGCCCACACTTCACACCAGGTCCATGTAGCTGCATGCCTTCTAGTGATGCCAGGCTTGCAGTGGATGACAAAACATTCAGCTAGACAAACATGATCAAGACTGTTTCCAGCATGCATGCATACCAAGTAAAAGCTTAGGGCTTCCTCCCTGTGGCCATGTTGAACATTTGCGGCAATCATAGCATTCCAGGAAACGATACTTTTGTTGATGATTGTGTGAAATACACTAGTGCTAGAATCTAAGTCACCACAGTTTGCATACATGTACTGTGACTTCAGAGAGTTATTAGCATAGTCACCCATCTGCTGGCTTAATCCAGCATGTATTGTGTATGCGCAGTAGGGGTCATTCCATAACTACGCAACTCATAGGGGAAGATGTGAAAGAACCCTGGATATTTACTATAGTTATGTAATTTGGGTTTATTTCCCTACCTCTCATCCAAGTAAATACTTGCACTGCCTTAGTACACTCCTCAAGTGCTGCATAGGTTCTAAGTCAAGTACATTGCAACTAATCCACATCGAGGGCATCGACTGAAATACTCTCTCAGCATCTTGGATGGAATTGCATTTACCATACATCGTGAGGAGAGAATTACCAACCAGTAGATTGCTTTCAAGACTTAACTGCAACGTCATGGCATGAACCATTCTACCATCCAGCAAGGCTCCTGGGACTTGAACATGCTCCAAAGCGCTGAAAATGTCATGCATCAGGAGCTTCATTAGTCTGAAGTAATTGACCTAGTGGTCTTCAATGCATCCATGCGTTACTACTCGTTTGCAACATAGTGATTTCAAACTATAGTGTCTCCCATGACATTAGGGTCCCTTCTGCCCATGCTCCAGAACAGAAACTCAGCATCAACCAACTTCCCAGCAAGCAGAATGTCATATTAAGAAGGGCATTAATCACGGGAATATAAGAATGCAGACCACTCCCTGGAGACACAGGGAATGAACTCCACTTCCATTGCTGGGACATAATCTGGACGAGGCGCAGACAGATATCAGGCTGCATAGACGTAGTTGCATCAGGCCTTAACAATCCACCACGACGCATATCTGAAAATGCCAGAAAGCATTTGCTGCAGAGTCTTCATGTGAGTACATGGACAGCATAGTGCCCATGATATAGTGTCGCTCTCCATTCGATAAAAAAGAGCTTCTCAGCATCTTGCGCCTCCCGGCGTTATTCAAGCATGGTAATGAGTGAATTTGCCACGGATACCTGTCTTTGTAGGCCAGAAATTCAAGACCTGGGAAAATACCCAAGCCCGGCGACCCCATTCTTAAGCTAAACCACATTGCGCGACAACAACGATGTTTCAGCGAACGCATTTGCGCTAACGCTGACACCTTCCCCTTTCTCATCCTTCATAAGCGTTTGCAGTGCCTTCTTCAGTACCTGCTCGATGACAACATGCACCATCAGCGCCGTCCCATTTGGCTACCTATCGCTCCCGCCGGGCATCTCCCTGAATCAACCTCTGCGCTGGCCTAAGACGCCGGCTTGTGGAACCGTGACAGTGTGAAGGAGTGCCGTCTGGCGTACAGCTGCTCACCATGAGTCCGGCCTTGTGGGTGAGCGCGTGGATGGTTTTCCCGCACGCCGCTGCCTCTTCCTTCCCCAGCCAGCCGCAGTGCATTGAGCGTGATGAGGCTGAGCCGCCGAATCTGGCTTGAGTGGAATCTCGCCTTCCCGCATGCCCCGCAACAGGTCGAACGTCGTGGATTCGCTATGCCCGCACCGACGATGCAGCCGGAGACGGCGGTGTACCAGGAGGACGGGTTCGGTCGGGCATTGCGTCGAACAGGTGGAGCGCGGCGTCAGGCGAGCGGTGACGGGGGAAGAAGGCAGGAGGGTGTTGCTGTGGGAAGCGCTGAGCGGCAGCGCGGCGGAGGACGATCCCGTGGATGGCGCGCGCGAGGAGCGGTGTCGGCCAGGTGGAGAAGCCGGTGCTTCCGGGAACTGGGCGACGGCGGGGTGCGGTGGTCGGTGAGGACGCTGAAAGGGTGAGGCGGAGGTGGGTCCAGAGACCTGCGGCTGCGCGGCGGCCGATAGGGCGGCGGAGCCGCGGGCGGAGGCGGCGGAAGGCGCAGCGCGTTGCTCGGCTGAAGCAGGCGCGGCAGGAGTGCCCTGGCCAGTTTGGCGGTCGGGAAAATGGCGGCGGCTTCGAGTTTCGGCTTTTGGACTTTGGTCGCCACCACTACAGAGAGAGGTGGAGAAAGAACAAACGATCGTGCTGTGCGCAGGTAACGTCCGACGTATTGGCCGGTATATAAAGCCTGGGCAAGAATTTGGAGGCCCAGGCCCATGGTGGCGACCACAAGCTTCCGTTCCCCAGCAGTCTTCAGCGGCGGCCGGAGCCTGCCCGCCGACGTCTCCGATAGATTCTCTGCTGCCCGGCGGAGGAGGAATGGAGGATGGTGGCGAGCCAGGTCCGCAGTGAACGAGATTCGCCGTCGACAGGTCGCTGCTTCTGCGACGTCCAGCATAGATTCCGGCAGGTCAGCACGTAGTACTAGCGATGCTGGTGTCCTTTTTCTGCTTTGTAAAGCTTTTGTTTCACATTTGGAGATAGTTTCACAATTTACATCGTTAAAGAAGAAGAGCATCGTACAAAACTGGCTGATTCTCTCTCTCTCTCTCTCTTCACCATTACACTCCACATTCCCCACACCCACCCACCCACACCACACACATAAATCGGACCCAAGACTTATCCAGATTAATTGAAGAGTCATCTGGTTTGTTTATGTATTTCACCTGTCATTGCAACCTTATCATGAGTCGTACATCGCCTATTATTATTTAGAAAAAATATAGAAAACAAGTTTGTACCTGTGTATTATAAATCCCTAGCACAACCGATACACGCAAGTTGATTTCTGATGGTGATGCGAACCAGACAATTAGTTGGTTGAAATGGTTTTATCAAACATGTCAATTGGTACTTGCTTATGTATTTACATCATATTTATGTTGCATATGATAGTATCCCTCACTGTATCAGTATATGCCTTTTTTGTGTGTGGTGTGGTTGAGCCACGGTATGGTAAGCCCGTTTTCCGTTGGTTGGTTTAGGAATTCAGTATGATAGGTACCAACTGATAATTTGTTAACAACCCTAACTGGTAGGATGAGACTGAGCTCACTCTTCCGGGGTATTTCTGTGCATGATTGATGCTCTCGCTCGACGCGCTGATTGGAAGAGAAGATGATGACTTGAGGTCAACAGGGCGAGGGAAGACGCAGACAACAGCTTGCAAATTTGCATATATTTATCACCCTTTTCAGTTCGATATATGTGAAATGAGTGAACGAAGGTTTTAGAATAGTAGTACTCCATTGCTGTTCCATTGAGCCTTGAGTAGTTAAGACTTAAGACTCGAGAATCCTACCCAAGTTGCCCACTTGTTAATACCATTGACCTGCATCCTACCCAAGTTACTCCCTTGTTGATACCATGGACCTGCATGTACCTATGGTTTCAGGCAGTTAGAGAACCTGGTGGTTTCACACCTCTGGTTCAGAAGGAAAAATATTGACCGGCAAAGGAGACGATGTATGGCCAATTGTAACACTCTATGACTGTCAATTCATCGGAAATTTCTGAAGCTTTGAAGCTGCCTGAAGCCCTGTTCTGGCCATACACGGCATTGAGTCCTTCAAGACAGCATACATATTTCCCAAAAGAGACAGCATG
The DNA here is from genome assembly GCA_023614405.1 of Avena insularis. Taxonomy (NCBI): domain Eukaryota; kingdom Viridiplantae; phylum Streptophyta; class Magnoliopsida; order Poales; family Poaceae; genus Avena; species Avena insularis. Next base: position 29,154,855 of record CM042691.1, read on the forward strand.
GTTTTCTCATCATATTTTAGAGCCACCAGATAGCTAGCCCTTCTTCCTCCCTCTGCAAACTGCCCTCCTTCTGAAATCCAGTAGAAGCTCCATGGTCTCTGGTCGATGTTACCTGATTGCCTGTAAAACTCTGTTGGGATTGTTGCTCACCCATATCATTGGCTCGCCATTTCTGCTGCTAGGACACTACTTAGCCGTTACAAGAAGGCTCTCCTTACAACCTCCTGCTGCTGGCACCTTAATAGGGTGGAAGTTTCTACTTCCAGGAATCTGATATCTGATCTAGTGGCTGTGCTAGGAATAGGTATGGAAGCTGTTGGTTGGATTGTATCGCCCATCATCGCCGAAGCTAAGAAATGCTCCAACTACTTAGGTTCGACGCGGGAAGAAGCTGCGCAACTTGGACCAAAAGTTATACTTCTTGAGCGGCAATAGAGTAGATTTGAGAAGATCCCACAGGGCTCGTTTGGAGCAACTGTTCGTGGATCTTAAAATTGCTTTCATGAAGCTGAAGATATCTTGGATGATGTTGAGTATCACTGCCTCGAGAAGAAGATCCAACATGGCAAGTTCAAGTACGACAGTGGTGCATCTCCTCGCCAGAAGAGGGATTGGCTGAAGAAGAAGGTCCAGTATGCCTCACTGAGCTCCCATTGAAAAATAAGGTCATGGTCAAGTGATGGTGGTGAATCTACACGTAAAGGGATTGGCTGAAAACAAGTTCCAGTCTGTCTCGCTGAGCTCCCCTTGAAAAACAAGCGTCCTTTCCTTGCCTTCATGTGCTTCTGTTTCGCTTGGGCCTTCTAACTTTGTTGTGCTGCTTTTGTATATATTTATATGCACGCTGCTGTTCACTTAAAAGTCCAAGTATAACTATGGGTTTCGTTGGTAGCATTTATGAATCGATAGGCCACATGATCGTGCCCCTGTCTCCATGTGTTTCGATTTTTTTCTTCTTGCTCGTAGAACCGCTGTATTTTATCGAGTATGGGCACATTCACTTGATACGTAAGCAGTGAAAGTGACTGTGTGATTGTTGAGAACTAGATGGTCTATACTATTGTAGCTTGTTTACACCAACCAATATAGGTAGAATATAATTGTTCGACCTTTATATGGTAAGCTGCAGTCATGATAGTCTAAAGACTTTGGTCCTCATCCAATTCTTCACAAATGTTCTAATATAGCATTATTGTGCATGAGCATAGTGAAAAGTGGTGTTTCCACTATTTTGGCCTAATTTGAAGGTGCAAACATGTTTGGTTTTGTAGGAACGAGATCATAATGGGGTAACTATCTGTTATTGATTTCAGGCGTAGGGTATCAGGGGATTTAGTAGGCAAAGACTAGGAGAAGAGAATGTTAGAGAGAGAACAGATTTTTTCTTCTTGCTTGACTAATTTTGAAATGCATAATATACCTATATAATCGATGGCCTTCAGGTCTTCCTAGCACAATATGAAATCCTTACAGATTAGACCCATTTTACGCTAGAAATACGTACTAGTGATACTGCTCAGAACCAGGCCCATTAGACCCATTTTATGCTACGATACAACTATTTTCATATTGGTTTATTGGCTAACACGGAGTTCAAGAAAATAGTTTGACCATAAAATTTATCAATAAACATGACTATATGTCACAAAATTATACCATTGATTGATATTTAAAAGCTCTTTCCAATGATATAATTTTTGTGATCATATTTTCTGCTGGTCAAATTTGTAGTCAGCATATCGCTTTCTACCAATTAGAATAACATTTTAGCTCCTCCGAAATTTTTGGGTCTTGTTAGCCTAATAAACCGGTATGAAGAGTATCTTTTCCTGTTGCCTATTCTTTTCTTGCTGACAACCTGCAATGCTCACACCAGACGTGCAGCATTGGTCCCACCTTATCTCTATTTACTCTTCAGTATATGTCAAATTGTCAATATCTTTTCCGAATATTAACTAGATGCACATGCTTCTTTCCTTTTAGTGGTATACTGATATCCTCACCTTTATGTTGTTCTACAGGAGACTGGTATGTCGAAAAAGAAGTTGAGGGCTAGCCTGGAGAAGATAGAAGAAATTATAGATAATGTATGTAAATTTGTGGAACGGCTGAACTTGTCGGCATAAGTAATGGCAATGGAAACTGCTTTGTTCCTGCTAATTAGCAGTTGCCGCTACTACTTCGGTTCCTCCGCAGGTAGTAATCGACGAGATAAAGATTGTGACAAGATCACAGCAATGTTTCATGAGAACAAGGGTGTAGTAAACACCAACAATACGCTTATGCTATTCTGTAATTGGCATTCATGGCATCGGTGGTTCTGGGAATCAACCCAGCACAGTTAGTCTGTGCTCGTGAAAAAAGAACAGGCAAGAGAAAATGGATGGCCATTTTGAACTCATTATGGGTTCACGTTTCTCAGAGTTTCACCGTGAGTGCCATTTTGGAGGAAATATTTGAGGCAGTTACAAGGAATCCATGCCTCAACTCAATAATCTTAACACCCTCGTTTATAAGTTGGAGGAAGAGCTGAATGGGAAACGGTTTTCTTGGTACTAGATGATGTCTGGTACAATATTGAAGATGACAGGCAGCGGTATGAATTGCAACAGATACTTTCCGCTAAAGGCTGGCAGGGCAGGGAGCAAGATCCTTGTGACCAGTCGAACTAAAGATGCATTGTTAGTTCTGGGTGCTGCAGAACTGAGATGTATCCTATACCCTGACCTGGATGAAGATGTCTTTCTTGATTTGTTGATGCATTTCTTTATGCACCGGCTGCTAACAAACATAGATGATTATGCACGAAGAAGACTCAAAGATATTGGGACTGACATTGCAAAAAACTGAAGGCATCACCTCTAGTAGCCAGAACAGTAGGAGGGCTGCCAGTAGGGAGACCTAATGTTGAGTTTTGGACAACAGTTAAAATGGGAAGCTTGTCGATGGAACCATGGTGCTGCTCTGTGGTGGAGCTACCATCATCTTGATCAGCAGGCTAGCGATGTTTTGCCTACTGCAGCATTTTTCCCAGAAGACATCATTGTACCGTGATGAATTGGTTAACTTGTAGGTGGGTAGAAGGGTTCTATAAGGTGAGTACTAGTAAAATAGGAGGAAATGGAAGATGCTGGGCTCGGGATACTTTCGATGAGCTAGCGCCAACCCCATTTGTTCAACTAGGAGTGCGAAGGACTACAGCGGCGGTAAGGAATACTAAGGTGTAGTTCATGATCTTCTACATGATTTAGCAGAGACAGTCTCCGGAAGTGATTGTTTTCAGAACTCCAGGAATGGCTCGAGATGTAGTATAGACCTCGAGAGTGAAAAGTCCTTGAAGAAGGAAGGCTGAGAGGAGATATTCCTCAAGATGTTCGCCATCTTTGTTCAAAACTAATGATCATGAACTGATTACTATGAAGATCCTTCAACTGGAAAAATCTAACGCACCCTCATCATTTATACTGCTGGGGAGGTTGTACCAGTTGAGGAAGAAGTCATTGAGAGTATATTCATAGGGCTGGCCTAAATTATGGTCCTGGCCATAGCATTGAGTCAGGAACGCCATGCATTAATCAACGAACCCGATATGTTCTCAGTCTCGGAATCTATTGAGTCAGTTGCTGCATCTGGCGCTTATCTTTCTTTCCGGACAAGCAATTTAGATGCAGCGAATTCTTGCTGCAAGCACATCAACCAAGCTTTACCATAGTTATCCAGCTTCTAGATTTCATTGTGTGTGAAAATCGGAATTTGTTGGTGGCGATCTTATCAACATGCGCATTTATTCAGCTGCTCAAAAAGTGAATATTTTAACATCAGCAGGCTGACCTCACATTTCGAACAGCACCATTCTTCACAGTAAGGAAGGAACGCGGCATTTAGATAAACCAGCTGAGGGACCTAAATAAGCTCCATGGCAAACTGTGCATTAATGGTCTAGCAAATGTTAAAAGCAAGGCGGAAGTTTTGAAGCTAATCTAGGCTGCCAAGGAACAGCTGACAGTACCTGGTACTGACTGGGATGATGATACAAATTGCCATCCGGAGGTCCAAGCAGGTACATTGAAGGCCTTGTCCTGTGGGACTCTGAAACATTGAAGAAATCTGTCACTATAATGGTTTGATGTATCCAAACTGGATGGTGGATAGGCAGAAGGATGGGCCTGAAATACCCAAGAAATGTGGTTCGACATGGATGGAGCCAGCTGGGACCTGCTCCGAACCTTGAGGCTTTCGTTCATCTTCTGTTCACTCTAGGTCTGGGACTGTGGCAGCTGATGCCTTACCAGGCAACATGGAGCACCTCAGGTTTTCGCCCAAGAAGCTGGAGATCCATAAATGCTTGAATATCTGCCGTCGCTTCCAACACTGCCCCAGTCTCTCGAGGAGATTAAACTCTGCTTCGGGTACTGCAATGGTGAGTTCATGGAGTCTTGTCAACAAGTCGGACATCCAAACTGGGAAAAGATTGAGCACATTCCCATAAAGAAGTGGAATTTTGTGTAGCTTTTTTGCTTTCCCTGGGTGTTAATCTATTCTAGTTTGGTTTGATATTCTTCATCGTGATTTGAGAGTTGAAACAATACTGTATCATTGTATTTGATTATCCTATATTATTTACTGAGGAACTCGACGTTCTAAACTTGGTGATGTTATCTGTTAACAATATGGTGCAGTTTATTTATGTTTAGTTTCATGTCTACTATCCGTTTGCAAAATGTAAGACGACGCATCTATCTACAAGCTAACAGACTGCACAGTCTTTTTATATGCTTGAGGCACCAGTCTTCGGAGAAGAAACTGAATTAGAGAATCTGTAATGTTCAGTTCAGGGGATGTCCGTATTGTTGGACCTGTTGTGCTTAGCCAGCCAGCTGATTCTTCAGCTTTTTGTGTCTGACCATGGTGGAGTTGTCGTGTTACTGGCGTGTGGTTGAAGTCCGCGTCATGTTCCATGATGGGAGGTATTTCAAGAGTTTTTCTCTCAAAATGCATTAGTCCTCGGGGATCAGACAAAATGCATTAGGTTCTAATTGATCTGAGATGTAGAAATGAGATGCATCATTAGTAATATCCATTGTGGAATAGTGTGTTTTATATAAAGATGAATGATAATGAGTGTTGTTGTTTGCAAGATAGTTTTATTAATGATTTCAAGATGTGTATCTATCCATTTGACGTTGTTATGCCAAAGGATTGATTTAATTTCATTCTTGTGCAAAATGATTATGTCACAAAAGATGTTTAATACAATGGAGTGGGTTTGAGACAAAAAACAATAGTCAAGAGGAAGCATATGTCAAATATAAACGTTAAAAAAAGTATGCGCATTGGTCGTCAAAAGCTAAATAAGACCGAGAGGAAATAATAGAATAGTGAAAAGTCAAGAAACATGCTAAATTATCTAACATGAAATTTTGCATCTATTAATCCCCTAACCTTCCTGAAAAGAGCCGCATTTTAAAGACTAATTCCCTAACTAATAAGAAAGATTCTCTAATTCCACATATTAGTTGACTTGGATTTTTTCAAAATTTGATGAACCCATATATTTTAAATAGTGTCTAGATTCATCAAATCTAGACAAATCCAGCAATCAACTAATATGGACAGAGGGAGTTATGTACTGCCTCATAATAAGAGCCAATAAGCAAATATATTACAACCGGAGGTCACCGACCACAAATCAAAACCGGAAAGAGTTAGGGTACCATTATGCTATTAAACATGGCAAATTAATAAATAGAGGCTGAAGCCAAAGGATATTACAACTCCTAGCTCATAAATTTTGCTGGGTCACAGTTTGAAAACCCTGTAAACTACTATTACAAGGGTTTTTGTTGATATTGATGCCGAGGGATATACAAAAGCAGACAGTGACCCGATAGGAAAAAGGCTATAAAGAAGCTTACATGGATCTCCTCTCGCTGTGGTTCTCCTGGTCTTTTATATGAGGTTAGGTCTCGGGGTTAGGCTTCTAGTCGGGTTATAGATTAGGGTTTACCTCAAATTTCTATCCAAGTCAGCCGGTTTCTCATAAGGTTCCAGTCTTTTATTTGATTGGGGTCACCCAAAATCTACACTGCTGAGCTAGATCAGATAAACTGAACGTAAATCTAGGTTGAGACCGTTGGTGGATATCAAATTCCTCAAGTGACTCGTTTTTAAGCTATTTAGGCCCTCAGACGTGAGTGTGAACATGCTAAATTACAAACAAAGTGAAGATTCAAATGCCATGTAGATCTAAATCATTTACTCGATTTAAAATTGTCACTGGGTCTTATCAAAGGACAGATTCTTTAAACGATTCTATAATATATTTTAATACCCTAAAGAGTCCCCAAAGAAATTTATATTCCCAAGATCTGTAAAGTCGGATTTATCATCGTCAGCGAATCTTCTGGCCATGTAATCTTCATGGGTTCCTCAAATTTCAAAATAAGAAATATTTATCCGGTCTTAAAAATAAGTGACCTATCAACACATGTTACCTTGATTTTCCAGTTGATTTCAAAATCTAAGTTTAACTTGATTCTAACGCCAATTCGACACAAGTTTATTGGAGCCACACATCCACAGTATTCACAAAGACGATCACAGGGTCCAAGGGTTCGTGGAACCCAGGACGCCTGCTTTAAGCATGGAGATCGGTATGAATCTACCATGTGGACCTTCCTGGCCTTTCCAATAAGTGAGAAGAAGATACTTAGAATTTAAAATGAATTAAGTGCAGTTTAGGTGAAGGAAGGGTGTTAGGATTTTCTCCTTCTCTTTAACAATTCTTTGCCTTTTCCTCTCCTTCCAACTTCCTCACAGGCATGCAGCCCCTGTTCTCCCCAAACCCCAGCTTGCCCTTTAGGTCAACTCACCAAGAAATGTCATCTTCCTCTTCCATGAAGCGGCTCAGAAGGAACAAAAGTAGAAAGAGCTCAGGCTCGATCCCCTACGCTCACCCATTTAGGGCCTCAAGAACGGGAGAAAGAAGGGCTCATTGGCGATCAAGTGAAATGGGTTTTAAACGCTTCCCAACCTGCTGTATAAATGAAGGGTCTATTTGGGCACCCACCTCGCGACAGTAGGGTTTGTTTTCCTCCTCGGAGTTCTTCCCCAGGTGATTGACATCATTATGGAGTTCAAGTTCATCATCTTCCTCCCAACTCTCTTTTAGAGATGAGCAGCACGCTTTCTGCTAGGGTGAGGGCTTTCAAGATTAGGCCGGTTTGAATTTATCTGTGATTATTTTCATGTCCGAGAAAACTCCATTACCGCCGCAGTTCTTGGTACTCACCGCAGCTTAGTTGTTTGACGCAGCGATCCTAAAATTTTAGCTATAGTGACTCGGGTCAAACAGTCAAAGCCATCAGAGATGAGTTTCGCCTTCCAAAGCCACCGCTTACGGCTTCATTGACGGAGCTACTTGGCCCAAACTATCCCATTTAGGTCATCTGCTCATCAATATTGATCTGATCTCAAGAGGCTGATCAATACTTGATCAACACAAGTGGTCTAAGGATCCCACTGGTCCAAATACAGTTCCATGTTTGGAGGCAAATTTCTTCTAAGACTATCGGAACCTGATCGATGTAACCCCATCACGTCACGTCTCAAAAGACTCCTCCGTGATCAGTCCCAAAGCTTCCACAATTAATTAAGCTTCCCACATAAGCCGTGTCATGGGTCAAGAGCGGATCGAGAGGAGAATCCCAAGGTTTTCTAGGATGATGTACACGGAAGCAGTAACCCTGTGAGTGCTGCAAGCTTCTATCAAAGACATATTTTATGTGTTTCACCTTGAGTTACACCGCACGTTGATATGTTTTCGCTTTTCAGCTTGCTAACCCTCCTGAATGGAACTTGCTCATTGGCTCGAAGGATATCCTCCGAGTTCTCTCAGGAGGTAGAAGTGGAAACCTATTGTCGATGGATCTTGCGCTCAAGAAGCGCAAAGTTCTGACAGTGGATGTTGGCACAAAGGAGGTGCCTGTTGTGAAGAGGTAATCTTCAATCACAATTTTCCGCCTTTGTGTCTTACACTCGAATTTCTTTCCGAGATGTAATAGGTTTCATTTTACTACATTTCGTCAGAAAGCAAACCGCTCCTCAAGGGCAAAGGGAAAGGGATTCTTCGAATATCATTGTGGCATACGTAAGCTTACGCTGATATGCTTCTTCTTGCCGAGTTCCGACTCCTACCTCAACCTTCTGCAACGCCAGGTGATCTCCAGATGCCGCAGAAGATCCACCTTCAATGGAGCTCGCGAACCTTGAGCTTCGCAAAATCGACGTCGCCATATGGGTGAGTCAGATTTAGATAAGGTGAACCTCTTTGGGTAATGATCCTCGGCAGTAAAACTCATTAAAACTCTTATCAGCAATCCGGGACTTGGGGCAAGTTTGGCTCTGTCCTGAAAATCGTCAAGGAAGAACCATTGGCCTGCCTGCCAGCAAATGCCTGAGAAAAAGAACTCTTTATCTGCCGGAAGGTTGCAAGAAGCGCAAGGCAAGCAGAGGGACGTCAAGTTCTCCGACCTTCACTTTGTAAAGGTGCGCTTTCATGATTTAGAGGATTGAGACCGGGTGAGCTCTCCAACAGCTCCTATTGATTCTCCTGACTCGCCGAGAAGGTCGCCATTGTTGATGTGAACGCGAGTTTGGATAAACTTCACTGCCGCGAACAATATTGGAAGTCGGAATTCCAATTTGTGTTCTTCCCTTAAATGTATTTTATATCATATCCCTCAGCCCCCAAGCATGAAGTAGATAAACAATCCGGTTTATGCTTCATTAGGATGCCAAAGAATGAACTAGTAGTTTCAAGGCTCGCTGATATTTAGCAAAAAATATTAGCCTTTAGTCTTCCAAGTAGCTTTCTCGACTTTGGGTATTCTCACTTGCCGTAAAAGTAGTGTTCCCATAACGTCAAGATTTATTGAAGAATGTTCAGGATAAGCGGAGAGAGATCAAGTGTTTCCCATTAAGAATGTTGAACTTAAAGTTAAGAATGAGGCCAAGGTAAAACATTCCGAGATCTCAAACCTTGTCTTTGTATTTTTCTAATGACGCATTTTTTCCTCAATCACAATTTTCTTTTTGACGATACAGGGTTGGTAAAACAATCCTTCGCCATGATTGAAGAGGGCCGAGAACCTCAAGACCTTGGTGGTGGAGAACAAGGAGCTAAGGATGCTTTCAGATAAGCTCAACGCGATCATGAAAAAGAGCATTGCTCAAATCCTTTGAGTCCTCCTCCATGGCTATCGATGAGCGTGATCGCATGATCGCTGCCTCAAGATAAACAATCTCTGACCTCAAAATGAGCTAGCAAAGTAGAAGGACATGTCCCAAAAGCGCTATCGGCTGAACTCAGTAGTCTCCTGTGAGGAGAAGACCAAAATTGACGACATCATTTTCGCAAAGACATTCCATCTGGCTCCTGACTTGTCTCTTTTCTTCTCGACTTCTACTAATGTCATATTTTTCTTAACTTGTTTTGTATAGGTCGTCTGAATCAGTGACAAAGACTCTTCCTCCACTGAAAGCCTTCCTTCAAGAGACTCCACCAAGCTGGGCCATCAATGCATGTTCTGCGTTCATGACTTCCTGCCAATCCTCGGAGGACATCGCAAGCTCCTCAAGATCTCCGACATGCTCACGAATATGTTGGCCAAGCATTTTCAGGTGCGGACAAGGCAAAGGGATGTCACAATCTTGTTAAGGATTGAACAAAACCCCACGGGGCGATCGTCAACGGATTGCCGCGTTAGAACGCTTCTCTACCATGGTCGCGGGAGCTTCACCATGGAAACATGGAAATATGGGTGCAAGACCGTAGGGTACTGCGTAAAGCAGATGAAGACGGCCAGAGCAGGACCTTCAAGTCATGCACTTTGTTGTCGGATATGCGTGAAAATACGTGGTCGACCCGACCAGCTACATTTAGATCCGTGAGATACCCGCCCTCCTATGGAAGAATCATAGAAGTTTCCGGACGATGAACGCACCAATTCTCGGATGCGGACATCTCTGAACGATATCAAGGCGAATTTAACGAGTCGAGCCAAGAAAGCCCTTCCATCCCTCCTCAAAAGCATCATAAATTGCCGTAAATATTTGTATTATCCTAAAAACATGATGCGGCCTCTGTAAATTTAAAGTATTAATGACTTTTAGCTAGTGCTAAGCTTTGATCTATTCAAAGCACTTTTGGCTTTAATTTTTGTGTGCCTAAAATGTTTACATAAGCACTTTGTACTTTTTTCGCTCATACTTACCGCTTATCTCCGCTTTCCGCTTTCGCCCCTTTCGTGAGCCGACTAAACCTCTCGCCGGGAAACTTTGCTTACAACTGGAGTTTCAATTGCTAAAACCATTTAAACTCTAAACAAAGTCGGCTTTAGTACCAACAATTCACTACTTCTTAAATGCCTTATCCAAAGAATTCGATTAAATAACCAAAGTAAAGCACTAGAAACTTTAGAGTTATACCCGAGGCAAGATATTTTAGAATCTCCTAAATCTAAAACCAGAAATCGAGCATGAGATACAAAGTACTTTCAAGCATTCTTGATTTTCGACCATGACATGACTGTCATCTGAAATAAGATGGTAAAAAACTTCTAAAAAATTTGAGGCAACCAAAACTTTTATTTCTCACATAATACGTAATATATACATGTTTACAGAAGAAGGATAAACTAAGAATAAAAGGGACATAGCTGAAAGCAATATTCTGTTTTCTAAGCATGTCTAACTCATCCGGACTTGTACTTACTCCAGCTCTCTTTTCTCTTCTTAGTAAGTGAGGTCTTTTCTTGTGATTGGCCTCATGTCGGGCCAAGTAGTACGTATCCACGTGCAATACTGACTAACTAAAAATTCTTCCCATATCACCGGGAAAGCCAGCTTCTTGTTGGTCAAAGAGGCCGGAGAACCAAATTACCTTTATTGGAAAGATCTATTTCGGACTCTCCGCTATGATACTTTCATGTAACTTCCGCTGATAAAGCATAGATCCTATTTCAGCAACGACGCCGAATCCTTCTTCGACTTTTGCTAAGATTTATTTTGTCGTAGGAAATCTCGCATCCTCTTCAATATATGCTGCCATTACCTCTAGGAGGGAAGTGTGAATCAAATCACTAGGAAGAATCGCTACTCGCACCATAGATTCGTTAGTAATAAAGGTGTGTATCCGCTACATCTATTTGGAGTCGCTCAGAACTATATTACAAAAGTGTAATTTCCTTCCGCTTCCAAGCCCCCCCAGCACGCTGCGAGTGGTGCTTCGAAGTCTCGGTTTCGTGCCTTGTAAGGCCTTAAAGGCCTCAGGATTAAACCATTTGCCTTTTCGGACTGTCAAGAATTGTCAGATGTGCGAATCGACGCATTAAATGTCGTCAAGTTTAATATTTTGTCAAGGTGTAATCGCCAATTCTCCCATAGAGAAGTCTCATCTATTGTCCGGTGATAATGCTATTTGGATAAATTCATACTGATTATAAACATCCTCGATAAATCTTTTGGCTATTCAGCTTCCATCACAAACTAGTGATGTGTTTAGTCGAATTCAATCCATTTGGTGAATTTATCCACCATCAACAGAGGTGAGTAAATCCACTCGGGAGCTTGCTAAAAGGTCACTACCATATCGCTTCCCTGCACTACAAAGGGCTATAAGTAATAGGTATTGTTCAAGAATCGATCACGGAATGCAAGCGAGTTTTGCTGATGATTTTTTTAAAATTTTCACGCTTTTGACTAATCGTCATATTTGCCTAAGCGCCGAGCCGAAAAACCGTGGTTCCGGAAAGCTTTTTTTGCACTAAAGATTTAGCTGCGCAGCGCAGTGAGTACACTCGCCGTGGATTTCCTTAAGATTTCCACTCCTTCTTCCGGAGATACACAAACGCTTGAAAAACCTAAAGTGGTGATGAGCCTAATTCTTCATATGAACTGCCAACTCGAGCCGTGCATAGAATCTTTAGCTATTGCCTTACGCTTTTCATCGCCAAATCGTCACGTAGGGACCTGGCTTGATGACGGTTAGCATCTCGGGTTTATATTTGTAGAGTGCTCGATAAGTTACCTAGTATCCCGTCATGTCGATGGTCGCCATGCGAAGATATTCTATTTGCTTGGATGTGAACTTGACGAGCGCGGCTTCCATATGTGCTACCTAGGCTACGCCTTATCCTCGAAATACCTTGGAGGGGCTACCACTCCTTCAACGACGCCCTCTGCTTTTACCTCTTCCCGCTGATGCCTTTTGAACTCCTTGATTTGGCTTTTGCCACCTTCTTCTTCGCTATGGGCATCTCTTGATTTTATCGGCGTTTTCTTGATCTCCTCGGTACTCCCCGGCGCAACACGACTTCAAAGCAAAGGCGCATTTCCATCCCTCGCACTATCATCACGTGCTTTCTTCGGGTCTCCCCCTCGATGGTGATCACGCTGGGACCTCGGAATTTTCATCATATTGTAAATGTAACACTTGACGAGACATAAAAGCCCTGAGTGTTTCGGGACGTCCGAATATAGCATGGTATAGCGCTTCTTGAACGGGACCACTTTAAAGGAAAGTGCGTCATCTGATAGTTCTTTGGAGTTCTGAAGGTAACATCCAAAGTGATCTCTCCTGTGGAATTAGCTTGTCTTCTCCGGAGCAATCTTTGTGAAAGATCACAAGTAGCCATGGTTCAGCCGTGTTTCGAGATCTTCTTATCCTGGCATGAAGCTGACGTATGTGAGAGAATGTTGATGTCAGCTTACCACCATCTATGAGGGTCTTTAGAAACGCATAACCATCAATCAAAAGGATTAACAATTAGCAGATTTTCCTCGCCTATGTAATCTTTAGGAAGTGATGATCATCGGCATGGTCAAATTGTGATCATGCTACTTCCGACCAGTCCAGAGTGATCTGGGACAGCGGAACTCATTGTAATGAGCTCGGTAGAACCGCTTTTGACCTTTGCTGGTTGGAGATCCGAGGAAAGTGACATAAGTGTCCTCTCAGTGGGAAAAATTTTCTTCCCTTCTGACTTGGGATTTGAAGCATCAGCCTTCCCTCCATGTTGAAATCTTCCTTGGTCTCTTTTTCTTTTTCGGATTCTTATTTCCCTTCTTCCGCAGAAGCTGCAGGTAACATGCTGTCATCTCTTTTGGATGTCGCCGCTATTGAAACAACATCTTGAGCGCTGGTGTGGGACGAGCCCCCATTAAGGCCTATGATGATGCACACATGGGTTATTGGCAGCCGTCGGGCCCAAGAGTAGGTTTTGTGGCTGGTTGCTGGTCTCCCCTACTCCTGGACTCCTTGGTTCCATGACCATCACTGTTGCCCATCCGGCCTCCGCCTCGCTGCCCGCCGAAGGTCATTCCCTCCTCGGCCCTCCAGCACCTAAAGTAGCAAGTGATCATCAAGCTGCTTCTCTCCTGCTGGGTTTTTCCTCCGAGGTATTTTTGCACCTCTGATTTTGCTTGTTGTTTTGGTTGTCGGTTAATACTGATAGCACACCAGGGCATTGAAAGTAAATCCCCCTCTGGCATCATCGTCGCAAGATCCGTGACACTTCTGCTCATATTTCTAGGCATTCTCTCCCAAATCAGTGACCTTTGTTCACACTTCAATGCCGATGACGAAAGGACCAATTGGGAGACCTCTGCAAATGAAAGTTTTCTAATCGCAGCTTTGATCATTTCTACTCCTTCTGCTGTGAGTTCTTGGTGCTTCGATCCATCGTCTGAGGTAATCCCTGCAAGTTTTCCATTGCCTGGTGTAACAATCAGGTAATCCTCAAATTCTTAATGCATGTAGGCCTCCGAAGGCATGTGCCTTTCGGAATTCTCAAAGAACGCAGACTTTGCATGTCATACCAGCTATGGATGCAGTGTTCTCCGAAGTTCATTGTTTTTCATGATCGTGGCCGCCTTCCGCAAATAGCATAAGGGAGATATCGCAAGGCTGCTAATCAGCCGTCGCTTTCCGCCATGGCGCATGCAAGAAGTTTGAACAAACTCGTAGCTGTGTATTCCGGCCTAGAAAGCAATGCCATCGAGGGCTTGGATATGTCTTGAGATAACAAATCCTTCGGAATTTTTGTAGTTCGATGCATGGTCCGGGCGCACTTGGGGCCCACGAGATATCATTGCTTTGGAAGGCGAAGTTTAGCCTCATATGCTGGGAATTAATCCTATGCCTTGGCATCTTCGATAAAGATCGTCTAATGATCATTCTTAATGTTTGCTAGAAGGCAAAGTGCCTTTGAGCCAGATTTGAGCTGCCATCATTCTCCTCCATTGATTCTCCTTGTCCTCCTTGGGAGCCGCGCAGATGAATCGCGTGGAGAGGAGTGGGGTAGCCGATAGTTTCCAACGATTGTCGTCACTTCCGTCCGGAACGCCAGCTTATTCGCGATTCCGGGAGGCCTTTTGACTACGACGTAGCCCCCCTGGCTCCGGCTTGTCCCAGATGGTTTCGCCGCTCCTTCGGTCACCGCTGCTCTTTACCATGGTGGGGCTCAAACTCTTTACGGCTTGCAGCGTCTAGAGGTGGCATTTTTTGACGATCCTCTTCCCGACAAGCTTTCTTTCTTTTATCTCTCTCCCTTCGGGATCGTTAGATTCGGGCACGGAGGATTCCTTCGGATTTCGTAGCAGTACGATGGCCTCTTCTTGTCACTTTCTTGGGCCACAGCAATGTTGTTCCGGGCAAGGCAGTCCTGTGATGCTGGTCCCTCGACGCATCCGGCTTTCTAATAATTGTCTCCGCTGCTCGGGCGATAATGCTGCCTTAACGTAGTGGGTTCCTCATGTCATCCCATGTCGGATCTGCTCGACATTGGTCGAAACCGGTACCAGTTTTGACCGGATTCTCGGATAGGTGACCTTTTGTTGCTGCTCCAAATTTTGTTGAGTAGCTTGATACCCAACCGGAATGTCTCCTCCGGTCCCAGATTAGCCGTCTAGAATTTCTTTCGCCACCACCAGATTCTCAGATCGGCTGGATATACCCAATCTCCTTTGCTATCTTTCCGCGGGCTTCACTGTATCTCATCTCCGGGTAATGACGACACCGGTACGATATTTTTGGCTTCATCCAGGAGTTGTTGACGACGCGCTCAGTTTCTGGCTTTCTGATTCTTTCGGTCTAAAATCTTCAAAGCCAGTAAAACCGTTCGCAGCCTGTAGGGGATAGGTGTGGTTAATTGCAAAGCATCAATGAGTTTTACGCGACCTTCAGTGATCACGGTCCATCCAACCGATTCTTCTTTTTCGGCTCTTCTCGATAAGTGCTCGCATCCGAAGTCTTCTTCAGATTTCTAAGCAATCACCTCCTCAAATGCCATGAGGTCTTTTGCCGGGACTTGTTTTTCTTTGTTCTTCTTCTTGGCCTTCTTGGCGCAAAGACCGGTAGTAAAGACGGCTTTGGGTCCGCAGTTCCGGAAAGTCAAGCTCGATCGGTACTTTAAGACCAATCTCGACCTTGGGATTATTCCGACGTCCATGTCATCCTCGCGCTTGAGGAGAGTGTTCTCTTGGATCCTTCCATCCATGGCTTTTCTTCGCAGCTTTTGAGTTTGTACTCTCTTCATATTCCGAAGTGAGAACTTTCTTTTAAATCTGCCGACGCTGCCATCGATTCATCCGAGGATGCGGGTACGCTATGCTTTGGCGCTATTCAGAATTCGCTCTCCAAGAACGTCAGGCCTGTTTTCTCCAAAGTATTTGGTAGAGAGCCGGATCCGGATCCCATGTAACCGGTTGTGCGCGGCGCGCGTAAGCCCCGAGGTACCCATGCGGCTTTTCGCTGGGATCGTTATCGGCGTCAAAACTTTGATGGTCTCAGAATCGTGCATCTCTGTAAGCTTGTATCTGCATTATCATACGCCGAGGTGTACCTTTTAGGAAAGGTCCTGTTCGTCTCTTGATCATCAGGAGCCGGAATCAAAGCATCATTGATATGCTCCTCCCGGATTTCACTTCCACAGGGTGGGTCGATCAGATCCGGCCTCCAGGAGATCCACTCCAGATTCAACTTTGGAACCACGGCGTCTTCTTTCCAGTTTCAGATTTCCTCCACCATCTCCGCAGAATCGGGTGCGGCTGGGTGGGTTTAATTTTTCCTCTGAGATCCTAACCTCGCCGCTTCCATTGGCATAAAGGGGACCTGGGAAGATTCTCCCGCCTTCATCATCACCACTGGGTGGTGGTGGTGTTCAGCCGAAACCGATGTAAACATCGCATTCGGCCAAAAGACATGATTGTGTAGGCAAACACAGCCTCCCTAGCCGGAATCCAAGTCTCGGTCAGAACGATAGAGAGGGACGCTACCGGGCGAGAGGAAGAACGGTACAGCGACAAATGTAGAAGTCTCGGCTCGATTCCATTCTTTTTGGCATTCCGCATGAACGCAGATCCGAAGCTCACGGTTGGTTCTACTATGGCGTTTCATTGATGACAAGTACGGCGAGGGGGCGTCTCGGAGGCGTGGCGGAAGGGGAAAGGTGTGAGACGACGTATCTCCGAGACGATTTACGAGCACATAAGTTCATTTCCACTTCCAGTTCAATCACTGCTTTGGACGGATCCTACTCCCTGCTAGCAATCCAAAGAGAATACGGGCAAGAGCTCAAATATGGGTTATATGGGTTACTGTATGAAAGGTTTCATAGCTGGAATTACTAGAAAAGTATTGGTCCGCTTCCTAAAGGTTTTCCTTAGGGACGGGCTTTTATATAGGATATCCAGCCTAGGGTTTGTGAGAGATCTATCCGGCCACGACTAAGAGTCGCTATAGAAAGTACAAGACTTGAACTACAAGTTACATTATGTTTGTTTGTAAAGTCTTCTGGCCTTCCCAGAGTCTTGATTGACTCGCTTCTTTCCCCGACCGGAATACCAGTGAAGCAATGCTCTAACTCAAGTGGCCAATTGGTTAGTGAGGAACTGTGAGGATACCCTCGGAAAGTAGCATATCCCCAACAATAACTATTTTTAATAGAGCATGAAGAATAGTTGGAACTTGTGGTCTCCAAGTTTCTTTTGAAACCTCAATATTAAAGGAATAATTAGTAAGCTAAAGTAGAAATTTCTTCTATTAGGGATCTTCCCTTTTTATTAGAGACAATATCCTTCATATACTTTGAATAACGAAGGCAATTTAATAGCATCAGTTGAAGTTGTGTGTATTTGCAAAAATAAAGGTTTCATCCACTACAAAACTTATTATAGTGTTCGCCCTTTCCTTTGACTTGTGTTTCTTGTCACAAAAGGCATAGGTTTTGGACCCAAGGCTCCCTTTCTCTACTACCATGTTTCTTAGCAACAAAAATCTTTCTTTTAGTGTATTTAGTAATTGTTAGTGTGTCTTCCGTTCTTCTTTCATCTTTTCTTTATCGTGAGCATTATTTTCCTCATTACCACTTTCCGCTTCAAAGATCGTGACGAGATGTTTATACTATTTTGTAGGATCTTTAGCAAAGGGTGTTCGCTAAGGTTCTATAAATAGTTTTATGTTTCTTTTTTCCTTTTCTTAGGAGTAGTACCTAACTATTTTCAATTTGTTGAGAACTTGCTCAATTCTTTTGGGATGCCTTCTCCGGATATAGAGTGATCCCGGAAAAGCAAAGCATTCACTTCTAGTTCTGATTTCATAAGCATGTTTTTTCTTGTGCAGACATTAACTAGCAAGTCTTTTTCAGTACTTTAATAAGCTAATCAAATTTGAGTTTGAACCATTTGAAAAATGTTTAGCAAGCGATTTTAACATCAATAGAGGTTCTTTCCCCACAATATCCTTCAACTCAACGTATAGCTTCTAGAGTTTTCCTATTGTGGGATGATTTTGCACCCTTTATTAAAATTATCTTTTGCTTAACAATGAAACATAAAATTTTCTAAGCATTGATTAGAGGTTTATAAGGAAATATCACCTCATCAAAATGTTGAGAGTGTACCAGTGGAAGGAGTGGGGATTGCTTACACTTTCCATAGGAGGTACCTTGACATCCAGAGGCTTTAATTCCTCCTCCCTTAAGACATTTCTTAGCTTCCTTCATCACTTCATCACGAAGTTTGAAGCACCCCTTCTTTGGTGTTGGTGTTGGCCTGCATGCTTAACTTGTGTGTAGTTGTCTGTGTAGCCGGCTCAGATAGAAGTCCATTCTCATAATTCTGCTTATTTTAGCCATTAATTCCTCAGCTTTGGGAGTTCTCTTCCTGAAAACACATTAATCATATAACTATCTAGGCATGTCCTCGAGATCTTCTTCAAATAGTCCATTATAAAAGAGATCAAGGTTTACTTTTAGGTAATGGACATCTATTGTGCACACTCAAAGTACAAACCTTGCCCATGATTCATGCAATATCTCTTTTCCCGCTTAAAATCAAAAATTTCCGTTAATGCATGTCTAGCAATTAGGAGGAAGATTGGAAGGAAGGTACTAATTGCTAACTGAAGCATTAATAGATCTGTGAGGTAAATTATTAAACCAAGTTTAGCCTTAGTGAAAAAGGAAAATTTTGAAAATAAAAGCAGGTAAAGATCTGAAGAATAAACCATCATGTGTAGAAAAGTCAAATACATGTGCTACAAAGACTTTCATTCTTAGTCCTGGTGTGTCTTTTCAAGAATAGTTATGCAAGATAAATCTAAGAGAGAAATCATAACTTTATCTTAATATTTATGGAGATAGAAAACTTCATATTAGGAGATAATTTAGGTCTAATAAAGATGTTTATTAAGAAGACTCTTAATAGCACTCCTTTATCATGAGTGTTTCTACATTTTAATAAAATTCACTGACCATTCTATATAAACGCCTTCAATATCATAGTTTCTCCAGACCTGTGTGGAATCGACAGGGTGTGGTAGTGTTCTATTAGAGTTCTGTGATTACAACTATGTTCTAGCAATCAGAGTATGAAAAGGACCCAATGAACCATTATCAAGCATAGTAGTTGTTAATTGTTAAGTATCAAGTTTCTGCATTCAGCAGAGAGAGCAAAGGTGTGTGGTATGTGTATGTAGGTGTAAGGAGCTTACCCAAGGGGTCAGATGCGGTGAATTAAGACAACAGAGGGTGTTCAGAACTGTATTCCTTGTGGATGGTAAAATAGGAACCTTATTACCACGTAGACTTACCCATGATGGATGGATGGCATTTAACAATAGTGATTCCAAGAACTTGATAAATAGAGTCATGCCTCGAAATCTGCCGCTTTAAAATAGGCCTGATGACCCATAAGCATAGGGGGTATCACAAGATTTTCGGAGAGAAGTGAACCCAATTTATTGATTCACACAGGGGAGCTAAAGAATATTTATCAGCCTTGGGCTGAATCGAGTTGTCAATTCACCTGCAATCGAAATGCCTTTTGCCTAAGGTGAGCTATATCAAGAAAGAATAGCCGGTAATAGCAATAGCAAAAGTAATAGCAGTAGGCAAAAGACAGAGGTAACAATTGTAGCAACGGTAGGATTGTGCCATGTAGCATAGGGATGGATACCATGCTGTATGGATAAGACAATTCATATGGTAAATCAACACATAGGGCATTTGCATAAATAAGAGAAGCATCCAAGTACTAAAAGAATCTGTAGTACGTGTCTCCATATATAGTCACACGGGTTTGCAATGAGAATCAGACAACATCTTTGTCCCGCCAATTTGCAGCAATTATGAACCACTGAAATTAAGGTGTCTTTAATAGAGCACCGAGCAGCATTAACACTCCGCGAAATACATGGATCCTCATATCGGGTTTGTATCCCTCCTGCTTTAAGGACCGCTGATTATTGTCACTTCGGGGCCTTTGGTTCCGGACAATAATATGTGTATACAACACTAAGGTGTAAGACCATAAACAATTGACTATCATAATGAATCAACAACAAGTTCCGATCTAAAATCATGGCACTTTCAGGGCCCTAGTGACAAGCACTAAGCATAACAAGTTGCAACAAGTCAAAAAGCACTTAATAATAGATACTAGGCACCATGTCCTAGTTAACTGATGCGGCTGTATGTGGTGATCTCACCCCAATCCCTACCACCCCCATAGCCTATAGCTGGGATTACTCACTCATGGATGGGGGAATCTGTGGATGGTCGATGGAGAAGCTGGATGGTGATGATGATGGCACTGATCTCCTGGGCCTCATTTCCCAGTGGCGAGGAATGCTAGAACTCAGAGCTTTCCCGGGTTCGATGAATCGGGTGGTGGTGGCGCGGAACTCTTTTCTAGAAAACGTCAAACCCCCTTGGTTTTAGATCAAAGAAGGCAACTTGTAGCGTAAGAGGTGAGGCCAGTGGTGACTGAGGCGCACACCAATTTCTGCATGGCACTGCCTTACGCTGTGCTGTGAGTGTGGGCCCTCATCAACCCTCCTCCATCTCTGGCCTTTCCTGCTCCCATGAATCTTCTAGTGAAATAGGATTTTAAGGCATATTTTCCGGGATTTTTCACCATAGTTGATTTTCCTCGTATAAAAAACTAGACACTAAGGTAATCATGCGAAAACAATATTACCGCTAAGATTGATTAGTTCTATCCAAATCACACAAGTTTAGAGGAAAAACAATAGCAAAAAAGTGTTTGGAGGAAAAGAAATTGACACGCTTTGGACGTGATCATGTAGCCGAATTCTCAAGGTGTTGAGAAGGATTCAAGCGTCCAAACACCACAAGGTGGTGGGTGCCTCCAAAAAGTTTTACAGCGTGCGGTCGTAAAGACTCTGTCCGGGACGGTGCCTAGCATAAGGTATAGCGAAGAAAGAAAGATCCGGACCCGATTCCAAGTAATGTCAGAGGCGGTAAACACTGATGATAGAGATAACTCATATCTCAGAGCACGCTCCAAACAAAGGAACATGTACCTAGAGGGAGAGATGAGGGAAGAAAGAAATGGAAAAATGCCAGAATTGAATGAGATCCGAGGTGGACTCCCCTATTTATAGGAGAAATCTGGGCACACCTAACCCCTCCTGGAGATTACCTGTGGGGCTGAAGCACTGTAGGAGGTGCGGAGATCTCCGACAATGGGTGGAGATCTCCATGTAAGCCTTACTGAGCCATCCCAAGCCCATGAGTAATGATCACACCTGAGGATCCCCACGCACATGCCCTTAGCCTCCTAGGGCTGTAATGGCTCTCTCTTGAGCCCTCTCTCCTCTGGGGAGGGCCCATGTGGAAGGCTTTTGTCTAATTTTATGATTAATAATTATAATTAATTCAATTAATTAAATATTAAATACATATTATTTAAAAACTTACTATCATTCAAACTCCTTTCTAATATCTTTCAACACTTTTAGATTCTCTCTCCATTTCCATTTCTCTTATGATGAGTGGATCAACCCTAGCGTATCTACCTCTTAAGCGGATAGCCTTTACCGGTTTGAGAATGGGTTCCAAACATGATCAAGACATCTCTCACGATCCAATGACCATCTGCCGATTGTCTAGAAACTCATGATGACCCTTCACATTCCATGAATTTGATTGATGCGCTTGGACCTTTTAGATGTTCAATTCCACTCAGACTTTTTTCACGATTCCTGATTTGTCCAAGAACACAATCTCCTGGTATTGGTACAATCCAGTTCGATCTTATTACTCATAAAATAATTTACTTTCGTTCCCATGATATGATATCCTCAGTGACCTAATCACATAGCACTTGCAAGCTCATTTGATGTAATCCACCGAGTGGGCCCATAGTATCTATCTAGCACTTTCGGATGAGGCAAATCCTGATCTTGATGCATGCACCTCAAGATGCTGATGATTGATGTAACCCTTCAAGATTCAAGTCTCTTCTTACTCTTGAGTGAATTATTGGTGGGTGGAGATCTTGTATTAATGTGGTGGCTATGGAGGTGGCGGACGAGTATGGGCATTGCCCATCATGGTGTGTCGTGTGGACTCTTGGCCTATCAGGATTCCCCTCTTTAAATAGGTGTCTAGGATGGTCGGGCTTACAAAACGAATGAACCTCGGGGCGAATATGCCCATTGGTTTCACAAATGTTGTTCCATTTGACTAAATGAAGCCAACAAAGAGGGTGTATGAATATACCCCGAGGGCGACTTCCCATACTTGCAGGTCGTCACAAAGCCTTTGTAGGTCCATGCAGTGTTCCTCGATCACCATTTCATGCCTAATTCCGATTCCAGAGGTGTTTATATGACTCCTTGGATTTGTATGGATGAGGGATACAAAACCATGGTCTTGGATCAGTAATGAAGATGATAAATATGACTTTTCCACATCTCATGCATGGCTAGAGTCTAACACTTCCGTAACTTCTCCCATATTGAATCTTCTTGGCTCCTTTATCCATGATTGTCCATAGCACTACATACAAGTCAAAGAAAAGGAAAATTAATAAAATCCTACTAAAACTACTAGTTGTTGCAAAGTCCTTATGAAAAATGAATGAGAACTAGCCAATCGCTGCATAATGAGAGGATAGTTGTAGCCAGATATAGCGATGTGTGATGAATGATAAGAAATATTCAGCTGTAGCGTCTTAAATATGCAATCATATTTGCAATCAGCATCATCACATATCCAGCGAATCTCAAGGGCTGGTGAGCTCCCTCTTATGGGTCCTTTGCCCTACGGGGAGGGAGCCCATGTGGGGTTATTTTTTTCCATTTTTATTTTATTTAACTTCAAATGTATTTAATATTACTTTCCTAAATAACTTTAATACAACAAATATTGTAAATTATTATTGACTAATTCCACGTTTATTCAAAATTTCATGTGAGATAACCTCCGAACACTTCAGATCTCTCCTCCGGAACATTTACAGACCTCTCTCTTCCTATTTCTCTTACAGATACTGTATCAACCCAAGCATCATTTATACCTCTTGCTACGAGCACCCTGCTTTGTTACCGGGAATGTTCAGAAGACATGACTCCAGACATCTCTCCGATCAATGACCAACATCGCGTGTCTGAAAACTCATGATGGTCCCTTCACATTCCATTTAATTTTTTGGATCGGCGAACCTTTTAAACATTGAGTCTTATTCCCTTTACATAATGATATCATCTGGCGTTTGTCCAGACTTGATCTTCTGGTATCGACATACTAGTTCGATCACCGGCACTTATAAACATGTTTTTACTTGTTCCGGTGGATATTACATCTCGTGACCTTACTCACATGCTTACCGATTCAGGTAATGTACTCTCACGAGTGGCCTGTAATGAGTATCTATACATCACCGGATAAGCAAATACCGATATCATTACATACGCCTCAACCTATTCCTTTGAAATACCCAGCTACACACATTTACGACCACCCGGCTATGGTCAAGGGCAGCCAGTTGACTGATGTGATCAAAAGCGGTACCAAGTAGAGATAATGATCTGTCGCATGATCTCATTGTCGAAGGACTAAGTTACTAACGCTTTTCTAGATATTGCAACGTTGGAACTTGTGACTACTGTCACACTGCAATTCTGCCGTCAGGTGCCATCACTTTATATAATGAAGTGACCCATTGTCATTCTCGACAGCATTAATAAGTCCATGATCGTGGAAAGCGTCGATTATCAAGCGCCTCGCTTAACGAATCTAGTACTAGAGGATACTAGAGAGACATGTAGTTTTGTTTGTGTACCACACATATATTAATGTTTTCACTTTAATACAGATTATAACATGACACAAAACTATTATGAATATCGTAGATATCATCAAAACAATTATTATTGGCCTCTGAGGGTGCTTATCTCCTTTAAATGAGCGCCAGAGCATCATCCTAGTGGTGGGAGAGACGACTGCAGGCATTGTGGTGGTGTGTTGTGCCAGCACTCCATACCCTCCCCTTTTTATAATAGGGCAGCAGCTACGTGAGAGCACGGGAGAGGAACAATGGGGTGGGAAAGCGGTGGCTGCGTGCTCCTTTCATCGTGAAGAGAGAGGCATGCCATCAGGGAGCTGTCTTGTTGCATTTTGAAGGGCCCCATCGCGCTGCGCTTTCCGGTACATTTGGGTATGAGTGTTGCGGGCATCTCTAGCCCTGCCCCTAGTAGTTTGGGGGCGGGAAGTGCTAGATAGATTTGTGGGCGTACCTAATCCAATCTGCCAGCAACAGCGGTTAATAATAAGGTTAGCTGAGCTGCCAAAGGGGCCAAATTCATTAGTCAACCCTCCAACCTGGGTTAGGGAATGGGTTGGGGGGCAGCTGATGGAGATTCACTGGTATGTTGATAGTGAATCGTAATACCCAAATACCTGACTGTAAACTATGCTTCTGCTCACATCTCTAATAACTTCGGCATATTGAGCATCCGGCTTCTTTGATCATTCCCCTAAGAAGAAATCACACTTATGAAAGTCTAATTAAATAACTTCCAAAAGTTGTTGAGGAACAATAACGACAATACAAACTTCATATTTTTTAGACTATCTAGATCATGATCCATAAAAAGAAGTGTTTCATCAGGGTACATAATGGACAGATAGTCCATACTTGACCCTGAGACAAAATTGGTGAATCAAGCACACCACGGTTAGCCAGAACCCCTTCATTACGAGGGTTTGCTAAAGAAAAGACCATTTGACCTTGTCATATGCTTTTCGATTTTAAAGATCTGCCCTATTCATTTTTCTCTTGTGTAATTCTATGGGCCATATCATGAATGATAACCACCCGCATCGAGGATATTCCTTCCTTGTATAAATGTGTCCGGGAGGGTACGCTTTGAAGTGACGTGTGGAGCTCACACCAATAGCTACAGGTAAACTTCGAAGTTGGGATATATTCAGAAAGGCTTCAGATGCCTTCCAGCTTAACTTGACGAGGGTAGGTGGCCAATTTTGGCAGCAAGGTGGTTCTCACATATTAACTAGAAGAAGTTTCCACAGCAGCACGACTGGAGTCTAGTCGAATGACACGCTGGAACTCCAAGCTTCAGCCATGGGGCTTCAAATGCAATTTCTGCTACAAGGTCGGTACCTCGGTAAGCCATACTGAAGACACCTATTTAACCATGGCAATCCAGGGAGCTCTAACATGTGTTGTAAGTATTGAGGATGTTGGAATGAACTAATGTAACCTCTTTATTAGGGGTTTTCACCCCTAATGTTACCCCAAATGCATAGGCGCATGAGTTATATCCGCTTAATTGTTGTCACTAATGTATGTTGTGTTGTTTTAGTTCATGGAGATGGATGTGTACCATTATGGTGATGATCACGTAGCCTTGCTCGGTACAGCAAGATCATCAGATCTAAATGAGCTAGTGTAAAGACCACAACTTACTGTACACAACAAAACACATGTGATCTCCATGCACTGCGCCCGTGGGAACCAATTACTACAGGAAAGCAAACAAATGCCATACATGAAAAATAGCAACAATGTAATAACGAATAAACCAAATAAACTCACATGTTGCTCTAAACCGTGTTTCAGCCCACACGGGCCTCTACTGGAAGCCACACGTGCAAAATAGGTAAAAATCGTAAGTGATAAGGCCCTCCACAACATAAGTGGAAAAATAGGAATGCCCAAACCAGTTTTGAGCCATTGGGCATCGGTGTTCTCCTGTTGCCCAGTCGGTGCCTAATTTTTTTCAAGGAACTTGGGAGCTTCGACCGGACTGTACCTACATGAATATAGGGGCTGATTAGAATGACCAAGTCCTAGCCAATGGCACAGTGGCATTTGAGGCACTGGACTTCAAATTCCCTTGGGCTGCCCCTGTATCCAAACGCTGCTGCGCTTGGATACCTTTGATTTCTCAGGTTACATACGCCGGGAATTCGTATTGGTCATTGTAATGATTGAAACGCATAAGCGTGTTAGTACTTAAAAAACCTCTGAAGGCTTTGACGTTTCAGCGGATGAAAAACAAAGTAAGCAAGCGTGGACTGACCAACCTGACTAGGGAAATTGTGGGGAAATTACAAGATTGCAACATCCCTGTATTAAGAAAGGAATTGCTTCTACCGTTAGGTAGTAGGAGGTCAACTTGCTGAATAAAAGCAACCAGTAGTAAGAATATACTCTTGTGTGTAGGTGACCAAATCCCAACCAATGTGGAGCAGGACCTGGAGCTGGACTTCAACTATATAAACCTTCGGCTGGGACCAGACACGAATCGTTTTAAGAGCTTCTCCGTTGTAATAGGACGCTTAATTGAAGGAATGAGTCTAGATTTTCGCTGTATACCACCCAGAGCATGGAATAACCTATATACTAAAAGAGCGCTCAGAGTACACTTATTTATAGAGCTAAAAGATCTTATATTTCAAATTGAGGAGTATATGTGAAAAATGATTAATAAAATCACCAGGCAGTAGGGATAAGAATATACTGTTACGCGTGACCAAAGACCGTCCAGACAATGGATGTACACTACTGAATATATATGAAGAAATCAGAGAGGATTTGTAAGAGAGAAATGTCCTCTAAACTAACGGGGCAGTAGGTGAGCTGACTTACGACGTATATATAATATTCAATAAGACAGGTTTCAAAGCTTCACTGATTTAGACAAACGTCTTGTTTGCACATTTATAGAATTTCGTCGACCCCATAGTCCGAAGCTGCGACTAGCCCACCATGTCGAAGGATGGCTTTTTGCGTCTTCTGGGAGCTTCAGACGAACTAATTTGATGGCCATTATGAATGGAAGGATCATGATATATATCATCTTTACTGAATATGTATGTTTGTGTTTTCGCTTTGACTCTGCTCTCAGAAAAGCAGTGATAAGAGCTGACCCATTCATGAGAAGAGCAAGAGCGAGATGTTGTCAGTTGCTGCTGTAAGCTCATGGGCATTTCTTCCTTCCTTCATGTCTACCCCATCTGTCTTGCAAGCTGCAACTGCAAGCCCTAATTCAGGCAATTTCATGTATGTACGGAATGTAATTTCCAGGGATCAAGTCCATGGACATGGACCATGAGAGCCACGCTGACGGTAGGGGCGCCGGACCCGTGCGCCGCAGCGGCCCGGGAAGGCGCAGGTTTTCGCTGCCACTATCACAGTGCCGAGGACGACGTTTGCTTGAAGAAGACATCTTTGCCAGGAGGCCTGCGAGATACCGCAAGACAAGTGCGAGAGAAGCTCTGCAAGACTGGCGAGAAGGCTGTGCGACAAGCGGCAGAGAAGGATTGTGTTGAGAAGTGCGACAATCATGAGAAGGTCAGGGCGAAGCGTGCTGTGACAAGGCCATGGTAATGGTTATGGGCAATTGCTGCACGCCTGGCTGCTACCCAGCTTCGCGGACCGCCTCCAGCTGCCACTACTAAGGCACGGCTATTACGCGGCTACGGCGAGCCTGTGCTACCGCCGATACGGGCTACTGTGAGGCCATGCTATGCGGCAGTAGCTATGGATTCACTTCCATCCAAACCTGTACTTATTAGATTTCGCCGTGGTCATTTTATCTATGTTTGCTTTTGCCATGTCTGTTTAGTGTTCATGTTTGCTTCTGGCCGTCGTTGCCGGTTGCATTCTCAAGGATGTTCCCCTTCCTCAAATTGCTACGCTTCGGCATGGTTACATCAGACCTGATGCCCAGGTCTTCTATCATAAATACATATTTACCGGTCTGGGCAGTTTTTCTGATATACTAAGGCACGGTTAACTGAGCCAGTTCTTATGCATTGCATGGAACTGAGATTTCTTAAGAGATGGTCAATTTAAAACAAGAATAAAGATGGAGATGGTGTTTTATTTAGTTACAAGTAAGAATAGACTATATTGACCATACAGTATATATAAAGAGAGTTAGAATCGGTTGTCATTATCGGTATAGATCAACATCACCACTAGGACAACGAACAGAATTAGCTGTTTTAATACTAAGAGCACACTGCTAATTGAGAGTTCATCAATGGACCGAGTAAGGTCTCAGTATTTTTGTTATTTTTGGTCAATATAAAGTGTGCATCAATCTAATATTTCTTGTTGTCCCACTTGAGGTGTACATTTGTGAATGGTGTTCCATAAGTTCTATATCAATGAGTTTCACACTGCAACATGAAGTGGTGTGATGGATCATCGTAAAAGTCTATGTATTTAGTTGAAATTAAAATTTTAGAATATTTTACTAAAATAGGGAAGAAGTAGTTGAACAGTATCAATTTCCGTCAAAATGCTTTTAGAAATGGCCATTATGCTCATGAT